>OZ026828.1:6365410-7091158 GCA_964023185.1 Macaria liturata | reverse complement strand
GGTTATATATCAGGTAGGTGCGGCTATCTCCCAAATCTACGGCGGTTCCTAACGTTGGTGTATGATGAATTCCAGGGTCATCGAAAGCCGCGTCTCCGCCCACACCCCGGGATTCATGCCCGCAGACTTCGGGTACGAGACCAGACGCCGCAGGGTGTTCCATGTTTCCTGCTCGGTGCTGACGACATCAGCTCGTGAACTTCCCCCAGCGCGTCGGGTTGGAGATCCGAGCGGTTCAGTGAGCCTGCTACGGACAAAGACATATTTCCAAAGTAAGATCTGTCCATTTTTATTTCGAGTCCCGAGTTGACGCTACCCTCATTTCGTTTTTGTTAATGAGATTCTGATCGTGACCTAGATTTGTTGTGTAGTTTTCCCTCGGTAGGGGCCCATACCGAGGTTTATTGCATGTTTGTAACATATTCCATTTTGAACTTTTAATCCGTGAGCATTGGCCAGCTCGTGGATTGGATGTTTGAGAAGGACGAGTAGTCTTGTTTGATTAATAAAAACTAAGAAATTAACCGTAGGTACTTGGTTACGGTTACATACAGTAGGTTTTTTGAATAATTTTTGCCTTTGTCCTCAGAAAACGGTAATGATGGTGAAGGCACTGAATGTTTAGATCCAAGACCAGGGGCTTACGCGCACTCTTCGTGTGCTGTTGCGCGCCCGCCTGGTGCGCTACTGCGCGCACTCCTGGTGCGCTACTGCGCGCGCTCCTCGTGTGCTGTTGCGCACACTCCAGGTGCGCTGCTGCGCGCGCTCCTCATGTGAAGAATACGTTTATTACAGTTGATATTGAATTTACTATCCGAGAATGTGCAAAGAAAGAGTCACATCTTGGTGGCCAAGGATTTCAGCATTGCAACTGTACTGGGGAATGCGTTTTTAATAGATGCAAATGTAAAAAGTCAAGCCTCATGTGTAACTCAAAATGTCATAAAAGCCTTACTTGTAAGAATAAATAATAATCATTTTTTTGTATTTTCATGCCAGTTGTTTTTAAATATATTAATATTGTAGTTGTTAAGGAGTGACACCAAATACATCTCGTATTGATTTGTAAACAATTTTAATTTTACTAAGCAATGTTAAATTAATTACTCGTATTGATCTCTGTGTTTTATTAGTTTTGTCTTATGGCTATTGAACAAGGAATTTATTTTTTAACATACAATTTAAATCCAATAATCAATGTTAATTTTTATAATAATCAATAATCAATGTTATTTTTTTGACTGGCCTGTTAGCTTAGTTGGTAGTGGCTCTGCCTTCTAATCTAGAGGTCGCGGGTTCGATTCCCGCATGACACAAGTATTTATGTACTTTAAAAATTTATAATTGCTTGTGTTGAGTCTGGTCGTTTTTATATGTATAATAAGTATGTATTTACAAAAAAAAAAAGTATATAAGTATTATATCCGTTATCTAGTACCCACGACACAAGCGTTTGCTTAGTGTGGGGCTAGATGGCGCTGTGTGCAATGTCCCGGAATATTTATTATTTATTATTATTTATTATAAACAATGTTAATTAACGTGAATATATTATTTTAAAATTAATAAAATATAATATTACAATAACTATTTAAAATGAGACTAAATTGTTACTACATATTTATGCTTCAGGAAAATTTAAATAAAAAAATATAATTTTCACCTTTAACTTACTTTTTTATTACATTATCCAAGTTTTCCAAGATATTTTATAAAATAGCTAGTTAATGTGATTAATTCTGTCTCAATTGTCACTTTGTCTAAATTGATATGATATTATTTATAATAGCTGGATAGTATATATAATATCTGGATTTATTACTTTCGCTGTAACATATACATAAATACTAAGGGGCTGACCTCCTAACGAATAGGTAGGAAATAGGAAATTCCTTTTGTTTGTGACCACGTGACAGTTATATGGTAGGTACTGCTTAGGGGGATAACTAGACCTTGAATTCACCATTACTATTCGTTAGGCGGTCCCGTTAGTAATTTCTGGACCGGCGCGCCGATTCAGGAATGACAACGGAGAGACTTAGAGGTACATACCATTTATAGTATGTGTACAATTTTGACAATATTACATAAAAACACAAACAAATAGAATTGATAGTGTCTGTTATCGAAATGGCAATTATCTAGAAAATATTTTCACGAGCTTTGTGCCTTCCTCCTTTATCCGGGCTTAGGACCGGCATCATTAATGCTAAGATTCACGAAAAGTTTTTTTAAATTAATATTATATATAATTAATACTAGATGATTTTTATACATAGATTATCTATCATCTAGAATTAATTTTGCCATTTTTATAATGAATAAAAGTAATAAAGGTTTAAAATATTAGTAAAAAAAACTTTCGTGTATTAACATAAATTGAGGCGGAGTTACACAAACATTCATCCTTTCAGCTATGTATACAACCACACATTCGTCTGTTAGAAAATCATCATGCCATGCCGTCACACTCATGAATCTAACTGAAAATTACATAATGCAATACACACTTAGAAAGGATGAGTAGCAGTAAAGCAATAACTCGAAAAGCAGACACGAGCAACCCAACTTAAATGTTTCGCCGTTTCTGACCGATACCCGAAGAAAATGCTGAACGAGTTGACCAATTAGTTTCTCACACTGTCATGCAATTTCAATCTTTTATTGGCCTCAGTATTGTATTTCACAAAAGTAGAAATGTTGTCTTTAATTGGCTGAGATGACTGTTTGTGTTTGTTAATCAGAATTTTAGAGTCAACTATTTGAATGCGGGGTACAAGATGGTCTACACTGTGTACACCTCTATTGATTGCATATTGATCAAAAGTGTTTTGATCAACAGGATGTTCAAAATGATTATCTGATAAATCTGTTACTACAAATGATTTTAATCTTGAATAGTAAGCAATATTTACATGAGCTGGGCAACCTATCTTTGCACTTCTTTGTAAAGGGCGAGCTCCAGTGGATACACTTTGGTGAGAACCGGCATGTGCACAAGAAAAACGGACAGACTGATAACCTAACTCAAGTGGTAAATTGGTTTTGTTAAGTCTGTTGTATGCAGATATGATTGGAGAGGAACTAATGACAAATATTGTGCTATTATTAGATCTTAAATAATTTTCAAATGATTCAGCTAAGTCATTCCAGGAGCTAAACTTCATACCTTTCTCAAGCAGTGCTGTGCTGGGATCTATAAAAATACACACATGCTATAAACTTCACATGCATTTAAGTATATTATTATTAAAAATTATTAGAACCCATAACACAAAAAGCTGGTTAATTTTACCACAGATGATTGTTTAGTAGATTAGTGCATTATTAACAAGTCAAATACACTCTCACTTATGCACCAGCTCCATATTCCCAGACACTCCACACATAAGGAATTAATAAACTCGTATAGATTTTATCAAAACATTTACTTCACATGTATGCCATTTTCATATACATGGTACCAAATTTCATAAATAATTTATAAATGTAGAAGTTAGCTGTAGTTGGACAGATAAATAGATGGTCAGAGTGAAACTATAATGGTCAATTATTGTTAACATACCACACGCTGTTTCAGGAGTTACGCCAACCTGTAATAAAATAACACGTGAATAATTTTGGCATGAAAGCAGCTGTAACTATTAATAAATATCTAAACACAGTTACTCTAACTGTTCTATTACTTCTGATTACATTAAATATCCCTCATTAACATGGAAAGAACATATTGATAATACTTGTAAAAAAATGGCTAAAGGGGTTTATGCATTAAAACAGTTGAAACCAATAACAAGCCCAGAGCACCTAGAGGAAACTTATTATTCATACATACACTCTATACTTTCATACGGCATAAGTATATGGGGCAATGCTACAGACTTTGAAAGAGTGTTAATAATGCAGAAACGAGCAATAAGAGTACTTGTGGGAGGTAGATATAGAGAGTCTTGTAGAAACCATTTCAAAGAGTTGAAGATATTGACGTCAGTGTCGCAATATATATTAGAGATTGTAAAGTTTGTAAAAAGAAATCCACATTTGTTTAAACTTAAGACTTATAACTCAAATAGATCCAAGATAAACAGAGTATTGCTAAAACCTACTGTGCCTAGGCTGTGTATGACTAAGAAACTACCCACTATAATGGGAGAGAAACTGTTCAATAAACTCCCCGCACACATTCAGTCTTTGAATAATGATCAGCAATTTTGCAATAGTGTCAAACAATTATTGTTAGATCAGACACTATACAGTTTTAAAGAATACTTTGAAAATGACTACAGTCAACTAGCAACTGATTCTAATCTTGCTTAGAAATTAAGTAATTAACTACTAGGTAAGGAGTGTGATGCCAAATTGTCATTTTAGCCCCTATACAGCTAAAGTGACAGTACCAAGATTTATTTAAGTTGACATATTGTATGATTACATACCTATTATTATGTTTGACATGATTTTAATAACAAAAAATTTCATTATTTAATAACAAAACTTGACATTGTAACTTCTAAAATTTTATAAAACTAAATGTTATAAATTCAATTTGACGAGATATTGTAATTTGTGTAGCATATTCTGTGATATTAGTACTTATACCTATACCTATGTATGTTACAACTTTACATTATCAATATAGATTCTTTCGGTCTTATTTATAAAAAATGCCTATAGTATGCTTTAAGCATACTATAGTTAAATTGTTCAATAAGCATTTAAAGTGTTCTATAAAGTTTACTATTTATAAACGTTCTATAAGCCTTCTATAACTATAGTTCCCACGTGGTACCGACAATAAGCCAAATCATTGCCAGTATAAAGAAAAAGTCAAAGAAGAACGAAATTAACCACAGATAATACGTATCTTAGTGCCAAATATATGCTAACTGCGTCAAAAACACAAAATTTTGTCTATACTCGGACTCAAACAAATGTCAAAGTCGTTGATATTCAGGCGCACAAATATCATAGTTTACGCAAAAGTTTGAATAAAAATAAAATAAAATGAATACGGAATTTAGAAAAAGGCAACGTAGTGAAAATTGGCTGGAGGAAGATAAGGCCCATAGAACCAACGAGCAACAAAAATTAAAGAAAATAAAATTAAAAGAAGAGCTTTTGAAATTAAAAATAATTTATTAATAGCACGTGACGATGGAAAAAGACCTGACGGTATGACTCTTGTGCCCTGGAAGTTGGGTCGGCCCCTTGTATGGGACGCAACTTGCGTCGACACATTGTTGTCATCTGTCTTTGACACGGTGTCGGGCTGGAGCGGCGGCTATTATTGCCGAGCATCACAAGAGACGCAAATATGCTAACCTCGGCCGAGGTTACATATTTGAGCCTCTTGGAGTCGAGACTTTGGGGCCGTGGGGTCCGGGAGCCCATACTATTTTCCAAAACCTCTCGGAGCGCTTGGTTGACGCGACGCATGACCCAAATGCCGGCCTTTTTCTGGCTCAACGTATCAGCATTGCCATCCAGCGTGGTAATGCGGCTAGTATGCTAGGCACGCTGCCCTCTGGTAGTGGGCTGGAGCACTTAGATTATCTTTAGGCTTTTCTAAAGATTTTCTAAGTGCCCCTTTTTGTAGTAGGTAGTTAGAAGTAGTATGTTTAGTTTTTCTTCCCTTGTTTTTATATTTTATTGTTGTAAACAAAGTAAATGATTTATTATAAAAGTAAAACAGAATGAAATACATAGAAAGACTTTTATTAACATGTTTATCACTAATCACACATACTAAGATACTTTCATTTAGCATTATCACATGTCTGTACTATTAATTTATTTATTACAAGAGCAGCAGTGTCATTGTGTAGGTACAATAAGGGCTAATCTTTATATATAATTCTGAGTGGAGACACATAATGTCACCGGATCTGGTTTTACAATTCCACATTTTTTCTTGTTTTAGTTTTGGCTTAACAGTAAAATCATAGTACATGCTCCAAAGCATAACTTTCTTTCATGTTATGTTCATAAAGATTATCACTTCTAGGTATATGTAAATCTGTCACCAAGCACCTAACAGTATGTTTTTTGAGACGAACAACAGAAACCGACTCCGTAAACAGAAGGTATATATACCTCACGTCGACCCCAACACCTAATTGCAGTCAATACTTGCAGCTCTGGTGAAATGCTCGATCCTCTTCGGTCTTGCTTGTTGTATCTCTTGCCTGGCCAAGTCGATGACAAAATGTGCCGTAGATTTATAAGGCGATACCGTTTTCTAAAATCTTCATCGTCCAGAGAAAACGGATCAAATCTTTCTCTATAATGTTTTTGCCGACGCTGCTGTGTATTCATTTCGCCAGTTCTTCAATTGCTTCGATAGCAGCCAAACTTTGTAAAGCTTGCATAGATGCCGAAAACTCACAAGTTCACAAGAAATTTTACAATTGAAATATATTGAGAATTATATATATTGCCAACTTGAGGCACTAGAGGCAATTGAGAGTCGAGCCAAGAAGATCATTGGTAATAATAAACTGTGCCGAGCGAAACTTCAAAGTCTTGAACACCGTCGCAAAGTCGCCAGTTTGTCGGTTTTCTATCGGTTGCATTTCGGAGAGTGTGCCGCGGAATTGCACGAACTAATTCCGCCCGCGCCCTTCTATCATCGGACGAGTAGAGGTACGGCAGGACGACACCGGTTTATGGTGGAAGTTCCTAAGTCCCGCACGAAACGGTACGCTTCTACCTTTATTGTTCGTACCGCAAGGTTGTGGAACTCCCTGCCTGACTCTCTGTTCCCCACGCACTATAATCCAGCGATCTTCAAAGCGAGAGTGAATCGGTTCTTATCGGGTAAGCACGCTCCATCTTAGGCCATAGCCTTTGCCTGCTATCAGGTAAACTATGGTCAAGTGCAAACCCGTTCAAGTTAAAAAAAAAAAAAAAAAAAAAAAAATATTACCCTAGTCATAATCAAAGACAGCCGCTACAAAATTCGATTGTTTGTTTTTATTTTACTCCAAAGACAGCAAATCAGCTGATGACAGGATAGTCGGCCATCTTGGATCTTATAGCACCGCTATAGTACGGTTAAAGTGGGGTCCTCGCTACTATAACTTTACAATAGACTTATAGAACTGTTTAGCGCTATAGTGCGTTTATAAATACCGATTATGGTCATTTTTCTTATAGTGATGTTGTAGAACACTTTAACTCTTCTATAACTTTTTATAAATAAGACCGTTTATCTTTATCTTATCTTTATTATTTATTGAGATTTAATCACATAAGTAGATATCTAAAAATATAACTATTGGTTTATACAGGAATAAGGTTGTGTGGGGGTCACTTCAAGCAGATGTGGATTGAGCTTTCACTATCATTCCAGCCATCTCGAAAGATTTTAATATTTACCTAAGTAGGTATACTTTCCAATTACTGAACATGAAATGCGAAAAATGCTTACTGTTTGGCAAAATTTTGGCTTTAGATGGTATAGATATAACCTTTAGGTTTATGGGATCCTGAGGTACAAAATAGCGATTAGGATGATGAATAATTATGATTAGGTTAGAACTAATTTACCTTATGAGCAGCAGAGGCCATAGTGTCGTTTAGTTGATGAACCAGTGAAACAAGTAGAATTTTTTTGAAAAAACTATTCTGAAATGGAGTAGCAATATAAAAAGATATTTATTTTCAACCAAATTTGATAGGAAACAAATTCTACGCCAGTTGCCGGGAATAATCCAACGGTGAAATCCCAAGAGAATATAAGCGCTACGCTAAGTACCTAGTCAGGTCATAAATTCTGTCACATGTTTAATATAAAATAATTGAAACAACTTTATTCTTTATGTAACCGTTTATATACCAAAATGAACTTAACAAAACATAGATTCTTATGACAATAAAGTTTATTCAAAATGACCTCTGTGATTTTTAATACAGGCCTTCAATCTGCGCGGCCAGTCGTCTATCGCTGCACGAACGAGGTCCATGTCAATATCGGCGGCTGCCTTAATCAAGGATGTCTTGAGTGACTCCAAATTGGGATGAGGCTTTGAGCACGCCTTTTCTTCCAAGTGTTGCCATATCTTGTAATCTAACGGATTCAAATCTGGACTGGAGGAGGGCCAGTCTTCGTGCCGGATGAAGTCGATTTCACGCGCCGCCAGCCAGTCTTGTGTGCTCTTCGCTCTATGAGCTGGCGCCGAATCTCGTTGGAATACCCAGTGCTTGTTATTGAACATGATATGAGAAACAGGTTCCACAAGGTTCGTCAGGACTGTATTTTGATACACAACTGCATTCGTTTTTACACCTTTCTTACAAAAATGTACCTCTGTTAAGCCCCAATAAGAAACTCCCAACCATACCATGAGCGAGGATGGAAAATGACCTCGTTGGACACGCGGAATACGTTTGCTCACTTCTTCACTACTGTGTGCGTACACCTTATCATTTTGTTTGTTGTAGCTCTCTTCGACGGTAAAAAATTTTTCATCCGAAAAAGAATTTCCCGATATTTTTTTCCCGCGTACCGCTTCAACAAAGCGCGGCATCTCTTCAGTCTCAGGTCCATTAGACGAGCATTCAAACGATGTCCTGTTTTTCTTCGATATGCCCGAAGCCCTAAGTCTTCATTTAACACCCTTTTCACCGTGGTTCTGCTTAACCCCATCTGAAGGGCCAACACTTTCTGCTTACGTTTGGGATTTCTTTGAATTCGCGCCTTCACAGCTTTTATCACTGCTGGAGTCCTAACAGACCGAGTGCGACCACTTCTTGACTTGTCATCTACACTAGTGTCTTCATTATATCGTTTGATGGTACGATAAACGAATCTTTTGGTTATATTCAAATTTTTCAGTATGTCAAAAATTTGAATTGGCGCGTAACCGCAACGATGCAATGCAATAACTGCAACACGGTCCTCTTTAAGCGTCCACTCCATATTTAAAAATGAGTAAAATTCTAAAAAGTATACATTTTTATTTTCATGAACAATGCGAAATTCGAATTCAATAAACTTTTTTGTGGCCAGCATTCTAAAAGAAAAGTTTTTACTGTGTGACAATACTTATGACCTGACTAGGTAGAGGCGGATCTCAGTATATTAAGATTCTACTGAATCTAGATGTTTTAGCGACAACCTCACAGACAAAATGCAAAACTACCAACATGACCGTAGCAAATTCTACTATATCGTTTGACATTACAGGTGTCATCCATGTATAGAGATGGGAAAAGTCGATAGAATAGGGCTGCTTCACGTTTCATCGATATCGATAAAACACGAGCCACACGGTGAAATATCTTTTTTAAATATTATTTTTTTATTCCCGTGCGAATTAACTAGACATCTCGTTAGAAGGTGACTCCTTTTGAGCTTAGACAAAACAACGACGCCATGAGCGCGTCGTATCTAGGTAACTCGCACGGGCTTCAAAATTTTAGGGGTAAATAAAATAATTAAGTACCAAAATTTTGTACAAAATGCTGTATTTCCTTAAATATTATATCATATTCCGTCCTACCCATGTCTTATACCGAAATTTCCTAAAAAAATATAACCCTGCCAGACTAACACAGTAATCCATCTTGAACCTAGTAATGTAGGCGAGTTCTCAACGAGTCACCCCAAATTGAATCACATGCATATTTGCTCACAGAAATGATTTAATAAGGTAAAAATGAAGAGGATATGAGAAAATTATTGTTACTCCTTCACAATAAAATACACAGATTTGGGTGACATTTAGTATGGAAATAGCTTATGACAACAACAACATTAAAAGAACAGAATTAGATAACCTAAATTAACAGAAAGTATTATTATATCACCGCGCGGGTGAAACAGTGAGGTGTCCTTAGTATGCTATATACATATATCACACAAAGTAAAGTACTTACTATAAATTACCAAGTAAATCAAAATAAAATGTGTAGTTATTATTAAAATATTCACAGAAAGGGATTATCATAAATAAGAATTTTCTTAACGTAAATAATTCACTAAAATGTATTTGAAAGTTACTAACTAATGGTTCTATCTATATATAATAATTACTACAATCATGGCCATATTTGACAATTATTTCCTGTGCTATGTACTTGAACAAAATTAGGCCCTCAAATATGTGATTTGCTTTTATAGTAAAATAATGACCTGGAAATTGAAATAACGGAAATGTTTAAAATTTTTGGAAGTAATACATGTGGGATGAATGAATACATCCATATGAGACATTATTAATATGAAACATGTTATTAAAACTTAAAAGTACCACAAGTATTGTACTATTTGTACTTATAGAAAAAGCTAATGTAACAAGTCCTAATATAATAAAATATAATTATTCTAAAACTATACAGATAAAATTATACAGACAATTTTCTCTCTTTAAAAAGATAAAGTTTTAAGACAATCCATGTTCTGCTTTCTTTGCAATGTCTTTGATCCGTTCTTCTGATACAACAAATTTTTGGTTAATCCGATGACATTGTCGTCTAATTAATAGACGTCCTAAACGCTCAAATAATGAGTTCAACATAAAATTTGAGTGAGTGCATGTGAACCAAGATGTGTCGCAATTGGCCACAAATAATGTTGTACACAGTGCTGAAATATTATGTTCATGGAGCCTAGGAATGATTTCTTTCTCAAAAACATTGACTGCTGTTTCTAGCATTCTACAAAGTGGCATTGATGGATATGTAAGATAACGCTTATCATCCCACCATTCTCGAAGTTGAATGTACTGGTATACTGCTGCATTCTGTTTTATTTCATCTTCTTCCGTTAAATTACTTCGGCAAAGTGCACAATTACTTATTTTCAAGGTGGATGCCAGATATCCACTAACATATACCAAAGGCTGAAATTTAGTATCTGATAAATCAGTTTCCAAATCAATTTCAAACTCTTCTGGTATGGTTAGTACAGGCAGTTCATCGTCTAATATAGATGTTTTACATGAGAACTGTGTTTGTACACCCTCTAGATCCATAGAGTCTTTTGTGGCAAGTAAGTCTGACTCTTGAGTTTCTGCTTTCAAGATGTCTTCAAAATCAGTCAGCAGTTTCCGATTATCTTTTTCGCAATTAGACCCTTTGCTGTGTTGTGCAGTCATTCCTGAAACCACTGACGTTTTTAAAGCAGCAATAAAACCAGTACATGTAGGGTTTCGATTTGTAGGACTGTGCTGACGAATAATGCCGAAAAAATTTTCTAATCCATCTTGGTTTATAGACCTCAAATTTAAATATCGAAATCCTAATATACTTAGGTCATTCCACAAATCCTGCAATGTACTGAGAGATGTTAACATGCCTTGGATACATTTAACATTCTTAGCTTCAGTGCCATCTTTTTTAATAAATTTTATTTAAGACAATTTTTTTTTGAAGTCGTTCCACATTTGGGTGTGATTGCTTTTGGCTGAGACATTTTGTCTTTGTCCTCTTTTTATATCATCTTTGCACGACGGGCCATTGGTACAGTCGAAAAGTCGGTCTAACTGTTCTACGACAAGAGCCGTCTGCATGAGGTCATTTTTTCTTTGATGGTCACTTTCTGCTTGGGACATTAGTTTCAAAACTGCCGACACAGTATTACTCAGAGCCTGCGCAGCGTATTTGACCTTCATTTTAGCGCGGTATTTGGGTCGCACATGTGTTAACGTTATTTTACTTAAATATAAAAGGGATTTATTTTTATCTTCGACCTCAAATAGATGGCACCACTTCCCAGTGATATTTTCCATTTGAATCTGGCCATGGTTCATGAAGTTGTTCCTGATGGATTTAAAAAGATGTGGTATATCATACATAATGTAATTTTTTTTGTTGTCTTCAGTAATAAAGTAATTGCTCGCAGTTATTCCAGAAAATTGATGTGATTTAACCGTTTGGTAATGTTCTTTTAATAACTTCAATGCTCCCATATTTGTAGGGCCTTGGTCGCAAACTGTCAATTGTTGTGAAGATATTGTGCCCTTTACAAAATAATATATAATTAACTGCTTATACCGCAAATACAGACCTTGAACCATAAATACCAGGGCATGGTCCGCTACCCTATCTGTTCGTCTAGGTTCTGCCGTTTTTCCTATATCCTCGTATCCATCAACTTCATCCGTAGCTTCATTGTACAGGAGCCGTGGTTTAAGCGCTATTTCATAGAACAATAGGACGCAACATTTATTCTTTTCATCCATTGTTGGCGAAATTTTTTGTAAATGCTGCAACACAGCTTGTTGATTCCACTTTCCATAGGTATCTTCTTTAGCAAATTGTGCAATGTTTTTATGCTAGGCAACATTAATCCATTTGCCAAATATCTGTAGGTTTTGGGGGACCTTTTGAATATGGCAAGGGCTGATATTTTTTCTTTAAGTGTAAATCGCCTACCTTTAGGTTTCTTTTCTTTGTTTCTTAGCTCTGCTGCAATTAAATTCTTAAAAATAGGAGAATTGATTTTGTCTATCAACTTGGCACTTTTCTTTAAAGAAGCTAGTGTGCATTTGGTTTTCTGGAGCTGAGCAATGAGCTTCTTCTTTCTTGGAGTTAATTCTATGTTATCTTCAGCTTTCCTTTTCTTTGTTATTTGTTGTGCTTTTCCTGATGATTCCTCAATTCTTTTTGAAGCAAAATCAACACTTGTCTAGTTAGTTAAGTAGTTTTAAGTATATTTTTATATATTTCTTGCTTGTACTTATTTGCTTATTGCTACAATAAATGTTTTTCTTTCTTTCTTTCTTTAAAAGGCGATAACTAGTCAAACTCGAAATTCAAAGTAAAATCACTTCTAGAAGAAAAGCAGGTGCTACATATTGTAGAATCCAATTGTGACATACTAAATAATGAAAAACTTAAATTAATTTTTTCCAAGGGAAAAAGCAGTTATAATATAGTGAACAGCAGACAAACATATGTCAACAAAGAAAAAGCAATTCTTTTTTAATGTGTGTTCATTATCTTGCCCTGACAAGACAAGATTTGTGAGGGTATTTTAGCGAGGACAAAGGCCAAGTTGTCGAATGCAAGACAATGTCTGTTGGGATTACTTAGTTATTTATTAAGACAGTGTACATACCGGTTTTCATCCAATGGGAAATTTGCAAAGAATCCAGGTGTGTTTGTTTCTTGTCGCAAATATATGACACAAATTCTGTTTTTACCCATTTTTAATTTTGCATCAGCATGCAGTTCAAGTCCTTAAAATACACACGAAGCTCTAAAAAAGACTGTCTTTATAAATTACTTCAAAAATAAAGTCAAAAAACACATACACCTAAACGAGTCTAGCGAATCGCCCACGCACAGATTTTGACCCCACACACGCACGATACATAAAGTGTTCAATATTTTATCACCGCATTCACCGAAAAAAACATAGAAACAATACAATAAAGCGAATAATAAAGTTCGAAAAACACCTTATTCTACACGAGTCTTTCGCACATCCTTTTTTATTGTACACAGTGAACCACACATAAACTGTTTAGTATCACCGCATTTACTGAAAAACTCCAGAAATTAGGCACTTACCTAAACAAGATAAAAACCAACGAAATTAATAATCTAAAGTCGTTGATAAAAAACAATAACTCACCATTCGAACACCGGTATCGGCCATGTTTGTTTTCTTTTAAAATTTTTGTTTTGCCATTTTGAGGGTGCCAATATTAAAATCAAGTAATGCTACCATTTTCCATTCCAACATGGTGTATTTATTTGCTACCAAGCTTACAAGTGGTCGTGTAAATGGCAAGCCTCCGTTAACCTGACAATGTTGGCTATGAAAAGTCTAAATCGTGGTATAAAAATTGAGTCTTCCCGAGTTTCGCCCAACTGGTGAAATCAAATGCGTTGGCATATTTTTTTTTTAAATCACATACCAATATTTTTAAAACCATCTATTTACAATTTTATGTCTTCTAAAAGAATGAACGTAGTACGGTTTTTTGAATTTTTATATGGTATACATATACGTATTACCATGAACAAAAATTCAAAAAATCACTATTGCTATATAAAAAAAAACATATATTTGGTGTTGCCAGGTATTAAAATAGTATTTTTTAAATATGGTATCCCCACTTCCGGGTTGTGAAAATAGCCATAGCCAAAATATTTCACTTGAGAGCGGGAATAACAAAAAGCTAACAAAATGTGTTAAAATAACAACTAAAAAAATGTGTTAAAATATCAAACAGACTTTACTACGCAAAAACAATGAGAGAAGCCCAAAACAAAGTTAAAACTATGTGGAATATAATAAGAGAAAAAACGAATAAGCCCAAGAAGGAAAAACATTCCAATATAACTCTAAAAATAAACAACATAAACACTAATGAGCCAATCATAGTCGCAAATACGTTCAATGACTACTTTTCGTCAGTAGGCCAAACAGATCACCAATCAAATAAAGCTACTCAAACTACTTACAATGAATCTGTGACAATAAATTATAATATTTCCAGTAACTCAATGTTTCTATCTGCAGTATCTGAAAAAGAAGTTTGTAATATAATTAAAAGGCTAAATAATAAGCATACCTGTGGAATTGATGACATTCCACCATCACTAATCAAGCTGTGCTTGGAAGAACTAACCCCCCCACTGACTAGATTAATAAACATGTCGATAGACCAAGAATGCTTTCCTGATCGCTTAAAAATTGCAAAAGTAAGACCCATATTAAAAAAAGGCGGGAAAAAGCTTGAAGTAAGCAATTATCGCCCAATAGCTTTATTACCGGCAATATCCAAAATATTTGAGAGAGTCATTTCAAATAGGATTTACAATTTTCTTGAAAAATACAAACTCCTCGACGAAAATCAGTATGGCTTTCGGAAAAACTCATCGACAACGCTTGCCATGTTCAAATATACACAAGACATTCTAGAGACTATAAAAAATAAACATATTGCCATCAGTATACTCCTAGATATGACAAAAGCCTACGATAAAGTCTCACATAAAATACTTGTTAAGGACCTGTCAGATATTGGTATAAGAGGCAAACCATTAAACTGGCTCAGATCATACTTACAAAACAGGATTCAGTTAGTCCAAATAGAACACCAATGCCCAGACACTGGACAAATTAAAACAATTCAATCGGAGATGAAAACAACCAATCATTCAATCCCCCAAGGCAGCGTCCTAGGATGTGTGCTCTTCCTTATTTACATTAACAAGTTGCCCAAATTATTAGATACACATTGCACACTATTTGCAGATGACATCTCTCTCATATTCAAATGCTCTCCAAGTACCAACTCTCAAATACATGCTAATATTATAAAAACGTTATCAACTATAAAATCATGGCTATCATATCGAAACTTAGAAATAAACACACAAAAAAGTAAACTAATCCAATACTTACCACACCAAAGGAAAACTATCGACCTAAAAAAATTATCAACGACTCTAGAAATGGAAGAAATAAAGAAATGTCGATTCCTCGGTGTCAATATGGATACAAACATGAACTGGAAAGAACACATAGCAATACTAAAAACTAAAATGTCTCAATTCACTTATGCCCTCTCCATACTTAAAATCAATACAAATATCGAAACAGCATTAACAGCATATTACGCCTATGCTTTTGCCTGGCTACGCTACGGCGTAATATTGTGGGGAAACAGCACCGACGTCCAACAGATATTCATTATGCAAAAAAAATGTATCCGAATAATAGCAAACATTAATATCAGCACCAGCTGCAGATCACACTTCAAAGAAAGAAAAATCCTAACTTTGCCCTGTATTTACTTATATGAAAATGCTGTCTTCGTCAGGAAAAATCTCAATCTTTACACAATAGACCCAAATCCACGCAGAACATTTAAAATAGTACTTCCGGAACCAATACTGGAAATATACAAGAAAGGGCCATACTACATGTCTATACGAATATACAATAAACTGCCAAACTACATAAAAAAAGAACAAAATATTAAAACTTTTCAAACCAAACTAAAATTATATTTAATACAGAAATGCTACTACACAATAGAAGACTTTTTTAATGACGAAAATAAGGAATAGGATATAATTATGATCTCAATGTAAAATAGATTAATAATAAATAATATAAGAAAATATTGTATTACACATAGGTACTAGTTTAAGATTTTAAATTTTATATTAAGTTTTAGATTTTAAAATATTTAATTTTAGTTTTAGTTTTAATTTTAGCTACGCCCTAATTCCTCTCTTAACAGGGTAAATGTAATAGGTACATTTGAGCTAATAAAGGAATTGAATTGAATTGAATTGAATTGCTAAGATCTACAATTTAACGGGTCATAAGACTAACTGATACATTCAAATGGATTACCAGTTGCATTAGTAATCGAAGAATATACCTTATCCGTGCTACAAGCTTGATTGATTGGATAGTAACTGACAGAGGAAGCAGCTGTTACTAAAATAATTAGCACTCGCAGTAATAAAAAACAAACAAAAGTTTGATATGAGATCGGCTGAATCTGTTTGGACTCTGGGGCTATTTTTTATACTTATCACGGGGAGTGCATGTAAAATATAAATACCTATAATACGGTTTTCTATATTTTTCCTTCTACAGAAAGAACAAAAATATTGCTATTGCGCAAACTGCTTTATTTTAGGACTGCTTTTATTAAAAATCAGATTAATTACTGCTGGCATTACAGCGTTGTACAATATTTTCACCACTCTTTTTATTTGCGTTTCTTCACGAACTTTTGACCCAATCAGAGGCCGCGTGACGTCATGACGCTGCAGCGACTACTTGACAGCCAATTCAATATTCATTGTTCGCGCGGTCACCGAGCGCGGTCAAAACCGAGCTTTCGCATTTCATATTTCCATTATTTTTAAAGATAGAAAAAAAGAATATTTTTGTCTAGTTGTCTACTTTTTTATTTTTGCTGAAACTAAAGAGAAACTCATGAGCCCTTTTGATTGTTCAAATGTAAACTTTATCAGGCACTTCCAAATTTTATCTAAATCTGTACCTATAGCGTTTTGAAGGAATAACAAACACAAACTAACCCTGTCGTAAAACTGACACACAGTATTAGCGGGAAGTAGTGTGATATTATAAATAACCGCTGACCACACGGCATCAGATAAAACTATTGTACATATATAGGTACCTAGTTATCAAGTTTGAAATAATAAAACAAAGAAGTTTTAAAAAACGATTTATTTCATGTCTTCATTCTATAAGATTTGTTAAATTTTGATGCAAAAATATTGTTATCTTCATGTCTTTTACAGAGTTATTATAATAAACCAAAATTGAATTGCTTTGCATTGAATACCGAGGAATATTCATTGACAATTGATGAACACGATATACCTATTGCTAATTTTCTTAATTACACTGTAGATTATCTTACGATTAGAACATTAGTATTGAAGATGCTTGTAACAGAGTGAATATAACTTGACAAGCTTGAGGTTGGCTTCGCAAACAGGCAGCGACAAAGGTTTAATTCTTTGTACATAATATTTATGTGTAATAGGTAATTACCGAATTATTACTCTGGAAAAGTTTAACAGAAATCAATTTATCTTTCCAGTCTGGGTGAGATGAATGAATTGTTCTATATATTATACATTTATATACTTTACTTTGATTTAGTCAACATGGTATGAATGATGCCTGTTTGTGCCAAACTTCGAAAATACAGCGTTATCACATGAAAACATGCCTATTAATTTTAATTGAGCGAAAAACTACAGAATAAATGCCAAATAAAATCCTATTATAATAACATAATACTATTTCATTACAAAAAAATCTATAAAAAGTATACAACTAAATTAGTTATGGCATAAAATTTTATATTAATAAACTATCAATCTCGAAATGTAAATCTAAGTAAGTACAGGTAAAAATAACTAACAATGTGATGACAGATCTTCAGAACAAAGCTCGATTTAGTTATTAAATTATATACAGAATTTGTTACCTATCAATTGTGCTAGAAACGAGGAGAGTACAGCGAGGGAACTTGTAAAATTTGGTTCATTTATTTACATCGAAACGGGGGAATGTTTTGTTTTGTGTCGTCAACTATACAATTTGAGTGTTCCGCGATATGCCACTATTTATAGTTTTCGTAATACTGTAACAGTCCAAATGTTGCATTTAAGGCCATCGTGTTGTCGTCCACGGATGTGGTTAGGATCAGGAGGAGCCGAAGTCCGCCATCCAGGAGAGGTACTTCTGTATGTCCCCCTTGGAGACGGACTTGTTGCACTTGGAGAGCGCCTCCATGAAGTCCTGCCTGGTGACGGGCAGGTCCAGCTCCTCCTTGGCCAGCTGCTTGATCTGCTCCGGCTTCAGGCCCGCGATCTTGCGCCGCATCGACATCATTGAAGCGTCTCTGGGGAGAGAAAAGTATAACTTATGTTATCGGATACAGTTTTTTAAAATATTAGTCAACCAAAACTTGGGCAGCTGTTAAACTGTGACTAGCACTATATAATAACACCATTATACTTTTAAATATTTAAAGTAAAAACTGGCGTCGTCTTAAGGTTAAGGGATAAAAATGATTAGCATATCTATACAATATTCCGTTCTGTCCTTTTATCACGTCGGTAAACTAGTAACTTACCTACTAACTTTTACATATAACGTGATATTAGTTTTAATTTTACACATAAATAAATAAACATAATAATATACAGTCAAATTTACATCATCATCATCATTGGCCTTATTGCATTGTTTATTTATGTAGCGTCCATACTATTTTTGCAATAGCGTTCGTAGCTAAATAAGCCAATAATTAAATAAATACGATGCGAGACAATACGAGAGCCGCAGATACGGTCACAATACGGAAAGGAGTAATGTCGTTAGGTGGAATATGGTAAAAAAAAAAGAGATAAACTGTAATTTTTTTGTTAACCTATTGTGCCCCACTCCAGGGCAAAGGTTTCAACTGCCTGCATGTGTCCCGATCGACAGTTTCCTCACGCCAGGCAATTATTTTTTTACGCTCAATTAAGATAGAATTGACGTAATATATCCTAATAATTTACCTGCAAAGATTAGTCATATCAGAAAGGGGCAATTATATAGGTGCGTTTGAGATGTGGTGTTGGAGGCCGATGTTGCGTGTGTGATTGTACGCCGGGACAACATATCTATGCTAAAAGATAAGATATAAGATAGATAGATAAAACTCTTTATTGTAACACACATTGAAAAAAGACAAACAGAAATACAAAACCCTTAAAAAAGTAGTGCCGCAACTGGCGGCCTTATCGCTAGTAGCGATTTCTTCCAGGCTTTTAAGATAACCGGGACAAGATTGCCCCCTGTTTGTTTTCAGCACAATTTACCTGCAAACATTAGTGATATCAGCCCCGGAGTAGCCGTCCAGCTTCTTGGCGATGAGCCGCACGTCGACCTCCTTGTCCACCTGCACTTCCTTCAGGTTGATGTGCAGCAGAGCCTCGCGCCCCTCCTGCGTGGGCAGCGGGATGTAGATGCGCTTCTCGAGCCGGCGCCGGAGCGCCTCGTCGATGTCCCACGGGAAGTTAGTGGCCGCCAGCACCATCACTATCTGCGGAAGGGTAAAGGATACCTGTTATATGGTTTAATACAAAAGTTACAGAATAAATATACTGACAATACAATAACGGAACAACAACGCGTTGCCATCGCTATTCAGCGTGGAAACGCTGCCAGGGTACTGGGGACATTCAGTTCCGCGCGCGGGAAGTGATGTTTTGTTCGTTTTCTGTTTGTTCGTATATTTTATTTTAATTTTAATGTGGCATAACTGATAACGGAACTGTTCTCAATTATTATTTTTATACCCATGGGATAAGCGCTAGTAGGTATGGGGCTAGATGGCAATGTGTGAAATTCACTGTTCATAGACAATACATATATTTTTTTGCGCGTGGGGCCCAGGGTGTAAAACGTTTTTTAAGCAGTTACCTAATAATTCTAATTGTGTAAATATAGGTTACAACAGATTAACAAAGTAATGTCGGCTAAGTAAGCCCGCCAATGCCGCCTACCTTGCAGACGAAGTAAGTCATTCTTGAGTCGGCAAGGAGAGTCTTTTCTTTTATAAAATTTTCTGTGGTTCAAAAGCGAGTCGTTACCTCTATTGTAATACATAAATGTAAATCTTTTGTTTTATTTTTATATAATACATTAATCTAGTAATAAGTTATTGTGACATGCCATGTACCACTGTTTGTGTCATTGTCTCGTACGTGACGTCATAGCCAGCCCCAACGGAAGACCAGCGCTGATTGCTTCCAGTAATCAGCATTATGCTGAGTTGGGGCTGTACTGGGACTTATCATTTATTTATTTATTGTATTGTGTGTGTGTATATTTGGTAAATCTGTCTCAATAAATGTTTTTCTATTTCCTAAATATGTTTATGTTATGTCACCTTGGCCGGGTCGTCGGACATGGAGCCGAGCCCGTCCATCTGCACGAGCAGCTCTGACTTGACGCGGCGCGAGGCCTCGTGCTCGGAGTCGGAGCCGCGCCGCGAGCACAGCGAGTCTATCTCGTCGATGAAGATGGTGCTGGGCGCGTAGAACCGGGCCTGCGACACACAAATACTAATTAATCTATACGTGAACTTCATTAGAATAATAAATAAAATAAATAAATATTCCGGGACATTGCACACAGCGCCATCTAGCCCCACACTAAGCTAACGCTTGTGTCGTGGGAACTAGATAACGGATATAATACTATACTTTTTTTTTGTAAATACATACTTATTATACATAATATAGGTAAACATTAAATAAATAAGTTGCGTCCTTAGCTACGATAAGGCCACTCACTGTACCTATATTTCATCACCGGCTTCAAACAACAAACTAGTTTAAGGTATGTTCCTCCTACTATAAACAAACAAGTTCGTTGTTTGAAGCCGGTGTGGAGGAGTCACAGAGGAACAACACTGCATATTTCTCCAAAGAAACTACTGATTCAAAATGTTTTTTACAAATTTCAAGATTCAATGTTTTTTTTTGTCGTTCCACCATTGTTTTCCTCAACAAGGAGATTTTCTGGCTGAACATTTGCTTAGGCGTAATGAAGTTCACTATGTGATATCGCATACAAAGGGAGGCCTATACCCAGCAGTGGGATCCCAAGGGCTGTGGATGATGATGATGTGATATCGTTCTCACCATCTCAAAGAGCAGGCGCACCAGCTTCTCGGACTCGCCGCGGTACTTGGAGGTGAGCGTGGAGGAGGACACGTTGAAGAAGGTGGTGCCGCACTCGGTGGCCACCGCCTTGGCCAGCATGGTCTTGCCGGTGCCGGGCGGGCCCACCATCAGCACGCCGCGCCACGGCCGCCGTATGCCCTGCAAACATACATTAAATAGTTACTTTTTCGTAAGTGTAGCTTTACAATGTCATTTTCAACATTTACCGTGCCTTTAATAACAAATATTGTTTATTTATACAATGTGTACAGTAGGTATACGTACCAATAAAATCTAAATATATAAAACTCAAAGGTGACTGACTGACTGATATATTTATCTATCAACGCACAGCCCAAACCACTGGACGGATTGGGCTGAAATTTGGAATGAAGGTAGATGTTATGACGTAGGCATCCGCTAAGAAAAGATTTTTTGAAATGCCACTTTTAAAGGGGTGAAATAGGAGATGCAAATATTACTTCTTCATGCAAGCGAAGCCGCGCGCACCAACTAGTTTAATATAAAACGAGTAAGTTCTTTTGGTAAGATCTTAAAGTTTACCAAGTAAAAGTTGGTAAAAGTCTGAAATATAGAATATACACATGTACTTTTAATATTGAGAGTCGATGAATCTTAGGATTTAGGTACCATGGTTCGGGCTTTTGCAGAAACATATTTTAAACACCCACAAGTACTAAATTTTTGTGCCTTATCCTAATTGTTACACAAAAATTATTATTATTTATTTGTTTGTTTGTTTATATAGCCTGTTTATAAAGATTGTTTGTGTTGCTTTTTATTAAGTATAACTTTTTATTAGAAAGTACTAAGTTTCTTTTTGTCACCTGTACTAGTAAGTGTGCAGGTAATCTGTAAATAACCAAAACTAGTATTGTACCACTAGTAGTGAAATGGGGGTGACAAGATTGCATGAAACTATAATAATACTTTCTTACTTGAGCAAAATCGCGGGCATTCACTAGTTATAAATAAACACGGTCGCGACCCTCAGACATGAGGAGGAGGGGTTTGTTTTGGGCTTACTTTGAAGTAGTCCGGCATCCACATCGGCAACACGACGGCTTCTTCCAACAACCGCTTGGCTTCAGTGAGATCTGCAATGTCATCCCATCGGATGTTAGGGTTCTTTTGTACTATGTCTCTTTCTGAAACACAAACATTATGACTGTTAGAAAGACTTGGACCAAAGAGAACAGAAACAAAGGGAGATTGGACTTCTAAGATTTTTTTTTCAAACCCAGTTGTAGCTGCTTTTCAATCAAGAGTTAGCGTGCGGTGTCAGTGAGTGTTTGTTATGCTTAATCATCCATTACGGCACAAGAACTACTTTATTGTTATACGTCTTATACTAACCCAGCAATGGTTCAATAACTTCGTTTTCCTAACGTCACGTCGACTGACAAGCGGTGAGCCGATGAGGTACGTTTTGCACCGCATGCGTTCGCACGGGGCCCACTTACCCTATCTCCCTTTGTTTCTGTTATCTGTGGCTTGGACGGCTCCGGGATCAGAATAATAATAATTTACAAGAAATGTGTTAAACTTTACGAGTATTAATAAGACAAAAGAAACATATAAGTACACAATTTAGTGTAGCAACAAATTTAATTGTAGGCCCTTTTGTTGAATTGTTTTTTATAGATTAATTCTTTATAAAAACTCTCAAAAGACTAGAAAACTAAATTTAGAGTTACCTACTTAATCTTGTCATGAGTGGCGACCAAAGGCACCTTGTCGTTGTCTAATCAAGCAGTAGTTTTTTTTTACGTGGGATAGGTTTACGTTTGACTACCGCCTTCCTGATGTTAAGCATTGCTTGCAGCCTAGGGTGTAACACGCTTACCTAGAAGATACCTATAAATAGTATCTATGTATGTAACGTATGCTTAGCATGGACCTAGATGTTGTGTGATATGTCCTGAAATACTTATTTTATTTTTGATTACATACCGAGTAGATCCACCAGGTCCCCGTCGGCCGGGCTGGGCGGCTCGAACCGTCTCTCGTCTCCCTGGTGCTTCTCGTCGTCTGTATCACCGTTGTTATTGTCCTTGTCTTGCTTGTCTGACTGTTTGTTGCCTGTGTCCTTGTGAGCCGGGTCTTTTGATTTTGCTGGAAAGACAGAGAGATATATATGGATTAGAACAAGAGAAAAGGTTAGCTCTCATTCGAAAACCTTTACACAAACCGCCTTATTACAATACGCGTATTAATTTTTAGTCTAGAACTTCGAAAATAACAAGTCGGTTCTTGTTGTTCCAACATCACCAAACACTATCAAAATATCAACTTCAAATTAGAACTTTGAAATATCATTGGTAAAATTTTGACAATTTGGTTATTATTACAGAAGAAAACAAATTTCAAACAACAAGAACGGACTAAGTACATATTTTCAAAATTCTGGACTAATAGTTAAACCACGTTTCGTAATAAGACGGAAAGTCTACTAATATTCATATATTTGGAGTTGTAAGTAAGTTAAGATAATGATCAAATTGTTGAACTTCTGAATTGGCAAATCATTTTTTTGTGACACTTTGATTTACAGTTGAAACCAACAACTTGCTTACATTGGTTAAACTCAACTACATAATATGTACACATATATTGATGTACGGAAAAGATTGTTTTGACTAAGTATTGAATAGATAGATATCCTTGAGTGTATTGCAATACAAGTTACCAAGGTACCTTGAATGACGTCTATGGCTATATGATGTGTTAACTTGCCATTGTTATCGGACGTCACAAACATACACTTGTTTTTCTTGCACACTATAGGTACATACTTATTGTAAAACCATTTGTTTTACAAGTGGCACATTTTCGCAAATGCTTATTAAACTCACAAGGCGAAATTTTCAAGGTTTGTAATTGCTTTGTCATTATTTATTTATTTTAATTTTAGTTCTCATCACGACTTAAATCTTACGCTTCAAAATTAGATACGTAGTATTAACACACATTGAGTATGAAATTGTAAATCCAGGCTGCCCTGATCTAACAATTGTTGAAGCAGTTCTGATTATCTGTAATATGTTTAGTGAATTATTAAGTCAAAGTATAGGTATGTATATATCACCGTTAGATTGTAAAGATCGTTAGATTACAATCTATCTAGCGAGATTGTAAACTATCGATAGATTGTGAACCGTATCATTATGATTGTAATTTGACTCATTATTCTTCGCTATATTGTAATCTACCGAAGTGAAGCCGTCAAATTGTGAACCGGCGTAGGACGGAATGCATCTCCCGCTCTATGTTTAGGTATTGCGAAGTCACTTGTCTGTGACAGGAGGTAAGATTAGGTTCGTTAGGTTGCTTTCTACCACGCACATGCGTGGAGCCAAGTCCTGTTGTAGTGCAAGTGTTGGACTCGAAGATGATACGGTTCACAATCTATCGATAGTTTACAATCTCGCTAGATAGATTGTAATCTAACGATCTTTACAATCTTACAGTGACATATACACATACAGTAGGTATATCAAAATGTTTAGTCGAATGTTGCTATCCTTAAGGAAGTAGCAAGTTATGTCGTCTTATGTGTTTTGGAACCTGTATAGTATAGTACACCAACATACCGACATTTTATCCACCTCTGGCAATATGACATACATAAGGACATACATACTCCTTCTTGAAGGCGTCGTGGTTAAAAGATAAAAAGAGAGAATTCGCAATTCTGTGTAGCTTTTTTTATTCCGGTTCACAGAAACTAAAACATAAACTATTTCCGTCACACTTTTATATGGTAAATATTATAATTTATGTAAATAGTAAATATACATTCAGATTTTTTAGTAGACTTCAGGTATGGAAATGTCATTTATGGAAAGTATTGGATTTGTAGAAAATGTGGCCAGTTTCCCAACCACCAAGACTACTTGTGAGGGTGGCTTGAGTAACCGCAAACAACAACGCGTGATTCAATAGTCGCACAGCTATATATACACAAGGTTTTAGATGAACTGTATGGACATAAAAATTGATTATGACTTACCACTATGAGCCTTATTGGCGGCTAATTTAGGGTTCCTAACGTCGGAGTTCTTCCGCTGCGAAGTGGTCGGGTTGCGAGCGGGCGGCGCTGACTTCTTGATGTCTGTCCGCGCGTTGTTTCGCGTGTTGTTCCGAGCAGACTTCAGCGGCTGAGGGTTCCTGCAAATTAAGAATGATTTTAATCAGTCATAGAACTTTGAAAAAAAAAAATTGTAACACAAAATAAACAAGAAAAGAAGCAGTAATACATAACATTTTCAATTATAAATAGACTAACTGATATATGATTTGATATTCCAGAAGAGATTGCCGAAAGGCTTGCTTGCGCGTAAACGGTCATCTCACAGGACAGGGTCCTCTATTGTGAGATGGCAGAGAATCCCAATGCACCAACATTGTATGACATGAATGTATATTTAATTAAATACTATTATAAGGGTGTAAATTTAGGTTTTCTGTAAATAAAGTATTTTGTATTTGCTTTGATTACCCGTCACAAGAAAAAGCATAAGGTCAGTAAACAAATAAGTCGAGGTTTAAATTCAGGTAATGTAAAACGATGCAAGCTACATAATTGCCATGTTCAGAATTTAATAATATCCGGTACGAAACGGTACGTATCAGAGGCCCTTAGGGCGGTTTGTTTTATAGGCCACTCTCATATGAACTTACATTTATTTAAGTACTAGTGGACGCCCGCGGCGTCGCTTGCATTATTTCAGGATAAAAAGTAGCCTTTGACACTCCTCATGCTACCTACATACTAAAATCATAATGATCCGTTCATCCGTTTTTGCTTGATGAGCGTTTAAATAAAAAGACAAATAGATAAACAGAGACACAGATAAACAGACATAAATATAAAAACTGTCGAAACGTGTTTTATTATCGATTAAAAGTTATTTTTTACTAATACCTTCAATGTTCAGATTTTTTACCCTTATATGTGTAGAAGACTGGGTGCTCGCGGCTTCACTAGCATTAAGAAGTAAATCTTGCATCCCCTTTTTCACCCCTTTAAAAGTGGTATTTCAAAAAATCTTTTCTTAGCGGATGCCTAGCCTACGTCATAACATCTACCTTCATTCCAAATTTCAGCCCAATCCGTCCAGTGGTATGGGCTGTGCGTTGATAGATCACTATATCAGTCAGTCAGTCACTCAGTCATGTATAGATAAATGGCACCTCAAGAAGAAGAACCATCACCTTTCCATTAGCGTATTGATTAGTGCAAATAATAAAAAAGGGTGGTACATTGAACCTGACTGACTTGTGATCGGCGGTGGTGGGCGGCGGCCAGGGCGCGCCGCGGTCCGGCGGCGGGGGCCACACGTCGGGGTCCAGCTCGTGCGGCGCGGGGGCCCACAGGTCGCGCGTCGGCAGCTCCTCGTAGTCTGACAACAAACATCAACATTGTAAAGTATTTTTTAACTAAAACGGGTTTGCACTTGACCGGTGCAGTTGGGCAGAATCCCCAGTGTGCCCCTGCGGAACTGAAGAGCAAACAATCGACCACATTGTCAATGAATGTCCCCTAACGCAATATACCTACTGGTGGACCGGTCGAGCATCTGGTCACCCTTAGTGGCAAGGCCAAAAAGTGGCTGATAGACTTATATATTAATCTATAGAAATAGTAAGAAAGTGCTTCTTTTCTTTTGTTTACTCTAACTCTGACGCCATATGACTAAATAAATATAATAACTGATCATAGTTTGAATGATGGTAAACAATAGCTATAGTTTACTTTCGGTTCAAAGATCGCTGGATTATAAGTTCGAGGGACACAGGAAGACAGGCAGAAAGTTCCACATCTTTGTGGGTGCGTACCACTTTGTACGGGGTCTTAGGAACTTCTGCCATGAACCGGTGTCGTCCTGCCGTATCACTAATCGTCCGGTTTGGTTGTTACCAAATTCTAGCTAACAGTATTACTCCTGCCAATATAGTTACCACATCTGTGGCTCTAATATTGGCTTATTGAGCCACGAGCGCAGTTGCAAAAATAGTATGGACGCTACATAAATCATCTCTCGTAGATGCAATAAGGCCAATGATGATGATGACTATAAAGGCTAATGTTGGCGCGTGTGCGGGTCTGTTTGTTAACCGGAGTTAACCCTTCACGATAAAACGGCAGAACCTAATTGGATGAAATTTGGTATGGAGTTAGACTAGACTCTGCATTAACACATAATCTACTTTTTAATCCGGATTACCGCGGGGCGCCGTTAGTAAGTCAGGCAGTAGCTATTTTTAAGCCTCATACCTAACGTATTAATATTATAGGATAAGCTCATTTAAGGTAGCACCCAGTTTGGAAACTTAAATTCGAATTAATGGGACAAGAAAGGCATGATTTTTGTCGCTCTTTATAAGTCACGTTTAATTAACCAGGGTTTGCATGGATATGGTACTATTTGCTATGTACTAATACTATCACTGTTGTATGATAAAAAGATGTGCATCTCACACTTTATCAATAAATCGATCATGTCTCAGAATATCGTATAACTGTAGAAACATCAATTCACTACGTAGGTTTGTGATTGCAATTTGTAACAAAGCATTTGTCCGTTTGTTTGTTTTGAATGTCGTTACAAATCACACTTTGTGCTTGTTAACACGCTAACAAATTGCCTGTTACCTATCACACATACTGCAAATATAATCTACGTTGCAAATATTACTTGCGCTAAATTAACGACTAACACTTTCGTAGTAAAATTATGAGCTATATCTCAATTACACTACAGACACGTGAAATTTTGTGAAGTACGTGAGTACGTATGTATTTTCCCCATGATACTCAGCCGCCTGAACAGTTTTGGAGAAATTTTATAACAATACCGTATTGATACTTGAGGCCCATCAATTAAGCACAGTATCAATACATATTCTTTACTACTGTAGTATATTGTATATGCGCCTATTGGTCATACTATGATAAGCCACGTTTCATCACACGTGGAATCCTTAAAAGTATCCAACGCCTACGGTCCTGTCATACCACCTTCCTACTCGTTTGATGTAAAACACTGTAATCGCTTTCTGGGCTAACATGTACGGTACGTACGTAGAAACTACTATGTTACCATACGGGTCTATGATTGAGGTTAGGACGACGTGTTTAAACAAATAAATCAAAAGATTGAATAACATTGCAATACGGCATAATAAACTTAAGATACGATTGAGTAGGCTTTCTGAAATTTATTAGAGACACTGTAGAAATTATAATATGGGTAATATATTTCCACACTAGCAGCATTGTGGCCGAAAGTGGAGCATGTCGGAACTAAAATAGATAAAGGACATATTCTAGTACATAATTTCTTTATAACAACAGACGTAAATAAAATGACTAAGTAGGAAATACAGAGAAACTTATTCTAGAGCCACAAGTGGCAGTTTTATCGATAAAACCTACTTCAGGTAACCACTTGATAACATTAGAATAACATTTTATTCATATCACCACTGGTATAACGGTATTGTATCACGCAAATATCCTGTCGTTATCAAGGAACGCAGAAATACAGGTTTTGTATGCGTTGGCGGTGCAATGCTAACAAATTGGCTAAGAAGTGAATTCCACAGGTACACAATTAATCTTACATTTTGAAAGTTGTGGCCAGAACGGGGGCCAGCTCAAACTGTGAACTGAAAGTAGTCGTGCAACTTTCAGCCTCGCTTTATACGTAGAGCTGGGTACGGCCAGGTTTTTTTAACCAGCGGATGTTTGTGCCGAGAGCACGGAAATTAGAGTTGATTACGTTTTTAATTGTGAATTAATGATGATTAATTATTTATGTTATGTTGTCTTTTACGTCTTATTGCAATAAAATTTCATTATGTGTTAATTGCACAATATCTACGCAGATGACACATATGTACAAAGGGAGGCCTATACCCAGCAGTGGGATCCCAAGGACTGTGGATGATGATGATGTGTTAATTAGTTTGGTAATTTTAATGTAAAAACATAAGCAGAATAATATTTCTTCTTTTGATCAGTTAATGTAGTAAAAATATTATTATTTTTGTGATTAACAACAACTACTAGGTAAGTAAGCTTATATCAATATAGATAAGCTATTGTATCCAAACTAAGAATCATCATAGCTTTGAAAATAAAAAATAAAATTGGGTGGAAAAGGGGAAAAAAAAAAAACGTTTTAATAAATTTACTAAATTAATTATTAGGTACATGTAAGAAACCTAAAAAAGGTCCCCTACAACGTAGGGGGATTAATAATTGTGGAGGAGGGAGATAAAAAAAAAAAAAAATATATAGATAGGCTCTGGATACAGATTTAGGATTCAAAGCTCCATGGAGACAAAAGATAAGATTACAAATAAATTGAAATCAATACATGTTTACAAAATCTATACCTTCTATGTGCAGCCAATTTATACATGTACAAAGTAATTACATATGTATATACTTACTTACGTTATTATTTTTCGCAGAGATTTTACTATTTTTCTTACTAGCTTTTCGGCATTCATCAGCAGCACCCATCATAGATTATATAGTCACAATTTCAACATCAACTATTTCAATTTAAATGAATAATTTGGGCAAAGTCCAAGCCTGCATTTTGGCCACGCCACGGCCATCTTTTTAGCCGCCCTGACAGATCTTGCATGGTTGGTCTATTCAACGAGGCAATGCAGCCAGCATTTTGGGTACGTTGCCTTTTGATAAGGTAGATGAGGTTGTATATATTATGTGTTTATAATATTAATTTTAATTGAAGCTTTTTAATATGGATGTAATTTTGTTGAGTAATAAAGAATAGTATAGTAGTCAACGGAAAAGTACAGATGATAAGCAAACAATTTTTATGCAAATGTCAATAAAGTGAACTTGAAAAAAGAAACGTTTTACTGAAGTGTGAAAACTGGAACATCGGTACCAATGCCCTGAGGCGGCGGAAGACAAGACTACAAACACAGATACGAGATGAGATTACTGATATGGAAACAATGAAATTACTGCTGTCTCTATAAATATAAATCGCCTCTAATTGTCAAGTATCTAGCTTAGACACGCCCAGTGGTTAGATTTTATTGAAATTTTAATGATGTGTTAGGTGTAATATAGCTGGCTCAGCTACATAATAATGGCTAAAATTTAAGTTAGTGACTAAAGTTTTAAAGTGAGAGTGGTTAAATCTATTGTGAAGTTACAGGGCGTCTCGCATTAGACCAAAACAAAATCAAATGTAAATACGTAATTTCAAACTAATTGTATTACAATTATGAACCTATTTTTGTTTTATAAAGTTCAACACGAACGCCTAAAGGAGACTATTAAAGCAGTAAGACGATAGCAAATCGTGATTTTTCGGAGAATCAACAACAATTTAGAATCATAAAAATGTACCAAAACATTCCATCGTTTCTTTAACGCAGTTCAATTATTTTTTCTTCTAACCGTGGCCGATTCTTCTATAATACCGAGTCGAACAAAAACGGCATTTTTTTCAATGTGAAATGAATACTGCAACTTGTGTTCTGTACAGTTATTATGAAAGCGAATAATATTATTTTTATACGCATTGGGTTGAGAAAGACCATGGACTTGAGAATATTGGTAACAAAATATAAGTAGGCCGTAATACATTTATTCTATTGTCAATAAGTTTAAGGCGAGACTGTGTCCAATTAATTTTATAAACATTTGTAAAATAGATTAGGTCAATATGCGTAACTATAAACTCAGTATAATTTTGGAGAGAGGGGTCAATATCAATAAAAACGATTGACAGCGAGGAATAGATACGATATGATTACCCGCCAAAAACATAAACCTGTATATCCACGTTTGAGACTCCAGAAAAGCGGAAAGTCATTTATAGGTAATGCTATAAGCTTCTATAATAAGATTCCAAATGAAATCCTGGACCTCAATGAAACTCGCTTTAAAAAATATGTTAAAGATTACCTAATTAAAAAAGCTTATTATAAACTTGAACATTACACTAAAGATCCACATGTGTGGTGGTTGTCTAGCTCTGAACGCAAGCAATTAAAAACAAATAAAAACTAATGTTGTAATTATTTTTATGTACACTGTGTACCTAAGTATGTATATTTGACGAAACCAAGTGTTCGGAAGATCCAATGGAATGATAAATAAATACAATACAATACAAATTATGTAAAACAATGTTTGTGTACACATTGTACTATTATTTCTAAATGGTCTAGACTGAAAAGAAACACAACAAAATACGACAAAATTCATAATTTGTTTGGATCTAATTCAATTAATGAATAAGAAAAATCAGTTACTTTACTTATAGACTAAACTTCGCTTCAAATTTTTTGATGTGATCAGTGTTTGTTGGACAACATCTCCGACTTCTATATGTTGGTGGATTGATCGACGAACATACAAAAAAAAAATACAGTTTGTGTCTGTAGACGTGTTAAATAATGGGAAACGCAAGGTTTTTTAACACATCCCTTAGCAGCATACATTATCTGGGTTCATTGACTTTCAGGATTTCTACATGACAAATCCAACTTTCTACCATCATCTTAGAGCCCAAACTTGATTGAGATCGTGAACATCAATTTACAAGAACCAGGATGATTGCATTGAATTCTTTGATGAACTGTTTCTTCGAAGGTATTTTCCAATTCATGAGTCAGGGGAGCTGGATTTACGGTGAATCATTCGAGACAAGTGAAATGAATTGAAACGTCTATTTTTGGGATATCCCTCTATAATGAATGGAGTTTAGAGTTCAAGTCCTGGTTAGTCACAGATGATCGTGCTGTGCCTAGTCATTGTGATAGAAATAAATACTAAGCTAAAACTTGTGTTGTTGGAACTGGGTTGATAGTTACCAATTTTGTAGGATTGAATAATATTTGAGTGTATATTCAACGTTATAAAAGCGGATTCGATTGTTTAATGTAAGAAAATTCCAGAGCCACTAGGTCTATCATATTATTATAATCAACCAGAACCTCTGCCTGCATGACACCCACATAATATTTCCTCACAATGTTCGTGAGATTTATAATCACAGGGTACCTACCATCTATGCACCCTCCACCGCATGCTACAAAACTAGGCTAAAAAAGTGGCTGTTAGATAGATTATTTTATGACATAGACGATTACCTCAAACTTGACATAACATTAGTAACTAAACATAATTCTTACAGCACGGACATATGAATAAGCTTAGGTAAATATTGTTTTGACATTATATTTGATGTTATTGACATTTCGATACCTTAATTGGCAAACCAGCCAACTCCACTTAATACCAAAATTTTTTTTATGTGTGATTTGTATTGAGACGGTCACTAAGCGTGAAGTTTTAAGTCTCTCCTGAAAAATTTACTCAAATGGAGTTAGCTGGTTTGCCAATTAAGGTATCGATTTGTAATTTTGACATAATCTATATTGTATTGTATTTAATTATGCGAATGATAACTGTTTTTTTACACAATACATTTTAATTTTTAATATATTAAGTTTACTATTGTAAACAACACATGTAGGTACATGTATCTACTTCTGACTTGTAACTATGGAGTTATGAGTAAATAATTTGTATTTGTATGGTAAAATAAGAACAAGGCGGTCAATCGTCGTAACGAATCAGAGTTTTCGCGGCCATCCTTCCAGGCATTGTGTCGGACAATGCTGGCACTGATGTTTTTATACAGAGGAAGTGTCAAATCCGCGCCACTTAGTCTGCAATCAAGAAACGAATAACAAGCACTCATATGTTCGGGTTCGAAGGGCAATGTTGACAATGTACTAACTAGGTATTGAAATACAACACATATATCTCACCGAACAAGCAGAAGTCCGCGGGAAGTCACCGTTTTATGGTGGAAGTGCCGAAGTATCGAACACAGTGCATTGCTTCAACGTTTATTGTACGGACGGCAAAGCTTTGGAACACTTTACCAGAAGCTGTGTTTCCTGCGACCTACAATCCAGGGGTTTTCAAATCTAGAGTTAATAGGTATCTTCTAGGTAAACGTGGCTGCAGCAATGCTTAACATCAGGCAGGCTGTAGTCAAACGTAAACCTATCCCACATAAAAAAAATATATATCTTGCGGAACGGTGAAAACTCTTGGCGACAAACGTCCAGCTACATAATGGGTAGACCACAGGTCTGTCGCGGGTGGAATCTAGATAAGTTTGGCACAGGATCGAGATGGTTAACGTGAAACGGGAAAGGCCTATAGCAATGGAAATGGGAAAAAAAACCAGCTGTGGATGATGAATTTGGGCCATACGCAGTGTTGAAAGATCGTAAAGCAATCAACATGAGCGGTCAAACCGTCAAAACAAATCCAAGTTTTCATTACCAATCGCGGCCATCCTTGCAAGCATTGTGTCGGACAATGGTGGCAGTGACATAACGTCCGATACCATTAGACCATAGTGGCGAAGGTTGGCATCCCACAGGCGGGTCGATGACGCGCGACCGGCTGATTCGGATCAATGACGATGTGTGTACTACTCAAATAATATACCGATGTTACAATTGTTAAAACACTTGCTGCTTTGGTGCAACTGAATCGGTGAACAATTTACCGATCCTGAATAATTGTTATAGATACTACGACACTCTCTAATAGATACTCGGGAAAGTAAAGAGGCATCAAAAATAGCTATTACAATTTAAAAAAAAACAGAAATATGACAAACAGTTTAACCAGTGAAAGAAAGAAAGAAATATTTATTAAAATCATAAATATTACAAAACAACTAAATAATTATTATCATCATGTAACACTATGATTTCTTGGCATAATTGTTTTAACATTCTTATAAAAATATTTAGGTAAGATTATATCATATTATACCTTTATAAGTGAAATGTTAAGATATTTGGCGTATTTTTTTACAGACCGGTATGTTTTAAAATTACATACATGTTTCAAAAGTACAGAGCGATGACATGGGTCGAATATACAAACTAACCCATTATGCCTTAGCTTAAAGTACAATTGATAACACAGAATAACATGTATTTAATTGATTTTTGAACTTTTAGGGTTTTCCATTACATAACTGATAGATTAATCCAAAATTAGATTGATCGGTTTTTGATTCCAATAAACAGTTCAGGACATATCACACAGCGTCATCTAGCCCCATACTAAGCTTACGCTTGTATCGTGGGTACTAGATAACGGATGCCGTATACATATTACTAGCTGGTTCCCGCGACTTCGTCCGCGTGGAATAGTTATTACCATAAAAACGGGTCTATTGAGTTAACCTTAAAAGATAGACTAGACATATACTGTTGCAGACATTTTGTTAGATCATTTCAAGAGAAATAATTATTTGATACATATTTTTTTGATATTTTGAACCGTTTTCGTAGCGCACGCAATGGAAGCCCTCAAAAATGAATAATTTTTCCCGTTTTTTCCACATTTTCCATAATTTTTTCGCTCCTATTAGTTGCAGCGTGATGTTATATAGCCTAAAGCCTTCCTCGATAAATGGTCTACTAAACACAAAAATAATTTTTCAATTCGCACCAGTAGTTCCTGAGATTAGCGCGTCCAAACAAACAAACAAACTCTTCAGCTTTATAATATTAGTATAGTATAGATAAAAAAAGAAATAAAACAGTTTAATATCCGCAACAAGGAAATTATTTGAAGGCGCGCCTTCCTGACATTCGACCGTGAACTTCAATTCAGAATGGAGTGACTTGCGCAAACCTGAATTATTTCTTATATATTTTTCAATAGTATCGAAAGCAATCATTATTATAATATTAATCGTTTTGTGAAGGTTAGAGGACTATTACAACTGCAGAGTTCGACGGTCGGTTTTACGAGGTATTGTAGCAGCCGTTGGTAGCAAACAGTAGGCGCTAGCAACTAATCGTTTTATCCTTCGCATCGAGTTTATCAAGTGCTAAACTGTGGGTTCATGAACTTTAGATTAGTAGCAGTAGTTAATATTATAGTATAATAGAATAATAGAAATTTATTCACCTTATAACATCTCGTTACATCGGGCAAGTCAATTTACATTTTTCTTAATTATATGGTACATACTTAAATTAGACTTACTTACTAAACTTATCTAACAATTTGGTCATACACAAATGATGATTCTGTCAAAGGCAATCTCATGTATTCGTTTAGTGTATAAAATGGGTTGTTAAGAAAGAAGTTTTTAATAATGTTCTTAAAAGCGTTCGGAGGCAAGTTAATTAATCTATGTGGCAGTTTATTAAACATACAGACTTTATTATAGATTCCTTGTTTTTGTACTTTCTTTAATCTGTTCACTGTTAACATATGTGATCATTGTTTAAAAAAAACCATGCCTATATAGTTTAAACTAAAGCAAAAGGAAGAAACATGTTAAACTATACAATTGTTATTTAAAAAAAAATAATACTTTACTTTAAATTGTATCAATGTAATTAAATGTACATTGTACATATTTAATACTAGTGGACGTCTGCGGCTTCGCTCGCGTTATTTCGAGATAAAAAGTAACCTAAGACACTTCTAAGACTACCTACATATCAAAAATCATGATGATCCGTACAGCCGTTTTTGCGTTATGAGCATTTAAATAAATAGATAAACAGATGAAACGTGTTCTGTTATGGATTTAAAGTAAACCCAAAATGATATTTTTTTTGCTAATGTTTTCTATGTTCAGCTTTATTAGGTATATATATATACTTATGTACGCGCTCGTAGGGCTTGGTACATCAATGAACGTATATGTCACACACATATATGTATTAGTATATTTATAGCGCTTCTAACTACTATACAGTTATCATCGAAATTGGGTTCCTTGTAACCATCACAACCAATTTCATGGTCGAGGAACATTTTCCTATACGGTTAAAATAAAGTCAAACCATCTGAGTGCTAACCACCATAAGTTCAATCATCAAAAAGTTTTAATCCTTCTTGTTAACAACTCACTATCATTTTATCGTGAACTTTGAAAATGTTTCCAAGGAACCATGTCAATTTATCACGCTTAATCACTGTGTTCCACTAAGTTTCGGAAATATCACAGACATAAAAGACATATTTTACGTGATACGGTGAGCTTTTAAAAGCTTTGAGTTATATGAAGAAGTTTTATTGCCATCGTTTTAGCTTTCTTTTGACCGACTGTTGAAATAAGCGGAAGCTTTATTTAGACGTCACGAAAAATGAAACGTATCTACAAAATTATTTCTAAATGTACAAATGATAGGGCTAACTAAAATAGTCTGTACTACTCAAATCTACATTTATGTCTTCGTTACAAAGACAAAAATAACGACAAAAGGCAAACTTTTACAAATTCATTTCTAGGACTAAAGGCATTGATTTAAAAGACATGCGGGTGTATATTAAGTATGCAAGGATCTATTAAATTACTGAACTGACGTCAGCAAAGTTTCAAACTGGTTTCCACAAGATTCTAACAAAGTCTAAGATAGATGGGATAGTAATGCAACTAGTTTTAAGCATACATTAAGAATATGCCATCAATTTACAATATCAATTATTAAAATATATTGCTCATAAGGATGTTTCAATAGATTACAGTTTTATTTCGTCACCAGCTAAAAATATAGTATAAACTAGTGGACGCCAGCGGAATGATATAAATGTTAAGTTAAAAATGCACCAACATGTTAGTGTAAACCGTAGACAAATCGGTTCAGCCGTTTTCGAGTCTATAACGAACAAACATACCGACAAACAAACAGACAAACCTATATTTTTTTTAAACATGTTATTTGTGTTCTATTGCATCAATGAAGACCCCTCAACTATTTTTTTTTCAATTATCTTTAATGTACAGACACCGACCTGTTACATACAGCTTTATTATAAAATGTATATATGTAGATGATTTATGTACCCACTCTGATTCCTAATTCAGTAAAATGTTTTCGAATCAGTTCTAGCAGAAGTATGTACACGAATATGTACATATAAATAAAACGCATATATGTGGTGTTAAAATATTTATTGTTACCATAAAAAAAAAACATCTATACTAGATTATATGGCAAGCGGGCGTGAACGGGTTGACGAGGATATGTCTGTTGGTCTTGATTTCATTCTTCTTCTTCTTATCGAATGAGAGTGGCCAACTCTGGTGTCGAGTTTCAAGCCGCCCTGAGGGCCGCTGACTAATTTCATTAAACAACTTACAATATAAAAAGTTACAATGACTATCACGTTTAGAAAATAAAACAATTAATCAAACTTTTTTTTCACTGTTTAACAGGAAGATCAACAAAAACATGTTGTGTCTAATTTTGACGACATCTGTCGCAATATAAATTTAGACACAATTGTATTTTAACGAGTTGTAACAATTAAAACAAGCTTACAATATTTACTTTCTCAATCAAAAGTAGGTACTACTATAAATATTATTTTCTATTGTGTAATTTCTGTCTTTTGGTGTACATTAGTGATATTCTATTCTATAAAAATCAACTATCAATACTGGCATATGAGGCTATATTATACTTGTAGATAATCATTATCACAGGACCCTAATGTAACCACGAGGCATGGCGCGTGGTGAAATATGTGATTATGTTAACTTATATTATAAAGATACGGTGTTATCTGCTTGTAACACTTATCACACACTGACTAAGTACTAAGTGTTATGATAAAATACTAATGTATGTGCATACTTGCCTTTGTCTTTGGACAGTTGTTCTCAACTCTAAAAACGTCTTGGAAATACTGTAAGTACGTTGCAGCGTTACCCATAAAAGAAATATGTTGTTTTTACAAGCCAACATTTTTACTCCGAATCTGACAAAATAATAGTATCTTCATCGTAGATGGAATCATTTAATTTACTTAGCATGTCATTATTGGGGCAGAAGTTTACACACGACGACGAGCCGTTTCTGCGTATTGCCTGTTCACTTAGCAAGTTTCCTGCTATCGATTTAGTTAGCAATATATTGCGTTTCTTCGTGTTAATGGCATTTATCTAAAACAATCAAAATATACATTTACATAAAATTAGTCGATACAAATTTTACAAAATGACAAGCGCTCGTAGCCGAGGTAGCGGAGGCAATCTCAAGTGATTACCAAAGTTAAGGAACTGTCGCCGCGGTCTGTCTTTGGATGGGTGACCAAAAAGTGGCAATAAAATTTAGGGCACTTCCGTGGGCCGGATGACACGTTAAATTTCAGGTCCCGGCTGTATGTCTTAGTACGGCAGTCGTTAAGGAATGTCAGAGTCTCTTAGGGCGGCTTGATAAACTCTCCGACACCAGAGTTGGCCACTCTCATTCGATAAGAAGAAGAAGACAAATTCACATGAAAAAAAAAAAAAAATAGTAGTATAATTAGTACCTTTGATGTATTTAATCAATGATATTACAAAACTTACCTTACTGAATATTTCCTTACATTCTGCATTCGAATGTGGCAAAGATAAAACAGCTAACATTAATTTTGGAAGCTCTTTAAAATTCTCCATTTTCGCCACCTAACATATTTTTATATTAAATTCTTGTAGGTATAAGTAAAAAAATTAACGTAGGAAGAAATCTTACCTTATGCCAAAAAGTATCATACGGTTCTTTAATATCATAAGTGGTTTCCTTTATATGAGATGGCAATTTTCGCCATTCATCGTCCAGTGCTTGTCGTTTTTCGATAGATTCAGGGGATATTCGCGGCAACAGTCGAAATAGATTAGCCAATATTTTTTCTCTAGTATCTGCTAAGCATTTTTCAGGACTTAGTTTGGAGATAGCTTTTATGAGTTCATCGTTCACGCAGAACCGATTTCTAATTCCCTCACATGTTTTTACAACAGATTGCCAGCAACGTCTTTTGAATTTTAATTCGTGTTTGTGGTTTTTTACCGACGTTAATAGATGTTCAACATCCAATGGCAAATACATACATTTTATATTGCTATCTTTGGTTATGTCTTTTAGGTTGATTTTATCAAATGACACAGAATACACATACTTTCTGGACATTAAAATCAATAGCAATTCTTCGAAAAACCCATTCATTTTCTCGTGTAATTCCATAATAACAGCAGATTGGCTTTCAAAGAACGTATTTAATGTCGTAAACTTTGGTAGTATGTATGCTAGAAAGTAATAATATGCTTTTATAATTGTGTTATTCAAGAGTCCATATATTTGTTTACATTCTTCATCAATTAGCCGGTTATTAGAAAAATGTTTGCTCAGTACCTCCCAATGTGTCAGAATGTTTTTCACAACATCTGGTACAGATAGCCACCTAGTCTGGCTGGGTCGCAATATTTTGTGGATGTCAATCTCAGCAAGGTGCCGGTACTCTTGGAATTCACTCAGTCGTTTCTTATTTGTCTTGAAGTAGTTGTATATATCCAGACATAATTTTTCACATTCTGAGGGCAATGCTTTGCACGCATCACTGGCGCATAAGTGAAGCGAGTCGCATATTAACTTTAAAACAATGATTCCAGGACAAAGCTGCCGAAATCTAGATGAAACGGGCTTTCTCAACTTCTCGCTGCCACCGTCCAACCCAAGGCCGATAATATTTTCAAATGGTATCGTGTGTGTTTCAAATGATTCTTTAACTTTATCAAAAAGAATGTTTCCAGTTGCAGAGTGATCAGTAGTGTTCCTATCAAATACCTGAACTATATCCCAAAATCTACATATTATTTTTCCGAGATTGGGATCATAATATCTAACGACTATCGCTAAAGTCTTAACAGCAGCAATGTCAGTACTCTCGTCGATCAAAATCGAAAACTTTTGTTGTTTTAAATCACGTACAAGATCACTTTTTTCTCCTGCGCCAATACAGTTGTTGATTATGGCTTGTATCTTGGTAGATTTAATATTCATAGATTTAGCCACTTTGGAATCAGGAAATAATTTTGGCAATAGATCAATCAAGTGATTCATCACATTATGTGATATTTTATGTTCGGCGACAAACGCCGCTAATTTTATTTCAGCTTTCTTATCCAAATTACGTACTTTTTTCTTTTCTTCTTCTTTTGTAACTGGAATTGCTGAAGCGACTTGTGACGCACTCGCAATTGATTCCTGTTTAGAAGTGGATGCGGGTGATAATTTTAACTTATTTTTGTGCTTTTTCGTCAGTGCATGTATTCTAAGGCCACGGTAATCAGCCTTTAAAGTTGTATTACATATACAACACTTAGCTCTAAACTCGAAGGCGTTGAAGGGTGCCTGCGAAGCCAGCTTGACAAATTCGGGTCTTTTAACTATTTATCCTTAAACTGTTTTCCTTTGGGTTTTCCTTTTTCCAATTGTCTATTTGTTTCTGTATTAGTATCAATATTTGTGTCACTGTTCATTGTTTATAAGTCCTCACCAATTAATTAAAATAAACTCACTCAAAGGTGCACTTAACTCCGCTACACAACTACGAGTGCAACAGGAACAATAGATAAGTTGTGAACGTGCAGTAAGTAAATGACAACGTACAGAAAAACATAACGCTTATAATATTGCAAAATAAATAGATTATCGAATGCTGTCCACGGCACTATTAACTGGTTAACATTCTCAATTTAGTCGTGTTTCATTTTATCAGAATATACGTCAAGGGAAACCCTCTTATCTCTACAGTGGTTGTCAAGTAGTTGTTCATTCTTGTCTACATACACACGTGCAATATTTTTCGTAGACAGTGGAAGAACACATTACCACGCAAAAAAATGTACCAAATACAAAATAACATATTTTTACTTTTAGTTTTATTTACATAGTAAATCTGTTTTTACAGTAGGTGATAAAAGTTATCAAAATATGCACAGTGATCGCTATATTTTTATATGTATATATTAATGACCGTTTCTTTATGACAGCAGGAACACTAGCATAGTTTTTTCTGTCATTTATTCGGCATGGTAAAAAAAAGTAAATTAAAATTTCCAAATAGATTGTAATACATTTTGACTGAAATATGAAGGTCTGATGGAACTATTGTCGTTGTAATTCAGTTGTATATCAAGTTCCAAGAAACATTTATAATAATCACTTGGTTATTATCACTAATTCGTCAAAAATATCAGCTTGTTAGCTACTTACCACAAATGTATTCAATATTTCAAAGTACATCTCACGACAGATTCATCAAGAAAGGTGTTGAAATTTAATTATAAATCTAACACAGCAATTTCTACCATTTCTTAATTAAACTTTACACCTACAACCAGTACCTACATAGATGTTGTTACAGCGTCTAGACAAATATTTTCACCTACGTACGCGTGTGTGTTAACTCTCGCAGAGCTTTGAAAGGAATCATAAAACGTACTATCTGTACGTCAATTAGTTAAATCATACAAGAGCGAAGTATGTTGAACTGGCATCTGTCAAATTTAGTATTGACGACGTATCTTCGGCAGCCTAGGCTTCTCTAGTATGGTTAATTTTCATGAGTTAGGTACACTTTTAACAGGTGACATAAATAAATTGGTATACATAATTCGTTCTCCAAACTTAAACATTGGTAAAGAAATTAAGATATGATATATATAAATTACATATTTCACCGACATTTGAGAAACCAGATTTTTTTTAAGACCCTAGCATTTCTGCGATACTTCAGAGAATATAATCTGATTATGTACCTAATAGGGTAAGTAGATATGGTGAGCCAATTTTTATCAGCGGTAATCAGCACTACTACCTAGGGCTTGGTTTTTAGTGGCGCCGTGTGTGTTTTTAAGAGTAATAACTTTTTTATTTATGAACTTATTAAAAGAAATGAAACACTAAATGTTAAGTGAAGAATATTACTACACTTAAGTGAAAACCCCGTCAAAATAGGTTGAGCCGTTTTTGACATTAGCGTGCACAAACAAACAGAAAAAAAAAACATAAATGTCTGTTTTGCGTTCTATTCTATTGTATTGATAAACACCCAAAACCATTTTTCTCAATTATTTTCTATGCACAGAATTTAATCGGTTACAGTGTTATTTTTATTTTTATATGTAGTTATAGTATAGATTATATGAAGTATGATGCACTCACTTCCAGTCATCGGTGTGATGGCTTTCTCGCCGACATTCTGCAGCTTGTTGAGGGTCGCCATCGTCGCCTTTAACTGCTCGTACTCCCGCGCCATCTGTTGTTGGACCTGGGAACAACGCACGCAACTTAAATAATAATTCATAACTTATCAATTAAGTTTAAAGACCCTAAATTTCAATTGAATAAAAAAAAACTTATCAATGTGGCTTCACTCGCATTATTTACAACCACGACACAAGCGCTTGCTTAGTGTGGGGCTAGATGGCGCTGTGTGCAATGTCTCGGAATATTTTTATTTATTTCAGGATAAAAAGTAACCTATGACTCTCCTAAGACCTCATACTACCTAACCTACATAGTCACATACATACGTTCAACCGTTTGTGCGTGATGAGCGTTTAAATAAACAGACAATCAGAGACACAGATAAACAGCCAAAAATTATAAAAACAGCTGAAACAGTTATTTGGGTATATGTACTTCAAATAGATAATAAAACATTATTATAGATTTGAAGTATACTCAAACACTATTTTTTCTAATATCATCTACATATGTTCAGATATTTTACCTTCTTCAGCTTTATTGTATGGATAAATAACAACATATATACCTTTAAGCTGTTCTTCTGTAACCTAACAGATAAGAACAGCTTAAAGTCGATAGGGCACTACGAAGCTATAATTTATCTCACTTATAAACTTGAATAAACGAGTAATTCGTTGATAAGTATTTTGTATAATCTCTATCTCGCCCTCGAGTCTCAGGCTTACTCAATTACTTTTTATGTTTTTAGCCAGTACAACTATATATTATCCCCCGCCGATAAGGAATTCGCTTGGTATAATTACGTTTAAGACTAAACTAAAGAATTTTATTTTTAATTATCAAATAATGCAAGCGCCTCTAAAGAATGACACCAGTGCCTTGTGATTGTTATAATTAAAATTATGAATAAATTTAGTTTTTTGTGTGTTTTCAAGTATTAGTGATTAATAACTTATTTGCTGTATTTTGTGTATGTTATTATTATTTATAATGTTTAGTGTTGTTACGCGTATTTCATTTTATTTACGTGCGTGATGTCACCTGCCGGTCCCAACGGAAGACCAGCGCTGGATGCTTGCATCCAGCACATGCTGAGTTGGGGTCGGATTGTGGCACGAAACGTGTATTTACTTGTATACATATTTTTATATTTTATTGTGTTCTGTATCTCTTGTTGTTTCGTGTCCCAATAAATTGATTTTATTCTTATTCTTATTATTATATTAAAATAAATGTCTAAATGACTAAGTAAAGCAATAACATTGATTTATGTGTAAACTTTCTGAGTTATGTTTTCCTGTATGAGTGGAAAGCCTGAAAGAAAAATTCATATAGGTAATCAAAGAATCACAGAGAATTAAAAATCAAAATATTTCATAACATGGAGTCGAGCAGTGCTGGAACGAGACACATTGATGAAGCATGGAGAAGGCCTTCACTCATCTCTGAGTGCCCTGACGTCACACACGAAACTCAATATTATCACAGTTAAAGGAAAAATCTTATAAATTTAGTGAATATATACTCGTATTATTTATAACTGTTTAACGTCATGTCATGGCAAATAAAGGCTCTTTTATTTTTATTTTATTTTTTATTTATTAAAGCAATAACATAACACTCAATACGGACCGGCCTTCTTTAATGAGCGATTTTCTAGTACATAGCTAATTTAGTAACTTCTGTAATCAAGAGTTGGCGCCATATATGATATATGATTAGCTTGTTCAATATAGCAAAAAAATATCAATTTTAGTATTATGGGTGCGTGAAACAATAAAAATAAAATTTTAAGTATATTGGTTTATTCTCTCGATTATAGACTGCCTCCGCCATCTCCGCCGTCCTTGTACTATCTACTTTTTTTAAATATGTGATTTGAAAATCGCTCATTGAAATTAAGGTAAAAAAAGAAAAAGGTTTCGCAAAAAATCCACCGGTTCATGGTAAGTATAAAGGTAAGAGAAACATTTAATGAATTGCTTACTTCCTCACACAGATTGTGAAATGGTTTTTACTCTGTCTGTTACCTAATCAAGGAAATACAAAATAAAGACTCAGCAAAATGAGCTTATGTTGACTGATGTACTTATTAAACTTTTGTTGGAAAATGAGCGAAAATAATCACGACCGGCGGATTCGAACCTGCGTATTTTTTTATGTACTTATGACGAAAATGACGGATTTTCAATATGGAACTTAGTATTTTTCTTAAAGCTTTGGCTATCTTACAACTATAATACTAGAGGTTCGGAATACGAGCTAAGAGCTGATATGTAATAAAATATTTGTATTGTGGTCAAGCAAGGGTTAGGTGACAACATGGTAAGCTATACCTATCCGGGCTAAGTAGTATTGGACTAGCGAAACCATATACCTACGCCGAGGTGCAAGAGTTAATATTAAAACCATCAAACATATTCACTTATACGCGTATCACTTCAGGTGACCTAGTCAAATGCATGATAGTCGAAGTGTAAAAAAATCACTGTATTATAGTTCCCGTAAGGCATGATTTAATTTAGTTGTAATAACCGGCTAGCACTTACGTTTATCATTACGTCGAAAAATTAGCTCGACAAGTTTCGGAAAACTGAGGTTTCCATCATCAGGAGGACGAGTCAGCACGCGCGTCCCGGTTGAAAAATGTATAGCTAACTATATAAGGTTGTTTAAGGTAATAAGAAATGTTTTATGGCATCTTGCTTGTATTACAAGCGTTCTCACAGGCAATCACATAACACCATGATCTAAGACAACAAACACATTATGAGGGCAATTCAACTCGCTCATTCTTCCGAGAACGTCATTATAAAGTGTCTGATAACCATAATGGAAAAGTAAAAGATGCCAACTTACATCGGGCGATTTATCTTCGTGTAGGCACAAAAGTGAAATTTCGATCTCTCACCGCGATCATCACACACAATGGCACAGTAAAAATGTTAAGTACTTCCCACACAAAATGTCAAAACCGTTGAGTAACACCCCGAGGCGACTCCGCGCGACACCAACTATTTAATTTCACCTAATTCGGATTACGCCTTGACCGACTTATACTAATCTCGGCGAACAAGTGGGCCGTTACGCGAACAATTAGTGACTACCCGCGATTTGGAATATGGGGCAAAGTTAGTGTCGAGTCACGGAAATCGATGCCGTGCCGCCGATTATAATAAAAGCGACAGTGGCGTGAACGCCTTTGACAGATGACAGGAGCTAACTGTGCTGACGGCGGCCCCGAAATCGGACACCCCGCCGGCTCCATTGAACCGACGTAGCGCGGGCAAGTTCGACGACCTCCAAGCACTTCACTTCAGCGTACAACTCGAACTCAAAAGGCGCACGCACCAAATGACACTATAAAACAACCACCGCGAACCGACAATAGAACAAATGTTTGGCGTGAATCCAGCCACTGAATTAGACTAGGTGACCTAAACCGAAAGCCTGGAGCTCAGGGACTTGACGTTTATCAGGCGACCATTAGCAATTTTCCAGTGCGATCACAACTCATCATATTTTATTGCTGCAATAGGTCCGCGAGTTTATGTTGTGATGACAGCGCGGTTTAATTGGCTGTGCGTTTATGGCTGGACCTAGTCGTCGAAGACGGAATCAGCTAGTAATGGGATTGTGGCAATCTCTTGTCAACGCTTTCTATTTACTTTTTTGCAGCTCACGATTGACTTATAAATCTATTATATTGGGGCTATGAATTGTTAGTTGATTTGACAGGCTTTCTGTCGGGACGACCTCAGATCGGTAAGCTTGTGCTTGGCACGAAAGGTTTCGTGAGGGTGTCGAGACTGTATACATAAATAATGAAATATATAGACTACACAAATACTTGAACTACTTACACTACAGGACCTTTACAAATATCATTCACTCTGTTAAATCAACTATGGGAAATTTATTGAATACAATTGAATAATGTTGTTATAGTATATTGCAGTTTCTCCTTAGATAGTAAATATAATACGATGGTATTATTACTCTCTATTAGCGATCAATATCTTGTGAAAGCGCCTTAATGACCGGCTGTGGCAGAAACATTTTTATTGAAAGTGTAATTAGCGCATCTGTAGTTCTTGGGAAAAGATGTATTAGTTTTTGATCTCACGTCTAATGGATAGGAATGTGAGACACATAGATCACACGTTACTTATAAATATGGCTAACTTTACGTAACGGAAGCCATAGAACTATTAACTGTGAATAAAATTCAGGTTAGATCATTTCGTAATACTCAATCTATTAAAGTTGAAATAGTTAACACAGAGAAAAAATAAAAACTTAAGGTAAAAAGATTTTTTATTTCAGAAATACTTACATAGGTTTTGTGTTACTAATTGGATTTACATGTTTTTCACACGGTATGCATCCGGGTCCTGCACTAGGTCTGCTTGCACAGCCTGTATAGCAGGACCTCAGTTTATATCCTTCGAGACTGTATTACTGTATACATTTAATAAATGTAGTATAGGTACTCTTTTTTTATTAACTTATCACTAAGTTAGACATAAATTTTGCCATATAATACTAGAAATAAATAAATTAAGGTGATTGAAATATGTAAACAATAAAATCTACTTAAATCCGAAGATTAAGTAAACAAATTTGAGTTGCCATAACTATAAAGTTTCAAAGCGTACATTGTATTTATGTTTGTAAATATCTAAATAGTGAATAATACTAACTGCAGTTATGATTTTTTTTCTTAAAAGCCTTGACTAAAATAAAAACCAAAGACTTTTAACTCCAAAATAGTAGAAAGTTAACATTTTACTAAAATAAGCCATTAAAGTTTGTATGATTTTCTCAAAGACTACTTTAATAAATCACTACTAATAACGCACGGTGTAAGTAAAAATCTGAAAGTCGCGGCAAAAAAATGATCGATTCCTCGGTAAGCCCGTTTCATGGAAACGTCTTTTATTGAAACAAAACAAATGAAACATGCGCGCAGGCTGCTTGGCGCGATTATTCTTGCTTTGTACTCTCCAATATACATGACAACAGCCGTTACGTCAGAAAGAGGCGATTATTATAACAAAAGGAAATAATGAACCCTTTGACTTATATGCAGAGGAGATGTTACGTGAAACTTTCCAACTGAGTTACAGTTAAACATTTTTACCTTTGTACGAGGCATAAAAGCATCTGTAGTTCATGACATTACGCGGTAAATTTTAAATTTTACGAACTTTCTTTGGCTGACTTTACTCAAGTATTACAAATTATACAAATAGACAAGCTTACTCTATGAAACAGACTTTGAAAGACATTCCCACGTGCAAAATGTGTAGAAATAATGAATTGTGTTTTGCTTAGACAAATTATAGTGAAACCTCTAATACGAAATACTGTTAAAATATGGAATAAATACCTACTTATCAATATTTATTTGCCACACCGCTGGCAAAAATGTCAGTTCATTCACAAATTAGTTCGGTCACGTTGCATTGAATGAAATAATTTGTATGCGAGCAACGAACAGAGCATCTTCCATTTTAATTTCAAAGGAAACAGTGCACATTTTAACCGGTATTTATTCAAATATAGCTTACGTCGACGAATGCAAATATGTAGTGCAAGAAGTGGGTTGGCGGTAAATGAGCGCACATTTTGTATGCTTCGGGTAGGGTTGGTGCTTTGCTCCCTTTTCACGCATTGACCCAGTTCTGACTTTTATGAAAGCGAGCTTCGTAACGAGGCGAGTTAAGGGTGGTTAAGGCTAGTAATTTAATGTTACGGCTATGATGAATGATGGCATCAGAGAAGCCCTAGACTGGGCTAAATAAAAAGCTTAGAGATAAGGGGAATTCATTAAAAGTTTACAAAACGAACGTTAAAAGAACCTCTTTCAAAATATACGGACATACAACTAACTATGCATTAAAGAGAATTATTTTGATTATTATGCATAAAAGAAAAAAAAATATTTATTTGTAAATCTATATTTTCCACGTTCGTCTGAACTGCTTTTACATGTTCGATCACTTCCTACTTATATAGCGACAAGTTTCGTGCACTTTATGATACGACTGTGACATAAATTCGAATGTTCCTTGCTTTAACCCAATCTTCGAAGTTTTGTCGAATCATAGTTTTCCGGAGAAGTGATAAATATATTGATAGGTCGTTATATTATCAGATGGTTTATGACTAACTATACGTAGTTCGTATCCTTCATCCCGACTAGCAACCAGCGCGCACCGCGTGCTCGCCGCTTGGTCTGCAGTAAAAGTGTAACGATTTAATTACTGTGGAGCAGATTGGTAATCACTCTAATCGCCTATCGATCGGTTCCACTCGTTTCCCGTGGAATTCCTCACGTGGAGCTCACAAAAACTCGGACAAAACAATAATAAGTCTACGGAAAGCAATGATTAATTACAAAGTCTTGGGGATTCCTTTCATTTTACTTTTACTGGAGAAATCACGCATAACAAAGTAGAATTGAAAGCGACGGATCAAAATTGCGTGCCAAAACACTATTACGCTGAGTCTGCTTGGGATTGTATGAATGTGATAGTGATTTGAGGCTTGAATAACACCCGGTTCCTTCCAAGATAGTGTACGATGCATGGCTGGATGGAGCATGAAACAGAATGGCGCAGCGATAGCATCGGAGCTATAGACGCAATTATTGTAATAGCCGTCCAAATTAGGCAAGAACCTGTATTATGTATTGCTCCATTAAATCGTAACGTAAGATCTTTGTTCTTTTAAACCTTATTCACGTGGAGTATAGTCTAATCTTGTACTCACGCCCACTTTTTGTCATCTATTTCGACGTACTGAACTGAACCTGAATGCGCCAGTAATTCTTGTATTTCCAATGAACTGGTATTGCGGGGTAATTAACTTGATTCTCAAGAACTGGATTCTAGGATCGTGAGACGGTTTCATTAAGAAAACAGTCGTTTTCTCAACAAGGAACTTGCCTACTCTATAAAGGAATCGGCGTGAAGATGGGAGATAGGCAAGCCACACGTTTACAGCGACTTTAGATTGAACGAGCTGATTTACTGATAAATTGATTTTGCTCTTGTTAACATCTGATCCATCGGCCTGATTAGAAAAATCATGTATTTTTATTTTGCATTTCTTATTTAGGATATTATTAACTAGTTTTAGAACAGTCTCTTATCCGTTTGGTCTGAGCGTTGAAACAGCATACAAAGGAGGAAAAATTCGCTCATTTAGCATGGTTCGGCAGTAAACGTGTCACGATATTTGCATAATGGATCGATCGCCTACTCAAGCTACGTCATACCATTCCTTAGGAATTTGCATTTTACTATTATTCTCTTAAAGCACGACACGCGACAAAACTTCTTCAGAAACTTGCCCTGTTCGGCATTGAAAGAGATTTTCATTGTGCATTGAATTTTTCAGTGTATTTTATTGCATGCTTGGCCGTGTCAAAGATATGTTCTTTGATATCTGACATAGAAATAAATTTACATCTGTAGATAGACAAATAAAATCACTCACAGGAAAAATTAATCAATAAGCAAAAATACGTTAACTTTAGCTACATAGCAGGACGAATTAAAATGAGTAATTTAAACCTTCTGAAAACGAACATAACTATAAATCTTGGATTTCATCGAATCTATTCTTCATCTTCATCTTCTTCATTTAAAACCATATAATATAAATAATATATCTAGATTTAAGACAGAAGAATAACCTCAGTCAGACTAACAATATAAGCGGAAACTATTCAAGTACATTGAATCACCTAACCATACAAAAAACAAGTGTTGTCTGGCGGTAGGTAAATGAAAACACTTGTGTCGGCCCGACAGCGTCCTTGCGATCAATAAATTAGGTTTTGTGAGGTGAAACCCGACAAGCGTTTTTTGTATCGCATTTAGCCAATACGCTGACGACATGGTAATCTTGTACGGCCTTCGACTAATTTTGATAAGGTTTTTGTACCAACGTTATCAGGTATGGGTATGGCAAGTGTATCAGAAGCACCTTGAAGATTCGGTTCTAGGTTATTTACCTGCCTTGTAATATGCTCATATTAGCATTTAAATTAGCGGTTTGGTTTCGCTTTAAATTAGTCTCAGTAATGAAATACTTATGTCGATATATTTTTTTGCATTTGACATTTAAGAATTTGACCAGGTCAGCTAGAGTGACGGACATACAAGAGACATTGTAGACGAAACACTTATAATTGATTTTGCATTTGAGCAAGCCCAAGAAACTACAAGATGATAGCTACTACTTAACGGTAAATTTTAAAATTGTCTAATATGAGTTCTGTTGATTAATAGACGCTTTTTTAAATTGTCTTTCATTTTCAGACACTAATGAGTTACAGTTTAATTATTTACTAGTGGGTGCTCGCGGCTTCGCTTGCATTAAGAAGTAAAACTTGCATCCCCTATTTCACCCCTTTAAAAGTGGCATTTCCAAAAATCCTTTCTTAGTGGATGCCTACGTTATAACATCTACCTTCATTCCAAATTTCAGCCCAATCCGTCTAGTGGTTTGGGCTGTGCCTTGATCAATCACTATAGGTATCAGTCAGTCAGTTAGTCACCTTTGAGTTTTGTAATGTAATGTAATAAGTACTCCTACTCTCACGTTACAGTATCCAACAAGTTGAGTAAAATAGGTAAGTACTCAGTTTAAATTTTAGTTTTGCAATAAAGACTATCTATTCCATTCAATGAATTAAAATCAAAGCACCAAACAAATAATAATATGTTTAAAGAAAGAATTCTCGTTCTTAGATCTTGATTAAATATAATAATATATTACAGTTTCCACTATGTTTCTACGCCAGTATAATTACAAAATGTTCAAGCATGAATGAGCCTAATTAAGTCAGAAATTAAGCCATACAGTAAAGAGAAAGACATGTAGGTGTCACAGTTTGTTTGCAAATCTGACACCTACTTACACCTACAATGAATCAGATGAAGCGTTGACCCTCAGTCTAAATTAATCTTTCATTCTATCTCGTAGCATGTTTGACTAACCAATGTGCCAGCCCCAATTTGTAATTGCGAACACTTCATATAGTGAAAATCAAATAGCCCTGAATTCTGATATTGTAAAATGGTTACAAAAAACGTACCTTCAAAGCCTTAACATATTAACATACATACTTAGTATTAACTCACATGAATGATATAGATAGACCACTCACTGAAAAATCCTTTTCACAATACTGGTTTATGCTTATGGTAATATTGAATTCTAAAATAGACATTATATGAAGAGTAGTTAAAGTTTTCCTCAAGGATAATGTTTAAGTAAGTACCAAATGCAACAAAGGAAATAATAACTATGTACTATTATTTATTCTGTGCTCTATGTAAGTACTAGCAAAGGAGACTTTTGTTAGGTAACACTTTTTGCAGGCCCTAGGGGCAGTTACAAAACTCTCAACTCTAGAGTTGGCCACACTCATAAGATGAAAAACATTAAAACTTGGCTATTTTTTTATTATAATAGCATTTTACTGAATCAGTCCACATTTACACATTCATTTGTTTATTTATTGAATGTGATCAATGATTCATTGGGAAAATGCATAACATTTTAAATTTGTAATGCATGAGATATGACTGAGCAAAAATATGGTAAACAAAAGAATAATAGCTTTACTAAGTTCTTATAAATAAATTATTATGGTCATATTAGCATGTAGGTAGGTATAGGTAAATAGATAGTGTTATAGGCACATCTATATCAATGTAATACATTTTTATAACACATATTATATTGTAGGTATATTTAAATTCAAAAACAAATATTAGGTAACTAGTGAATCATAATAAAAAGTAGCCTAGATGTCACCTAGGACCCAATACCACCACACCAAGAATATCAACTATCTGGTGTGATGTAAAGGGACCTACAAACTCAACATTAGTGTGTTGACAGATATATTATCATCATCACATCATCATTGGCTTTATTACATGTATGTACATGAGAGGATTTTTGTAGTGTCTACACATTTATAGATAATCTATACAAAGATATATAAAAAATTGTTAATTGATAACAGAACACAATTTAGCAGTTTTTAGACTGTTTACCTGTTTATTTAAACATAATATCACGCAAAAATGGTGCAATGGATCATCATGATTTTTGGTAGGTATGTAAATTAGTATGAGATCCTGCAAGTGATGTACGCTACTTTCATAACATAATAATGGAGAGTGTGTTTACTAGTAGCCAAATAAGTCAATAAGAGAACCACAGAAAACAAAAACAAACAAAGTAAAATCCACAGAAAACATGTAAATTGACACAACACACATTATATCATCAGACAAAGGAAGTGTTTCTTCGAATCTACATTCACAATCAATAACATGACCTACTGAGTGCTTATAGGAGCATGACTATTGTACCTTTGTGATCATATTTGATGCCATTACAATTTGGAATTGATTGGTTTAGGCTTTCATGAAGAAATAGTTTAGGAACTGGCTTTGTATGTGAAAAAGAGTAGGAAACAAAACTGTGAAGAGAGAATCTGTAAAGAGATTGTTTGACAGCAGCTAATAGTCAGCCCATGGAAGACAGATAATTCTACATTTTAAGACACAAAAAAAAAATTGTTGTTGTGTATACCACAAGTTTACAAGAGGTGTTTTTAAGAGTAATCTCTTTCAAAAGCTATACCTATGTGAAGTAAGTATTAAACTTTGGTCCGGAATAGAATAACTTATTTTTAGCAATTTTCAAATCTCAGATAAAAAAAATTATGGCTGTGGAGCTCAAGTGTGGCGGTCAAGATAATATTATATTATATATCAGTATTTTATAACAAATTCAAATGAATGAAAATATTGTGAGTGTCAGCTCTGAGTCCATAAAACAAAAAAAAAATTAGCTTGGAAAGCCACTTTTAAATATGAAATAAAATATATGAATAAGAGAGAGTGATGTTATCAATATACTCATAACAATATGATGATTCATTCAGTACAGGATAAACATATGCAATAGTATGCATATTTGTAGCTCCACACAATATCTTTAATGTTAACCTTCCCTTTCATAATATATGTATTGTATACTCATTATTTTGTCTAAATTAGTGCAGTTGTTCATACAAAGTCTGTGGAATGACCTTGGCGCCCTCCATGATGTATCTGCCCAAGAGAACTCCCTTAACAAATTAATTCTGTGGGGGAGTTACGACCCTCATTTATGAGAAAAATATGACTCAAGAAAGAAGATTCATACCAAAGGTTGCATATTGTTCTGGACACCCACCATTTAGGACCTGCCTAAAAACTACCCAATTTGGACCTCAGCAGGGAGTCTCTTAGTAACAAGTATATCAACAGGCAGATTTACATTATAAAATTCATGATACAGAAGCAGGTGAGTCGAATAATTAATTAAAAAATAATTTTGAAAGAAATTGTATGCCAATAGTAGAATTTAAGATCAGAAATGATTTACCGGAATACTGCTTTTCCAAGTATATATCTGATTAATATTTTGGTATTCTCAGTTAGATATTCTGTTTTAAATATGAAGTAGAAAGTATTAACACATCTCATTTGCCTGAGATTGCACACTTACTAAGATGGTATTTAAAATCAATTGCTATTCCGATATAATCTACAAATCTATGAATGAATAAAAACAGACTTAGGAATGTTGGTTAAGATTATAAAAGCAGATATTTCTTACAGATAAAAGAGTTCATAATGATTCATTTGTATGCAAAAGCCTTGCAATGAAGACTCCTTTGCATTATGTATGAAGGAATTGTACGGGAGTAAATTATTTTATTATGTTGTCTTCATCAGTCTTAAGTACCAAACTGTACATTACTTGTATTTACTGAATTGAACAATGACTAAATCTAATATTCTTAGTAAGTAATAAGAAAACTCACACTACAATATAAGTATGATGATAATTTTCATGGTATATATATCACAAATATCATAGAAAAGCTGGAAGCAAGGTTAAGAAGGGCATATAATATAGACTAAATAATATAAAAGGTTCATGGATATTGAGGATAGAAGCCGAAGACCAAGAATTGTGGTGACACCTCCAGCAAAAATTGCTAAGCTCATAAATATGAAAAGAAGACAAATAGTGTTTTGTGTACATATTATCCCCCATCAAAATACAGCATAGACATGTATAAACTAAGAATCTTCAGATTTTTTGTACTGATAATACTGATATATTCAGATGTGATTGTTTATTGTAATCTTATAAGATTTTATTCACTTACAGTAGATAATTGAAACAAACATATCATTTCATATGGAATATAAGGACATAAACAGTGTAAAGTACAAAGTACCACACCAGGTGGCCTTCCGCCTTCCTTTCTGATCATTACAGCCTCACATAAAAGGAAATGCCCCCTTCAAGGTAAGCAACTTACAGTAGTTGTGAAAAATTCAGATATTTCAACATTACTCACCAGCTGCCACTTGGACTTCCGAGTGGGGTCGGCGATGGTGATGAGCAGCCTGTGGATCATCTGGACGGTGCCCTCGTAGTACACCAGGGCTGATTCGTAGTTCCCCATCAGTGCCATCTCCCTCGCCAGTTTCGTATTCTCGCAAATTTCCCCAACAGAAACTGCCATTATTGTCATTCCCGCTGCGTACATGTAACTTATTGGCGGCAGAAAATGTTACGGTTCTTCGTTGGAGACCCCGAGATCACAATCGCGTGTGACATCCAATGATCCGAATGTACCAACTTCGCATATTTTACAACATAACCAAAACGACAAACATAGCGTTTCCGCTGCGTTACTTGCTGAATATTATAAAACGGATAATGTGAGGATTCATTTGTTACGTTGCTTGCGGAAATTCATAATTTTCAGTTCATATTTTTATGAGACAACAAACTTTTTAATTTTTTTAGTTCAACCAACAGACAGATCACTCACACACATTCACAATCACAAAGCAACTGCCAACTAGTGATGTTCCTGATGAACGTTTTTTTAATATCGAGCATTCGAGATTGTATATTTTGATGATACCAATTCGTCTTATTCCAAAACATGGTTCTAAAATTTTGAAAATTATATGTAGCTTCAAACATCACAAACAAACAATCAAATACTGTCGAAGGAGGCTCTTCCACGGCCTTTTTCAACCATCATAAGAGCTTTGGGTGGCGGACTCCGGAGGGCCCGTCGTCGCTCGATAAGTTGAACCATTGAGGAGGCACACATGTATCCAACGAGTTTTTATTTAAGTAGACGGATGTACTAACTTACTGTGCACGTCTCCGTTCCAGATTTCCCCATTCAATAAAATGTTTGGTGTCACTATAATTATGCGATGTATAAAATGATTTTATGACATGAGATAAAAACTAACTGTCGATAACTATATTTTGTTCGGCACTACACTATTTATAAGTGACAGATAGTTGGCCAATCAACGACTCGCATAGATAACAAATGTTTGGCTTGTTCTCAAGTTGGCAGCTCTGTTATAATATAGATTATCAAAAGAGAAGCATATTCTGTGTAGGTACCCCATGGAAACGTAAACTACATTTCGATGGTTTCTACTTCATTTTTCTATGGCGATAACGTGCCAAGCCAAATCCTTTCCTGAACTTTGAATGACTACTACCTGCCTACCGATGCCGAGTAAATTCTAAGTAACGCATATTATCACACCGCTAAAACAAAGTAAATAATCAAAGATTTTAAATCCCTATACTTACATTTTCTCACTCGCTCGATGAACTTTCTATATGGACCAGATGATATATTATATTCGCGAATTTCCAAAAGTCAATGAACAAAAGTTATTACTTTTGAGCTATTAAAGCTGTCTAGAGGATTATAGATTAATAAAACCATAACTCTAACAATAAATATTATATTCATAGCTCTAAATATTATAGGTACATAGTATGAAACATACATTCTTGAGATATACATTCGTCTATTTACATCGTATAATTTTCATAGTTATAGTTGAGTATCAATATTACAAAGCATGCTAGCGAGAACTATCGTATAAGTATTTAAAATTGATTAAAGACTGTTTTGTCCGTAAACCGATTTTTTAAATGCCCGTATCTTCTGCTCCAGCACTATCGAACATATTATTGCAAATGCATAAAATGCGAGCAAAATTCTTCCTGGTCTGCGGCCGGACTTTATTGAATATAATTAGGTATATGTACTATACATACTAATAATATTTATGAATATTCATACTAACATAACAGTGCAATAAAATACATAGGATCGCATAGTATGCAGCATTTATCATGATTAAATATTTGGGGCAGCAAAGTTAATTGTCTTAAATTATATCTACTTTTACCATATTATAAATGTGTAAATATATAATATGACTCAACTAAAACTATGAAACGCACCATCAATTTATTTTTTTTGCCTTTATACACCAAATATGTTTTTGCAGTAGTAGCGCCAAATTAGCTTGCAGGATGATGTATACAGGTACATATATATTTATATAGTACCAAAACGTAAAAATGTTGACAGCAAGTTATAAACTGTATAAAAAACTTAACATTAACATACATATTTATTAGAATGTAGGTACAGCTTTATGGATTTCTAGCATACTCGTAGTAATGAGAACTATATTAATAGTACAGCGAAATTATTTATAAATATACAAAAAGTTTCAGTAAAGGTCATATAAAAACAAACCCGAAACAGTCCCAAAAAAAATTAAAGGCGAATTTAAAAAAATTGCATTGTATTTATTAATCTTATAGATGTTTTTTTGTTGGAAAATTTTAAGCATCTTACTTATTAAATTGGAATCAATAAGTTATTAGTTGACATATTATATTGTATCTTTATCTGACATATATACTACATTCAAAATGAGTAAAGGTAAAAACCCTGTTAATTTTTTTAATACAAAGTTGATTCAGTTTTATAAAGAGCGGTTATTTGAGGTCTAAGTCATTTAGCACCTTCATCGATAGTCGCCAGATTTGAAATAAACATTCTTCATTATACCATGCAACATAATAAACGCCACCCATAAATAATTAACATAATATACAAAGAACCTAATCTAAACGAGAAAATGGCTTGAAACAAGATTTATTCTATTGTACAAATATTTAAAATAACATGCTATGTTAAAAAATAACAAACGCCGTAAACATACCGTCTTATTACAAAGCGCGGTTTAAATGTTAGTCTAGGACTTAGCAAATAAAAAGTCGGTTCTTGTTGTTCAAACATCACATGCAAACAATCAAAATGTCAACTTAAAATTAGAACGTTGATTTTTTATCATTGGTTACATTTTGACAATTTGTTTATTATGATGTTTGAACAACAAGAACAGACTTTTTATTTTCAAGTCCTGGACTAATATTTAAACCACGTTTTGTAATAAGACGGATAGATTTTACCATTTTCACGACTGAATTCAACTCTTTGCCGTTAAATTAAATGAAGCATGCTTTGATAATTTGGTTCGCATTTAAAGCACCAACATATACACACGAAATAAAACATGGAAGAGACAAGACTAGTAGAGAATATCGTTGTCGTGAATGAATATGGCTTGCAAATGAGAAACTAACTTCTTATCTTATCATTGAGCTAGAATTATACTGAGCCACAAATGCTCAAAATAAATGTCCGCGCCAAAACTCTGCCCACGTTGAGCAAACTTTTGGATTACCTATCTCTTTTGCACGTACATAAAATATGTAAGAGCGAAAGAGACAAGCAGTCTTTTGTTTGCGATCGCTGACGATGTTAGCGCTCGGACACTTTTTAGTTTGAGATTGTGTCTCTGTATAATCCCAGCTCAATGAATCTAATCCAAAATAATGTCTCCTTCTACATTTAAAGCTTAAAGTAATATCTAGTTCAAATAAAATTATATACAAACAAAAAAAGTATAAAAAAATATAACAGAGTATTCGTTTAACATTTATTGAACTGAAATTTTTATTGGCGTTTCTCATTATATTTTCTTGTAACATACTTTTCATTCTAAAAAGCATTATCACATTTGATGGTCCAACAATTGAAGGATAACATTTGAAAGCGTGTTATTCATATATTTGTCGAAAGCTTATTTTCCTGCGTATTCCATATTTTTGTATCTTAACAGTATTCAGTAACTAGTCTATGAGAGTTGCATTTACTTATTCTGTTACATGTAAATTGAGCTTTTAACAATAAGCATAGTCCATCAAATCGTCTCAGAACCGAACATTCCATTTTGGGCGTTTCCGTGGGTAGGATGACACGTTAAATTGTAGGTCTCGGCTGTTGTCATAGTACGGCAGTCGTTAAGCCATGTCAGAGGCCCTTAAGGCGGTTTGATAAACTCTCGACACCAGAGTTGGCCACTCTCATTCGATAAGAAGAAGAAGAACCGAACAAGATATATCTTATGTTTTTTTTTCGGCTGAAGTTAGTTATGTTCTGAGACGATTCGATGGACAACAATCCGATAACATAGCGTCTTATAGCTTACAGTTGTGTGGACGTATTTTATTTCGTTTTGAATATTCTTTCAATTTGAATTATGAGATATAACACCTATCCTTCCTTAATTTTTTTTTCAAATATAAATCTAGCACAAAATTACAATTTCCAACTTCATATTCATTTCTGATGAATTATCATTCGACTACAGCCAGCCACCATTATGGGTCTCATATCTTTAAGTGTTTTTTTCTTTGCCTCACCATCATTCTATTACATTATCTTCGGCTTAAGGATTTTAAGTTACTTACAATTACTTTATTTCCGTGTAAGTCCTCAGTAAGTTTAAACGACACAATTAAGTTCCAGCAACGAGCACTAAACGAGGTTTCTACAATGCTCCATCTAGTTAGGGCTAGGTTCCCAATGTTCTTGCAATATTCCATCTAGTTAGAGCTAGGTTCCAAATGTTCTTAGAATGTTCCATCTAGTTAGAGCTAGGTTCCAAATGTTCTTGCAATGTTCCATCTAGTTAGAGCTAGGTTCCAAATATCCTTGCAATATTCCTTCTAGTTAGAACTAGGTTCCAAATGTTCCACCTAGTTAGAGCTAGGTTCCAGGTGTTCTTTAGTAGCTGGCGGCAGCACGTGTACTTGCCTGGCCTTGCTGGCGTGGTACACCTGCCCGGGACTGAAAGGCTCCAGCCGGGGGTGCGCTGAGATGTCCTTCTTGGGATCTGCGGATGAGGAAATGTTAGTTAATATTAAGTTTACTGGTATGACACATACGTGATCGCAATTTGACTACTGTTAACATCAGGTAGGCTGTAGTCAAAAGCCTATTATAAAGTGTAAAATAAAATTACTTTGAAAGTACGTATTTTTTACTTTATTTATTAAACACAAACGGTTTTGCCAAGAGAACTTCCCTGAAGTTTTAATTCTGTTATCTCGTCTGTAAAATCACTACACTTAAATAGTATTTACATTATATTAAACTTTTATTGGAAAATGAGCGAAAATAATCACGATCGGCAGGATTCGAACCTGCGTATTTTTGCTACCGCCAGAACGCCTTATCCAACTAGGCCTATTCTTCTAGGCTAGGTCTACTAACAGTCAGGCGCGAAAATCCACACTCATTTCCATACACTTCAGACTAAGCGGCTGATGGCGCCACTTGTGCTGTTAGCATATGTCTGTATGTAATTTTATTACTTTTGTTTTATATGTTGTTTGTGTGACAATAAAGAATTATCTATCAATCTATGTATATATTACACAAATATCGTACCTTTGGTATTAGCAGCGATGTACCGCGAGAAGCGCACGGTGGGTAGCGGCAGGTAGCCCGCCACCAGCGGCATCACGTCGAGCGCCACGCACTGCCCGCCCGCGCTGTGCGCCTCCATTGTTATCACACCTGGATGGTGACACATATTCTATTATAAGTAGGTGGCCCCGCCATCGGGATTGAAACTTTCCTTTATCACTTTTTCTTCTTATGGAATGAGAGTGGCCAACTCTGGTGTCGAGAGTTTATCAAGCCGCCCTGAGGGCCTCTGACATGGCTTTACGACTGCCGTACTAGACAAACAGCCGGGACCTACAATTTAACGTGTCATCCGACCCACGGAATGCCACTTTTCGGTCACCCATCCAAAGACAGTCTGCGTCGACAGTTCCTTAACTTTGGTAATCAATTGAGATTGCCTCCGCCAGCTGAGCTACGGGCGCTTCATCCTATATCACTCTCAGGAATCTATAGTTGTCCATGATGGTTTTTTAATCCTGCTTGTCTGCTAGGATCGTGACAGATTGGGAATCTCAAGAGAGACGCGGCAGCAGACAAAAGAACCCATTAGCGTCAGAATCTCGACTATATAGGGAGAGAGTTTTGTGGCGACCTTTATCAAAGTGGCAACTATAACCACATTTTAAACAAATAACAATATTACACGTTACAAAGCGGGAGTGAATCGGCTCTTATTGGGTAAGCACTCACTTATTCTTCATCATTACTGATCGACTTTACCATCAACCGAATTATGGCTAGGTTCAAACACATTTGGTAAAAAAACGGAGAAAAATGGATGAATGAAAGATCATACCTGCAGTTCGTCCTAAAACCGCCCACATGGTCTGATCGGCTAGTACCTCGTACATGAGTGATGTGTACTCCGTTTCATTCACCTGAAATTATTTCAAAACAACTAATTGAGCAAATTTGTCATTGAGAAACTAACGGTTTGTTTTGGCAGCCTTGTTTAAGAGCCAGGAATATTCCAGTACAGATATGCTTCACCTTCATCCAGTGTTAATTGTGCGGGTGTTCCGTAAGGTAACTAAACTGATCGTAAAATTTCTGACTTTTCAGTGTAAAAAAATCATGACTGCCAATAGCTTTGCTCAGTCATCTTGTAAGTTGAATTTATCATCCGCAATTTTGTAGCGGTGGCCATCTTGTGCAAATTCAAGATGGCTACCGAACTGGCCATGTACAATTGCGTATATATTTTTTTAAATTATTAAAACACTCACCCTTTGAATAGTAAGTTGCAAACAGCAGACTTGCGACGCGCGACAAAAGTCGGATCCTTTACTTGGCTCCAACTTAGTTCTGATGACGAACAACGTCGTATAGTCTTGTATATCGAAGGGACAAGTGAATTGTCTGCTTGTTTCTTTGTCTTGTGGTCGGTATTGTACTGAGAAGTTGGCTTTGGTAGGACCCGCCTTAACTAGAGGGTCATTCAGGAGTTCCCACATGAAAGATGCTGTCGTACCGTCAGAGGCGACTGTCTGGAAATATGTTAGTTTTTTTAAAGACAACATAAAAATTGTATTAGTTATTTTTAGTTTCTAGAGAAAAGTGAAGTGGAACTGGCCATTTGTCTAAATTTGAATTGCCACAGTTGCCGCCGAAAATAAGACAAGAAAATATTTCGAATGATCAATTAATCAAACTTTAGCTTTAGCGATTGCAATTTCTTTAAAGAAATTAAGTCCAATCGAAATTTAAGGTCAGTCAGTAAAAACGTGCCATGAAACAGTAGACTTTAAAGTCACGTGGACAAATTTCTTCATGTTTTAGAAGAAAACAACATATCTTTTACGTGAAACTTACCATATTCTCATTATTTTTGGGATTCAAATCTAATACAGTATTGTTTCCTTCACATTGCAATTTAGGCTCAGTTAAAACAAATCATACCAAATGTGCAACAGTGGACTTTAAAGTGACATAAACAAAAAAAAACCTTGTATTCAAGATAAATTGACTTATAATAAAATAATGGAACTTACCATATTCTCATTATTTTTGGGATTTAAATCCGACACAGTATTGTTTCCTTCGCACTGCAATTTGGGATCTGTCAGCACAAATGTGATCAAATGTGCAACGGTAGACTTTAATGTGACGTGGATAAACTTCCTCGTGTTAGATGTAAGAAGTCTCCAGCTAGCTTGCATTGGAGGCGTGAAGTGAAGAGGCACTTCTGTTAGAGATTCCCACCAAGGACACGACAGCCATACCTGTAGAGAAAGATGGGTTTTAGTATATCTGAAACAATTATGTGAGCTGGATATTGAAATATCGCATGCGAATTATGCTTTCACTAGCTGAGATGCGGGTACGTTTTCTTTTTTACTTAGGCCATAACTGTATTGTGCCAGTTCTCAAGTAAAAACGGGGAAACTTCATAACGCCAAAATAAGATATGTACAACTGTTACCACTAGTACATATGTTTTATAACATATTTATTTTATATTTTATTTATATTTTAGATACAGTATGTATTTAATAAATAATAATAAATAAATAAATGATTTCATTTGCTAAAATAATAAATAAATAAATACTTTCGAGAACAAAGTTTTAGTATAACATTGGCCTAGTTAAAGAGATGAAGAGATAACTTTATTTAGCAAAAATTTTTGGTACTTATACAACTTTGTTCCGTACACTCCACACTAGGATGTGATTTACCTGTGTTGTGGAGTGTAGGCTCTTCCTTAGGTTTAGACATACATTTTAATAGGCTGGTAGGTGCCAAGAAAGAAATGATGTCCTTGTGTTGCAAGGCAAAATAAGTAAAGTTATTGCTGTGTGTAGCGCAGGCATTCCGCGTCTTACACTAGGCTAAGCCTGTGTTGTAAGACTCGGTCAGTCTGAGCCACAGCTGTGCTATGTGTAACTAATTGGTTTAATTATTGGCACCTCCCAACCAATTTTAAAATTAACAGTTTTGTATACATATATAAATGTTCTTAGCACTAATTTATATCCTAATTAAGTAAGATTACATATAAGTTATTCAGTACCTATGTTAAAATTAATAGTCTCTATGATACGCGGTGGTGTGTGAATGTCTGTGTATGTGATGTAGTGTGTGTTGTGAAGTATTTGTGTATTTGAGCGGTAGGTATCAAATAGTATTTAGTAGTTAAGATACTAACTCTATTAATGATTCCGTGTCCAGGTAGTTCAATGTTAGTAGCCAGGTAGTAATCTTCTTTTTACAGACAAATCTAGTAGTATTTAGGAAATTATGTTCATGTTCGAATTGGGAGTATAAAGCAGGGCCTTTGTAATAGTATGCACGTTGTGCTAGTCGTGTGTTGGTAGCGGGGATGTTCCAGGTGTTGCGGCGCGATGTTGGTTTCGTAGTGAGAGCTGTGACTGGGGCAGTTTTATGGAACCGAAGGATAACGAAAAGTACATATAATTGCCTAACCGTCAGACATTTTGTCTCTTGGTAAAGCTCGTGGGTCGGGTGTCTGAATGGCTTCTTATAGGCTACCTTTAACACTGCTCTTTGGGCAACTTCGACCTTTTTTAAGTGTTTTTTAGCGGCTGATCCCCAACATGTGATGCAGTAGCTGAGTACTGATTGACATAATGCCATGTACACGGTTCGCACAGTTTTTGGGTCAGCTACAGAACTCAATCTCTTAAAGACGTGTAGAATTTTGCGAAGACGGGTTTTTAGAGATAATATGTGTGAATCGAACTTGAGTGTTTGATCAAGGGTTATTCCAAGGTATTTAATCTTACTTACTCGTTCCAGTTTGGGACATGAGCAGCTTTCATTTGAATGAATTCCACAAGACAAATTAACAAACGTCAAAGAAACAAGGCAATATACGCCCCTAATACAGTCTTGCTCTTTCAGTCTACAAAAATATTGACTTTTTAGATTTATTTTTTACTACATCCCACTAGATGTTAAGCACCATTTAGTCTATATCATATTTGCCTAGAAGGAATACTAATCCAGATATGCAGTATCAATGAGCGAATTTGATATCTCGAATTTAAAAAAAAACAACACAAAAAAGCTCACTAGGTGTCGCTAGAAGTAAATATATCAGTGAATATTTTGTGCATGAGGGGCCAAACTCCACCGCGCTTGAGTGGCGCCATCTCTTAGCCACATTTGTTACTAAAATTAACTTAGTACTGGAAAATAGCGCATTGTAGCATGTTCATATTGACAGCACATCACCATGCATTTTATGCGATTATGACGTGAAATTTATGGTGAAAATAACTGCCAAATAAGTAAAGCATTATATACTGTGGAAAAAAGACTAAGCTATTATATTGTACGTACAGTATGTTCTAAGCTCTTCTCCTTCCTATGTTGCAAGTTAGCGTACAGCACGACGGGCGCGCGATGCGTGTCAAACGGCGCGCACGGCGGCACCACCACTGACACTTCGCGAGACATGGGGCTGTCAACGTCACTGTCACTGTCACACCCGCGGATGACGAGCCCCGGTGACGTCTTCAGCTGTATCGTTGAGTTCTGAAATTTTAATAATGATTGCATTTTACTACTATATTTAATACATTTATGTAAGAATACTTAAGAAAATATTTAAAATCGTCGTTTAGGCTCACTTATACAACAACTCTTAAACAGATTTAGCGATATCTTGCGAGGACAATAAATACGTTTATAAATATTTGTGCAAATGATACACGACCATTTAGATTTAGTCGAAATATTGAATGGAACGTTAAAATATCTCAAGCGTTAAAAATCTAATAAGTATGACATTTCAGAACAACAATTCTATTCTACAACGTCTATATAATAATATGATTACAGTTTTTATAGTAAATTGTTATTGAAAACTAATTTTCACCCACCTCTTCAATCCTGGTACTGCCACTTGTAACAACTAGCTCCATCTGTTGTTCCAAACCGGCAACTAAGTCCTTTTTCGGCTCCACTTTATTCAAATAAACGCTAACACCCTGAGTGACCACTTCGAACCCTACCTTAGTACTTATCAACACATTCGATAAAAACTCTAATTTCTCCTCTATCACTAATGACACTTGTCCTAATTTAAAGTTACCGCATTGTTTCGACACAAAATCTAGAACGAATTCGTTTCTACCCGGTTTCAGTGAAAACTTTTCAACGCTAAAACAGTTTTGATAGTTGTTTCTTGTAGTTGCGGATGGTTTTCTATATTTAGCACTGTCCGATCTTTTTAGAGTCACTTTTGGTTGGTGGCATTCTACAGTCACTTTTTGCAGTGTTTTATCTTCTTTATAGTGCAGCTGTGAAGTGATTTGTAGAGGATTTAGTAGCGGGTTCTTCGGTTTAAGGTCGTCCAGTCTTATGCTGAAAAGAATATTTTCATATTAACATAAACATAAATGTTATTAATAACAGGCGTACTAGAAGACAGGCCTATGCTCAGCAGTAGGCAATGACGGGCTGATGATGACGATGAATTAATAATTGTAACATAGCTGACAATAATATAGCCATAATATAAAGCCTTGTGATTATGAATGTAAACTAATGATCTAGGCGGTCAGTCTATGGATAAGTTACAAAAAGTGGTATTCCATTTGTGTGATTTTGTATGATAACACGTTAAATTGTAGGCCCTGATCATAGTACAGCACTTGTTAAATCACATAAGAGGTGCTTAGGATTTTGAAAACTCGAGACCATGGCCACTCTCATTCAATTTACATGCTAAGACAAGTCAATTTATAAATAAATATTCCGGGACAATGCACACAGAGCCATCTAGCCCCACAATAAGCAAACGCTTGTGTCGTGGGTACTAGATTACGGATATAATTTTTCTTTACATGATTCTGTCTTTTGCTTTAGTTGGAACTGTGTTGCAAAAGACAGGTTCTTCCAAGTGGTTTAGATGGTTAACAAATTCAATTAAAGTAAATAAAATTAAAACTATGGACATCCATCTTTTACAGACCAGATAACCAGAATTTAACACATATACATGCATATCGAAAATGAACAAGTATTTGTGTTGTACGGGAATCGAACCCGCGACCTCTGGCACTGAAGGCAGACAATCTGTGCTAACAGGCCAGTCAAATAATACCAATCAATAATGAACCTACCTCGTTAACATACAAAGTTCAGTTTCGTGCGCCGCCTCCGTGCCTCGCCGTGGTGAGTGTGTGAGTGTGCCTACATTACCGCTAACGTTTAAATCAGTCTTATAGCTTTTGAGGGGCGTCCGCTTGTCTGGACATTTCTCTTCGGGCTGGAAAAGAGAAACAATGTATTTAAAAATTAGTCTTAACATTTGTATACTCCATACCGTAATAAATCTAAGTAACTGAATATATATAATATAAATATATATATATATATTTTAAAGTATCATAAAAACATCATTTATAGTATTGGCTTACAAAGTCAATACATTTTGAGGTACATTTTAAGACTTAGATTTATCATTCACTGTAAGTACATTTCCATTGTACAATTTTAGGTCAAATCTTTCATACATACCTTACAATGCTCTATGCTAATAGCCGCTTTAGTACAATTTACATCTTTAGGGAAGTAGCTCTCAACGACCACTCGACATTGCACTTTATTGTCGGTGATATAGATACCACGTTCGGACGGCACGAGGCTGGCGGATACGACCTTGAAACATTCGTTTAGCTCTGCGAGAACTGTCTCAGTTTTGTTCGAGAGATTCTCTTTGATTGATTTCATCATTTCCTCGAAGTAAAAGTTTCTGACTAGGATTTCCAACTCGGCCGTACACGATATTGTTGCAGAGAGCTTAGTGTATCTGGAAAAGGAAAGTCTTAGTTATTATTATAATATGAGCTCGTAGAAAGTGTATCGTATGTATCTTTATTTATGTGATACTAGCTTTTGCACGCGTTACTTAACATATAAACTTTCTTGTTGAATCACCCTATTTATTACAAATAATTGCATCGAAATCCGTTTTGTAGTTTCTGAAAGATCTGACCTGAGTGACCTGATCTGAGTGAACTATATGTTTTCAGCATCTTGTCTAAAATTATTTACGTTTCTGATGACTGAAGACTATTCGACACTTCATTATTTTTCTTCTTATAGTGAAAAAGATCCATGCCGACTCTGCTGTAAGGCTTAATAGTGTGCTAGGTATCATTTTTTTCTGTACTAGTGGACGCCCGCGGCTTAGCTCGCATTATTTCAGGAAAAAAAGTAGCCTATGACACTCCTAAGACCTCATACAACCTACATACGAATAATCATGTTAATCCGTTCAGCCGTTTTTGAGTGATAAGTGGTTAAATAAACATACAAACAGACAAAAATTCAAAAAATTGTTGGAACGTGTTCTGCTATCAATTCGAAGTATCTCGAAACTTTTTTTTAATATCTTCATGGTTCAGACTTTAGATCCTCTTCAGCTTTAGGTATTACATGTTTTTTTTTACGTGAGATTGGTTTACTTTTGACTACAGCCTGCCTGATGTTAAGCATTGCTGCAGCCTAGGGTGTAACACGTTTACCTAGAAGATACCTATTAACTCTAGATTTGAAAACCCCTGGATTGTAGTTTGCAGGAAACACAGCTTCTGGTAAAGTGTTCCAAAGCTTTGCCGTCCGTACAATAAACGTTGAGGCAAAGCGCTGTGTTCGATACTTCGGCACCTCCACCATAAAACGGTGTCTACCTGCGGACTTTCTGCTTGTTCGGTTATAGAAAGGAGCTGAGGGAATCAGTTCATGTAGCTCCTCTGCATACTCTCCGGAATGAATTCGATAAAAGATCGACAGACTGGCCACCTTGCGGCGATGTTCCAAACTTTAGAGTTTTGCCTTCTTAATGGTGGTTTTACCTACTAACCTCTTAGCTCGCGTCTCAATCGAATCCAACGCCTCTAGCTGGTATTTTGCTGATCCATCCCAAAGATGCATATATAAAGCTCAAAACCCCTCACCGGTCCATATCCTCCATTTTCTTGGCTGCAGCGACGAGTTCCAACCTCGTCTGAGCGGCCAGGTCCCTCCATCCTTGTTCCTCGTACGAGCGCAGTGCGTCGGTGAGGAAGACAACTGCTTTACCGGTCTCGCCAAGTTCAGAGTAAAACGCTGCCAAGTCGCGACCTATTAGGCGGGCGAATCTGAAATTTATAATTAAGTTCAACTTATATAGGGCAGTAGTGGGTTCTCGCGGCTTCACTCGCATTAAGAAGTAAAACTTGCATTTCCTATTTCACCCCTTTAAAATTGGCATCACCAAAAATCCTTTCTTAGCCGCTTTAGGGCCGAAATTTAGGCACGCCGGTAGATGTTATCACGCGACTAAGCGAGCGTGGCTCGGCGGTTTCAGCGTCTGCTTTTCATTCTGACGCACCCTGGTTCGAATCCGGCCCTACACCAATGACTTGTATTTTGATGTTATGTGTAGATTTGCACTCGCTTAAGGCGAAGGAAAACACCATGAGGAAACCGACATGTTTGCGAACCACAATATCCGGGGACATGTGTCTTCAGTGGAAAGTCCTGGGCGCCCACCACGATGTATCTGCCCAATAGAACTCTCCTAACAAATTAATTCTGCGGGGGAATCACGACCCTCAGTCATGAGAAAATACGACTCAAGAGAGAGAGAGAGAGAGAGAGAGAGAGAGAGATGATATACCACAAGAAACTCACCTCAACCTGCCAATATGCTTATATGTGCCCATGGCCAGTTCAGCGAGCTCCAGATAGTACTGCTGGAAGCAGGTCTTGCTGCAGAGGGCCTCCTTTAGCCGGTCAGTGGGTGTCGGGTGCTGGTTGTTGGTCTCGTTGTCTCCCATCCCCGCAGACAGCATCACGACCAGGTGGAGCTGTTCTGAAGACGGGTCGGGGGAGCCTGGGAGGAGGCCGCAAAGCTTGCCTAGCTCGTGGAGCTGGAATTAAAATTATTTAAACATATTTATTTATAGTAATAAATACCTAAGAAATTTTCATGCTATAAATTATTTAGAATTCTTCGGTCTTATTGCATCAACGAGAGATGATTGACGTAGCGTCCATAAAAATTTTAACCGACTTCAAAAAAAAGAGATTATCAAGTCTTCTGAATGTTTTTTTTTAAAACTGCGCTCGTGACCAAGTAATCCGAGAGTCACAGATGCGGCCACAATATTGACAAAAGTAAAGCAATTTCATGTTACAATAACAGCAAACCTATGTAGCATTTTAGACATATGATGGTCTCTAAAAATACCAGGTGGAAATTTCAAGGCACAGCTGATTGAAGAAAAATTTTAGCTTATCAACAGGAAAATTTTAGTCAAGTGTAAATACGTTTTATTTAAAAAATCTCTTTCAAATTGGGCGCTAGCGAAGGCTAAAATAAGTGAAATATCACTTATTTCATCTCACCTCTCGGAAATAACAAAATAGCTGAATAGAATTAGACTATTTATACTCACTTTATCCTTAGCATTATGCAGTAAAGGCGCCTGTGTAACAGTACACATCTCTAGTGCATTATTGGATGCCGCTAGTCGTTCACACGCCCGCAATGTCTCAGCACATGCTAGCTGTGCCCAGCATGCTGCTGCACCATCAACTGCTGAAGCCCCGAGGAGAGATAGTTCGACTAGTGTGTTGTGAACGGTGGATAGGCAACGGGAGGCTATCTGAAAAGAAGGTTTAAGGACATTGATTCATTATATATTGGAATATAGACTTTGTTTAAATTTATTTATTTGTAAAATCTTAAGAACTAGCATATGAACTTGGATTCTTTTTTCTGTTTCTGTTATCTTAACAACTTTATAAAAATATATCACTTTACTCAGCACCATCTAGCCCTAAGAAAAGTAGATAGGTAACAGATAAATGTTAAGCACACTAAGCGTTTGCTTAGTGCGGGCCTAGATGGCGCTGTGTGCAATGTCACGGAATATTTATGTAGATAATACAATTATATGTTTTTCATTTATGCATATGTATATCACTATTACTCTATCACTACTACTATTATATAAATGCGAAACTGTGTTTGTTGGTTTGTTTGTCTGTTTATTCCACTTTCACATCGTAACGCAGCGACGAAACATCATGATTTTCTATATAGTGATTGTATACTGTCCTCGGCGTAATATAGGCAACTTTATATCCTGTAATAACGCGAAAAACGCCGCGAGCATCCTCTAGTACTTATTATACAAATTAACAAAAATGACATATATGTAATAGCACGACGAACAATCGCAGACAATTGCAATTTCGGGGGCAATATGTAGTACCTACCTACCACAAAGCGCTAATTACTACGTATTATACCTAGTCAGGTCATAAGTATTGTCACACAGTAAAAACTTTTCTTTTAGAATGCTGGCCACAAAAAAGTTTATTGAATTCGAATCTCGAATTGTTCACGAAAATAAAAATGTATACTTTTTAGAATTTTACTCATTTTTAAATATGGTGTGGACGCTTAAAGAAGACCGTGTTGCAGTTATTGCATTGCATCGTTGCGGTTACGCGCCAATTCAAATTTTTGACATACTGAAAAATTTGAATATAACCAAAAGATTCGTTTATCGTACCATCAAACGATACAATGAAGACTCTAGTGTAGATGACAGGTCAAGAAGCGGTAGCCCTCGGTCTGTTAGGACTCCAGCAGTGATAAAAGCTGTGAAGGCGCGAATTCAAAGAAATCCCAAACGTAAGCAGAAACTGTTGGCCCTTCAGATGGGGTTAAGCAGAACCACGGTGAAAAGGGTGTTAAATGAAGACTTAGGGCTTCGGGCATATCGAAGAAAAACAGGACATCGTTTGAATGCTCGTCTAATGGACCTGAGACTGAAGAGATGCCGCGCTTTGTTGAAGCGGTACGCGGGAAAAAAATATCGGGAAATTATTTTTTCGAATAAAAAAATTTTTACCGTAGAAGAGAGCTACAACAAACAAAATGATAAGGTGTACGCACACAGTAGTGAAGAAGCGAGCAAACGTATTCCGCGTGTCCAACGAGATCATTTTCCATCCTCGCTCATGGTATGGTTGGGAGTTTCTTATTGGGGCTTAACAGAGGTACATTTTTGTGAAAAAGGTGTAAAAACGAATGCAGTTGTGTATCAAAATACAGTCCTGACGAACCTTGTGGAACCTGTTTCTCATATCATGTTCAATCACAAGCACTGGGTATTCCAACAAGATTCGGCGCCAGCTCATAGAGCGAAGAGCACACAAGACTGGCTGGCGGCGCGTGAAATCGACTTCATCCGGCACGAAGACTGGCCCTCCTCCAGTCCAGATTTGAATCCGTTAGATTACAAGATATGGCAACACTTGGAGGAAAAGGCGTGCTCAAAGCCTCATCCCAATTTGGAGTCACTCAAGACATCCTTGATTAAGGCAGCCGCCGATATTGACATGGACCTCGTTCGTGCAGCGATAGACGACTGGCCGCGCAGATTGAAGGCCTGTATTCAAAATCACGGAGGTCATTTTGAATAAACTTTATTGTCATAAGAATCTATGTTTTGTTAAGTTCATTTTGGTATATAAATGGTTACATAAAGAATAAAGTTGTTTCAATTATTTTATATTAAACATGTGACAGAATTTATGACCTGACTAGGTATATTCTGTAGTTTAAATGTCGACCTCATATCCTCTAATTAGTCCATCATAATGTCCACGCAATCATCGTACCCAATGACATGAATCTAACTGCACTTGGACAGCTACACTTCACAGATGGCCAACCAACGTGAAATATTGGATTACGATATCAAGTTTAGTGCTACTATTTGAACACAAGCTATGTTTTTATTAACACTCGTATGTATGCTACTTTATAGAAACAGAGATCGCTCACCAATGCGCGGCGGGTTGACGACATAAGAAAAACAGAACCTGGATTCAATCTGCGTAGGACCGGGACGAGTGACGTACTAGAAGAGAGGCCTATGCTCAGCAGTGGGCGATGACGAGCTGGTTATGATGATGATTCTACTTGAGGAATCTTTGTTCCTTTCAATTCTTAAGGAAATAGGTCTTTAGGCTATTTATCTCTCGAATATACGATATTATATCACTTGTAACTAGGGCTTTCCCAGCATTAGGTATTAGGTACTCAGTGTAATCTTGGTTGTGTTAAATTTTGTTCATAATTTTAGTTAGGTATAACACAATCCTTAAAATACACATTTATACATACAGGATTGCAGTTTATTAACTCAAAAGTACGTAAAGGACTCTTGGTCAAGATATTAGGTTTACGACTTTTTCGAATTACGTAAATCATGTGTACCTATGTGTAAAATGGTTAAGCCGCATTGATACGAGTGAAACGGACTAACGATTCTCTTTCCGCGAAGTTTTTAATAGACTTTTTCTTTTTCGGTTTTTAGTATTGGTTATTAAAGCGGCCACATATACACATATGTGAAAATATCAGGATTCTAGCTATTACGGTTCATGAGCTTTTTTTTACGTGGGATAGGTTAACGTTTGACTACAGCCTGCCTGATGTTAAGCATTGCTGCAGCCTAGGGTGTAACACGTTTACCTAGAAGATACCTATAGAGTAATATAATACATGGAGTTCCCGTGTTTAAACTTTTTTAACGTAAGTATATAGTTTCGCGTTTTGGTATAACCTGCCTGATGAAAAACACTTAAAACTTAATAGAAATAAAGATGCCTAACGTAAAATTGCAAGAAATATATTACTTTTTATGGCAGATAAATGATATCGTGAGCAATTATTTGATGTATGTATTGCGATAGGAAAAACTGTGAATTACAACTGTTAAGCTATTTGGTACAATTCAACGTGATGCATTATTCATGAATGAAACTCAAATATTTGCGTGTTCTTTTGGATGAAAAGAAACGTTGATATACTGATTTCTGTTGCTACCGTATTTTTTTAATTCGTACTTCGTATACAGTTCTTTAATAAAACAACAGTGAAGAAGCGAGCATGTCTCAGTTACTTAAATGAGGTGACCAATTTTTGGTTGAGTGACCAAAAAGTAATATTATTAAGTTGGCACTTCTGATGCATTCCTTCCCGGAGGGCTACTACATTGATTAACAAGAAACATGATATGTTAGTGATATAAAATAGTGGTAAAGTAACACCCACATAGGTACATGTGTAACAGATGGAATACCTAAGAATATATTCACATGGAACGCAATTCCTTTAGTATATATACTAAAATTGTTTATAACAAATATTATGTAGTGTTTATTATCATTTAACAAAGATGTGTATAGTCGTAATTGGACTCTTAGTTAAATATTATTCTTAAAAGTGTTAAGTATATATTTTTATAACTAATTGTCTGTGACTGTACCAAACTAAATAAAATAAAAATAAATAAAATATATTTCAGTATGGAAATATGGACATATAATGTGTTAACTAAAGACAATATACTGTACCTATGATGTTATATGTTTTCATATAGATCAATCAATTCATAAAATATTTGCAATTGACAGTTCAATTAATAAAAGCTATTTTAAAATGAACTGCTAAAATTTCATGCTCTATTCACCAATGAGACTGGGTCTTAATTAGTATAAATTAGCAGAGGAGCATATCATAATAATACTTAGTCATAATACTAAATGTGTTTATCAATACTATTAGTTATTATCAGTGTTTTTTTTTTTAAATTGCACAGTAACTAAATTATTAGGAACCTTGTATATTTACATACAAAGTATATAAACTCTAGCCTATAAGTATGAGTTATGTTATTTCAGCGTAACAATGTCACTCTTTGGTTCCTATACTAGCTCTACCAAAAATCATGATGATCTATTGCTTTATATTCACTTTCATATTAACACTTAATGATAAATTAATAATATTAAATTAAAATTAATGCATATGTAGTAGGTACTTACCTCCCAAGGTTGAAAAGTAAGTAATAACATGGCACTTTGTCTCTGGTAGAGATAGCTCCTGAAGTCCAACAAGGAAGCTTGTTTCTTTATTATCATTTCCCTCAAATGCTGAGGTACTAGCGCTGTCAACTTCACAGCTTGCCAAGAAGTCACCGGTTGTCTGAATGTCTCGAGCCATTTTGGACTCTCCGCCACGTTGGAATTGAGCACAAATTGGGAAAACAATGCATCTAACTCATCATACTGGACTAGAGCTTCTTCGTACAAACCTAGCATTTCTAGAACAAATGCTAGTTGTTCCTGTAACAAAATATATTTTTATAATACTTACTTCTATTAACACCTATAAAAAATAAATAAATAAATATTTCGGGATATTGCACACATCACCATCTAGGCCCACACTAAGCAAACTCTTGTGTTGTGGGTACTAGATAACTAATATAATACTCATACTTTTTTTTATATACATACTTATTATACATACAAAAGACCAGACTCAACACAAGTATATTTTTTTAAACTCATAAATACTTGTGCCACGCGGGAATCGAACCCGTAATCCCTAGATTAGAAGGCAGAGCCACTACCAACTAAGCTAACAGACCAGCCAGCCAGCTATGAACTATGTACATATAAGTACATTTATTCAAATTGGCAATACAGATTGCTTTTGTTGGCCAAGCTTAATATGTGTGTAATACTGGAATTAATTACTTCTTAGCAAATATAGGCAAAACTTATACAAGATTAATTTAATAAGTAAAGGTTTTTTTTTTTACTTTTACCTGTTTTTTTTAAACTGACTATAACAATAATAAATGATATAAAACAATTAATATTCAACTAACCTGAAGTATAAAATATTTACAAAAATCCCACTCGGGATCATTTCTCTTCTCCCGTTGCTCTCGCATGTGCTCCTCAAACTTTAACAAGGCCTTATTGTATGCCACTAATATAAAATGCCTGATCTTTGCCACCAATGACCTCCATGACTCGGCACTCCTGGCCTCAGATTTTATTGGATTGATTACAGATATAAATCTATCTTCTGTTAGCTTCACACCAAAGTCTCCTTTGATTTTATCCAACACAGTTGTTCTCGGCAGCAGTTTGTTTGTTTTTCTAATATCATATGTTTCCACTAATACTACCATCCAATCAGTGATGCCAGATTTTTCTAGATTTTTGAGCCACTGTTCCACATCATCTCTCAGTGTTGTTTTGTAATATTCTATGTCCTGTAATTGAGTATGAATTAATTATCAGTTATCAATTATGTCACAATGTAGATGATAAGATAGGCTTTTTAATATCTCTAAAGTGTTTTATTATATTTTACCTTATTAATTTATTTAATAAGCATAATGTGATATGTACTAATTTTATGAGAACTGAGGATATAATGATTTTGCTTTAAATATCGAATATCAGAACCGGACGGGAATAAAAACTGTAGATAAATATTTGTAAATAAGTTTACACTCACCACACAATCAGTCCAGTATATATGAAATATGGGACGCTTCAATAAGTTGAGTTCATTATGTACTTTGTCCTTATTGTATTTGATAAAAGAGGCCTCTAAATAAACAGACTTAGTGGCCCGGCCATAGGACCTCCTCCACTCACAGGAATCCTGGGGTATGGCAGCCACCAGGGGGGCCTCCAGGGTACAAAACAGGTTCCAATCTCCCGCGCCTAATAGAAAACACACCATATTTTATATGCTTACAACTTCAGTCTAGGATATCTAATAAGGGATACAACTTACATGTTACAATAGGCTTGTTGTTCATTCCTTCGCGATCAGTTGAATAAGTATCGACGCCCTTCATTATTCAAACGCTTTTCATCATCAGCAACTGCTTTTGCGGGCATGACACAAATTACAATCCGCTTATTAAAATACCAAAGGAATCCACCCACTTAGCACAAGTAACGAAGTCTGACAAATGTATACAGTCTTAATGCTGGGAATTATTCTTCATAAATGTTCGTAGAAAAAACACTAATTAACTCTGAACACTTTCTGTCTTGTATTTAGGTTTTAAGTTTATTTTCGTCGAAAATAATAACCAAGATTTGACAAAACCGCTGTCATCAGTCACCCAACTCGACAGATGAATGATGCATTCCGATCATACGTAAATTGTAATGTATAGATAACTTAAGATGTTTTGATTTAGTAACTTTGCGTTTGTCGGAACGTTTCAAAGCAATTTAGGCAACATTACAAAGTGCAACTTCAATTAGAGTTGGGACATATTTTATCGACTATTTGACCATAAATTGATGATATTTATTAATTACTCACTAGTTTTAATTTATCTAATCTGTGATTTTGTCTATGAGCCGCCAAAATGTCGCTTTCTGTTTTGGTATCTTCTCTCAAATAAAGAGAATTAATTTTATATCAATTTGTGCCCATGATTTGAGAAATCCAATGTGATATTCTCATCTATAATCCTTAAGCATACTCTCGGTCTAGCCACAGGTAAGTTTCTCACAACAGTTGTGTCTTATTGATTACGTTATTAGACCGAATAATTTCTTTTATTTCTATTATTACAATGGAATTTCCTGCGATCTATCTTCACGAAACCTGTGCTCCTGTAATCACATTCTATACTATGACCAAGCAATAGATACCAATTGTAGGAAATTATATTAGATTATGATGATTTTGTAATTGTCTCCCAAAATTAACCTTTATAAGAATTTTGGCTAGCACAACCAATTTGATTAAAGTAGTTTTTTATGTTCATACCATAGTTTTCTATAGTATTAATGATGCAACCTTTAATTTCATTTATAATATTTGTTCTGTTCTTTATTCTGTTGAGGTATGATTCATACAACATCATAGACAAGCCTCTATCACTAATATTTTATATATCACTATACATAGATGTAATAGATTTACATTATCATAACAAAAAAGACAATACATATATTTATTTAACATAGAATTGAAATGACTACATGTGTAGTATTTTAACTGTAGTGTTGACAATTATGGCAAATCACTACTTTGTAGCTAAAACCAATTTGAACAACTTTCAAAATTTTGGCCTGTATAGTTGCATCATTTTGCTTTAAATAAAACCACAGCCTAGAGTGATGGAAGAGTATGATGTGATGCTTGCAAGTCCATACATAAAAAAAATATTGTAATACCAATCCTAGACAAGGACAATTGGTCTGATCTCAATGCTCAAATAAAGGAGAATGAAAGAAAAAGCCCAATAGCAAAAAGATGCCTGCACATTTTAGGTATTTCAGAGGTTCATAGATAAAAAATATATATACCCGGGACATTCAACATCACACCATCCAGCCCCATACTAAGCAAAAGCTTGTGTCATTGGTACAAAAGTAACAGATATATAATACTTAGTTAACGGCCAGGTCTTTATTTTCAGCCATGAACACAACAGCCCCTACCTCAGCGGATGCTTGCCTAAGCATAGTCCATTCCTTAATGTGCCATCGCCAAGGCGGAGAGAGTGAGGGCTTCTCCAAACGAGCCATAGAGTCACTGGTCAAGAAGCTGAAAGAGAAAAGAGATGAGCTGGACTCATTGATAACTGCCATCACAACTAATGGAGCTCATCCCAGCAAATGTGTGACCATACAAAGGACTCTTGATGGTAGATTACAGGTTAGTAATATCTGTCTCTCTGAGTTGTATGTCCTCATGACTGAGAGTTGTGACTCCTCTGCAGAATTAATGTCTTATTAGTTATATCTGTATACTTATTATTATATTATCAGTATATTTAGTACAGTTTTTAAATTTATGTGTTGTACAGAACTAAAAATGGATACTTGGTAAATTTAAATAATAAGAAAATAAATTATAAGAATAGCATTTCAAGTTTCTTTTCAATTCACATTGAAGTTACATGTTGCATGAAGAAGGTATTTCAATACTAGCAGATATGAAAATTAACAGAATTTAATTTATTCAAAGTACTTATTAGTTCTGTTACAATACTATTTCTTATACCTACCCCACTGACATTTAAAAAATGCACCCTGTCACAAGACAAATATATACTTACTTTACATAACACAGAATTAGATGAGACTGGAGAACTATGTAGTGTTTTTCCACTGTGACTGTTCCTTACCGTATCTACATACCTACATCTCCAGAGTCTGCAATATATTTCTGCAAAGTAACACCTGATACAATATCTTATTTACAGGGAATAGTATCATTTAAAATGTAATAAAATCAAAATCTATATACACTTTCTACATTTGCAGGTGGCAGGGCGCAAAGGTTTCCCTCACGTCATATACGCGCGCATCTGGCGATGGCCAGATCTGCACAAGAATGAACTGAAGCATGTCAAATTCTGTCAGTTTGCGTTTGATCTTAAATGTGACTCGGTGTGTGTCAACCCTTACCATTATGAGAGAGTGGTGTCGCCGGGGATAGGTCAGTATTTTTGCTGTCATTTTGAATAGAATAGAATAACATTGATTGAGACAGATTTACAAACATTTAGTAGGTATACATTCACATACACATACATATGTACATACAATAAATAAATAAGTCTGCCACAACTCAGCATAATGCTGATTACTGGAAGCAATCAGCGCTGATCTTCATTTACTTTTTTTTATTTTCTAGGTCTAATTGTATTTCCTAGTACTTAATTTATAAGGCTTTATCTGTGTTTTCACATGTCAAATTTAGCATGTGTTGCTTTCTGGTTCCTCCATACTTAAAAAAACAGAATTACAATCAATAGCCAACAACAAATACCTATTTTAAATATGCATACCTATTTTTTAAACTACTCAGTAAAAATGTTAATTATTACTTAAAAACTAAGTTCAAATCTATACATATAATAAAGCTGTAACTGGTTGCTGTCTGTACATTGAAGATAGATGAAAAAAAAATAGTTAAGGGGTCTTCATTGATGCAATAGAACACAAAAATCATGTTTAAAAAAAGATCTGTTTGTCTGTAGGAATGTTTGTTCGTTATAGACTCGAAAACGGCTGAACCGATTTGTCTACGGTTTTCACTAATACTTTGGTGCATTTTTAACTTAACATTTAGTGTTTATTTCATTTGGTTCGTAAATAAAAAAGTTATGTTCATTTTAAATCTTTTTTTCTTAAAATAATGTGAGTGAAGCCATGGGCGTCCACTAGCTTGAAATAAAATTCTCTGCTAAAAATACTCATAGTATGGAATTGGACTAGTTACTCTTTTGTCTCCATCATCATTCATTGCAATTTGAAACTGAACTAAATTCTTTTCAGTGTAAACTTATAGTTCCCTTGTATGTACAGTTCCAATCCGCAGAAAGCACTAAACTATAATTAAGATTAGACTACTCATCTAAAATTGCAGACCTGTCGGGCCTCACTCTCCAGTCTGGGCCAAGCCGGCTGGTCAAAGACGAGTACACCGCTGGCATCGGGGGCAATGGCATGGACATGGACACCGGGGAGCTGGTCACCATCCAGCACCACGCCACCAGCCCGCGCCACCACCACTCCACAATACAACATCACCATCAACAGTTCCCTAATAGCAATATTATCATAAACCAAGGACAGAGTAAGTTGTGTTGTGAACACGATGAGTTGTAGGATAGACTATATTCTTGTGACAGTTCTTTGTGCTTGTGAAGAGTTTGGTTTGATACTGGACTCTGAAGTTATCTTTGTATTTCTTTGTATTTTATTTCTAAATTACTTACTTAAAGCCCGCGGTTTTGCTCGCGTTGTTTTTGGATAAAAAGTAGCTTTTGTCAACATCAATGCGGCATCAAAGAGGAACAAGCATACTATCGCTTTTATAGTAAGCATGACTCAGAGTCCAATATCAAATACCAAGAAGTGTGTAAAATGTCTCATTTTTATTTGGCAGTGCATATTTGATTTTATTTTGCATTTCTCTCGTGTCGATAGCGCCAGACGGCGTTCCCAACTTGTTCTCGCCGAACCATGGCCCCAGAGGACCTATACGACCGCCCGGGCCGCCTCAAATGGGAGGTCCGCCACCACTAGGAGTGCCTCCACAGATGGGTGGGCCCCCGCAAATGGGCCCCATGGGTGGCCCACCACAAATGGGTCCACAGATGGGCCGCTCGCCCGGACCTCAACCAATGATCTCAAACCACCCAAATGTGAGTCAAATGCAAGGACAACAAATGCAACCTGGATCGCCTCAAATGGGCCCTGGCACGCCGCAAATGGGGCCGGGGACGCCTCACATGGGTCCTCCTACACCTCAGATGGGGCCGGGCACTCCGCAAATGGGGCCACCGACGCCTCAAATGGGTCCAGGGACGCCTCAAATGGGGCCCGGAACGCCGCAAATGGGTCCAGGAACGCCGCAAATGGGACCAGGGACGCCTCAGATGGGTACAAACGTGCCACAGATGGTTTCTCCTCGCATGGCATCAGCGCCAACTCAGATGTCTCCGGGAACGCCTCAGATGCCCAGCATCAGTCAAGGGATGTCGATGCCCAGTCCACAGCAGCAGATGATGGGTCAAAGAGCCATCGCGCCCAAGTTGGAGCCCCCCGATACAATGGATGCCCGCGCGATGTGGCTGCCGAAACGAATGAACCATCGTAAGCTTTTCTTGTTTTATTTTGCACTGATTTTATTTTTTTGACACTATGTTTTGCATGCTTTTGGCTACTTACTGACTGTAATGTAATGCAAACTTAACAAATAATGAGTTGAACTTTTCCCTGAATGATTGTAGCTAATTAAGGATGATTAATGATTTAAGTGGCAGCAATGTAATAATCGATAATTTTACTTTTTTTTTTGGTTTATTTGTAACTTACGCAAACATTTGAAAAGAGCTTTGATCCATCCATACTAACCGACCTAACAATAATAACTATATCGCTATTTTCAGAACAAAATCGCTTTCTCACACTTTTCACCTGATATTAACTTTCTCTTTTGTGTGTGACAGAAAAGTAGGTATATTTTACGCGAATTTCGGAGAAGATTAAATTAAGATTACTAAAACAAAAGTTGTCGATATTACTATGATAAAGTCTCCCTTAGCCGTTTGAACGTTATAGTCACCTATTATATATATATTTGACCAGCACTCGTAGGCTCCGGAATGCCAATAACGACTATAGTTGAAAATTAGTACCGTGACGTACAGAGAACGACATTGCATTTGAAGCACTGGTAACTTAAAAAAAACCTTTTAAACGAAGATTTTTTTTAAGTTACCAGCATTCTCTTTTTTGTGTAACATAAATTATTATCCACACTTACTAAGACACGTCTTCAATATGCGATACGTTTCGTTGACCGTATATACATAAATTACAAAAATTTGGATTACGTTAATTTACAAAATTACCTATAATAACGTTTTTTGAAAGATGTAGGTATAGTAATAGTGAACATTTGAAATTGTACTCTGAAATGGGGCTTAGGACTAGGTATACAATAGTTGGTGAACCCTGGACATCAAACTAGGTTAACACCTTTTTTTTACATGGTATAGGCTTACGCTTGACTACAACTTGCCAGAAGTTAAGCAACGTTATAATCTACGATCTAGCGCGCTTGCCTATAAGAAACCGGTTTACTCTCGACTTGAAGACCGACAAATTATAGAGATTCGGGCAAGGACTTCTACATTTTGGCTGTTCGCACGATGAAAGTCGAAGCAAAACGCTTGGTTTTTGGGTCTTTGGAACCTCAACTGTATAACAGTGCCTCCTTGCCGAACTTCTACTCGTACGATCTCTTTGATATCCAGTTCTTTCATATTTAGGTAACAGCAAAGCTAGATAGTGATGGGAAAAGTAATGAAGTGAGTGTTTTACAATGTAGTATGTACGCCTTCCAGCGGCCATGCCGGTGAGCATGTCTCCCGGGGCCAGCACGCCGCTGCTAGACAACACCAACTCCACGTTCTTCCCAGCCGAGCAGACCACCGCCGAGACACAGATGACGCAGACGTTGCCAGGTCAGTTTAAACCTTATGTAATTAATATTATACCTATAATAAGTTATGTTATTGTGACATGTCAACTACAGTGTTTTGTCAAATAAATATCATTATATTATATCTACTTTGTATTTATATTCGTCGTGTTCCTAATGACTGAGGGCCTTGACTTCCCGGGGAGGTATGTCGGGCTCGGACCTAATGAGACTCCACTACTGAAATCTACTACGATGTCCCTTTGTCTCGGCAACACATAATACTCCAGAAATATTACCCCTGGTTCTTTCTGGAGAAAAATAAAACACTTTGTAACTACTCCTTGTACTACTGAGTCTACAGAAAATACATCAAACAAATTGTACAGTCGTCGATATCTTTTGTATAAATAAAGATAAAGACAGATTAATATGTGTTATGTGTACCTTAGTTATCTTTGTTTGTTTCTGTGTATATTCCATATGTCAAGAAATATGTCCTCTTTCATTATTTTTATCTTCTAAGATAGAATAAACTCGTATATTTCCAGCGGTGTCTCCGAGCTCCGGGTCCGGGTCGCAGCAGAACGGGTTCGGCAACGCAGCCAGCCCTCCCTCCGCGCCGCAGCCCAGCCCGCGCACGCAGCAACAACAAGGTACACTACTTGTATTCTGTGGTATAGTTCGGTAAATAACTACGAATCATTGATATATTTTTTTTAAACAAGATAGGCTCACGCTTTACTACAACTCGCCTGATGTTAAGCAACGTTGTAATCTACGATCTAGCGCGCTTGCCTAGAAGAAACCTATTCACGCCCACTACCAAAACGTAATACACCTAAATAAAAATATTCCACGACATGGTCAACCGCCGTCGTCGCGGTTGAGTTGGTGGGCAAGGCTTTTAACTCTTTAGCAACTGACTGCGTCCAAGCTTTTTTGCCGAATGCTTGGACCAATCACCAGCAAGCTTTGCGTGCGTTATGTGTGGAAGTATTTTCGACGCGACATTTGCGGTGACTTACATTATAATTATATAGTGTCAATTGTTTATAGGTGCACAACCATTATCGCACGTTGACTTGTAGAGTCCGGTTTAATAAAAGTTTTACAAATGTTGGCCCAAGTCATTCTATCCTTTTCGCACAATATAATATGTATGTAGATCCTCCATTTGTGATTGATAAAGATAAAATAATAATTTAAAATAAACATTTCGGGATGGGATGATTTTGGCCGCCATTTATCAAAACTATATTTAACGAACCGGGTTCTATCTCCCTTCGGCAACCAATTTAATACATTAAATCAATGTTTTGCTGAGTACTTGTAAAGGAGTACCCAACGGAAGACCAGCGCTAGTTGCTTGCTTCCAGCACATGCTGAGCTGGGGCCGGGTTGTGGCTTGGAACTTATTACTATTCAAATTTAGTATTTCATATTTTTGGGTGTTTTTTTGTATAATTTTATGTGATAAACGTTTTTTTAAATTCTTATTGCAATCTCCAATCCCCGCAGGTACCTGGACCGGCAACAACACCCTCACCTACACGCAGAGCCTGGCCCCGCCCCCCGCCGCCCCGCCCGTGTCGCTCGACGCGCCCGCGCACCATCACTTCTGTAAGAACATGTATTGTAACCAACACATAAGGGTACATTCATCTATATATATAAAACTCAAAGGTGACTGACTGACTGACATAGTAATCTATCAACGCATAACCCAAACCACAGGACGGTTCGAGCTGAAATTTGGCATGCAAGTAGATGATATGTCGTAGGCATCCGCTAAGAAAGGATTATTGGAAATGCCACTTTTAAAGGAGAGTAATAGGGGATGCAACTTTTACTTCTTAATGAGAGCGAAGCCACAGGCACCCACTAGTTTTATTATAAAGGAAGGAAGAAAATATTGTATTGAGGCAATGTAGACAAAAATGTTTCAAACTATATACACAATACCTATCTGAAACTAATTTGTCTCAACTTACACAACATAGTTTTAATTCAGCATGACATTGGTGACACGGGTCACCTTCGTTGGTATTTTGTTGTAAAGTATTTCAAGATAGCAATTTACATCGTGCAATTCGTAAGTTTGTTTGCAAGCTGCGAACACTGAAACAGAGAACTATTCCTCTGTTATTCGATGGTAAACATCCGAGAACTGATATTTAACGTTTTATCCAGCCCTTGTAATCTATGAATGACACTTTTATATTTATATGATATTATTTTGATCTTCTTAAAGCCTATATAAAATAAAGATAAAGCCCGGCTGATGTTAAGCACCGCTGTAGTCTTAGATGTAGCACGCTTGCGCAAAAGAACCTATTTACTCTGGATTTGAAGACCTCTTACCTAGGTCCTGACGTCTTCTGGAAAATTGTAATGAAACTTGAAGTTATTTTAGCGTCAATCCCCCATAGTACCACGTACCCTTATACTCCAGATAACGGCAACCCGGGCGGGCTGCTGTCGAGCCAGCCGGCGCCCGAGTACTGGTGCTCGGTGGCGTACTTCGAGCTCGACACGCAGGTGGGGGAGACCTTCAAGGTGCCCTCCAGCAGGCCCAATGTCACGGTATGTTGCAGGAACATAGGTAGTTTGATAAGTGTTTTACTTGGAAACTTATTATATAAGCTTATAATAATTAAAAATAATTATATAAGCTGTAGTAAACAAGTAGACCTAACGTCACGGTACGTGGCAATAACATGGAATTATCAATAAGTGTTTCACTTGGAAACTTAAAAAAATAATTATATAAGGTTAAACAAGTAGACCTAATGTCACGGTAGGTAGCAATATCATAGGTTGATGAATAAGTGTTTTACATGGAAACTTAAAAAAATTGCATGTTTGTGAATCCAGGGTCTAATCATCCAATGTAACGCCATGCAAATTCTTATACAGTCACACTTATGCCGGCTAGGAATAATTTAATATGGATTTGTTGCAACCAATCACACTAATTACTGTTTACTTTGATTAGATAACTTCCAACATTATTAAATATCTTCCTCTCATCGAATGAGAGTGGCCAACTCTGGTGACGGAGTTTATCAAGCCGCTCTAAGAGCCTCTGACATGACTATAAAATATAAATACGTAAATTTCTTATATAAATATATTTTCTTGCAGGTGGATGGCTACGTAGATCCATCGGGCGGCAACAGGTTCTGTCTGGGAGCATTGAGCAATGTGCATAGAACGGAACAGAGTGAACGGGCAAGGTAAAATTAATATTGGTGTAGTATTACAAGTGAGGTCGTTTGAGATAGTTTTGTTCATATGAAAATTAGCCATTTTATCAATATTATCGTCAAGACTATGTATAACCTAGTGGTTTCTATCTATGTAAAATATAAAAAAGTATATAAGTAGTATATCATCGTATTATCTCAAGTAAAAAAAATATGCTCAATTTTGCTTTTAATGTTTATCATAGTGCGAGTGTCGTCTAGTTAAAGTCCTAACTTTCAAATGGAAATAACAACAAATAAATATTCCGGGACATTGATTGCACACAGAGCCGTCTAGCCCCAAACTAAGCAAACGCTTGTATAATGGGTACTAGTTGACAGATATTTGAATAATATTACTATGCAAATTAATATCTCTCTTGAGCCGTATTGGCGGAGCCACACTCGCTTCGATGCAAATTAATGTCTTTTTTAAAAATGTGTCTCAATTGGACTGTGAATTGTTATTTTCCTTCTTCCAGACTGCACATCGGCAAAGGCGTCCAGTTAGACCTCCGCGGCGAGGGCGACGTGTGGCTCCGCTGTCTGTCGGACCACTCTGTGTTCGTGCAGTCATACTACCTGGACAGGGAGGCGGGCCGCGCGCCCGGGGACGCGGTGCACAAGATATACCCGTCTGCTTGTATCAAGGTACATATAACCTTATTGTTATGGTAATAAAGTCTACAATCGATTTTTATTGTTGGGTCTCGTGAAACGTTTATCATGAGGTCTCGTGAGTTTTGAAAGTTAAACTCGATTTCGCTACCGCGGCGGGCGCGGGAAACAAACGCTTCGCGGGTCCTTAGCGTTAGCTACTCTCAGATGATTTTTTTATTTTACTTCATGTACCTACATGTAACCATTTTTATGGTACAGTACTTTTTTATAAAAAAGTAATCTGAAAACGGTACCGTTTATGCTAATCAATGTTACCTACCTACCCTTTTAACCGACTTCAAAAAAAGGTTTTTTAAATTATGCTCTGAAGAAATATGTAATGTTTTTCCGCTGCGACTGCTCCTTACCCAGCTTCAAACAACAAACTTTGTGGTTTTTGGTGGCCATATACCACCACTACACCTCTCCTCCTAACCAAAGTGAGCTCGTGGCTCTTATGACCTTACCCACAATGCACCTTGTATCTTCAAGTTTCGTAGTTCTCCTTCGGCAAGATATTCTCGCCAATTCGTGTTTCGCCTCTCCACGAGGCATCCTCAGGACGTGTTGACTCCACGAACGTCGGTCGAAAGTTTTTTTAAATAAATGTACCTATATGTGCGTATTGCAGGTGTTCGACCTGCGCCAGTGCCACCGGCAGATGCAGTCGCAGGCGGCGACGGCGCAGGCGGCCGCGGCCGCGCAGGCAGCTGCCGTGGCGGGACACATCCAGCCGCAGCACCCCACCATGAACAAGTGTATGACATTGTTTATATTTACTTATAAGAAAAAGGGGAATTATTAACGGACTCTAAAAAAAGGAGGTTAAAAATCCCATTTCTTTTTCTAAGAAAATTCTTTTCAATTCTCCTGAAAGTTTTTACGTTTAATGCCATTGTGTCTGTATTCATGAGACACCCAAATTTATTAATTAATTAATTAATTAATTACACACACACATTCATGTGGTTAGTTTTATAAAAGCTAGCAGTGCGGGGCACATCCAGCCACAGCATCCCGCAATGAATAAGTGTATTTGTTTGTTTACCTTTACAGAAAAACAATCATAATTCATCACCACTAATTATGTTTAGAATACACGACCTTAATGCGGGTCATTTTGTTCTTTGGCGTTTTTATGTTTGGCGATTTTGAGAGAGAGAACCGAGCGAAAGTGTTACAGTGAGAAAACCCTAAAACCTTAATAATCACTATGCTTCTTAGTTAGTCGCAATATTGAACACACTGAAAATTTTTGAGATGTTCTGAGATTTTCTTTAACTATAGCTGTTCTTTATATCAACTATTTCTTTTACTCCAAATCTAAAACAGATTATATTGAGAAGTCGCGGCGTAATAACATGGCAATTTTAACTCTAAAGCTGCACGGCACAGGGATCTGATTTAACCATGGTCTGAGAATCACGGTCCGATTGTATACTGTACTATGTACCCGATTACCCGATTGTACACTTTACTGTACTATAGTTCCCGTAAGGCATGAATTAATTTAAGTATTATTATATATCTTAACTATTTACTATTGCAGGTCTAACAGCGGCGGCCGGTATCGGCGTGGACGACCTGCGGCGGCTGTGCATCGTGCGGCTGTCGTTCGTGAAGGGCTGGGGGCCCGACTACCCGCGCACCTCCATCAAGGAGACGCCTTGCTGGGTCGAGGTGCACCTGCACAGGTATACACACAGCTTTATAATGAATAGACCTGCGGCGGCTGTGCATCGTGCGGCTGTCGTTCGTGAAGGGCTGGGGGCCCGACTACCCGCGCACCTCCATCAAGGAGACGCCTTGCTGGGTCGAGGTGCACCTGCACAGGTATACACACAGCTTTATAATGAATAGACCTGCGGCGGCTGTGCATCGTGCGGCTGTCGTTCGTGAAGGGCTGGGGGCCCGACTACCCGCGCACCTCCATCAAGGAGACGCCTTGCTGGGTCGAGGTGCACCTGCACAGGTATACACACAGCTTTATCATGAATAGACCTGCGGCGGCTGTGCATCGTGCGGCTGTCGTTCGTGAAGGGCTGGGGGCCCGACTACCCGCGCACCTCCATCAAGGAGACGCCTTGCTGGGTCGAGGTGCACCTGCACAGGTACACCAGCAGTGCAATATATTCAGTATATGCAACAAGCATCGAGCATTCAGACTGTCACGTAATGTCAACCATAAAGTGAAGCAAGCATGAAATACTATGCTTCATAATAAGTCTAGTTTTCTTTACCACCACAGTCTAGCTATGTAGTAATTTATAGTAGTTTATTTATCTTACAGTGATACAGAGCACATACTGAATTATATAACTGAATTTGTCATATATATATATATATATATTCTGTACTTGGTTTGTGTATAATCTACATAAGTATCTGTCTTGTGTGGCGTAAATAAATATTTTTTGTCAACTGGTAACTGGTTGCTTCGGTACAGGCTTCTAGCCTAGTGAATCAATCGATAGATATGTCTTTAACATGTAAACCTATTTTGTTAATAAATACATTTTCATTTTCATTTTCAGTACCTTAACCTGCAAATTGTTTTTTTTTTATAGTAGTATATCTGAACAAATAGTAACAAAATGTGTAAAATGTTCACTGTGATATTTATATTATTTTTTTTATAAAAAAGCTACAAGTCATGGCTATTTACAATAATAATACATTTATAAATTGATACTACATTTACTGCAATTTTACCTCTATGTTCATCATTATAAGTGCTATATTCCCTTGCAGAGCCCTCCAGCTGCTAGACGAGGTGCTGCACACGATGCCGATCGACGGGCCGCGGTCGAATATCGAGTAGGAGTTGATCGGCTTCTTTTGAGGCCTCCGCGGGACGCGGCGCGTGGCGTACACGTGTTTGTTTCACGGCACTGGGGGTCACACAGACGTATGGAGTCTGGGAGATCGCACTGGGAGTCCTGCAGACTTATTGAGTCTGGAAGATCGCACAGGGAGTCTTAAAGACCTACGGAGTTTGGGAAATCGCACTGGGAGTTCTACAGATTTATGGAGTCTGAGATACCGCGCCGGGAGTCTTACGAACCTACGGAGTCTGGGAGATCGTACTGGGTTTTCAACAGACTTATGGACTCTGGGAGACCTACAGATCTATGGAGTTTGGGAGACTACACTGGGAGGCCAACAGTCCTACGGAGTCTTACAGACTTACGGAGTAAGACTGACCGAACAAATGGTCTCGCAGAACTTGCAGGCTCTAATGAGTCAATGAAAATTCTGACTGGTCGAATGAAGAGTCTCGGTAAACAAAGAAGTTCGTTTCATGAAATTTTAGGTCTTCCAGACCCATACTTTTCGTTGGGTCTGAAAGACCTAGTGAAAGTCTGTAAGACTCGAAGAAATGGGTTAGTGCTTGATTTTCTTAAAAAAAGGTAAGAGCTGAGAGTTTGAATATTTAAAGCTAGAGATCTCATCTTTTAATTTTCTTTTAAACATTTTATTTTGTTTTAAGTTCATGTTTAAAGTAAACAAAAATGATACTTATCAGCACATGAACTTCAAACGCTCAGTTTTCAACCAGTAAAAGTGTACCCAGTGATTAGTGACCTCAAGTGTCGGACGCAAAGTTTTTGGACGCAATAGTGTGGAATGAGACAAGAAAGTGATGATATTGATTTATTTCTATTTAGTTTGATTAAAAATCTAAAGAGATGGTATATACCCGACTGCGAAAAAGGGAGAGTAATTGTAATATTGTATCTGAAGTTTCTTTACTGTATGCAGCAGCCATTTTCTTTGAGAAAGCCATAAATGCAGCATTTATTTATAGTAATTTTATGATTTATTTTCATGTTTCGGCATTTGTCTTCCAAATTATTTTTTCTTTAACTGTTTAGTCTTCCTTTGAAATTGTTTCGTTGGTGTTGGCTGGAATGATGGGTGGGCGCGATGAAACAAACATATACGCGATAGATTAACGCGTTTTTATATAAAAAAGGTGAACTATTTTATGTCTTGTGTTTATTTATTGCTAATTAAGTTAATTACGTTGGCAAACTAGGTTCTGATAAAGGTTACTATTTTTAGGATGCGTATAACGCGCCTAAATTTCGATAATCGATTTATATGAATAGGAAGTTAACCCGCTGTAAATGATGTCCCTTGAATTGTACGGGAGAGAAGTACACGAGATTTCTTTTGTATTTAACAATAAGAAAGGTATGGAAACCTGTAAAAAAAACTACAACAATTACAATAAAAACCAAGTTTGTCAACGTTACACTAAGTTATATGATAAAATACGTACAGTATTGAGATATAACAATCAACTATGCATAGATCTCAGTAAAATATTTTTACTAAACGAACTATGATGTGACTACTTATAGTAATAGATTAAATGAGGTGACAAGCTTTATTTTGCTCAATAGTACAAAACCTGGCATCAGAAAAGGCTGCCTAGTTTTTTTTTGAGTGGTTCTGATAAGGAAGGCTATCTAAGTTTATAGATCTATAAACATATAAACATTTCATTGGTAATATGTCAAGATTACATGTAGAGATCAATTAAATTTATTCATAACAACTAATTCAATATTAAATAAAAGATAAACTTTTTCAAAATACATATGTACCTAGTTAAAGTATAAAAATACTGCTTTTACCATGTATAAAAAAGAGGTACTTATGTATTTTCCATAGCTCTTACTGAATGATAATGTCGTTTCCGACAAACTACATATATTTATATAATATGAAATACATACGTAAAAGAATACGTAGAAAATTTATAAAATTTAGAATGCTTTTTCTCTTGGCAGGCTCTGTAAGTTTGTCACCGGTCGATATACGATATTTTAATAGCAGCAATACCAAAATAAGGCATTTTGTTAACTAGTTTGAATAGAACAAGACATAATTAGTTCAACTTGAAAGAAGCCAAATGGATAAGCTTTGTTAGCGGTAAGATAGAATAAGTGTGGATAAAAAGTTAATTTATGATAGTTTGTAAAGGCATGAAAAGTATATTGGAAAGTGGCACACACTAATGCCTGGCTTTTACTTAAACTTATGAAATTGTTGTAATGAAATTTCATCTGCAAGGGATTTCCGCAAAGTAACGCCTGATTCAATATCTTATATACTTAAACTTATGTCAGGTTTGGCCTCTTTCATAATATCGGAAGTTTTTTTACTCTATACAATATAATATATGATTAAACGAACTTGCAAAGTGAAGTTCGATCAATATTATATGAGTAAGTTTCATGCGAAGATATATACTCCCAGCCCTCCCAAAATACCCCTAACTATAGGTACATTTTGTGTGCTTATCTGGTTTCTATAAAGAATGAGAATGACATCCAAGATGGTTACCAAGATGGCTTCCTAGTGAAGTTAGAAGGACTTAACTTGACTTGTATTGACTATAGTCAAATCTGTCTCTAAAATTCGTGCAATGTCGCCTGTAGGATAAAAGTACTACCATGTTTATTATATCTGAAGCATGAAATTTACGAAATATAATCGAATTGATAAGCTGAGATTTAGTTTTCTCGAGAAGTTGCGACTAGCACTTAAATAAGATGAACATGAAATAAGTATATACAGCATTTTTATTAAGTACAATCTTTTTTTACAAATAAGTTTGTTGGAAAAGAGAATAGCGTTTATAGAGTTGATTTGGCAAATCGAAAAAAAAAAGAAATCTTGAAATAATAGAAATACATTTAATAACGGGTTCAGTTCCTAAATATGATAGAATTCTAAACATATGTAGGTATATATTGGACCCAAACTAGTTGTTTTCAAGAACAAAGCGTGAAAAGTAAGTGAAGTGCCGCTTTCTAAGTTACTGGGTGTTGAGTGAAGTGTAAGGCAAGGCTGTTTATTTGCTAGCTAGATGTGCCTATTTAGTGGAATTGCATGGACATCTCTTTCTTTCAGTCGTTATACCTCATATATGTTAACTAAACGGTTTTCACTCACGTAATTTCAGAACGCATGTTCTGGGACCGCGGCAGCACGCAGACCCAGAACATACGTTCTGAAGATGGATGTCATAACATCCGAAACGCGTAAATAACATACGCGAATTACACGTGAGTGAAAACCGTTTAGTTAACATATTGATAAAATGTCTTACGAAAGTTTTAATGTTATTCCTCATGACTGAGGGTCGGACCCCCCCCTCGCAGAATTAATTCGTTCTTCGAAACGGGGACAACTCAATTTAACTTGTATTATTATAAATGGCATTATTTCGAGCATTTAATTCCTAAGCAATTCAATTTATAAACTATGTTCATAAATAATTTGAGTATGATGGAATATTTGTGAATAAAAATCAACAAAGATCATCTTTGCAATGTCATATTTAATTAGATGCTAGGTTATTAGTATAATATTTTACATTGATCAAACAAAAGTTCATGCAATTTCGCTAACTCGTTTCGACAAATCTGTGATGTGCTAGCAAACATGTATGATAATGGAGGCTCACTCAACACAAGGCTATTTTAATATAAACGATTTCTCACTCGATCCGCCCGACGACGGATCTTAGATTGTAAATTAGATTTAAACGAAAATGATATATTTTGTGTACGAACCGAATGGTAGGTGGTGTTGAAATACTATATTTAAGTAAATGAGATTTTTTTCAGTCGATTGTTTAAGCGTATGCCTTAACATTATATTTTACTTGCTATGTTGTGTTTAACGGTTGGTTTTTATATAGTTTCTGTTGTGTTGTGTGATTCAAGTAATAGTCTATGGTGGATTTATATTTGTTGCGAATATTTTTTTCTTGACCAATTATAATCGAATGATCGTAAGAAATTGTGAAATTCAGGCAATTGTATCCCATACATTGATAAATGATTTTTCACAAATGAACTCTTAAATTGTGTTCAAATATTGTGTTTCAATATAAAGTACTTACAAAAGAAGAGAGAGTATTATATCAATTATATAGTACCCGCGACACAAGCGTTTGCTTAGTGTGGGGCTAGATGGCGCTATGTGCAATGTCCCGGAATATTTATTTATTGGCAATTACCAATTCATGTCAGTATTGTTGTTACTTGAATCGCATAATATTATTTCTTTCGTTAATTAGAAAGATAGCAAATCTGACAATGCCTAAATAAGGCTATATAGATACGTGAAGCAACAGTTTTTGTGTTTAAGATTTTTTATTATTATGTAACAATTTATACACAATCGAAATGTTTTCGACAAACTAGACAAACTAATCATACATAGTTATTTTTTATTAAAAACGGAGGAATATAACTGCATGTAGGTTTTATACGTTTTATGTATTCGATAACGATCTATCATCACAATTTTTTTATCTACACTAATGTTGTAACATTCTACTTATATTTCCAATACTTGACTTATAATTACTACTGTTATAGCGCAGACAACAAAACACTCAATTTAAGCAATTTCACATGATGATATAATATCCACATCCATATCGTAATAGCTCATTATAACATCGATAAAACGCGACCAACCTGATTGCAGGGCCAAAATCAGGTTGGTCGCGTTTTAATCAATAAAACGCGACCAACCTGATTGGCGCGCAGCTGCGCTCTCATTGGTTAGATTTTAATGGCGGCAAAATCACTGTGACAATACACGTACGCGTGAATTTAATTTAATAAATTAAAAGTTAAAATGTTACAACATTAGTGAAGATAAAGTAGTGTATGCAACTGCATATAACACGGGTATTAAAACACTCGTTACTATTATGAAACTCGCTGCGCTCGTTTCATAAACTCACACTCGTGTTTTAATACCCTTCATTATATGACAGTTGCATAAACTACTATTATCTAGCTTTTATTAATTTTGTTATTGCTTTGTAACGTTTTATTTTATGCATCGGAATATTACAATTAATTATTAATTGTTACCATTGAATTTTTGAATTCGATTATGCAAGTTTACTGTAAATAGTACAATTTATTAGAAGGTACCTATATTCTTACGGAGCGCTAATATTGAGATGGAACGGTCGAGATAGGAATTATATTCATTGTAACGCTAGAGAAGCTTTCACAAAAATTATCAAAAATACCTCTTGACATAGTGATCAAAAAAAGGAATTAAAGGGTTTTTAGATTATAATGTAAGTGGTAAGGTTTTTTAAAATAATGTTAAAGTTTTTGAAAGTCAAATTTCTACATGCCACAGTTATTGCGATGACCGTTGGGATTTCTGGTACAATTTAATTATAGACCTTTACTTGTGTCGTACAATTATATCGTTGGCACATGTCTGTTGGAGATATACCGAAGTTATCCAAAGTTAAAGAGTAATTCATTAGCATTCTACGAGAAATTAAAATACATATTTGGCTGGAATGAAATGCCATTTAGCAGAATGTGATTTTTTATTTCATTACATCATGCGATCAATATTTCTTTCTTTCTCTATATACTTATAATTTAAAGGTATGGTTATACAAATTTGTAAGTTATGAAATTCAAATTTAAATTTCAACACTTTTACAAAAAGTTTGAAAAGTATTTTGTTAATAATAATATATATTCCAATTTATTTTGAGTCGTATTCTAACACTGCTAAATAGCAAAATCGTCCGCAAAATAGCAAAGGCGCTATCATACATCCAGCTTGTGTAAATAATGCGCTCGTAATCTTGTTTAAAACAAGCAATGTAGACGTTTTGTATCAATACTTTATTTCCCTAACAAACTGTAAAAAAATAAAAAAGCTAAATAAATTATGCTGACTGTACATGTGGATATAAAATAACGCTGCTGACAGTACTTTAAGGCTAACATTGGTAATAAAATAAAATATTTTGTTACTTATAGTACCTACCACTAAACTAATAAGCAAGGACGGTCTCGCTTGACAAAAACGTCGAAGACCGTACTTGCGTAAAAGTAAAAAAAAATACATATTTGTGACTTATTGTTTTCAAAGTGTTTTAGATAAGTTTTTCAGTTATCTCCAACAAAAAGAGCCTACACGTAAAATGTCTTCAATTAAATAATGTTATTTTGGGGTGAGATTTTGTCAATTTCTAAACAAAAGTTTTTTTAAAGTCATGAAACACTATTGTACAGTCAGCATAAAAGTTACTACGTAACTTACAAGGCTCTTTGGGTTGTCTATATTTAAAATTATGTGTTTTATATTTGTAACGGTCACATCACCAACTGCCACTGTTTGCAAAATAAACAAAAAAATAGATAGCAGCACTTACAACACGTATCTTTTTTTTATAACTAGAACGGGTTTGCATTTGGCCATAGCTTGCCTGATAGTTAGCAAAGCATATGGCCTAAGATGGAGAGGGCTTACCCGATAAGAACCGATTCAATCTCGCTTTGAAGTACATCTTAGTACAAAGATCATATTCGACATAAAACAATTTTTTTAGATTTTCCAATTTTCGTGCACGAAAAGTAATATTTAGGATAAGTACTACATAAAAAACAATTATACAAAAAAACTTGCACCACAAATGGAAAAAAACCTTCTTTTAAAAATTTAAACATGGCTTAAAAATATGGCACAAGATTTTAATCATAATATTGCAGTAACACAAATATTAAATTTCTCATTTATAAAAGACCTGTCATTTAACGTTTAACACCTGGTTAAAGCTCCGGTTAAACAAATATTTAAACATCAATTAACTTGTTGGTGATGTCGGCCGTTAATGTTTAACATAGCGACAATTTGTTAAGTTCAAGTTTTAATTTAAAACTGTTGTATCGTAAATTCTCATTTTAGTAACGATACGATGTTTTTGTTGTTTTATTTGGATATTTAACTGTAGTACAACGTTGGAGGGATGTAGACGAGTAATGTATTAGTAAGCACATAGTTAAGAGTGAAACTTTGAAACAAATGAATATAAAGGTTATTCCTCTAATACATATTGTTTTATTGTATGTACGAGTACATATACCTTGTAGAAACTGACGTTTACTTAGTATGGGTCTAGATGGCGCTGTGTGAAATGTCTCGAAATATTTATTTATTTAATATTTGGCTTCTTATTATGTGCAGTATGCAGCATCATGTGGAATCCTTGGATGTGTTGTTTTTGACTGCTCCGTTAGCTTAGTTGGTAGTGGCTCTGCCTAGATTAGAATCTAGGGGTGCGGGTTCGATTCCCGCATAACACAAGTATTTATGAATATTAAAATTTGTAATTACTTGTGTTGAGTCTGGTCGTTTCTATGTATAATAAGTATGTATTTACAAAAAAAAGTATATATGTATTATATCCGTTATCTAGTACCCATGATACAAGCGTAAGCTTAGTATGGGGCTAGATGGCGCTGTGTGATATGTCCTGAAATATTTTATTTAATATTTTTTTAAAAGACATGAGTCGAACTAAAAGTTTTGCCAAGAAACATCGAAACTGTATTTAACATTAATATATTCCTGCCTGTTTTTAGTTGCAAGCAAGTGGGTGTCTTCCTGCGACGGATTTGCGCGGGTAATATTAGTAGGAGATTAATTATAGCCAGTAGTATTCATAGATATAATATTTAACGACCTTCACCTCAAGTTTGTATCGGTTTGGTGTTTTTGTTTGGACTCAACGGATTATCTACTGCCAAAATCACTACATACTTAGTACCTATAAAGCAAAGTCGCTTCCCGCGTCTGTCCCTATGCCCGTAAGTATGCTTGGATCTTTCAAAGTACACAACAAGTACAGCAAATATCAATGCTAATCATGTTGAGAAAATTTAAAATCCTTCACGTTTATCGTGCAAGGTAATAATAATTGTGGGTTGCTGATTTCTTTTTTCTCCGCGTGTGGCGCGTTGAGGTACCTACCAATTACCAACACTTTTTTATGATTTATCTTTAATTACAAATATAAATCACAGAATGAAATAGCTCAATATAATAGCATGGTAATAATGCCTCCCTAGAAAAAGAGGCCTAACAAAGAAATACATTCGAAGCCTCATAATCAAAGGCAACCACAGATGTATTATAAAAACTTGTTCCTGAAACCGTACGTTTACACAATCAGTATTCAGTAAGGAGTACAAAGCACGGAAAAAACTAGGATAAGGATAGGATAAGGATTTTGCTATCTGGTATTGGCTATCCATGAAAAGCTTGCTTTACCAAAAAAAAAGATATTATGCAACTAAACGAAACAGTCTTTCTGTTAATCAGCTGTCAGAAGCGTTTGGCTGGGCTTTATCATCAAAATTTAAAAGGTGAAAGGCCTTCAATTAGTTATGGCCAACACATAATTAAATTATCACTTTCTTTATGGCATAGCATTATAGCATAGAATTGCACTCAATTTCAATTTCCAATTTTTATCATAATATGACTTAAATAAAATAAGAAAGTCAATGTACTTAGTTACATTCAGGTCACTGTACTAAACAAACATACTAAATATGATTATGCTGTAAAACTAGTAAAATTGGTAGCATTTTCTTTAGTGCTATTCTAACTGAGCACATACTCATTGAATTTTTACAAGCAGACACAATATTGGGGGCGGAAATAAGATATACCTCGCTTGCACCGCTGAGACCTCGTGTCCACAACTAGCCGAGGTGCTTTAAACTTGGGGGGATGTCACGGCCACAGCCACGAACCCTGAAGCCAGTAGGCATGCGCCGGCCGCGGGGCCGCCGCCAGGAATTCTCAAACAGCCGCCTGAACTACATGAAGTGAGGAGCCCGAGGATATTAATGCTAATACTGCAGGTACTTATTACAGAAAATCTTAATAGTTGTAGAATATTTCTATGAACAATGGTGTACCAAAATGGATGACTGTGTAACATTGTGTTGGGACCTGGGTGACAGTTCCACCATTTAAAAAGAAAACCAATATAGTATATTACTACTATTGATACCGAACTTTTGTAAAACAATATTCAAAGTCACAAAATTGATAAATATATCATAGATATAATCTTGTCGCATCTGAAGATGCAGATTAATTTCTATCACGACGTTTACTGTACAAAAACCTAATATGGTCACCATGATCATCATTTGATTGTTTACAAAAACTTATTCATTTAAAACATTTTCAAATAGTGAATATGGTATCTTCAAATTAGTGGACTACCATTATAACAGAAGAACAAAATTATATTTATGTACACGATGCTTACATTTACTTGGTACAAATGCAAATAAAATAGAAAGTGGTTACGTTTTACATAGAATACATATGTAAGTATATGTACAAATTTAATTTTCTAAATATTGATATGGCTTCACTTGTGTTCACTAAGCTAAATGCAACCTTACGGTTACCTTACAATATTTTATTTGGCTGGTTATTATTCTGACCTTATATATTATTTTCATGTTCGGTGCCTATGCCAAGCAAGTTATACATTATAGAGTAACTTATGTTTAGCACCCAAAATCACATTCTACCTACCACGCGAGAAATCAACAACGGATCATTTTAAAACTCCATTTTGCCCAGCCGTTTAATATGACATAATTATTAAATAAGTACAGCGCGAATAATATATACTTTATGTATATTATACAAATAAATTTGAAAGTGATAAGTTTATATTAATAGCTCTACCTAGTATCGGAGAGCAAAGTGCATTAGTAATAATATAGTGAAATTTAAAAATAAATGATTGAAAAATGCGCCTTACGCAACTGTGACTATAACATATTCATTTGCATCCAATAAAAATATTGAACGTTGCAATATACTTTTGAGTATATTGCAAGACCCAGCCAGAAGCGTTCCAGCCTGCAGCCCCGCCGAAGAGAGCCCAACGTAATGAACGTTGCAATATACTCAAAAGTATATTGCAACGTTCATTACGTTGGGCTCTCTTCGGCGGGGCTGCAGGCTGGAACGCTTCTGGCTGGGTCTTCAGGAAATCACTTTTACTACTTCTTTCTCGAGTATACGATGGCAGGAACTACTACATACATTAGCTCGGTTTAGAGGCCGCAACCCCGAAACACATCTTGACCGCAGGGAGCGCCTCTCAACACTACCTACTTGTGCGAGCATTTTCGCTATGAATTCTTCTATGTGTGGTACTGTTCCTCGTCTATATCTTTATTAGTTCTTAAGTTACGTACATAAAAGTTACACTGTTAAAAGGCCCTTGCAATTCTCTACTTAAATACACATAGTCAACACAAATCGTGCAAGGGGTTCGGAAGTTATTTACAGAAACATTTAAAGAAAACGCAACTTTTTACACACAATTTTGCCATTTACAAGCTAATCACAGTCCGGATCCGCGAGTATCATACCAATCTAATAAGGTTGACACGCAGCATCTGTCTTACTAAAAATCTAATCAGATTCGATCGCCTAATTAGAAAAAATAGGAAAAACAATAAGAATCATAATATACTCGACAGATGCCGCGTGCGAGAGAGATGCAAGATATTTCTATCTCGTACACTATAGATACTCGCGGATCCATATAATACAATGGCTCTCAGCCAATCACAGGCAACCTTTATAAAAAGTACACTTATTACGAGGACTAAGTTTCTGTTTTACGCACTTTCACTATACGAGCCAATTTGCATACTAGAGTCTATCACTTTATCATATTAGTGTTCGTGCGGGAGGTTGGTGCATTTCATGCGTGCGTCGCCGACACTAGGATACATAAAAACTTTGCAAAATCGCCATCAAACCGCCCATACCTTACAGCCAGCACTGGTCACTCCACTATAAATACCGCGCGACTCACTCCGCCGCCTCGGCACTCTTCCAATCTCAAAATCAAAATCTTCACAACTACAGCACAACGATTTCTTAATACATTGAGATTGTCATCTACATAATTTTGTCTTGTAAACTTGTATAAAAGGGTTGGGAAGACAATTTTGGCGAAAGAAAAACTAAACTATAGATATAATACCAGCAGATAAGGCAAATCATACTATCACAATAATATTGTAAGAGGAAAGTTTGTGAGTGTATGTTCACTTCTTTACAATCAAACGGCTGAAGCGAATTGGGAAATTTGACGCGAGATAGCTCCTGGCTTACTACTACACTTTTTATCCTACTATACTTTTTATCCCGGATCAACACGGGTAAAACCGCGGGGCGCCTCTAGTTGCGTAACTTTTGTGAGCATAAAACAGCGCCATGTATACTAATCTGCCAATCAAAGAATAATGACAACATTTGATCGCTGATAACATTTTAGAACATAATTATTATTCACTGTGGCATTATCCCTGTTATAAATAAGAAATATAAAAGTACGTACCTGATAGAGAATGATTTCTATAAAACAAAATGTTTTATTAAAATTCTCAGCAGATTTTGACCATCTGCCACAGGTGTGTCTGTCAGTTGATGGACAATGCACTATTTTTGTAAATGACACTGGCCCTCATATTATATTCGTCGTGTGACTAATATCTATTTTTAGGATTAAGAGTAGATTCATCATCATAATCATCGGGTACCATCTTCATATAGAAGTTTAGAGGACAATTGGCAAAATGTCTTGCGATCCCATGTTGCTCCTAGTAGATAATCACTTGTTAAGACGAAATAAACTGTTTTTAGCATATTTGGGATCAGCTGATCAGAGTCATGGTTATTTATATCAGTTTTATTGAAACTGGACCATACACGCTTGTAAGGTTTTACAACAAAGGTAATAAATGGTCGAACGGGTCACCACAAAGCAGTCATCGTTGTTTATAGACGCTTATATCGCCAGAAGCGTTGCAGTGTTTTACCAGTTTAACTTAGGCCATCTATAAAATTAGGTTACAAGGAAATACCTACTGTTTTTAACATCATCATTATCGTCAGCTCATAGAACCCACTGTCATACACCAATACTCCCTAATGGTACTTTTCTAGCCTAGGTGTTGCCTTTAATCTTCTGTTTTCTTTATGTATCTTTATGTTTCTAACCTGTGCACGGTTTTATACCTAACAATGCTAAATCAAAAATCTTTTATTCAATCCAATTTCAATAGTTTCCATAATCCGAAGGTTTGCAACTTGTTTCAACTTATCCCCGATTTTTCTTGGATTGTGTTAAATATTTATATGTCTGCGCGGAGTGGCGGAATATTCCGAAATAAATCGTATATTTAGCCGCGGCTGGCCTTGTTTACATGGCTCACGACCGACTTATTTCATGAGTTTCAGGAGTTTCTGTGGTCATTTTAATTGCTAAGTTGTAGTTTATGTGGAAAAACGAGTTTTTAATTTACTGGTGTTTGCTTGAGCTGAAATATTGTAGGTACGTAAAGTTCGTTAGTCGTAATTAAACTATTATGGCTGTCTGATAATGGGTTCGATTGTTATCAATTATTCATATCAATAAATGGATGAAACATGATAAAAACATTATTTATTAGAATTTATTTTTATATACTTTGGCTTTCACGCCTACTAATGAAATTATTTAAAAAAATAACATATTATTCATCTTTTTGTAGTAAAATAAGCATTGTGCATTAATTATAAAGCCCAATGATGTTATATGTACAAAGCTCACTGATAAAGCCTAATAACTTTTAAAAAATTTTTAGACACAAAAGTTGATTATTTATTTACATTTATACAACATTAACATAAATTAATAAAAATGCATTTGTTAAAGTGGTAAATTGTAGATGCTAATGGCACCAAAAACATTCTGTAAAAAACTAGCCAAGTCTCGATGGAGCTGCTTGTTTATCTCTAAAAAGTAATGAAATCTAGACAAGGTTGTGCCTCTCTAGAGTTTATGGGAAGTACTAGTTCTATTTTGATGATCATGAGTGAGTGTCGTAAATAGGAAACTTTGCTTTCCCTTAGCTTCGGAACTAAATGATCTATGGATTTCGAGTGTGTCCGTCCATATAGCTTACCAGATGACAAAATTTCAGCGTTCTAGTCCCATCTAGAGGTTCTCAAATAGGGGCCTGAAAATGCGGCGAAATGGTTCCAGTAAAGGATGGTACGGCAGTGTTTGCTTCGCGCTCGACTTGGCGGGGGCACTGCCGTGCCCCCAGATATTATTTCCAGCAACACTAGACGTATAGCTACACACAAGCACATATATACAATACATATGTACATACATATATACCAATATCAAAGCTTGTAAATGCAAGTATCAAATAAACACTGAGTTATTTCAAGATCTAGTCCGAATACACCTTGCCAGGTAGAGGTGAATCACGCCTGTCTACGCTCGAATAGGTATTATATTTAAATTGGCGGCAGCACTTATGCCACGTAACTGACCTTCAAGACAAAAGTTCAAAAATTTCAAGATTACTGAAGCAGAACCAAAATGTAAAAATTGTACTAAGTCTATGTGATTTGGCTCCTCCTTCTTAGTCGTATTCCTCATTTTTGAGGGTCGTGATTCCTCCTCAAAATCAATTCGTTGGGGGAGTTCACTTCGTGGTGGTCGCCCAGGTCTTTCCACGGAAGACACATATCCTTATAATTTGGCTAACCTTATAAAATTAGCGTGATGCAGTCAATAAAAAAATACAGAATATAATCGGAATATAATAATTGCTATTCGTTTATTAGCGTAAAACATTTTGGTTCTGATACTTTCCGTCAGCAGAAATATATTCGCAGAATCTACAATGATGTTTGCCAGAGTTTTGCAAGGTATTTCCGATACGAATAAAAATAAGTGCTATAAGAAGTTTGTATTTTTACGCGTCTCGCTGGCACTGCGATAGATTATTATGTTTATAAATTTATATAAATAATTTTGTTTAAGTATTAAGTCTGTGTTGTAGCTACTTTTGAATAGAGAAAAAGTGTAATCTGTTACTTAGAAAAAAAAATATAGGTACAAAATAATTTTACAAGAAGTATTAAATAAAAAAGCAAATACTGCCATATATTTGTGGAATTCATAAAGTAAAGATAGGTTTATTTAATAATTTATTAATGCTGTACACAATACAATATTACATTTTAGAACTAATTCTAAAACAAGATTGAGTTGTGTAACCCTGTTGCTTGTTTGAAGTTTAGGGCGTAGCACTTTTCTTACAATATCTACTTATACTAATTCCTAGGTAATGTACGTAAAATTCTTTTCAAAGAAAACCTCGATGAAAATTCAATTCTTTAGTGATGGAAATAGTAGCGTACATTTTTCTAAGCAATAGGCCATCGAAAAGTCGATAGATTTTTTAACAGTAAACAGTATACTCAATAGCTTTATCTTACAATATAGGATTAAAAGTCCATGCATGTAACTTATGCTGGTTAATATACTGTTGCGCCGCGACGATTCTCGAAGGTTCACGTTACCACTGGCCTACCTACGCGTACACATAAACAAGTTGTTTACCACATTTTAATTGCGTTCCAGAGATTTCGACCCTTCATTTTAAGCGTAACACAAAAGAACCTAATTTGCATAACAATGATTTTATTACCTTGTTTACATCAAGCGCTCACCTACCTAATTTGCATGACAAAAGATTTATGGTTCTGTTTTGATACAAGTAATACAAAAGCATTCGAGAAGTTTCTTACCGATATATAAACAGGCGCAGCACGGGCCAGAAGACAGTTTCAATCAAGCGATCGAGGCGAACAGTCAAGCGATACTAAAGCGATAGTACGTGTGTGAAAGTTCATAGTGAAGTACTGTGAAGTAACGTGTGTGTTTAGTGTTTTACGTAGTCTCTACTTAGGTGTGTGTGACAATATCGTCGAATTAAAGGCAATAAATTAAGGCATTGTGTTTTTCCTTAAAAACTGCCCCCTATCCCGTAACATTTGGTGTCAGAAGTGGGATTAGGAAGCAAAATGCCTCTCTTGCCTTTGGATGACGACTCGGTGCGCACTAGGAACCAACGTCGGGAAGAAGCACGTCGGACGGAAGAGCAGGCGCGCCGCCGCGAAAGTATGGACAGCAGGCGTGAACTGCCTGCCGAAGAGATGGGAGAGCCCCCGTCAGAGAGCGTGACTGATATTCCGGCCGCCCGCCCTGCTGCATCTGCCCCCATGGATTTGTCAATACTGATGAGCATACTGGAGGAACAGGCAAAACGTCAAGAGACTATGCTGCAATCAATCCGGACAGAACAAGCTCAGCAGCAAGAGGAACAGGCAAAACGTCAAGAGACTATGCTGCAATCAATCCGGACAGAACAAGCTCAGCAGCAAGAAGAACTAGCAAAACGTCAAGAAGAACAAGCGAAACGTCAAGAGGAATTGTTACGCTTGACGCAAGACGAACACGCAAGACGCTTAGAAGAAATACAGGAGCTGCTGGGAAAGGACCTGAAAAAGATAAACCTGAAGTTGGACCAACACGAAGAGAGGTTGAACGAGACAGAACTGCAGATTGCAAACGTTCAACGGTCCCTTCAGGTAATAAAGACTGAAAAGGGACCAATCATTGCTGCTGCCCCTGTCTCAGCGCCGAGCGGCTTTAAGATCACTCCATTCGACGGGATGTCGTCTTGGGCCGCTTACAAGATACAATTCGACGCCATAGTGAGAGCCAACGGCTGGAACAAAGAGCAAGCAATGACTGCCCTTACAGTGGGTCTTCGTGACCAGGCCTTGTCAGTTCTAGAAGCTCTGGGCAAAGACGTCACCTATGACACTCTTCTGGAGGCGCTGGAACGTCGTTATGGTGATGCGCACCTGGAACACGTATACCGTGCTCAACTGAAGGATCGCGTACAACGGCGCGAAGAGACCTTGCAGGAGTGGGCTCTGGAGGTTAAGAAGATGGTACGCAAGGCCTACCAGTCCGCACCACAGCAGGTCGATACAGTTCTGGTGCAGGAGTTCATTAGTGGTATTCGTGACCCAGAGGTGAAATCCGCAGTGGCCCTTGGGCACCACCAGACCCTGAAAAACGCCCTGGCACATGCTCTGGAGGTCGAAGCCGTACGTAAGGACCATCGCTCTGTACGCATCAGGGAAATGAAAGAAACAACTACACCGACGTACTACAATAGAGGTGCTCCCAGGTGCTACAATTGCCACGAGAGGGGGCATTTAAGTCGTAACTGCCCCAAATTGAACAGGCCTCCAGAAGCACGGATAGAGCGTAATATAGACCAGCAACAGGGAAACGAGTAAGCGCCAGGACCGAGGGGCAGGTGCTGGCCGGTTTTTATAAGGCCCCGAAAGTTTCGATTATATCGATCTCGCAAGCCAAGGATGGAAACAGTCTGATCATCAAGGGAGAAATTAATGGAATAATCTGCACGCTGACACTGGATACTGGAGCTTCGCGAACTGTGATCAACTCCCGACTTGCTAAACGGCTATTTCGAAACTTCAGGAATTTTAAGACGATTAAACTAGTGACGGCAACCGGCCAGCACATACCCGTACGAGGAGAGCAGCTGGTTGAATTAAAGTTAGGTGAAAAAGTTTACAAACATGAAGTCGTAGTGGCTGACATCGTAGATGATTGCATTTTGGGACTGGATTTCTTGCGAGAACATTATTGTGAAATTGACTTGAACCAAGGAGTATTGAGATGTGGTTCTGAAGAAATCTTCATGGAAGGTGCCACTACAGGAAATGTCTACTGTACAAGAAGGATCAATCTACCACCGAGATCGGAAACCATCGTACCAGTGAAATTACCTCGGGGTATTGGAAATCACAGCCGATGCGTTCTCCTGGAACCAATCGATTACGAGAACCCTTGGATGATGGCACGGACTCTGGTGATGAACAGCACTACCGCAGCAGTACATGTGTTGAATCCAACTGACAAGGAACAGACAATCAAAGGAGGAACTTTGATGGGCACTTGCGACAATGTGGACTGGATGCGTAAATGTCAAGAAAAACCAACTGATAACAGATGTCGACCAAATTTCGACGTATCAGTCCTGCTAGAAGGTTGTCGCAAAGACCTTTCTCACAAAGATCTGGAGATGGCTAAGAAGATGTTACTGCGCTTCGCTGATGTCTTTGCTTCGAGTGAAGGTGTTATCGGAAGAACTGGCTTAGTGAAACACACGATAAATACGGGAGTTGAACCACCGATACGTCAACGTCCAAGAAGAATACCAGTCGCCCGAGAGAAGGAGGTGGAGACCATGATAGAGGATATGATGAAAAATGGGGTCATAGAACCATCGTCTAGCCCATGGTGTTCTCCTGTGGTTCTGGTGAAGAAGAAAGACGGCAGTATGCGGTTTTGTGTGGACTATCGACGACTTAATGATGTGACAAAGAAGGACAGTTATCCTCTCCCCAGGATTGACGACACGTTGGACACATTATCGGGAATGAAGTGGTTTTCGACCTTGGACTTGAAGAGTGGATACTGGCAAGTGGAAATAGATCCCAAGGATAAGGAAAAGACTGCTTTCTCCACGGGGAAAGGCCTGTGGCAGTTCAAGGTTATGCCATTTGGATTATGCAACGCACCAGCCACTTTTGAAAGATTAATGGAACTAGTCCTCACGGGACTAATTGGAGATGCTTGCCTGGTATATTTGGATGACATCATAATTGTCGGGAAGACTTTCGAAAACCATCTGGAAAATTTGGAACGAGTTCTGACTAAAATCCGGGCAGCAAACCTTCAGCTGAATCCGAAAAAGTGTTCATTCTTCAAACAACAAGTAAGCTTCCTGGGTCATGTTATATCGGAAGCGGGTGTGCAGACGGATCCTGAGAAAACCATCACCATTAAGAACTGGCCGATTCCGAAGGACAAAACTGAAGTTAGAGCATTTCTGGGCCTGTGTTCTTACTACCGAAGATTCGTCAAAAGTTTTGCTGACATTGCAAAGCCACTGCACAAATTGACGGAAGAAAAACATGTCTTCTTATGGAACGACGACTGTGATGCTGCATTTCAAGAACTAAAGAAAAGACTTTGTGAAACACCAATTCTTGGATACCCAGACACAGAAAATGATTTTATTGTAGACACGGACGCGAGCAATACTGGAATCGGTGGCGTGCTGTCTCAACGGAAAGGAGACCAAGAAGTAGTCATTGCTTACTTCAGTAAGTCCTTGTCAAAATCGGAGAAGAACAACTGCGTTACAAGAAAGGAGCTTCTTGCAGTAGTTAAGACCTTGCAACATTTCAGCAAATACCTACTTGGCCGGAAATTTCATCTAAGAACCGATCATGCGGCCCTAAAATGGCTACTACAATTCAAGAATCCTGAAGGTCAAGTGGCAAGGTGGATTGAGCAGTTGCAAGAGTATGACTTCACGACGGAGCATCGAAGTGGTAAATCACATGGAAATGCGGACGCCCTGTCTAGGAGGCCATGTGATGATGATTGCAAACACTGTCTGAGACATGAGTCAAAGGAAACCATACCACTTAGGATGCTAAGGACAGACCTCAGCGACGATTGGAAGGAGACCCTGCAGGCAGCTCAGCAAGAGGACGTCGACATCAAACCAATTCTGGACTGGATGGAATCCGGAAACACTAAGCCGATTTGGAGCGACGTCGCAGGGATGAGCGTAGTGACCAAGAGTTTATGGGCGCAATGGGACAGTCTCGTGCTCCACGAAGACGTATTGTGCCGAAGATGGGAGAACGCTCGTGGAAATCACTGCCATCTTCAAATGATTGTTCCTAAAGTGAAGGTGCCTGATGTCTTGCGACTTTACCATGAAGGATACTCAGGAGGACATCTTGGGGTAAAAAGAACCCTGTTGAAAATACGGGAACGATTTTACTGGATTAACTGCAGGGACGACGTGGAAGATTGGGTTAAGAAATGTACCAGTTGCGCGTCAGTGAAAGGCCCACATACTCGGAGTAGAGGAGCATTGAAGCTTTACAACGTAGGAGCGCCTTGGGAACGTATAGCGCTGGATGTCGCAGGACCTTTCCCTGTCTCTCAGAGTGGAAACAAGTACTTCCTGGTTGTCATGGATTACTTCACTAAGTGGCCTGAAGTCTTCGCTATCCCAAACCAAGAAGCCGCCACAATAGCCGATAAGCTGGTCCATGAAGTGTTTTGTCGTTTCGGAGTACCCCTAGAGATTCACAGCGACCAAGGTAGAAACTTCGAGTCTCAACTCTTCCAAGAGACGTGTAAAGTAATGGGTACTCACAAAACTAGGACCACATCTTACCACCCGCAGTCTGATGGCATGGTGGAGCGGTTTAATCAAACACTGGAGAGATATTTGGCTAAAGTGGTTGACAGCAAGCAACGAGATTGGGACAAACACATTCAACCATTCTTACTGTCATATCGGAGTGCAGTTCACGAAAGCACAAATGTGACTCCAGCTTTCGCGAATTTTGGGCGAGAATTACGAGTGCCGGCGGATTTGATAACTGGTATCCCGCCGGACTCTCCACGTACCATGACAGAGTATGCGAGTGACCTTCGGAGCAAGATGAATGACATCTATGAACACATTCGAGACTCTGGCCGACAATCGTCCGAGAAAATGAAAACTCGATACGACCGAAAGCTGAACAACCCCGGATTTTCTGAAGGGTCCTTGGTGTGGCTACACAATCCCGTCCGCAGCAAGGGCAAGTCACCGAAATTACAAGCTAAATGGGATGGACCGTATCGTGTGGTGACAAAGATCAACGACATCACATTCCGGATACAGAAGGGCCAGCGAGGCGGACCTAAGATCGTTCACGTGGACCGGCTGGCGAGATACCATGGAGACAATGGTGCTCGGGACGAGCACGTCTAAGGAGGGGATAGTGTTGCGCCGCGACGATTCTCGAAGGTTCACGTTACCACTGGCCTACCTACGCGTACACATAAACAAGTTGTTTACCACATTTTAATTGCGTTCCAGAGATTTCGACCCTTCATTTTAAGCGTAACACAAAAGAACCTAATTTGCATAACAATGATTTTATTACCTTGTTTACATCAAGCGCTCACCTACCTAATTTGCATGACAAAAGATTTATGTTTCTGTTTTGATACAAGTAATACAAAAGCATTCGAGAAGTTTCTTACCGATATATAAACAGGCGCAGCACGGGCCAGAAGACAGTTTCAATCAAGCGATCGAGGCGAACAGTCAAGCGATACTAAAGCGATAGTACGTGTGTGAAAGTTCATAGTGAAGTACTGTGAAGTAACGTGTGTGTTTAGTGTTTTACGTAGTCTCTACGTAGGTGTGTGTGACAATATCGTCGAATTAAAGGCAATAAATTAAGGCATTGTGTTTTTCCTTAAAAACTGCCCCCTATCCCGTAACAATACTTACCTACTACTACACTTACGAGTATAACTTTATTTCTAGTTTGATAGTTAGGCAATAGCATCTGTGATTCACTATCACAATGACGTGTGTACAATTGAATTAACTATGTATTTGTAATCATCGTTTTTCCGAATAATTTTCATGAGGACAAAATTAATGATATAGCTTCTTAGTTCATCTGCAAGAATATCACAAAAAATAACAAAATATTCCGGAACCCTACATCCCTACTACATCATATTTATTTATATGTACATTGCACAAGATGACTTATAATGACGCTTCAAATGTGCAAACATTCAGGTGCACGAAGTCACGACCACTCAATGTGCAGTAACGCTAAAATATAAAATACATCGACAAGTCTCATCCCTAGCGGGCGCAGTATTCCTGCGCGCTGGCACAGACTGCCCGGGCGCCCGGCAGATACGAACGAACGAAACGCATCACCGCGCGACGCGTGTTACAACCTCCTTCATTTATTCCTTTTTTTAAATTTCAATCAGTTTATATTTTTTTAGTGAGTGCCAGTTCGGCGAAGGTTTGGATTTTGTGCTACCTCTTTTGTTTAGAGGTGAGTCGACTGTTTGTTTACGTCATTCGATTTTTGTGAGCTTTGAATGTAGCGCTTACAGATGTTATGAAATTTGTTAACGATTGCAAATTTAAATAAATTGCTGTTAAGTGTTAATAAATAAAACTAAAATTGTTGATATTTATATATTGTACAACTTAATTAATTATACACATATATACACTAATAAAACTAAATAAGAGTATGTTAATAAATTACTTTATGCCTAGATGTAAGAAGTGTAAGATATAACAATAAGATTACAGCAAAGCTCTAGTGTGTGTTTTAGAGTTATTTGTGGCTTTACGCCGTATCGAAGCGACGAAGCTTCATGATTTTTGTTGTGGTGGTAGTATAAGGTTCTGGGAGTGAAATAATTTTAGCACTTTATATTGCAAATAACAATTTTTACTTATCATCAGGCGAGTCGCGGTCAAGCGTAAACTCATTTAACTTACTATCTATCTTTGATTTCATACTTTGCCGTATGTCATATCTATAATAGATATGACATACGTAATAAAAATAAATAAAAAAAGGATTCCGCTACATTGCACATAGTCCAATCTAGCCATATTCATACTATACTATCATTTGCATCATGGGTGGGTATGGGATAACAGGATAAACATTGTTTTATTGAGGACGTTTTTATACATACAAGCATCCAGACTCAACAGTTAGATAGGAGTAGGTCATCACTATCCTATCACTACATAATTAAAGCAAAGCCGCTTTCCGCGTCTGTCCATATTTGCTTATGTATGTACATATTTGCTTAGATCTAAAACTACATGATGGATTTAATGCAGTTTTTTTTAATAGATAGAGTAATTCAAGAGGAAGGTATATCTATAATATAAACCTATACGTTAAAAAAAACGTTTTATATCAATAATAACGCGTGCGAAGTTGCGGGTAAAAGCTAGTATTAAATATAATTATTTTAGGTAAGTAAATCATATTCCTGTCATCCACCTGTGCACTGGACGGTTGGATGCAACAATGCCAAGATGAATAATATTGCTACACCTGCCAAGACCTTCCGAGTGGGATTTGTACCTAAATAATATATTGAGCTAGGTAAATAACAATATATATAGGTTCATAAGTATAAGAAAGGTATAGAAGTATAAATCCTCCCATCCCACGATAGGAGCGTTTGCTTAGTGTAGGGCAAGAAGTTGCTGTGTCCCGGAAAATTTAAGTGTGATACATCGTACGCGATTTGTAATTATGCTTATCACGAAACAGTGCCTAGTAAAAAGGAATACAGAAATATCTTATTATAAAGTTGAGTGTTTAGTTTAGAGGTTCCTTTATTTAAATCTTTAAAACCAACTTTGATTATTATAATACTGATTGGTTAGTAAAAAAGCGTACCTTTGGTATTTTAAACCGCAACATCAGGCAATAATGCAACAAGAAATGTGTCATAAACCAAGGATTAGGTAGAAGGAAGAAGGTTAATGTACTTATAGGTCTACGTTTAGGTCAGGCGCATATAAGCTCCATCTTGGTTAAAATGTTCATAACTTAAAGAATCCGGTGTTTTCTATGCATCACACACTACACATGCATACCGTCAGAAGTAAGACGTTACGACCATTTTGTTATATAGCTTTCAAATCCACAATAAACACTTACCGACCTTCTTAGTAAATGTGTTAAGCTAAATTCTACTGCACTTTGCAGCATAACGTAAAATTAATCGAGCTGTAGTCAAACGCGATATACCTACTACAAAATAAAATAGTTATACACAAGAACAGCCGCAAGATGCTAAGAACTTTTTATGTATCAAACAACTTTTTTGATACAAATCGAACGTAATTTCCAATCACATCGAACCTGCATGACGAATGAATGCGTCGCATAACTTATTTCAAAAAAAGTACACCGCGATGCGCGCGCGCATCTAAATCGAAGCTTTGAGTCAGCTATTAGTCAGGGCTTACGTGGCGTGTAACTATTATGTGCGACTTAATGCATCCTCGCCCTTTTACGGACACTTTGTCACCCTTGGGAGATTTATGAGCTTATATAAAATCGTATGTGTTACAGTTATCAAAAGAAGCAATTTCAATTGGATTGAAACACATTGTTTGTGTTTTTTAACTAACTTTAAAAAAGGAGGAGGTTATAAACTCTACTGAATATTTTTTCTTTTATACCAAAATCTTGACACTGGTAATATTTGTGCTTCGTATAAAGTTTTTTTTTACGTGGGATAGGTTTACGTTCTAAATGATGTTAAGCATTGCTGCAGCCTAGGCTTGTAAAATGCTAAGTATTTAGACTTGTCCAGCTTAAAGAAAATGGCCGCGAGTTTTGGCGAAAGTTCTGTGTTGTGTTTATTGTCACTAACATAGTCACGGAATATGGATGAATTTGTTAAATAAATTGCACGGTGACAAATTTTTTAGGTACTCTAGCTCTCAATGTATAAAGGCATACATCATGTCTTGCTATTCATTAATTTAGTATATTTCAAGTTGATACTCAGCTTTTGTTCATTACCTACCTGTAAAATTCAAAAACATTTACCTCTGAACAACAATTAAATCTATCGTTGTTAGGTACTTTTGGTTATGATTGGACAGATTTCTAAAGAGTTCTTAAACAACAATTATAAGTACGGATGCACTCAAAAACAATGCTATATTAGTTAATATGTACCTAGTTAACACAATCAGAATCTTAATAGGTACTCATAACTTTGTTTTCGCATCTTCTAACCTATAATTTAAACCGCTTCCTTTAAATAAGTTTAATCCGTTTACCTGCGCCAGCGCCCCAGTTTCCAACAATAGCCCACCGGTAGGACGTTACGTGTCATTCCACGGATTCTCAGCTCGTAATGAGGAGAATGGACCGGCAATTTAGACGCTGAAAATATATATAAACGTTTAAGTTTTACAAAGTATCAGGGCAACTTTAGTGTTGGGCCATGCATAATTGAATATTTGTTTATTTTGTTTTGTTAAATATTGTAAGTATAGTCTATAAATTGATTATTTGATTTTATTTTGATTTCCAAATTAAATATTTTATTTTATTTAGGCTCACTGATTATAATAAGTGTATATATATATATATATAGCAATAAGTATTTTTAAAAGAGACATTACTGTTAAGAAGTGATTACCTATGTAATTTGACTTGCCCTGTACGGCGCGATGTCGTAAGGTTAATAAACATTATGATTTATGAATATATTTTTAACACGGAATGGATTTACCTACTCTTTAAAATAAATCATCTGGTGTTAAGCGATCATTATGATCTAGGATGGAGCGTGCATACCCTGTAAGAACCGATTCATTCGCTTTGAAGATCGCAAGATTATTCCGCGGGAACAGGGAGTCAGGCACGGAACTGACAATTACGCAGTTCGCTAAAAATGTAATGAATATAATTTATTCATTCAACGAACCTGTTCAAATCAATTTTGGTTTGACTAATCAGCTATAAAATTATTTAATTTCTGGGTACGAACACAGTACAACACTCTAAAGTCAAAACAAATTTGAAATATACGTATTTAGACAATTTTACAATTCATTTTGTCGCTAAATATGTATGGACATTTTCAAATCAATCAAGTTGTGCTAGTGGGGGTGAGTCTTACAACTAAGCTTAGTGTTATAGGTGTCTAGGTCTACAAGTTAAATTGACTTGATTTTTTAAATATCTCCAAAATATGCATATATATTATTATTATCATGTAAGTTTGAACATTCAAGTTAGTTATATTTTAAACTGATATATTCATAAAAGTTTTTATATTAGAATAACTGTAATATTATTCATAAACAACTTTTTTTTTTTCCTTAAAAATGTTTATTTTTGTATATTTAGTATATATATTTAGTATAGTATTTTTTTTATCAAAATCGTTTCAATATCGTAACTTCAGTCACATAATCGACCCCTCCAAAGCTTTGTGCAAACAAGATAAGCCTATCCTATCCGTAATACGAATTTGTGATCTATTAACTAACGGAATGATTAAATAAAAGGGATTGTGCGAACGAGCTTTTCATATTGGTACAAAAGATAAAAGAATCTATATCTAACCAGAGAGTGAGGTTGTTGATTTGATAATATTTTTTATTTCTCTACGAGAAACGGATCATAGTAAGTTTTAGCATGAATACTCTATAGGGTTCTGAGAGTGGCATAGGCTCTTTCTTTCGTTACAGTACATTTATACTTTTTCTGTTATACATTCATTACTTGATATCATTTGTTTGTAGTATATGTTAAAATGAAAGTTTTAAAGAGTTTATTTGTATCACTTCAACTAGGCTACGAATACCTTAGTATTTTTTGTGAGCTGTTTTTGGTGCGGCAGTAGGATAGTATTATTTTGACATAAATATTTTTAGTGTTGATATCTACTTTGATTTTTGTGGCTTGCTTTGTATCGCAGTTCAATCTTTTTAGTCTCGACAAGACCATATGTTAAAAGTAGATTATGCTGTCACTTTATTAAAAACAGCTAACTTTTAATCATTCTGAGACTGAAAAAACAATTTTTATTCACATTAAAAACTTCCGTAATCTGCCTACATTCCTATATGTATAGCCATAGGCATAGATATAATAGTCACAGGAAGGCGCATAAAATAAATATAGCACTGGCTAGGAGCCACATCTATAAACGTAATGTATTCACTAAGTATAAAACAATTCGACATAACTAGACTGGTAATGTTTGAAGAGGGGAATTGTACTAAGAGTGCCAAAATTCTGTTACCACATACATTATTCGGTGTGAATGTTTTATGGGCATGAGTCTTTGAATTTATATAGTATAGCTGGTGCGCGCGACTTCGTCCGCGTGGAATAGTTATTACCATAAAATCGGTTCTAGTGAGTTAACCTCAAAAGATAGACATATACTGTTGCGGACATTTTGTTAGATCATTTCAAGAGGAATAATTCTTTCATACACATTTTTTTGATTTCTTGAACCATTTTCGCAGCGCACGCAACGGAAGCCCTCAAAGATGAATAATTTTCCCCGTTTTTTCCACATTTTCCATTGTTTCTTCGCTCCTATTAGTTGCAGCGTGATGTTATATAGCCTAAAGCTTTCCTCGATAAATGGTCTATTCAACACAAAAATAATTTTTCAATTCGCACCAGTAGATCCTGAGATTAGCGCGTTCAAACAAATAAACAAACAAACAAACTCTTCAGCTTTATAATATTAGTATAGATAAGTGATTAAAAGTAGATATAAATATGTTTATAAATAAAATTAACTGTAGAATAAATCCGATATCTGCGTGCATGTGAAAATTAGGCACGGTTTAATAAAAAAAAGTGAATAATTAAAAAATATATGAAGTTTTAGGGTGACTTTACCTGTAGTATTCTACTGTAAAGATGTTTTTGTTTCTTACGTAGATAATAAAAATCAATACCATATAAGAAATGCTGAAATTGCAACTGGAGGATCTGATATGGGCAACGTGGATTTCACTTAGTAAATTAAAATTGATTGTATGGATTATTGACGTATAAATTGATTATGAATAAATGAACACTGAACATTTGACCATAGTTTGCCTGGTGGTAAGCAAAAGCTATGGCCTAAGGTGGAGCGTGCTTACCAGTTAAGAACAGGTTCACTCTGACTTCGAAGATAGATGATTATAGTTCGAGGGGAACAGGGAGTTCCACAACTTTTCATTTTAAAGTTTCATTAGAAGTACGCGTTAAACAAACCGTTAACCAAAGAACCTGTCAAGTATGTACTTTTAATCAAGGCAGAGTAAAACAAAAATCAAAAACCTAGCAAAGTGTCTCCGCCATCTCCGCCAAAAATATCAAGGCCGAATGCAGTCGCCTCAAATCTTAAAAAAATTCGGTTCAGTCTTTCATGAAACAGATGCTAAACTGTTCGAACCTTCGGCAAGGACGTGTGAGTTAACGCCGACTTTCCCGAAATAGCGAGTGACCTTCACGAAACATGCCGTGCTCCGTAACTCCCAGAAAACGCACTGTTTACCACATTCTACAGACGTGATCTCATTTTTTACAGACGCTGTTTGGTGTAACTCGAGCCGTTTTGATGCACCTTTGATGCTGTAAAGGAACGGAAACAAAATGGCGGAAAACGGGTAAATAATGTCTTAATTACTAGAACAACAGGAAAATGTGTTTTTAAGTATACCTTTTGTGTAAAAGAGAGAATGTTTATCGCTGGTTTTAATTTTCTTTTACGCAAGCAGACATGCGGATCATCAACATTTTTGGTTTAGATTCACAAAAGTAAATAAATAAAATAAATAAATAAATATTTCGGGACATTGCACACAGCGCCATCTAGCCCCACACTAAGCAAACGCTTGTGTCGTGGGTACTAGATAACGGATATAATACTTATATACTTTTCTTTTGTAAATACATACTTATTATATATACAAACAACCAGACTCAACACAAGAAATTATACATTTTTAAAATACATAAATACTTGTGTCAGGCGGGAATCGAACCCGCAACCCCTAGATTAGAAGGCAGAGCCACTACCAACTAAGCTAACAGGCTAGTCAACAAATTTGTATATCGAGTAAAACTAGTGGAAAATGATGGAACTCGGCAATTAAAATTGATAGTTTGCAAGAAATATCATCAAACAGGTGCCAAGTTTGGCTTAAAAGCTCTCTGACGTATACAAATAAATGTTTAGTTAAACACATATATGTAATTCAGATTATTTCTGCGGTGGTAACGGAAATAGCGTGGGATTAAATTAATGTTTTAAATAGATTTTACGATACCGAACGACAAGATACTTGAAGTATGTTTAGTTTATATCACACTTTGAAAACACGCCTGATGTTATACTATCAGGCCCTTTTTTATGCTGGTTTTATTACAACGAAAGCCAAAAAACCTCTACATGGGATTTGTTATTCTATAACATCAGGCAAGCTATAGTCAAACGTAAGCCTATTTATTGTAAAAAAAAAGAAATAATAATGCAACAAGTACAGGCCAAAGTTTGATGAAACAATTAAGTCTTTTTTTGTAAAGGTACAATATTGATGAGCTAATTTTGTTATCTCCTATTTGTCCCAACAGTTTTGAAATACCAACCACTTGACACATTCTAATTTCAAAGCCAGCATTCTTGCTCTCCATGAATCAAAAAGCAGAATAGGTCAACAAAAGCGACATGCGAACTCCTGCGCAATAGTGTCGTGTGTATGTATAAATAACGCTCTCATTGGCTGGCTTCCAGATACGGAGCGCCTATGGCGGGACACATCGGCAGAATACCCAACTACGGCAAGACACAGGTCAATGTAAGTGTTTTTTTTACATTAAATATATTGTCCCGGCTGTTTGTCATATTATGGCAGTCGTTAAGCCATGTCAGACGCCCTTAGGGCGGTTTTACAACTCTGACCCCAGATTTGGCTACTATCATACAAACTTACTTACTTAATAAGCTATCGATGACCCTCGAAGTTATCTGTATCACAGAAAAAGTCTCTGTATTAATCCGGGCGACTTGTATAAAATTAGCAACCATAGACAATCTAGGATGAAAGAAGCCAATAAATTAATCCAGACTTTACATTTTCATAGCTACCAAATTTCAACCGATTCAATTCAGTGGTTTGAGCGTTAAGAATTTATTTCCTCCATGTAAAAACAGAGTAAAACATGATAAAGATGTATATAGCGCTGGCAGAACGCTCACACTTGCACTTTCCGGTTGTTATGACACCCTAACTTACTCATTTCAAAACTCCGCCCTTATCAAGGAAGGGTATTGAGGAAATTGGAGGGTACTTATCAGGTATATCTAAACAGTGAATACAGCATAAGTACGAATGTTCATATGCATACACGTTAATTTCGTAGGTGTAAGTTCAATATCCGTTCTATGACAAATATTTCATTTTACGCAAATGACTAACGAAAATGCTATAAAATCTATTTTTGATGCATATAACACCCTCATATTTTCTAACACAGGTTCGTTCACATCACTAGTACAAAAATGTTTAGAAAATATTTTGTTATGACTTTTGTTGGTAGTTTACACTAAAATAGTTTCGTGTATTGTGTTTGTCTAGCAAAGAAAGAGTTGTATTTTTCAATTCCAACTGTGTTGAAATAATACAATGTTGAAAGCTAAGATTCCTAGAGGATAGTGAATGTTAGTTAAACATTTCACAAAATAAGACACATGTTTCAAACATTATCCCAAACGTGTGTTCTGACTAATGTGTTGTTTTCTAAATTCCAGCCAATGGGAAATGTGGAACCACCGGCATGCATTCAGAACGCTATGATGACGAAGGACAAGAAACCTTTCACATACACTCCTGGTGGTCTGGATCTATCTCAGATTCGTACTCCTAGTATGGCGAGAAGATTAGCTCGGCAAAGGTCTCAGGAAGAGCACGAGCAAGCGCAACATCAGATGAACAATGGTGGTAACAACTACCGTCCTCAAGGCGGCGCTGGAGGCCCACCTCCTCCACCACCAATGAACATGTCAGCTCCCCCACCACCCCCTCCTCCAATAGTCATCCAAGTTCCCGGAGCAAAATCCCCAAAACCAGTTGCAATTGGAGAACGCCCCGAAATTGTTATTCCCGAAAACCCCATCGGAATGCTCAGGAAAACAAATAGTCCGTACCATTGGGAATCCGAAAAAGCTCAGATAGACCGAGTTGGGCCTAAATACCAAGACAAGGTACCGAGTCCATTGACAGTCAAGATGCCTCCGTCTTCGTTCTCTCAGCAACAGCCTCAGACCTATACTCCTCAGTCACAAAACAATTTCCAGAGGCATCCTGAAAGCCCTATACACAGGCCCGAAGCGCAGTACATGCACCAAAAATCTTCCTCCCCTCTGGCGAACGGCTCACCGCCAACCAGAGAGTTATTGCAGCGACAAGACTCTCAGTTTAACAAGAGCCCTCAGCCCTTTGGGGGCCAATCACCCCACAGCAATAACAGTACTCCGTATTCTCCTACTCCTAATAATAATTGGAGGCAACCCGAAAAGAGGGATTCTCCTATAGTTACCAGCCCGCAGTCACCACAAGTAAATCGTAGTCCATTCACGCCGAACACACAACAGTATTCACCAAACTTCCAGAACCAGAGCCCTGCTGCTAACTCTGGACCAGCTTACCACACCCTCCCAAGAGCTGGACAGAGGAACCAAGATACAGTACAAAACAGTAATGTAGTATACAACAATGTTAACCAACCCAAAGCACAGAGTCCTCCAGACGTTGCCCCGTGGAGATCTAACACTCTTAGCAGACACCCACGTGAGCCGCAGCAACAACAAACAAATGTGACTAACAATCAACAATACAATCAGCCGTGGAAATCGACTGAAGCCACCAACAACAACGAAAACAGCTATATTCCTCCCTGGCACGCTAAGCAAGAAAATAAGCAACAACAGTACCAGCCACCGTGGGTGCAGGACGCTAACAATAATAAAGTCCAAGAAAATAGTCGTGCACCATGGAGGTCACAAAATAACGATAGAGCACCGGTTTCTCCGCCTAGAAACCAGGTACCAGAACAACCCCGATACCAATCAACGATGTCTATTCCTGTGACTCCACGAAAATCGAACAACCAACCTACTTACAACAGTCAACCAAACTACAACAGCGCACCAGTTTCCCAACCCCAAAAAGAAGTCGTATACGTAAACGAAGAACCTGTGTACTTTTGTCCTGGTCCTGAGAGCCCTAAATCGATACCACCATGGGTCAAAACACAGAAAGAGAAAACTAAAACTCCTCCTCCCGAATGGGTTCAGAGGCCTTTGCAAGGCAGACAGAGTGCTCCGAGAGAGCTCGTCACACCTCCGCGAGACAATGAACCAGAATGGGTAAAGAAGAGTAACGAGATACAACGTGGAGCTCGCGAGGTAGTCAGTCCTCCTAGGAACCAGCAGAACGTGCAACCTTCTTGGTCAACACGGCCTTCAGACAACCGCAAGAGTCTTCCAAAGGACAACGTACCGAACACACCTGGTAGAATTATTCCTATTCAAATGGAGGTGTCAGAGAACAACAGGCCGGGTCACGGACAGCCTCAGTTGAGGATTACTATTGGCATGAATCCTCCTTCAGACCAAGCTCATGCGCCGTTCTCTCCTCCGACTCAGCGCATCATGAGGGTGCTCTCTCCGCAACTGGTCCGCATGGATGAGCCTCAACATGAACTGCCCACTTTGAACAGAAACTTCCCGAGCCAGGACAGCCAACCAAAGACGAGGATCATTCCGATTCAGATAGAGGGAGGCAATGGAGGAGCAAATAAAAGGTAAACATGTTTCAATGCTATTTTATTTTGCGTTTAATCAAATCCTGATTAGTTTAAGAAAATTGGATTTGTTGGTATTTATAAAACAAAATGAACATTTTTGACACCATAGTATTATCCTCATTAAATTAGGATAGGGGTTAAAGTGATATCTAACATGAATATCTCCATACCAAATTTCTATAAACATTGCATCTGCACTTTCAGACTGAAGAACAATTTACAACTCTACCTTATATAAAAATATTTTACTATGGTGTTTTTCATTAATAAAAAATGTATTTACTAAAAGCCATTATTAATACGAGTAATCTAAGTATCTGTTACACAATCTATGTACTTGTAACTGTCGTTTATGTAATCGTATTTTTTAAATTATATGTTATGTATTATGTTTCAATACTTTAAATGTAGGTACATTATTATACATACGTATGGAACGTACACTACCTTACAAATTGTCCTCGTTTCAGCTTTGGTGGGCGGTACTAGAAGATTGCACACAAAGTAAACAATGTTTTTACACGCTTCTGACTCAATGTTGTTTGTATTCAAATTAGAGCTTCTTATTCTGCTTGTTTCACTAATCGAATTGGTTCACGATCGATTTAATTAACGTTCCGCAATCACGTTGCAATTATACTCGATCATAATTAATTATTCACACTTATTTTCCTTTCATATCAAACTTGACATGTTCGACATGAATAACATTAAAAAATAATTGTTTGTCATTTTTAGAACTAATTAATGCTTTACTTTCGTGTAATAAATAGTAATTTTCGCAAATAGTCATCGCTGTTTTTTAAATGTTTTTTGAGGCGGCTTTCATAGCTTATTTTCGCAAACAAAATAAGAAATTAAAAAAAAAAACTTTATACATACAAAACACCGCACATTTATCATTCTAAAATCTACTTATTTTTATTTATGTATTTTATGTTAATTTACTTACAACCACAAAAAATATAAATATCATATTTGTAATTGCCTTACTTACTCCCGAATCTCGCAATTATGCCTGAATTGTTTCTGAATTTTCAACTTCAATACGACAAGTTCAGGTTTTTATTTTGTAGCCTTCAGACTGTCCGTCATACTGCAGTAGACGTTATGGTTAAATTACTGCTTTATAGCCCTTTGGGGCGACCAGAGAAAATATTAACAAACACACAAAAATAAGCACAAATTAAATAAGTATGACCTATTCACACATTGAATTCTCCATACTTATACAGACTTACAATCATTCATTCATAAATTAATATTTATATTTCTGCAATTTCCAGCATATACTACCACAAGTTCACCCAGGAAGGTCCTCCGCGGCAGTCTAAAGCTTTCAAAGTTTTACAAATTATCACAGGCACTCAGGACAAAGATAATATAGAGAATATTGAGACCCAACAAGGGTTTACAGATCTGTAGATTAATTTTATAGACTTTGTTACGGTGCCAAAGTATACCTGTAATAATTTATATATTTTTGCCTTTTATATAAAATTTATTTGCAAATAATTAGGAGGATTAATATTTTTTAAATAAAAAGTAAGTAGAGGTCCTTATGATAATAATTTATTAATCAAATTGAGAAATATCTTGTGTTTTAAATATAAGTTGCGTCGCGTTAACATCGAATTTAAGAAAATTGCTATTTTTATAATCTAATTTGATCGTAATTCATTTTTGTAGTTAGGCTTTTAACAAATTAAATGTAGCTGTAAGCATTATTTATTTTTAATAACAATTTATTTAAATATAATTAGGTTTAAGGAGAACTATATAATAATATATACATATGAAATAACGAACTACGTGAACACAGCTAGCTTACCAAAGAAATTACTAGATGTAATACGAGTATATCATATGTTAAATGTATTAAATTAATTTATATCATAATAAATTATATTGGTATACATAATAATATTGAATCTATATTGTCAATGTAATGTTTAGTTTTCTATATTAGGTAATTTTAAAGTTACCATATTTATATATAAGGATTCGCTTGTGAATTATTGTGATTATTGTAGCTTTTATATTCCATGACTAATGAATTTAATATAACCCTGATATACCTACGCTAATATACTTATATGTATTTGTTTATATGGTGTAATTTTTATTTTATTTTCGTGGTGTGTTATATATATATAGGTATATATATACTTTAATAATATTTAGTAAGTAGATTTTTCATCTTACGCTTGATTTTTATATATACTTATTTCCATATATATTTATTACCAGTCTAGTATATTCGCATTTTTAACTAGCTTCACCTATTTATTGCTTATTTACTTGACTTATTGATATGTATGCAAATTAAAAAAAAATATGTTTATTCGAATTTTTAAAATAATTTTGCTTTCGTTCATGTGGAGGGAATTGGCAACAATAAAAAAAATATACTACAACAACGATCCCGGTTTTTTCCCTACGAAAATGTTTGTCATTAACAAAATTAACATATTTTTAAACTTATTCGATGTACAAATTTTACATAATTAGTATATCTTTACATATATTATCATCTACAGTTCTTATTTATATCTCAAATATTTAAAACGTATTATATATGAATGATATATTTGAATAATATAAGTATGTGTATATTTTTTAGTATTTTTCCTTTAAAATAATTAATATTGTCTTGTATATTATATATGAGTATATATATGTATAAGTAATTTTATTTTGATTATTTATGTACAAATATGTAATTTATTTGATACAATTCATGTCGTATAGCATGTTGAAAAAATGTCGAAAACGATTATTTTATCATTATCACATTCAATATTTTTTCTACAAAATATACTTAAAATAAAATTTGAAACAAAACAATTAAACAAAATATAGTTAAATATTCATTATAATTAAATATTTTTCACATTTTTTTCAATATTTTACATTTACTAATTATGTTTTATTTGTACATAGACAAGTAAATAAAATAAATCAGACGAGGGGTGGAAATCTAGTCAGTGTGATTTAAAAGTATTTGTCATAAATACTATCTAGGCTATAAATTATTTAACTTATACTATTATTTATACGTATTTTATTGCATAGAATATTTTATTTAGTTTAAAATTATATTAAACAAGGCATATTATAATTTTTTAATAAAAATTAAAAGCCGATTTTGTGTATTTATTGTTACTCATGATTATCCAAAATCTAATTATGTTCTTGTTTTAGGTAATGATTCGTGGATGAAAGCTAATGCGCATTGGGTTGGGATAAAAAGTAATTTTTGTGACTGTTGCCACCCTATACTTACTCCATACCAAAAATCAAGAAGACCCACAGCTCCACGGAGGCAGGTTAGGTTTTATTATGTTTGTTTCCCAAACATAATAAAACCTAACCCTGTTGTACTTATCATGATTTCGAAAGTGCACTTTCGAAATCATGATAAGTACAACAATAGAAATTATCACGATTTAGGTTTCTTCCGCAATACAAGCATGCAAGTAAATAAAATACTTGCTTGGTTCCTGCGAGTACTAGAATCAATCTTTCTATACAACTTTTCAGAAGCTTTTTCATACCATTCTTTCTGAATAGTGAATATACGTACTTCTTATTAGTTCAACGGTCGAGGGATAGATGGCGCTTTTAAACATATATTGCTTGGAATATTTCTCTTCTCACATTATTCCTGTAAAATTATATGATTTGACAGACACTTCTTATAATTTATGAACAAACCATTACAATATTATTAAGAGTTTATGTATGATATTAATGAAATGGAAGTAGGCCATCAAACGATTGAGAAATTTATATTTTCTTTGGGGAACCAGGCGCAACGTACATCACTTCTAAAATATCAGTAATGTATATTTAACTTGGTTATTCTTATAATATTATTTTTTCCTATCCACCTACGTTTCTGCCTTGGCCTATCAATAATACGAGCGGTTGAGAAAAATGTTGCCGTCACTTATAATTGCAAAGATTTATCATTTCCTTTCATAAATGATAATAGGCTCGATTTTTTGTTCCATTCTGAAGTAGTTATTTATAAAAGACAAAAGATTGAATTTAAAATACAAAAACTTTATTTCTCCACAATATAAATCAAAATCATTTTCATTAACAAGATTTTCAGGTATTTTGAAATACTACAAGAAAATGACATGGTAAGAAAAAAAAATAGCAACTCATTTATCGTCAAACGGGAATAAAGAGCTCATTTGTCCTAAACAAAAGAATGCGTAATTGCTGTATGCTTTGTCCAATATAAGCATCGAAATGTAAGCTCTACATTTCGATGCTTATAAGACGATAATTTAGACAGCTACCATCTCCATTTTACACTACATTTTACGTCAAAATAGCGAAATGGAGATGACAGTTGTCAAAACAGTGCCACACCAAGTTAGCGCTTGTATCATGGGTACTAGCTAACGGGATAATACCTATTACCTTACTAATTAATTTTATCATCTTATAATAGACTAGCTGTGCCAGCGACTTCGTCCGCATGGAATAGTTATTGCCATAAAAACGGTTCTAGTGAGTTAATCTTAAAAGATAGACATATATAGGTACTGTTGCAGACATTTTGTTAGATCATTTTAAGAGAAATAATTCTTTCATACATATTTTGCTGATATATTGAACCGTTTTCGCAGCACACGCAACGGAAGCCCTCAAAGATGAAAAATTTTCCCCGTTTTTTTCACATTTTCCATTGTTTCTTCGCTCCTAATAGTTGCAGCGTGATGTTATATAGCCTAAAGCCTTCCTCGATAAATGGTCTATCCAACACAATAAGAATTTTTCAATTCACACCAGTAGTTCCTGAGATTAGCGCGTTCAAACAAACAAACTCTTCAGCTTTATAATATTACTATACATAGATAAGGATAATAGACTAGGCATATCAAGGTTTTTAAGTAACGACGTTCATCATTAGCTATACAAAATGCACCGTACAATACCAGTATGAGCTAATGCAGTGAATAGTAGGTATAGTAGAATCAGTGACAGGAAGACAATCAATTTGATCGGATTGCACGGCTCAATGTCGGCTCAATTTGTGCAGGTAGTCACTGCGATTCATAGGCGGAATTGTGGGGACGGAATAAGGTAGTAGTATAATATTGGGCATTCTGCCCCACCTTTTGTCGCTCGGCGAACTCCGTTCGCCTTGCGCCGACACGGTGTTGCAGAATGCCCAATATTATCCAATCGACCCGTTCAATTTAACCCCAACCTTTTTTGTCGCTCGGCGAACTCCGTTCGCCTTGCGCCGACGGTGTTGCAGAATGCACAATATTATCCGATCGACCCGTTCAATTGACTTGTTTTCTGACTTATCTTTGACTGGAGAAGGAATTTTTTGAAGGAGAACGCTCTAACGAAAGTTTGTGCCCTCCAATTCATTAAATGATCGATTTAACACATATGATCTCAGAGAGGTGAGCATAAATGTTTGTGTATATACTTTATTTGCTCATTATCAACTAAACCTACGTGCATCAAACATGAGATTCGTTAAACAACCACAATCATTGAAGATAAACACTATATGTGATAATATTTCGAAGAGCATTATTCGTCATGGAGAATTATTACCTAACTCATTTCGATGCATTATTTGTGGACCATCTAATAGTGGAAAAACAAATTTATTAATTGGACTTCTTATTCACGAGAATGGATTAAAATTTCAAAATATTTATGTTTATTCAAAAACTCTATACCAACCGAAATACATGTTTTTGGAAAAGGTCTTGCAACATGTGCCTGGTGCATCATTTCAGAAATTTCAAGAAAATGATGAAGTATTAAAAGTTCAGGATGCAAAACCAAACTCAGTGATTATATTCGATGATGTTGCTTGTGGAAATCAAAATAATATGCGTGATTACTTTGCAATAGGCAGACACAAATACATTGATTGTTTTTATCTAAATCAAACCTATAGTAAGGTTCCTAAACAATTAGTGAGAGATAATGCTAACCTAATCATACTATTTAAACAAGATGAAATTAATTTGAAACATGTTTATGACGAACACGTCAACACCGACATGAGTTGGCTTGATTTTCGTAAAATGTGTTCAACAATATGGAGTGAACCTTTTAGCTATGTTGTGATAAATAAAGATTGTTCTAAGAATAATGGATGTTATAGAAATAAATTGGACACTTTCGTTGTATTCGATTAATAGCTCTGTACGGTCATAACATATCTGTACCGTATTTAAAGAGTATTCATTTTCTTTATGTACTTATTCTTCAGACAACTCTTAGCCGATAACAATCTTATTTATTGTTATGGAAAAACAATTAAAAAGACAAATTGTAGATGCTACAGAAGCTGTAAAAAGAAAAGTGCGAAAAATGAGAGATTTTGAGAATGATAAAAATCAAGCGCTGGAATCAGTTTTCAAGCCAGTAACAGAACCTCTCAACCAAATAGCTAGCATTAGTAAGCAAACCAAAAGTATTTTACCTTTTACCAACGAAGAAACAAAAACTCCTATTAATGAAAAACAAATATTGGAAGATCGCATTAGAACAAAAAAACATAATGCTAGTGATAATGATGCAGATGTAAATGAAGCTGAAACTGATAGCGACAGTAACACTTCGTATGAATCATTTAATAAATATGAAGACAGCGATATATCTTCCTGGTCAGTTTCCTCAGAAGAACCGCTAGATATTCCATTTGGTGTACGAAACCTAGGCAAGAAATTAATGCTAGGTTCTGCTGTTATAAAAATCGATAACGATAAAATCACAGTAGCTGGACATGAATACCGCAAATCTCCTGGGTTAAAAGAGTTGTTGTTCAAAAAGGAAGTAAATTTAGATTTGATAGCTGAGAGTGATTTGCAGCATTACAAATCAATGCTACTCGATACAAATGCTCATCGTCGAGATTTTGATCGCTCTAAACCAATCAAAAGTAATAAAGGACAAAAATATATGCAAATTATTAAACCTCTTTTTTCCCAGCAAAATACTTATCAAGGTGGTCAATATAAGGGACGAAGTTTACCTTTGACAAAAATATGGAAGAAAAATGAAAATTTCGTATACTGGGATGATCCTAATGAACTAGTAGACAGGTTGAAGTTATTAATTGCTTCCCGAGATGCGGGTAACACAGGGTTAGATAATGAAATTATATCTATTATTGAAGAATTACGTGAAAGTAAAATTATTAATAAATAATTGAAATATAATCAGTTTGATTCATTTTACTTTACACCTTTCTAACCAAAAGACCTCAAACATGAATGTAGATAAATTTGGACATTCTATTCATAAAAGGTTACGTTTATCAGAAATACTTGAGTGTAATAATAACGCCTTGTTACAATCTGAAAACGGAGATTTCAATTTGAAAAACTCACGACTTAGAGGGGTTAGACTTCCTCTAGAAGCAGACGACGCAGTTAGCAAAGAATATGTCGATCAATTTAAAGATAGATTAATACATGAGCTTAGTAAATTGTTTGAGCAACAACGTACAAAAATCCTAGTAGATACTCAAAGTTCTATCGAAAATACTTTAAAAGCCAGGTTATCTGAAATCTTAACTCATTCAGAAGATAAGTTTTATACTAAAGCAGAGGTCGACAATTTGTTTAAAGTAAATAAATCAACGCAATGACCAAACAGGAGATTATTAATGAAATACATAAAGCAGCAAGGAAAAATTTTCTACGTCGTTCTGTTACACTAAAAGGGATCGATGATTTATGGCAAGCTGATTTAATAGATATGCAGAACGTGAAAAGATACAACAATAACTATAGCTATATTTTAATAGTTATTGATTGTTTCTCAAAATACGCTTGGACAGAACCATTAAAAATGAAAAATAAGCACAGTGTTACTCTTGCATTTCAGCAAATACTTACCAAAAGCCAGCGTCGCCCCATCCATTTACAAACTGATTTTGGGACTGAATTTTATAACACTGAATTCCAATCGTTAATGAAAAAATACAACATAAACCACTACTCTTCTTTTTCTACTAAAAAAGCGTCGATTGTAGAGAGGTTGATTAAAACTATTAAAAATAAATTATATAAACGATTTAGTTTTAACGGAAATTACAAATGGATTGGTTCTGTATTAGATGATACTATTTATATGTATAACAATACTAAACATCATACTATAAAATGTAAGCCCTGCGATGTTAATAAACGTAACGAATGTACAATAAAAAATAATATTAAAAAATCTGGAAAACAGGTATCTAGCTCGAACAAACCTAAGTTTAAAGTTGGTGACAAAGTTCGTATCAGTAAATACAAACATATTTTCGAGAAAGGGTACACTCCCAATTGGTCTACTGAGATATTTACTGTTAAAAATATTAAAAAAACCATCCCTGTGACTTATCATTTAGAAGATCAACGAAAACAACTAATACTCGGAACTTTTTACGAACAAGAACTTCAAAGATCTTACTGTCCAAACATGTATTTGATAGAGAAAGTTTTAAAAAGAAAAGGAAAGAAACTGTATGTAAAATGGTTGGGTTTAAGTAAGACAGAAAATAGTTGGATTGACAGAACGGCAATTATAGGTTAAGCTATATAATATATATATTCTTTGATCTGTTCATTTCATTATGCTCTAAGCGATGCAAGGTGGTGGACTTGTAAATAGTATAATTAATCATCTACCGTTTGAATTACATTTGCCTGGTTACAACTATTGCGGTCCGGGCACTAAACTACAGAAAAGATTACAACGAGGTGATCGAGGTGTGAATAAGCTAGACGAAGCTTGTATGCAACACGACATTGCTTACGAAAACCAATCTGACTTAATCAATCGACATAAAGCAGATTTACAACTACTTAACATGGCTAAACAGCGGCTAAAATCTAAATCAGCAGGAAAAGGAGAAAAGCTTAGCTCATGGTTAGTTAGCAAAGTTATGAAAGCCAAATTGAAATCAGGTGCCGGTGTTAAGGGTTTTAATAATCTTCTGACAAAAATAAAATCAAAAATTAAAAAACTCAAGCCGAAAGATAATAAATCTTTAATAAACACAGCTCATTTGGTTGCAAAAAAAATAATCAAACGAACTTCAAAAATTCGTGTACCTCGTGTTATACCCATACCTAAGACTGGAGGTATTTTACCCTTAATCCCAATATTTGCTGGCTTATCGGCTTTAGGAACTTTAGCTGGTGGTGCAGCTGGTATTGCTAAGACAGTGAATGACTACAAAGCAGTGCAAAAAAATTTGAAAGAAACAGAACGACATAATAAGACTATGGAGGCTTTAGCTTTAGGCAAGGGTTTATATATTAAGTCATACAAAAAAGGTAAAGGCTTGTTTATAGAATCTCAAAAAAACTAAACACTAAGCTACCTAAACGTGCCTTAACTAACATAGATATTCAAAAGTATGCCAGAGACATCCCATACTTCCGAGGAGTCTATATGAAAGATCAGTTACCGAGGAGACCAAAATACATAGAATGCGGTATCGTCAATTTAGACGATTCCAAAAATAAAGGTACGCATTGGGTAGCTTATGTCAAAGTTAGTAATTATTGTGAATATTTTGATAGCTTTGGAGATTTAAAACCTCCAAAGGAATTAATGAGGTTTTTTAAAAAATGTAATGTGTTTTATAACTATACAAGGTTACAAAAATTTAATACTGTTAACTGTGGACACTTATGTTTAGAATACTTAAGAAATTTTTGGAATAAAAAGTATAAATCGTATGATTTTCTTTCATTTCAACCATTTGCAAAATGTCTCTCACATTGTCGATAACAGGTAATTCGTCAGATTTATCTACTTACTACCCTAACTCACTGCAATTATATGGTCAGTATGAATGCGCATTGTTACATTTTTCAACATTTAATTCTATTCCAAATATTGAGAAAAGAAATAACAAGCTATATTATGGATCCAATCAAGTTATTGAAATACCTGAAGGCAGTTACGAATTGCAAGTTATCAGTGATTATATCAAATCTGAAATAAAAGATGCTACAATTAAACTACAGTGCAATAACAATACTTTAAAAACTACTCTATATTCCAACAAAAATATAAATTTTGATAAAGAAGATACTTTTGGAAGTATATTAGGTTTTAAAAGACAGACATTGAAAGCAAATAAATGGCATGTGTCTGAGTTTCCAGTAAACATTTTGCCTACAACCGTGATCCGGATCGAATGTGATATTGTGAGTGGATCATATATAAACGGAGAACCCAGTCACATTGTGCACGAATTTGCACTCAACGTACCGCCAGGATATCGGATTATTGAAATACCCAAAAACGCAATATATTTTCCGATCAATCAAAATAATATAAGCTGCATTCATATCAGGCTGTTAGATATAAATAATAGGTTGATAAATTTACGTGGTGAAGAAGTGCAGCTCTATCTACATCTTAGAAGTAAAAATGATTGACTACAATAAATATGAACCACAACAAATTAAAAACAACAGTCCAACTCAAACTATCAAGCAAATAAGAGCTCGCTCTAATAAGAAAATAAAACTAACAAAAGACAACAAAGTATTCCTTAAAACAATCGGTTTGCTAAAATGAATATTTTAGATGTTTTATCCACTCCTACTTATGATAACACAGTCGAAGGAATTGAATTTCATTCATACAAACCCTATGTTACAAGTTTTAACAGGAATGATGAAATTCGAATACCTATTAATCAACAAGATCTATACATACTGCCATCAGCCAGTACCCTGTATTTAGAAGGAACCATCATCGTCAAGAAACATGATCAAAAAGAAACAACTACTAGTGTACAATTTACGAATAATGCCTTACTTTATTTATTCCAAGATATAAGGTATGAAATAAATGGAGTGGAAATTGATAAAATAAAAAATGCAGGTATTACTACTACGATAAAATCGCTACTATCGATGAATGAAAATGAATCAAAAGTATCACATGCTTGGGGTTGGAATATAGATGGTATAAAAAATGTATTTGGTGGTCATTTTTCTGCTTCCATCCCTCTTTCTAATATTCTAGGCTATGCCGAAGATTTTAAGAAGGTTGTATTAAATTGTAGACATGAACTGATACTGTTACGAAGTAACACCAACTTAAATTCAGTAATACTTAGCACGGGTGAAGTGGTAGAAGATGTTCAGATTAAAAAAATCATATGGAGAGTACCACATGTTAAAGTTTCAGACAAAGAAAAAGTTAGTCTGCTTAAAGTCTTAGAAAGAGATCGTCCACTACAAATGATTTTTAGAAATTGGGATTTGTACGAATATCCTGCTTTACCTAAAACTACAAAACATACTTGGTCTATCAAAACTTCATCGCAAATAGAAAAACCAAGATATGTAATCGTTGGTTTACAGACGGACAGAAAAAATAACTCGTCTGCAGATATGTCTCGCTTTGACCATTGTAATATTCGTGACATAAGGGTGTACCTAAATTCAAACTATTTTCCATATGAAAATCTAAATGTAAATTTCGCTAAAAATAATTTTGCTTTATTATATGAACAGTACACAAGATTTCAGCAGTCGTATTATGGACGCCGCTCGGAACCTTTACTTAGTGAAAAACAATTTAAAGAATTAACACCATTGTTTGTCATAGACTGTTCAAGGCAAGCTGATAATTTGAAAGGTGGTCCAGTAGTAGATGTGAGAGTGGAAATTGAAAGTAATACAGATATACCAGATAGGACTTCAGCATACTGTCTTATTTTGAACGACTGTATAATTGAGTATAAACCCTTAAGCAATACTGTGAAAAAAGTATCATGAATCTAGATACTATTATAGTGGATGTTCAAGGTTTTAAAGACCTTGATAATAATTTCATTATTAAAGAACTAGCTTTAGCCACTCAAGACCATACCCAAACATTTTTAATTAAACCTCCGTACATGTTCAAATATTTAACAAGTGATGAAAAAAAGCAAGTTAAATGGTTAGAAAGAAATAGAGGTATTTATTGGAGCGAAGGATATATTGACTATAGAGAATTTCAACGTATGATCGTACCTTATTTAGAAAATAAGAATATTGTTGTCAAAGGTCTCGAGAAAGTAACATGGATAAAAAACTTGGGTTTGAAGAATTGTAATATATTAGAATTGGATGAAAACCAATGTCCTAATTTATCTATACTGCATAAAAAATATAGTGATGTAAATAATAAATTAAATTGTTATAAACATTTAAATCAGTGCGCTCTCAAAAACGTGTTATGTTTAAAAATGTATCTAGAAAATAAATAATTATGTACTTTTTACCTATGCTATTCAGGTCTATCAATTAATTTAATACATGTAAAAAAATAAAAAAACTTTGCATACAAATAATATTTTCATTTTATTTCCCTTAAATACACAAAAAACTTAAAAGTATTCAAATAAAATTAGGTAATTACTAATTAAAATAAATGTTGTTAAAATCTAAAATCATTATCTATTAAAGTTTTCGAAATTTTCTTAACTAACGATTCTGTATCATCCATTACGCTGTCAACAGCATCTTTAACAACGTACTGGGCATTTACTATCACATTTTCACCATCATTGTCACTATCACTGTCAGAAATGTTATTTTTGCACAAGTCTATAATGGAAATTTTAATTAACTTAATGCCTTTTTGTGCTAACCTACTCATGACGAAAGATTTCGTTAACTTTAGCTTTCTTTGTTTTTCTCGTCGACGTCTGATTGTTGACTTCTTTTCTTTGATAACAGTCTTTGACTCAGCTTCACGCCTCATCTGCTCCTCAAATTCTTCATCAAACAACCGAGGATCTTGAGCACATTGGATAAAACAGTCGTAAGGTTCTTGAGTAAACTGAAATAAAAAACTTTAATTAGTACATCTCTACAAAAAACAATGTGTTTAATTTAGTTTTTAATAATATTTTACTTACCGAAGACATGACTATTTTTACTGTTTATATTTTTGGTCTATTCAAGACGAAAGGTATTTACGAAATAACACAATTTGTTACAAATGTAGCATTTCTCTACATTACGTATTAATCATAGACCATTAAGAATAGATAGAACAATCATCAACTAATTCGTAATTAAAATAGATACTTATATAAAAACATGCATTGTAGAATGACAAGTAAATATCTTATATTAATTAGAATATCGTGTTAGGTATTTTTAACGTATGTCGTATCTACAAATTATAAATCGTTGACGCTTGATAAGAAAAGCTTACCAAGCATTTTACATTGTAGTCAATACATAAGGCAATGAACTGGTCTACTTAATTGATTGGTACTATGTTATGAAATGAATGTTTTATTAAAATAAGTAGGTACCGAAGAAAGGTGATTTTTATAAACTTATTAACTAACTAATAATTCAACTATTTATTAAATCAGGGTAAACAGGGTAGGTAAATAAAAAAACAATATACAATTAAATAGATATTTTATTCAAAATTATACATTTATATGATTTATTTTAAAATTCTACATACTAAGTACTTACATTTTAATAAGTTACGATTAAATGTTACCTACTTTATTTTAGGATAAAAAGTAGCTTATAATCCAGTGTGTATTCTACCTTCATACTAAAATTTATCAAAATACACACACACACACACACACAATAATAATAAGTTACGATTAAATGTTACCTACTTTATTTTAGGATAAAAAGTAGCTTATAATCCAGTGTGTATTCTACCTTCATACTAAAATTTATCAAAATACACACACACACACACACACACACACCATTGCACAAGTCTTATGTTGTATTTTTTTAAAGAATTGACGAATGACCCCAAGCCAACGTAGACATCTTATCAACACATATTGCAAGTTTGTCATCGTTGTTTGAAAGGGCTACTTTATTAACAGTTTGAGTGAATATTTCATGTTTGATAGATTTAAATATAACATTTTTCTTTTGGATAATACCACCATTAAATAAAACGTTTTTGTAGTCCGTTATTTTCAAATCTTTCACAACACTTGATTTCACACCTTTTGCTTTTTTAATCACCTGATCAGCAGTCTGTAAAGAGTAAAGTTTAGCCCTTAATCCTACAAAATGTGTGATGATCTGACCTCCCATTTCATCTTTAAATAGACCTGGAATCTTTTTGTTTTTTAATGGAATATTAAATTCATTTTCTATATTATAATTACTTGTATCAAAATATTGTAAAAAGTTATGTTTTAGGTCGTCATAAAAATCATAAGTGTATATTTTATAAACAAACGAATCCGTATCTGTATAGCACAACTTGACGCGATCTTTATAAAATGGTTTGATAGTATTGTAATGAAAGTCATACATGTGTGACTTAGAGAGCTCTAAAACAGTAAAACCTATGTAAACAGGCTTATCTAAAATAATCTGATCCGGTTTCATTTGTATTGCGACTAAATTTTCGGAGAGGACACATGCACTATGGAAGTACGGATTAGCTATGAGCCTCTCAGCGGATATAGATTTTTTGGTTTTATTATTTTGATCAGACCATTTATTGATTAAATGAACGCATACCCTTTTTTCAGTATTTTCTAATGTTTTGCCAAATACGCTGTTATTTAACAATTTGAAAAAGTCTTGTTCAAAAGAACTTTTTGCATTTTGCCTTAATTGGGTATTTAACTCAATATATATTTTTAAATAAGGACTTTGTCTAAAAGTAATGACCCTATGAACTCTGCGTAAAATTAAACCATGTTCAAGACATTTTTTCAAATGGACATAGTGTATTACATATTTGTATTTATTATACAAGTTTGCTATTAATTTTTGGGATTTACCTCCAGGAGGTATACATTTTTCCGGACAAAAAGGTAAATCGTTGTGATGCTCATGTAAATAATCAGGATATAATAGATCAACTTCCAAAATGAAGCCCCACTCGGCATTGTTATCTATATTTTTTACACACAAATTATCTATCTCATTTTGATTTAAAAATCTAAAGCTTGAATAAGGTAAATATGAACACAAAGAAAATCCATATAAGTTACAGCAATCCGCGTAAAAAATATAGCAATCTGGTTTTGCAGCATCGTAACCTGGCATGTGTTTATGATTTGCTTCTGCGTATCGATGGGAGCACATGCACAATCCCCCTCGAATACCGCTTTGAATCATCCTCACAATTTCCAGATCCGACACAAGTTCCAACTGCACACCTGTTTTAAGTAACATCGCATCGAAGGATAAGCTAGGCGCAGTAACGTAAAACGCCGGGTCTAGCTTATAATGCTGCTTGCATGTTTTCCGAAAATGTTCAAAAATATCTGTCAGTAAAAGTACGTCTGTTTTAAGATATAAATCAGTGTATTCCCCCATATCTGCGATGTTGAATTCATCCCAAACAAGTTGGGCGTGTTTATAATCATCATCTGATATATCTTCATTAGTCAAAGAATTATGAAAATGATGCTGGGACGGTAATGACTTTTTTTCGTAGCGGGACCAATGTGACATGTAATCATATGGATAAACACCTTTTCGTGTCAATAAGCTAAATTGTTTTTTATCAGGAAAATGACATCGAAGATAAGCAAAATCATCGGGTTGCATTGTTTTGGCGAGCTTATCTAAACTCGATGCTAAAAAGTTGAAGGAATCTAAAAATCTTATTTGAATAAACTCATTATTACTGATAGGAATAAATTTAGTCAACATTGTATATTTTTCTTTAGTCTTAGGTATAATTTTAATATGACCGGGAATTTCGGCTAACTTTTTTATAAATAAATGACAATCATATCCGCTTAAATTGTGAAAAAATATTGGGACAAACGTAGGTAATCTATATTGCAGATTACAATGGCGGTGCGCTGCGCCTCGGTATAGACCTGTGATATGACAATGGTCCCTAACCTTATCGTTCAACAGTAAATTTTCACATATGTGACATGTGATAGCATGTTTAAAACAATTGACATCTTTTTCTGTAAATATCATGGGCTCATTCTTAGACAGAGTTCTATGAATAGCTTTAACATCTTTGATCAAATAATTTAGAAATTTGGAAACACAATCATCACCCCTATAACTTCTAAATCCTTCAACAGAAATATTAGATGACGATACAATATTATAAGCGAAACCCGCCGGCACGTGTCGTTGCAAGTACGATGTACTGGAGGTGTCTAATTTCAGATCTGCGTCATCGATGGGTTCGAGCAGTGTTTCAAAATCGGCATAAATGACAAATGGAATATTTTGTTTTCGTTCATAATGGGTAAACTTTAAAATTGATCCTTGGTCTGGTAAAACTGTGGCAACTCCCCCACATAAATGCGTTTCGATTTGATTCTTAGTAGGAAAAAATAATAAACAGGTTTCACAAAAGTATAATCGACCATGGTGTTTGCTTATCTGACTCCTAACAAGGCGAGAAAAGTTGGTAATTAAACAGAAATGTGAACCTGTATTATTTTCTAAATATAATAAATGAATACTTCTAGATTTATTGTTTGATGTTTTGTACAAGGGTCCGACTATTATCTTATTATTTTTCAATCCATAAACAAATATATTTAAATGTGAATTATTTTTCTCAAACACTGCTATGTCTTGAAATGTGATTGGAAATGACAAATCATTGACATTTAAAACTTCTCGGAAATGAGGATAAGATGAAACTCTCTCTGGGTGATGCTTTGTAGGGTACAAAGCTGCTACAATACACCATAAAAAGCAATACATATCATTGTTTTGAACATTCAAACACGCCTTTTTATTCTTAATATATTTTGGCAAAGGAATAAATTTAGATCCGCTGAGAGGTTGATATTTACTAATATTTAATTCTAAATGTGAATTATACAAAACTGACCATCCGCTATCTCTATCCTGAAATTCTTCCATTTTTTTCAAGAGAGTATCTACCACTGTTTGAAAAATTGAATTGTAGTCATAGTGTAAATTGATGGTAAAGTTTTTTGTAGAAAAGGATTTTAACGCTTGTTCATCATTTTTGAATAAAAGAAAATATGAAAAAAGCTCAAAATTAATTTTGACTGAAGTGTGTTTTTGTAGCGACTTATCTATTAGAGATTTCACTTGGTTACTAATATTATTTAGAAATGTTTCAGGGAGATTATTAATTTGTTTGTTTGCTGCAATGATTCTGTAACTTGCAATTCTTCCTTTGAAAGAAGAATTTATTATTTCAACATTGTCATACAAAAGCGTTTTACCATTGTTTTTATGTGCATTACTACGTATATGACCAGACCATCGACGATTATCGATAAATACTTTGCAAACCGAACAGTGACGCATTTTTATGTTACCTAGTGAAAGGTATTAATAAGTAATTTTAGTATGAAAGTAGCCAAGAATCTGAATTATCACAATATTCTACTTTTTATCTAGTAAGCAGGTACATACCTAGTCAAAACTTTTATACAGAGGTGATGACTTCGGACATTTTATTAAAATATCGATAAAATTATATGCGAGGACTGCGTTGTCATCGTCTTCAGGCAGCTCTTCAATTTTACAATATCCTCTGTTGCGTAGTTCCTGAAATTATAGAAATATTTAGCAATATTGAAATTTATAACAATTTTAAAAACTTAAAATGACTAACTATACATATACAATATTAGTTGAAAATACCTGATAATTCATTCGAGATCCAAAGCAAGTTCGAACTCTAGTAGACACAGATGTAGGTATCCCCCGGTTATTTCTCCACACTGGTTAGAATATTATATCACCATCGAATATTAATCTAAAACAAAAAATGAAATTCAAGTTGACCATAAAAAATAGGTTTTTAAAAATAGAAATCAAATTTATGTATTACGTAGGTACTTACCAATACACGTTTTTATAGATCTTATTATTAATTTTTATTTGATATACTTTAATACGTGCATGTAATTAGTCTTTTAGGTACGTCTAAGTAATACGATAGTGATTAGTAAATCAACACCGGCCACCAATGTGTGTCGAAACTTAGGTAGTGTGTAAGCATAAAAGTATTGCGCGGTTAGCTATTTTGTGCAGGGGTGACGCGCATACGCAATTTGCTGATACGCTGTATTTAATTAATATTATATTAACACCTGGGTATTGAAATTATTTGATTGTAATAAAGACAGATAAAGCAATTATTCTGAAAAATGTTATGGTTGTCCTACATATTTTAACTCTTAATTACTTGATATAATAATTAATACGGTGATACAACAACGATTCAAAAAAATGATATCGTTGTCTTGTCTTAACTCGTAAACAATTAATAGGATAATCGGTTACCATATATTACGATTATATTATTAAAGAATAACTTTTCACAATAGAATTAGGTTTAGATATTATTACCTACCACAGTTTGCTTATTACGCATGAAATTGGTATTGACAACCCTAACACTTTCAGTTTTTGACTATCGCGCAGCAAATTATTTTTGTCAATTCTTCAGGTTTTGATCGAGTATAATGCGGCTAAGTAAAAAGTCATGTATTTACAATAATATCCAATGATATGATCGGTGATTTTTAATAAAGTGAGTAACTGTGAGTTTCTGCTATATTAACGTTCCCAATTTGAAGTGAGTATTCATCAACGAGTCGCGTCGTCTGCAAGTGATCCAGCAATTAAGAAGTAATCAAAGAAGAACTCCGCTACCATCTTCATCAACGAGTCGCCTCCACCGGCTTCAAGAGATCCATCAATCAAGAAGTAATCAGTTTCCAAGAAGCTGTCCCCGTGCCTTCCTGTGCTGCACACTCCGAGTTTTCAAAGAAACCGAACCTCTATTGAAAACTCGTAAAATGTAAGTACTTTAGTGAAAATAATGTATTTTTTTTATTTAATATTTTTATTTATTTTATTTAAAATTTAATACCTTAACTTTCCTTCCTACTTAAAATAAGTCTCTATCTATTTTAAAAAGTAATTTAGTTGTATTGACATTTTGAAAACAATTTCAAAGCTTTGTTCATATCATTTTCATTTTATTTTGGATGCATAAAATTGTTGTTAGTCTGACTTAAAAGTAAATGTATTTTGTGATTGATTGTACTAGTATACCTATATCTGAAATAAAAAATGTGTTCTATTCTAAATGATGTATATATTTTCCAGGTCTGACTCTGAGAGCGATTACTACAAATCAACTTCAAGTATTGAGAAGAACAAGGCTACTCCAAAATCTGCAGGCGACAATAAGAAACGCAAGCCGAGGTCACCGAATTCAGTTCCACCGAGGTAAATAGCACTTACATTCTCTTAATCATCTCCCTATCCAATGACTGGCTTCTCAGCTCTGTGGTTAGTACACCTGACTGCAAAGCTATGCAATTGCTTTCGTTAGTAACTTCGTCACAGTAATTTGGTACCGCCTAATTTTATTTTTTGTATATGTATATTCAGATGAATTTACTATATCTGTTCGTTATACATAAGCGGTACCAAATGATTGGAAGAAGTAACTAACGAGAGTAATTCCACATTATTCCGTCCATATCATCCAAATCATGCCATTCAACCCAAATAATAATTTTTAAATATTTGTTTTGGTTTTATGAGTTAGTTGTCTATTTGTTATGCGTTTATGATTCAGGAAGATTCCAATACGTTTTGCGTTTAAAAGCTATATTCATTTCCTTCACAGTTTATTCGTTTTGTTTTAATTTTTATTGTTTTATTTGTGCTACTTTTTTAATTGTTTAAATGTACTTATTTATTTCATATTCATATATTTCCAAATGTAAAAATGAAATCGTATTCTAACTTTTCTATTTTACAAAAACCAGCAGGCCTACCACAACGTTTTTAAAAGCAGTGTCATTGCCGCTCGGCTGCGATTCCGCTGAAATTCAATGCTGCTAATATTCGTACCACAAGCTTATGACGTAATATCGCGTTCCAGCGGATTTCAAGCGGATTAGGGATGAGACACTGAACGAATGATTTCGCTAAAACTGCATAAAATGAAAGAGTTTGTGATAAAATATAGCACAACCTATAGTAGTTTTGCTTTAAAAATTTGTCACTGTCACTGATTCGAAAACAGTTCTATATTTTCTTTGAAACTATCGTACTTGCGTGTTGCCAGATATCGGCTTCAACCGTATTTAGCTCTTTTCAAATACATAATGTAGTAAAAAAGCACAATAACAATTATAAATAATCATGCAAGTATGCAGTATGCAAGGGGTAATTTTTTTTATTTTTTATTTATTAAATTTCGTAAAATGTACATAGCTATTGCGACTGGAGTTGGTATAAATTGTTTTGTGTACATTTTATGCCGAAAAAAGTATCCTGTATTATTTTCCTAACTATTTATTTTATTTAAATTTGAGCCCGGGTTTCAGCTGGTGTACATTTTCGAACTTTTTTCCAAAGAGTTCGTGCTTATTTGTATACAGAAATGGTACGAACTGCCAGATCACTATGTCTTATTCTCTTTTTTGCTTGTGTGTGTATAAAAAATGTCATGTACGGTATAAAAAATATTCTGGTAGCACTGAATGATTTTGTAAACAAACTACCATAACAAACTGCCTATAAATTATAACTGTTTTATATATAGAAATGCATTGGGTCCCCGATTTAGAGGTGATACATTTGGTGCTGTATGAATACTACACAGTATGATGGACAGAATACCGCATGAATGTGTTCATGCACAGTGAAAAACTTATCTAGATAAACCAAACACTTTGGATACGCTTCTTAACAAAAAGTTGATTTCTTCAAGCGGCTTTTTGTTCTCGATACAAGCTGATGGAAAGTGGTGGATCACCATGACTGTGATCACGATACCAAGACGGTGACAAACCATCATCAACTTCTTGCGAGCAAGCAAGGCTGCAGTCGGATATACTCCTTCTATTGGAGCTGGACGATGATCACATTCCTCTGCAAGCAGTATAACCACTTAGTAGACGAACGTTTATCGTGTAAATTACTTTTCTGTGTGAATACTCTAAACATACGATGTGGATACATAAACTTAAAAGTTTTTTTCAATAAATTGATGTTATAAGCTTGAATTTATTTTTACTGGACGACAGTTATTATGTTGGGGAACATAAACATATAACACAGAAGTTAGCTCTAATTAATCATCCTTTTTAACTCTAAGATATCATTTAGGTTGTTAGCTTATGCGTTCTATATTGTGTCTCAACTATACTAATTTATAAAATAGGTTTGTGTGGTGTAGGCATAGTGTGTCGTACATAGTCTAACTATACTGCTACTTTATACCTTTAAGCACAAGATGGGACCTATTTAAGATTTATGTTTAAATTAAACAAATAGTTATTGTACATTTTGTCTTATTAACAGTTAATACCCTATTCACAATAGTATATAACGAAGGGCACTGAGCAAGTCACTGTTCTCAAAGCTAGGCTACACCAACATTCTGCATAACGATGCCCTGCTGCGGTACTGAATCATCGTGATATTGCCACCTCATCTGCTGTGGCGGTAGTGTGATCTCGAACTGGGTCCCTGCTTAAGTTTTGGGTCGTGATAGTTGGCTCTTTAGATTGCTGTTGGCTGATGAATAATAAATAGCTGCAGCTTGAGATTTTTTTTCGTTGCTCCACATATTCATTGGTGTTCTGTATTTTCGCAAAAATTGTGCCGAACCACACACACATAACCATTGTATATCAATTAAATTCAGTTTTCTTTCATATTTTCAATAATTCAAAGGATTTAAATGGAAAAATATCTCAAATACGCAAGCAGATAGCAGCGTTTTTAGCATCTCAAAATAATGTCAAATTGACAGCTCAGCGATAATGATTCCGCTGGCAATTAGACGTTATGGTACCGATTTAGGCAAAACGCCTAGGAAATGAATGAACAAAATCGCGTGACGTCATCAAAACCTCGACGCGCCGCGACACTGATTCCACCTTATTTAAACGTCAGAAACTAGACGTTGTAGTACCGATTATCGCAGCAGCACTGCTGCAGTACTGCTATAAGACGTTGTGGTAGGCCTGCAGATGTATTATTTACCTACTTGTGTTAATGTTACGGTGTGGTAAGATAATAACATTAATACAATTTATCATTTGATTTTCTTATTTTTGTTTCAGTAAAAAGCCAACTACGGATTCTGATATATTCGGAGTCAGAAACCAAGAAGCGGGCACAATATCGAAGGAAGACGGACATCAGCTGACTTCATACTTCGTAAATCGAGTGGGCAACGGGTGCGAGCGGCGTGTAGCGGTTACTGAAGGCGCATACTACGTCGATGTTAAGGTGTACAAGACGGAGGACGCGCGCTCCTCCGACTCCCTGGAGCTGTGGAAGAAGGCGCTCGTTCGCATCAAGTTCCAAGCCGACTCCGACGCACTACAGTGGAAATCTTTGCAAAAATTTGTCAAGACCGCCGACTCGTTGTTCACGAACCCACCGAGATTTTATGATAAGTGAAATATTAATCATCTTATTAAAGTTTTAATTTATGGCTTGTCATTTTATATTTTTATAATAACATTTTGTATCGTATTTTTATTTTTCTATTGATTAAATTTATTTAGAATTTAGGATACAAATATTGATTTATAAGAAAATCTATTTAAAATTAATAAATTTCATTCGAACAGGTGTCGATAGTTTTTCTACGAATTTCATATTTAAGGAACACTTCTCCAGAGTTTAGAGTTTTAGAGTTACGATTGACCGGTTCTGTGACAATCCATTATAAGAAGACCTCCGTCCGTTAAAGACGTATCAATATTGTTTTATTTGCAATGTTAATAAATAAAGTATGATATTTCTAATAAAATTCTACAATAGTCTTGGTCAATATTTTTTATTATATTTAACTTTTTCATAATTACTTATGTACAAATAATTGTATGCACACAGTAAAACCACACCGCGAGTTAGTGAAACTTTGTACATACTATAACTCGTATAATATTGGGCATTCTGCAACACCGTTGGCGCAAGGCGAACGGAGTTCGCCGAGCGACAAAAGGTGGGGCAGAATGCCCAATATTATACTACTTAAGGTGAATTAAAATGTGAATCATTATTTTTTTATTGGGTTATGCGGTGAGTCGACCAGGGCTGAAGATGATGATGATGGTTTGGTTTTGTTGACTTGAGATTGTCTATCAGCAGGCCTACCACAACGTTTTTAAAAGCAGTGTCATTGCCGCTCGGCTGCGATTCCGCTGAAATTCAATGCTGCTAATATTCGTACCACAAGCTTATGACGTAATATCGCGTTCCAGCGGATTTCAAGCGGATTAGGGATGAGACACTGAACGAATGATTTCGCTAAAACTGCATAAAATGAAAGAGTTTGTGATAAAATATAGCACAACCTATAGTAATTTTGCTTTCAAAATTTGTCACTGTCACTGATTTGAAAACAGTTCTATATTTTCTTTGAAACTATCGTACTTGTGTGTTGCCAGATATCGGCTTTAACCGTATTTAGCTTTTTTCAAATACATAATGTAGTAAAAAAGCACAATAACAATTATAAATAATAATAATAAATAAATATTATTAACGAATAATAATAATATTATAATATTATTATCATTATTGTTAACGATTTGGTCTTTTTCACAAAAAAAAAATATATTAAACTCTCACAATCCAACATGAGTGTTGAGTACGGACTTAATTGAACTGTAGGTTTCGTCTTATGCGTCACAGTGTTATTTGTTTGTAATCTTTTAGACTGCATTTTGTGTCTGTACCTTTTGTAAATAAATAAATAAATACCCGACGATATGATATGCTACCTTATTTATCGTGATCATAAATAAATAATAATAATTATTATTACAATTATAATTTAATAATTATAATACATAGAAAAAAATGAGACAAACATATAATTGCAGATTGAAAAGGCACAATTAATTGTGTATGTTTGGTACATAATTTGGTACATGAAGAACACAATATACCTTCAAAGGGTGTTTACAAATAATATTAATTGTTGTGTGCGGGCCGGTCTATTTGTTTTTTTATTATATATATATGTTATTGTGTTATTGTGAATCGGACTCGCGATTCTCGGAACTAGAGGCTGAAATTCTACCAGCAAAGCTACGGGTCGGTAAACCAAAATATTGTCAGTGAAATTGTAATGAAACTAATGAAGTCTTATGAAGACCTTATGAAGAACTTATGAAGACTCTGTAGTGACGGACGAGCAATTAAAAAGGCAAGAAAAAACAAGTGACATCAAATACATGACTGATGACAGATTATTTCTGCGCACCACCAAAACACGACATGCTTAAAAAAATTATACCACTACTACTAGTGTGATGTTGACTTTATCTAACTTGTAAGTACAAATTATTTAACACCCAATTTACGCTTATTCCATTTCCAACATTTTACATTTTCCAACTTTTTTCCAAAGTGTTCGTGCTTATTTGTATACAGAAATGGTACGAACTGCCAGATCACTATGTCTTATTCTCTTTTTTGCTTGTGTGTGTATAAAAAATGTCATGTACGGTATAAAAAAAAACTCTGGTAGCACTGAATGATTTTGTAAACAAACTACCATAACAAACTGCCTATAAATTATAACTGTTTTATATATAGAAATGCATTGGGTCCCCGATTTAGAGGTGATACATTTGGTGCTGCATGAATACTACACAGTATGATGGACAGAATACCGCATGAATGTGTTCATGCACAGTGAAAAACTTATCTAGATAAACCAAACACTTTGGATACGCTTCTTAACAAAAAGTTGATTTCTTCAAGCGGCTTTTTGTTCTCGATACAAGCTGATGGAACGTGGTGGATCACCATGACTGTGATCACGATACCAAGACGGTGACAAACCATCATCAACTTCTTACGAGCAAGCAAGGCTGCAGTCGGATATACTCCTTCTATTGGAGCTGGACGATGATCACATTCCTCTGCAAGCAGTATAACCACTTAGTAGACGAACGTTTACTCGTGTAAATTACTTTTCTGTGTGAATACTCTATACATACGATGTGGATACATAAACTTAATTTTTTTTTTCAATAAATTGATGTTATAAGCTTGAATTTATTTTTACTGGACGACAGTTATTATGTTGGGGAACAATAACACAGAAGTTAGCTCTAATTAATCATCCTTTTTAACTCTAAGATATCATTTAGGTTGTTAGCTTATGCGTTCTATATTGTGTCTCAACTATACTAATTTATAAAATAGGTTTGTGTGGTGTAGGCATAGTGTGTCGTACATAGTCTAACTATACTGCTACTTTATACCTTTAAGCACAAGATGGGACCTATTTAAGATTTATGTTTAAATTAAACAAATAGTTATTGTACATTTTGTCTTATTAACAGTTAATACCCTATTCACAATAGTATATAACGAAGGGCACTGAGCAAGTCACTGCTCTCAAAGCTAGGCTACACCAACATTCTACATAACGATGCCCTGCTGCGGTACTGAATCATCGTGATATTGCCACCTCATCTGCTGTGGCGGTAGTGTGATCTCGAACTGGGTCCCTGCTGTAGTTTTGGGTCGTGATAGTTAGCTCTTTAGCTTGCTGTTGGCTGATGAATAATAAATAGCTGCAGCTTGAGATTTTTTTTCGTTGCTCTACATATTCACTGGTGTTCGGTATTTTCGCAAAAATTGTGCCGAACCACACACACATAACCATTGTATATCAATTAAATTCAGTTTTCTTTCATATTTTCAATAATTCAAGGGATTTAAATGGAAAAATATCTCAAATACGCAGGCAGATAGCAGCGTTTTTAGCATCTCAAAATAATGTCAAATTGACAGCTCAGCGATAATGATTCCGCTGGCAATTAGACCTTATGGTACCGATTTAGGCAAAACGCCTAGGAAAAGAATGAACAAAATCGCGTGACGTCATCAAAACCTCGACGCGGCCGCGACACTGATTCCACCTTATTTAAACGTCAGAAACTAGACGTTGTAGTACCGATTATCGCAGCAGCACTGCTGCAGTACTGCTATAAGACGTTGTGGTAGGCCTGCTGATGTCATGTTTTCTGAAAGATAATGTATATCCGATATATCAGCAGTGAATAATACAAATACATTATGTATAATATATATATAATAAGCTGAAGAGGGACGTAAAACTGAATATTGAAGATATTTAAAAAATCAAATGTTTTTGATGACATATAATGGATAAAAGAACAAGTTCCAACAATTTTTAAAAATCTTGTTTGTTTAGCTGTTTCTCTGTCTCAGTTTGACTATTTATTTAAACGCTTATCACGCAAAGACGGCTGAACGGATCATTATGATTTTTGGTATGTAGGTAGTATGAGGTCTTAGTGTTATAGGCTACTTTTATCTTAAAATAATGCAAGCCAAGCCGCGGGCGTCCACTAGTTTACAATAAATACATGCCAGATGCTGCCGGTTTTATAATTAATATTTTTACGTTTAAATTTTACAACGTTTACGTTTTAATATTACATGTACATATAAGTATAGGATATGTAAGAAAAATATTTTGGGTATTTTTTTTTCCAAATCATATAAACCGGACTGAACTGCATAATAAGCATGCATTTTTAGTGAGTATACGAGTACCTAAGTAAATTAAAATAATGTTGACTTACCTAAAACCTCCTCTGTCCGAATTTTGTAACCTATCCCTACATTGTTAGTTATTTGATAAGCCAAATTGATTTTTTAATACAAAACGGAGATTTATTCGTTGTGTGATTGATATGTTTATCAGTAAGTCACATTTTTTAAACATAGGTACAACATGTGTCATCGCTTTTTATAACAAATCCTTTTTCTTGGTCCCAAGATCCAGACTACGCTGACTGAGTTTTACATAACCATAGTTTTCATTTTTGTTCAATAATATGTTAATGTTATTATTTCAACAGCGCACAATTCACGAGGCTACTTAAGTACTACTCAAGAGATACTAATGATTTTTATTGTGATAAAGCATGTTATAACTAATTAATATGATATATTTTTAAATCAATGAAACAGAAGGTTTTCTGTGCTGTATTTGTGTAGTGTTTGCACCTTTCAGAAGGTCTGGCCTGGTCCGTAGGGTCTTCAAAGCGAGAGTGAATCGTTTCTTATCGGGTAGCTCGCTCCATCTTAGGCCATAGCCTTCGCTTACCATCAGGCAAACTATGGTCAAGTGCAAACCCGTTTTAGTTAAAAAAAAACTCAAGAGAGCCCGAAGCGCAAGGTGCTTCCACTCCCACATCTTTTTTGTTACAGTAGATAAATATTGATAAATTTACCTAACACTTTCAAATATGTAAACCTTTGAAAATCTCTTCCTGCTATACCTCTATATCTAGCAATCTTGTAGTAATCACGCATCATTCGAAAGCCAATTAATCTTCTATTACGAGTTTAACGTCTCGCCGGTATTAATCTAGTTTGTTTTATTGACAGCTCCTTGGATTATAAATAATGGAGATATACAGGAATGACGTAAGTCTTTGAAAATAGAAGATTCTGCTTTCCTAAGATGAAAATTTGTAAAAGAAACAATTAAATGTTCTAGTTAGTTTATAAAATGGTAGAGTATATTGCAATATAACCTTGACTGATTCTCTGCTCCCCTTTAACTATAATTTGTCAGTCTTCAAGTCTTGTGTTATTCGGCTTCTCTGGGCAAGCGCACTCGATTGTATGCTACAACGTTGCTTAACATTGTTGAATTTCATTCAGGTGAATTGTGGTTAAGCTTATCTTGCAAGTCGTATTTCCTCATGACTGAGGGTCGTGACTCCCCCGCAGAATTAATGAGATTAGATAGATACATCGTGGAGGGCGCCCAGGTCCTTCCACAAAAAAAAAAGGTCCTTCCACGGAAGACACATGTCCTCGGATATTGTGGTCCTCAAACATGTCGGCTTCCTCACAATGTTTTCCTTCACCGCTAAGCGATTGCGAATCCACACATAACTTGAAAATACATGTCTTTCGCGTAGGGCTGGATTCGAACCAGGGTGCGTCTGGATGAAAAACAGACACTGGAACCGCTAAGCCACATTCGCTATCTAAATTTTGTATAATAAAATCGTCTAAATAATTTTAGCTATCACGTTTGAGTAACAAAACGAAACACTCTATTGCATGTCTCGTCCAAACTAATCTACCAAAATCTAGCCATCAACGACCAATACCTTTACTCTGGCGGGTTGTTCCGATCGTTCGTTTATGGGGATATAACCGCCATCCGCAGGTGATACCGGCTGTAATCCTGCCCGTTCGCTCATGAAATTGTTAATTAACACACAAGCGGCCGCGTGCTGGGACCTGAGATATTGTGCTTATGATATAGCTGGTAAGTTTTGCATGTAACGTAATTTAAACTACGAGAATATATGCAAAGAATTGAAGACATTTCATACGACAATTTATTTTGAAACCTAACAAAGTACATTGAAGACATTTTCATACGAATTTTGAAACCTTCAGTATTACAATAAACAATTTGACTTTTACTTTGGACTAAGGGCTCTGTAACACTCCAGTTGCATTACACATGATGCTAGTTTAAACAAACTTAAGTTTTAATTTAAGCGAAGTTTTTAAATTAATCCAGGTCTAAAGATCTTCCAAATAAATGTCTTCTTAGGTAATTCAGTAAGCTAATAAAGCATAAAAAACAGCAAAACTCGTGTAAAAGTTCTTGTGCATTCACACACAAACTTTTGCTTTTATAATATGAGAGTGACATGATGTTCAAAAGCCATGTTAAACGCTTACCAGCGGTGCCCTACTTCTCTCAGATTAAGAACGATCTAAAATCGCGAGTGTCATCGTAAAACTGGATTTTTATGTGCACAGGAAAACAATACGCACGACGGAACGTTATTTTTAGAGGTTCGTGATAAAAGCTCCATATAACACGCGTGATATGAACCCAACCTGTGTCGGGGTTGTTGGATGTGCGTAAACATGGAACGTTACATCGAGGGTTCAATGTTGCTTTGTAGACTACGAGGAGGTATATTGCGATGATATGAACGTATGAGCTTGGTTTTTGAAAAAGATTTGATTTTCTTTAGTTTAAAATGTTTTAAGACCGTGAATTTTTAGATTTTTTAAGTTTAAGTACTTCATCATCCACAGCCCTTGGGATCCCACTGCTGGGTATAGGCCTCCCTTTGTATGTGCCATCTGCGTCGATCTTGTGCTGACCTCATCCAGGTTGGACCCTCGACTTTGACTTAGTTATCATACTTGTCACTATTTAAAGAAATTTATTTGTCATTTAATAAACAGTTCTAAAGAAACGACATAAAAACTTTTGAAATAAAAATTTTAAATTCGAGGAAAGAATATCAGTTGTTCCGTATAAAAGTTTTGTTTCTGTATAATTCCGAAAAGGGTTATAGGAACCCTGTAAATGACTAAATTACGTTACGAGAAAAATAAAATCACATATACAGAAAAGCTTAAATTACCTTTTAACCAAAAGAAAATCTAATATACAGAAAAGCGTATTTATAGACCGTTTTCCAATGATAATAAACAAATTATTCCCCTGTATCATAAAACCTAATCATGGCTATTCTATTAACCCCCGATCCGATTTTACTCAGCTCAATCCACGCGTCGGAAGATCAATATAATAGGGGCAAAGTTTATTACACCCCTTTGATTAGAATCCGATGGGTATTTTGTTTAATGATATAATTAAACAGGACGCTATTAAAGGAGGATAAGGTAAAATAATGTGAGGTATCTAATCAATGTATTGAGTCGGTTGATTTTCTTTTTAATGATACTACAATTTAATAATACTTTGGATTTACTCAAATTTATTGAACATTTATCAGACACACAACAATTACACAATCGCAAAAAAATATCGAGAATGATACACGGAATTTTCGTTCAAAATTTTAATTGCTGGAATTATAGGTACCAATTATTCAGTGAGCCTTAAAATAAACATCGCCATGAAATGATACACAATCATTGCAAAATCAATTGCTGTAGGGTGCATTAAATTGCCAGAAAGTCAGCCAATAAAACAATTTCAATGGAGGGAAATTAAAAAGAGTTATAGCGTAGCGCAGTGATAAATTAAGAGAGCTTTGAGAAATAATTAAATTTTAAATTATGTATTAAAATGTTAAAAGTATCCGCTTTAACAATAGTGTTGTTGAAGTTCCGAAACAATGGCTTTCACAATTTATTCAGTTTATTTTCAATAATGGTTCAATAATTAATATGTACATTGTACATTGAATATTAAACTTGATTTTGCAACAGCTTATTTTCATTTAACGTCAAAATTTAATAGTTGTAATATTTATACTCGCGGTGTTATTATAGCAATTAACAATTTACAATTATTTTTTCATTCAAACAGAGTAATGGCGTTCCGCTAGCAATCATTAGCAATATTTTCTAGAACTGCATGTATTTAAAGCTGTTGTTATCTGCACTTAGATTTCGCTAATAAATGTAAATTGAATCTGACAGGCAACTGAGATTTGCAGCCAAAAATTGCTCCAATTATTTGAGAGCAATGACTCCCGAGCTATGCTCTACAATCCTATATATACATAAGTATAAGTACAAGTATTGTATATGCATGTTTATATCACTTTTGTGCCAAGAAAAACATTAGATCGAATTTTTTTTCAGTCGAAACTAGACAATGACGATTATTATTAGATTCACCAACACTAGTTAATATCTGTCTTGTAAAAGATGTAATTAAGGTTTGCTTGTACAACGAATTATAAATTTACCAGGCTATCCAATACCCGTAAACAGGGATTTGAAATAGCCACATATACAGAGTGCTGTCACATAAGTTTGATCCAGTAAAGTGGCTTGTCAGACCAGCCGTCATTTACTATTGTCATTTACTTCGCAGCTCATAAATTTAATCACGATCTAAGACAAAGTTCTTTGGTTTACAATAATAATGTCTGCCCACACGCCATATTGAAGAAATCTTCTAGTATCATACACAGAAAGCATTATAAATCCAATCTGATTTTAATGCAGACCATTGTTTTGACGGGTCTTGTGAAATTATTAGTCGTTTCAACTAAAAATCTGAATGAGTGTAAAGGATTTTACAATGACAAGAGTATTTTCGTATGCTTGCATTAACTACATTGGAAAACATTATCTTTAAATATATGTTTGCGATTTATGATTATCTTTGAAACAAAGTCAGAGGTTAATGCTTGCGAATCTGTGGAAATTAGAATGAAAATTCTGTATGTTTTGCCTTTAAATATACATAAGCATTTTTACTACTTATTATAGTGCTACTATGAAAATAATAACTTTTTAACAAACATACATATATATTATGGTAGATTTATACATACGCTAACATTAAGAGCACAGCTATAATGTACATATGTGTTGTCCCAAAAGTGTACCGCAGAGTAGTCCGAGGTCGCGATAACTATAACACGGCGGTAGTAAACAATCAGATTTCGTAAACAGTTAATTTTAGTTGATTCGTTGCTTAATCTTCACCTTTCGGCGAGTGAAACTTGAGTAAAATCTTGTGAATGTGAATCTTGTTTTCTTTACATTATTATATTGTTTCAGTATGTGGTGTGGCAAAAAATAATTTTAAGTCATAATTTAATCCAGCTATTCCCGTATGTTTCTAAGTCATTAGCAATCTCAAGTGAATTTGAACTCACTTATGTGACTTTAGTTCAAATAGGTGCTTTTTTAATAATAAGCACAGTGAAGCAATCAGTTCCTGAAGATCAGCACACGAACTATTATTGCAGCTAGAACAAACAAACATGGTGATTTCCATAAGATGTTCAATGTGGTCAATTTACAAACATACACGTTACAGATTACGTAAACAAGTTATATTGTTGTTACTTTTGTACAAATTTCAGACGATCTAAGATACAAATCGTCCACAAAATTAAACTTTATTGTTTGACAAATGGACTCCCATAACTGCGGAAATGAGGTACATTTATAGATGACATCTTTTCGTGAAAACGTTTTTTTTAACTCGACGAAAGCCGTCATAGAAAGCGGAAGAAATGACGGTAATTAGCTGAACAGAGAGCGACGTGACTGAAGAAAGCCCGACAGAGAAGGAGTTAGGCAGACATTGAAGGGGTACATGGAAGTATGTATTATGTATATTGTGTTTTATATAAGTCCTATTGAGAACCTTATAGTGTCAGATTAGGTATTTGTGAAGTGCACAGAGACTATAAAGAATCTAAGCAAGAGTGAACATTTATATTTCCTCTTGCTCTGATTTTATGCTAGGTAGACCTACGTTTCTAATGATCTAATGATCAAGCAAAGAAGTAAAAAAGAGAAAATGACAAAAAGCTATTTTCTCCCCGAAAACTACTTTTCCTATCCGCATGTTAATTTCGTACCGCTTGGTAGAACTAGTTTATGCCACAGGTCTGCACAGGACCGAGACAAGAAGCGTACAAGAAGTTAAACGGTTGACGATGATGATGATGAATAAAAAAGATGATGCCGATTTGCCGATGCATAAAAGAGTATGAAATAAGTTCACTCAGTCCTATATTCGTCTCTGGCTGTGACGTTGATTGCGCAACGCTCTCGAAATACACGCCTGCGCCCGCGCACCGACCTTGACGACGACTTTGATAGATCGGTTTGGTTCACAAGCTTTTACTAGCGGGAGCTTATTTCAGTCGGTTATGACATGATATAATACGAAGAGCCGATGTTTGAACAACTATTTGGAGTAAAACTATTTTGATAGTTGTAGGTTAGTTATTGTTCTTTTTTAAATGAGATAGGCTCACGTTTGTCTTCAACTTGCCTGATGTTAAGCAACGTTGTAATCTACGATCTTGCGTGCGACGAGCTTGCCTAGAAACCGTATTGTACGTTGTTTAGCCTTGTTTATTGTAAGCAGGGACTTAAAGTTTAATATTTCGCTAATAAAAAAATAATAATTTTTAATTATTAATAATTTTTTTTCATTGTTGTAATTATAATCATATGAAGCCAATGACCTTTGGCTAGGACTTACATTTTACTATAGTCTTTCACATGCTTATATGATAGATCATGAACGTATCTTGCAAAATCGTATATATTTGGAAAACCAGATTTTATCACTATGTTAAAAATATACTACTTGGAGCATCAGTACACACAGTAATTTGACATATTTAATGACATGTATAAAATAAAAGATTTTCGAGTCATAAATTTTTGCTACAAAAGCGGCTTACTGGCATTCAAATAATGTTAGTGGTAACACAGCGATGTTTGCGTAAAACTTTTATGCATGTTTTGTGGTTTTAGGCACACCTTTAATAAAATGCACATATTTTTCTTTTATATTGACAAGGCGAAAGGTTTTATGAAAGCTCTAAAAATTATGTGAAAATTATTTTGATTTCAATTCTTTTTTGATGTTCTTTTTATTATACTTTTATTTGGTTGAAGAGAGGTTAAAGAGGGTGACCTGTTTTATATTTGGCATTATTTATTAATGTGGTGTGGCATAAGGCTTTGCATAAAACTTTTATGCCTGATTTCATGACAACTATTGGTACCTCTTTTCTCTATCCTTCGTGTCTCTGTTAGTTATTTAGAAGACTGTTTCCTAACTTATTTAAACATTGTTAAAGTTTGTAAATTTAGAACAAAAGCTACTTATTTTGTAATCAATACCTTCATGTCCAACAAAAATAACTGCACTCGATTTTATTTCAATACTAGCTGGTGCGCGCGACTTCGTCCGCGTGGAATAGTTATTACCATAAAAACGGTTCTAGTGAGTTAACCTTAAAAGATAGACATATACTGTTGCGGACATTTTGTTAGATCATTTTAAGAAAAGTAATTCTTTCATACACATTTTTGATATCTTGAACCGTTTTCGCAGCGCACGCAACGGAAGCCCGCAAGGATAAATAATTTTCCCCGTTTTTTCATATTTTCCATTGTTTCTTCGCTCATATTAGTTGCAGCGTAATGTTATATAGCCTAAAGCCTTCCTCGATAAATAGTCTATCCAACACAAAAAGAGTTTTTCAATTCGCACCAGTAGTTCCTGAGATAGCGCGTTCAAACAAACAAACAAACTCTTCAGCTTTATAATATTAAGTATAGATACGAGTATTGCATATGAGCATAAATGTGCTTAGTGTTGTATATTGTAGATATGTATATCTTTGCTTCAACTATTTATGATAAGTATGTTCTATGGCTCAATACCAACTCATATCTTTAAGATCGACCCTACAAATCAAATAAACAATTACAATACATTTAACCGAGATCATTATATTACTCCTTCTTCACCACAAATAAGACACAGTCTCTTTATATCATTCAGACGTAGTGACGTAAGTGACGTAAGACGTAAGTAGACGTAACCAATCAATCTTTCAACTCGTGTTGTCAACACCACTAGCGTACAATGTATTATTGTTTAGTTAGTTTGATGTCTCATACATTGATAATAATAATAATAATACTTTATTGCAATTAAATAACAAGAGTAATTTCCTTATAACTGTGTGTTGTCACCCGGACGAGATGTTTCTGTTTCCCGGGTGACAACGTCTTCCCGTCAGGTTTAAGTTTAAATTGTACACATTATTAACCCTTACAAAGCAGTCCATATATGGATGTTATATTTTTAGGATATACAATATATATTATTTGATTTATTTAAGAGAACAGTTTTTCCAATACATAGTAACATAAGAGAAAAGTAGTAGTAGAATAGAGTACAAAAACATATAACATTTTATAAGTAAATTAATCATTACTTACTTAGTAATAGTGGTTATTATTAACCTTTACAAGGCAGTATATAGAAGTAATATTTTTAGGATATAATATTTAATTGGTTTGAGCAGTTTACAAATACACAGTAAAATAACAATATACAGTAGCAGTAGTGTATAGTAGTAGTATTGATATGTATGTATTATTTACTAGCGGACCTGATAGACTTCGTACTGTCTGTTGACTCTTTTACTCTTTAGTTAGTTAGAAAACGTTTGTATGGGAAAAAAAAGGGCAATTTTTAAGGGCTTTCCGACATTTTTTTGAATTTTTCTCGCCGTAAAAACCATTCTTGAACTTCAACGAATATTAAAAAAAGAATTGACCAAATCGGTCCAGGCGTTGTTGAGTTATGCGCTTACCAACACATTTTGCGATTCATTTTTATATATAAGAAGATTTGATCAAAATTTATTAGGTATTAATGTTATTTTTTCTGTTTACTTACATTTTAAATCTATAACTTGATTAATTTAAAATTGTAACCCAAGGGTCTTCAAATCCAGAATAAATAAGTTTCTTCCAAGCAAGCGTGCAACATCTTAGACTATTGTGGTGCTTAACCACAGGCGGGCTGTAGTCAAACGTAAATCGATTCAGTGTTAAAAAAAAATTGATCAAACATTGATCATCCAAAAGTCATAGGAAATATTTATTTACAAAAATTCGTAGAGCATCTACGCTGGCTCTCTACGGTGCTGTAGACCATCTACGCGGCTACGAGATAACGAATTGTATTTTATAAATCTTAAAACAAAGGAATGGTTGTTATGGCTTTGTGCTTGATTCAGGACTTAGTAGAAATTTTCGTCAATTTAGTTTAAATAGTTTAATTATACATAAAGTGTGATCGTATGGTCATTTAGCTTGTATATTACTCGTATTTATTTAAGTCAAAGACTGAAATGTTAAGTTGAAAACTAAATGTAAATAAATCTGTTATGTAGGCTGAGTTGTTAAACCTGGTGTCAGTATTTTAAGGAGGCCTTTGACATTTCTTATTCAAAATCTTATATCTATACTAATATTATAAAGCGGAAGAGTTTGTTTGTTTGTTTGTTTGAACGCGCTAATCTGAGGAACTACTGGTACGAATTGAAAAATTATTTTTGTGTTGAATAGACTATTTATCGAGGAAGGCCTAATAGGAGCGCAGAAACAATGGAAAATGTGGAAAAAACGGGGGAAATTTGTCATCTTTGAGGGCTTCCGTCGCGAGCGCTGCGAAAACGGTTCAAGTCGTGGGTAACAGCTTTAATTTATAAAGCTGAAGAGGTTGCAAAAATAAATATGATAACTATTCCGCGCGGACGAAGTCGCGAGCGCAGCTAGTTTAGTATAAATGTGTTGCAAAATAAATAAATGTAGGTATATGAAGTTAATAAATAAATATGATTGAAATAAGCACAGGCAATAGTTTCACTTTTATCTCCTGTTATTTTGACAAGTTTCTTTATTTGAAGATCTGTCACTGTTTGTAAAAGTAGATACTTATCATTACATATGTTTATCACTAATGAGAACCTAACTACATTAAACGTCAATGTATCTTTTATTTCTTTAAATTCAATTTCTTTTTAATTTTTTTATTCTATTCTTTTGCTTGGTCAGATAGTCAGCCATTCAAAGATTGGGAAAATACAATACAATACAATATAACTTTATTGCACACCAAAAATAAATTACACATACAATATGAAATGAACTTAAACTATAAATTAATGCACAAGTGGGCGGCCTTATCACCTTGAGTGATCTCTTCCAGGCCTTTCAGGCTTCAGAAAATAATGCCAATACTGCCACTAGATTTATGGCCCTGCATTGGAGGGATATTTTCGCTGACCCAGCATGTGCTCGGATACGTCATTGTATATTAGCCGGCGGCCATTATCAACGTAATGCGCTCAACAGGCCATGAAATGCTGTGCAGTGATGGGAAATAATGGAGACGATAGTATGTATGTAAGATTTAAAAAAACGACGATCTTAGAATTTGCATCACATTATTCTAGAGCAAATCCCAAGAATAAAAACAAAGAAACAAGCCTGTCACCTATAACTGAATATATTCAGACTACAAGTCTTGCTAGTATATTTGTTTGTGTATCAACAAAATAGACTTACTATAGTACATTTTGTAGTAACCATACTCGTTTAAATCACAAAACAGACTTACTATATTGTACTTACATTTCGTAGTAACAATTTTAGTTAATTGATTTACCAATACACGACATATAGGAAGACAAGTGACAAATTTTATCTATCAACGAAGTCGTAAACCCTGCCAGTTCGTCTTCGATCAAGTCTAAGCCTCAACTATCGACTATCGATAAAGTTAACTCTAATCCCACCCCTAGTCGTGGGAACTTGTACGCGTAATAAAACTGATGAATTTATTTTAAAGTCGAAGGTTACTGGCACCATGGCGCGTGTTTACAGAATCATACACATTCAAGGGAGAACTTCCGTTTGTACATTATGTTCTAATTTGTTGTGACTGTTGTTTTGTGCTAAGAACGTATGAGAGTGCCCAACACTGGTGTCAGATGTTACAAACCGCCTTATGGGTCTCTGATATGGCTTAACTACGGACGTACATAGGTACTGTTAGCATATAATTTGCTAGTGTTCACCCGTGGGTTTACATGCATTGCATAGCGATTAATAGTAGCGTATAGATGTAATAAGTTTTCCAGGCCAGCGTGGTACGTGCTTTTCTACGTTGTAGTGTTTTTGTATTGGCAACGTTATTTCTTTTTTTTAAATATATAGAAAAAAAGACGCTGAAGATTGTACATTTAAGCATAATGAACTTTAGTAGTTCTACTACATATACCTATTTAAGAAGTTTAGTGCAAGAACTCATTTGTTTATATTTACGTAGAAGTTTAAACAGTTAATTTTTATTTCATAAAAAATTAAATTACACGATGATGTGTCAATTCTATCATCTCTCACCTTCAATAATTCAATGCTATCGCGCATTTTCCTGCCAAAACTACCCGCAACAAGAATTTTCTTTATATTTTCTGCCACTAAGCTTTGGCTGCAAACTTTGTTATTATGTCAGCTAAGAATTGTTGAGCAAACTACAAATACCAGAGTGTAGTGTATAGGTCATCGACAGAGTACAGATTAGACGTCTCATTAAAGAACAATTACGATACATACATCCATACAAAACAAACATAAAGTTATATAGTCGTAAATAAGTATTTTATTCAAATACAAATGCTTAAATATTCAGGCAAGTATGTACGTACACGGTATTAAATTAAATTAAATTTCACACTTTCACTAGTTTTAATGAGGAACTAATATAAATGAATTTATAAGAAAAGCTTTTTTTACTAATCGTAACAAAAAATATAAAAATATCCTACCCTTTCAGACTTGCAAACTTAGTATCTTAGACTAACTTGGTGTCTTCAGTACTGAAAAAATACACATACATACACAACGGATAAGTTTAATGCACATATGAGAAGTCTGCATACAATCATTAATGACAAATGGATGTCGGAACGGTTTGTCTTGGAAATAAATAAGCACATGAGGAGTCTTTAGGTAATTTTGTCTATGATATTGGCAATCGCCGATTTGTCACGTGAGCTTCGTTTTTAGTTTTAGATTTAGACGAATCTCTCAAGGCTTGGAAACAAAGTGATACTGTTACTAGACCGGCGGTCGCGGGTCGTCGCACAACAAACAACATATAGAAGGCTTTTGGGTTTTTAGGAAAGGTTAACCTGCAGCAGTTCTTACTCGTAATATATAAGAGTTTTCATCAGAAAAGCTCTAACATTTATTTATTTGAGTTCTAATAAAAAGCTATGCACAAATCATTCATACCATTTTTTTTTTCTGCAAAACATTTTTATGCACAGAAAAATGCATATTCTAAAAACTAGCAAAATTTATGGCCAAGCTATTTGATCTATTCAACCTTTGAATTTTGAATTTTAACGCATGCATCGATGCGAAACCTGAAATGAAAACAAGTCATTTCAAATTCATATGTGATAATTTAGCTACACGGCTGAGCGGCGCTCAACCAGAATATTGAAAAGGACAAAGCAATTTCCCCCAACTATCGGATGCATTTATCATTTTCAGCTGTTATTCGGGCAATTGACGAAAGATATCGTCCGACTGCTATTTTCCAAACATGTTTTTGATCGCAGCTATTTAGAGACAGTTGGCCGACCTGCGCACTTAAGGTTACATTTTTGGATCTAATTCAATTATTGTTTTATTTATCGTTAACATGAGCGAGTATAAAATATGCGTGACGCTGGAAGTGCACAAGAGCACATATACGGTCAGTAGTGTTTGAATTCTGGAAACATTCGTCGGCATTACTGTGCCGGCCGTCGCGCGAACTTGTCGCTTTCTGGGTTTTCGCTCAAACAATAAAATTATAAGCGAGTAAAAATAGCCGTGGGAGCGGCGGCGGCGTGTCAGTGAGGAGAGCTCGCCTGGAGTCTGGCAACGTGCGCAGCGCCGGCCTCGCCGTGCCCGACTGTAGCAGGTACACCTGGCCCACCTCTCGCAATGTCATTATCACTATTATAATAATACACATGGATAACAAAGCTTCATTCATCGCCGGCGGAGGTGCGCGCGCGCCGCCGCACCGCGCACGCCGCCCGCGCCCGACGCGCGACTTACAAGTAAAGTGTCACAGTTAACTCCCAAGTCAGCCGCGTAAGTGAACATTCCCCAAAGTAATTACAGAAGTATGTTAATGACCGAGGAAACGGCGCACGCGGTGTAATTTGCATAGAAATTAATAATTTTCTAACTTGGTTCGGAGAACGAGTCACTTTGATTGAAAATTTGCGTTTTTGATGTTCCACGGCGAAATTGTTATTTTGTCGTGTTGCGGTGAATCTGATTACGTGCGTTTACAGGTACTCTCCGGGATCATTTGAATAATTTTGGAATAACATGTTTACGAGAATATTTTATGCAGTTTATCATCTTTTACATTTTGTATTGTCTATCAACCTAGTTCCACATTTCCTAAAATAATATGAATATGCAGGTTTTATATACTTCCTACACTCATATATTTTAAAGAAATTTTAATAATTCAATAATTTATTTACTGATATCTAACAGGTTTGTTTTTATATAAATATGATATCGCTACCTTTTATACGTTATTTCCTCTAGATTTGAAAACATTAATCGATTCGTTTAAACATTTTACCATCGAAAATACTGTTTGTGTGGGTGTTTGGTTCACAACAATCGCCGCGGGACCGTCTCATAAAACTCAAACACATTAATCTCTTCCAAAAATAAATTTCAAATCTAATTACGTAATACGAAAAACGCTAGTTAAAAAGAACGATATTTTTATATGTTTGCGTGGGCTCAAACATGTTGTAACGTTGCGTCCAGAAATCTGCAATATCAAGAGATAGTTGCAACAGTACCTCAGCTTGTGTTGTGTCTATAAAGCATATAGTATATAAACAAATACATATATCAACAAATAACAAACATTTACGTGTCATCTGAAACTACATGAGAATTTCACAGGTAGGTTTTCTCCCTGTTCCCCGCGGAATATAACCTTGCGATCTTCAAAGCGAGAGTGAATCGGTTCTTACTGGGTAAGCACGTTCCATCCTAGACCGTAATGATTGCTTACCATCAGGCAAATTACGGTCAAGAGCAAACCCATTTCTTGCAAAAAAAAAGTAAGTTATTCACAGGATCATTCGTTTAGTATCAATTAAAGCATGCACATACATATATATGTACATAAAAAAACAATAATAGAAACATACTCGTACTATATCTATCCTTATAATAGTTACAAGAAATTCGTCTCAAAATTAATATTGTAGCCTATAACAAAGCCACTGACTCCAAAGAAACTGTTCTGTTTTGGGAATATTCAAAATGAAATGGGAATATGTAAATAATAGTCTTTGTATAATATAGACTGATAAACTTTAAAAGCATTTTTCATCAATATAATCTACTGCATTATACTGATTCCATCTATTCTGAGTACTACATAAATTGAGTTCGTATGATGAGCTTTTAAAACATACGTTCCTGATTCGTTTCCAAATAAATCATCGAGAAACCGACGCTTGAGAGATAGGTTTAGATATTAAAAATATATGCGATCTTCAAAGCAGTTTGTTAGCCAACACTTAGAGAGAAATCTGGGAAGTAAACAGTTTATATAAAGCATCTCAGAAATTAATACTGCTTTGTGATAGGTATAAAAAATATAGCAAATATCCGTCATAGTTTATAAACAAATATTATTATTAAATGTTTATGCTGTTTTGTCATTTATTGAGCCGTTACGCTGTGGTTCAAGTTGTAGATAATCTATTATTGTATTAAACAAGAAATCTAATTTCATAATTAACTTGTTTAGTAAACATAACAAATCTAGATAACACACTTATATACAATAATACATAGATTAATAATTCAAAATGCAAACAGTATTTAGCACAGTTATAATAACAGAAGATGATATCATAGAGTAGTTTAAAAACAACCGAGACGGTTCAAAAGCCGCGAGAATAGTTTGAGCGTTCGTGATCTCATTTGTTGTTGTGTTTTTGATCTATCGAGCACAATCTGATATATAGGTAGTTAATATTTTAATTTTAAATAAATTTTAAATAAAAATAAAAATTAATTATAATATAAATAAAATAGCCATTTAGCCAGGTAGATAGAAAGATAGATAGATTGATACTTTATTGGACACAAAAAACATAATACAAAACGGAAAAAAATAATTAAAACTAATGCCACAAATGGCGGCCTTATCGCTAAAAGCGATCAGGTAGTAAGTTATTATAAATTCATTGTATTAGAAAAAATACCTCTTTTTTCTCTCTCGGTCTCTCTGTCGTCATATTCCTCATTATTCAGAGTCATGTCTCTTTCGAAGAATCAATTGATATAAATTCTCTTGGGCAAGTACACCAAGATGGGCGTTCACATAACTTCGCGAAAGACACATATTCTCGTTTAAACAAAAAAGAAATATAATTTATGGTTTATGCTCAGATTAAGTAGATTATCAACGAAAAAATCATTTGTTTTTTGCTTTCTCGGCTATATTTTTAAATATCTACAAAATTAAGATTAAGATCAATGAAATTAGAAAATTTATTACTGTAAAAACACCGCATAGCTATAAAACCTATTCCATATGTATACAACATAAAACTTTTGTTTAGATTCAACTCGTACAACAGCTGTATCGTATAGTTAGAAGGCCAGAGAGAAATGAGTTGCAATAATAAAGATTAGCATAACAGCTATCTTGAAGAGATTAAAATTAAATTGTATTGGGCGTTTTAAGCATGTTTTGCACCTTTTTTGTATAAAAAGTTAACAAAAAATGTTAAGTACTATAAGGTATATGCACAATGATACTATCGAATACATAACATATTATTATATAAATAAATAATAAATAAATAAATATTCCGGGACATTGCACACAACGCCATCTAGCCCCACACTAAGCTAACGCTTGTGTCGTGGGTACTAGATAACGGATATAATACTTATATACTTTTTTTTTGTAAATACATACTTATTATACATAAAAACGGCCAGACTTGACACAAGTAATTACAAATTTTAGTATTCATAATTACTTGTCTCATGCGGGAATCGAACCCGCAACCCCTAGATTAGAAGGCAGAGTCACTACCAACTAAGCTAACAGAGCAGTCAGTATGGGTATCTCAGTTGTTTCATAATGTACCAATTCATACACCATATTTAACTGTTTTCATTCTCAAGATAAGAGGGAAAAAAATAAAAACAATTACCTAGTACATATTTTATAACTCGTGTTAAATTCTCAAAATACGTAAGCATCTTCGCATAATTCCAGCACATTTTCAAGTTAGCTAAGCAAGTTTGCTTGTTTTAAAGAAAACCTGCACAATAGTGTACATCCTGTGTATAAATGGCCACACCAAAGGCCTTTGAGCGCAGTTATTTCAATATATCCTTTAGAAACTATGCAGATTAAATGCTGGCAAGGTAAGGAGTTTTTCATATTTCCGGGGAAGGCATTTTTAATAATAAATAGTAAACATTTCGTGCTCTTTAGAAACAATCTCTGAAGCGATGTTTATTTTAAAATGTGAAACTGAAATTTTGTTTATTATTTTTAGAGCGATTCAAAAGTTTGATCATAACGTGTTGCACCATGGTTAATTTAAACATTGGAGGCGTTCATTTATTTAACGATTTATGTGTTATTTAGAATTGATACAGATTTTTCTATGCTATCCACGTTTTTAAATTTAAATTAGCCACGTTTTAAAATTTAACCTAGTGGCTGTGATACTAGCTTTGACTAGAAATAGGTATACATAACGTAACTGTTAATTTAGGTCAAAATTATTTTCAAACAGAATTTCTAGCGACAATATTTTTTTGTAATGTCGGTACAACGTACGCCGCCAAGAGGAGTCGAATCGCCGGTTGCGGCGATCTTTTGCACACCGATGCAAGAACACACCGACTCTTGTAATTCAGAAAACACTGAGTATGAGTCTGGAGCAAGTGCGTCTGTCCTTATACCAAAACCTAAGGAGAAAAAGTCCCGTAAGGCTACCGCTTTGAAGAGATCCTTTGCGGAATCCCAAGACGTTACGAAATCTGAAGTATTAGAGATGTTCAATAAAATAAATGAAAGACAGGAAGCCAAATTTAATGAGTTGTTGCAGTCTAATAGAGACATTAAAGCTAGTCTAGACTATGTGACACAGAAATATGATGAAATCCTCACCAAAGTTTCTAGCGTGGAAGATGATAATAAAAAATTAGTAAAACGGGTGTCTTTTTTGGAGGAGCAACTGGAAATTCAAAATAGGAATGCTCGGTGCACTAGCATCGAGATAAGAAATGTACCACAATCGGAAAAAGAATCCAAAAATGAGCTAAAAGAAGTCATACAAAAAACCGCTGGTTTCTTAAGTATACCAATTTCTAATGCGGACATCAAGGACGTATACCGTATTAATACGAAAGCTGCGGTCAAGCCAATTATTGCTGACTTCACAACTGTGTCAGCCAGAGATGCTTTTATTGTTTCGTTTAAAAAGTACAACAAAGAGCATCGGAGTGCCCAATTAAATACCAGCAACTTAAAAATACCTGGACCAAGCAAACCCGTTTACATATCTGAGAACTTGACTCAAAAAGATAGACGTCTTAACTACCTAGCTCGAGAGTTTGCGACGTCACATGGTTATAGGTTTTGCTGGATTTCGTACGGGAAGATATATCTGAGAAAATCAGAGGGTGAACCTGCTATCAGAATAACAAATGAAGATGAAATTGAAAAGCTGCGTAGAAAATGACTTTTAAGGTACATGATTGCACTAACCCTTTCCGTTCTAAATGTAATACTAATTCCTTTAATTATGTATAACCCCTGCCATTGTAAACATTTCATGAAACTTGGAGTTCACGCTATTTTACTATCAATAGTTAATAATAATATAATAATAAGTTGTCGATCATATCATAATTTGCACTGTTATTTTATACAATACTTGTCTAAAACTTATCTAATGATGTTTGTCGTTCGTTCATACAATTTCCATACTACACACAGCACACAACTAACACTAACAACTGTACACACACTATATTCACCTAACAATTACACACTTATACTTATATTTAAAGCTACGTATGCACATTTTTGTTCCTACAAATTTGAGTGCATCGTCTTTTTCCCATATTATATCAATACTACTTACAAGAGAGAAACTGGCACCAACGTTGCACAATTCCTTCTTGCCCTTCTCAAATTTGATTATGGATAAGGTCCCTAACGATATGATAAATGATATTGACAAAACTGGTACTGTTTTATGTAGACATTGTGATGATCCCACAAATTGTTCTCAACTTTTGAATTACAAAGTAAAATACGATAAAAATAAACTAACTATATTATCATTGAACATACGTAGTATACAAAAGAATCTCGATGAATTTGTAGTGTTCCTAAGTACCTTTGACATTCTTGTGGATATTATTGTATTGACAGAATGTTGGACACGAAACTATACTCCACCACCTCTACAAAATTACAATATATTTTATACTAAGATGCATTACAATCAAAACGATGGGGTGGTAGTATATGTTAGAGATCAACTTAATGTTAATGTTTATGAGCCAGATATGGATGAGGGTAATTGTTTAATCCTCGAATTGAATGCTACTCATTCAATTATTTGTTCATATCGTCCATCATGCTTTAAAAACCCTAATAAATATTTAAAATCTCTAGATTGTATTCTATCAAGTCTAAATTTTAAAACAAATATAATTTTAACTGGAGATATGAATATAAATATCTTACCTGACGATGACACTAGTTCTAACGCTTGTAACTATCTTAACCTTTCAGCTATGCACTGTCTGGTACAAGCTGTGAACATACCTACAAGGTACAAGACATGTCTTGACCATTTTATGGTAAAATCAACGCATAATTTTCAAACATTAGTTTTCAACAAAATCACAGATCATCAACCCATTCTATTGTCTCTTGATACAAAAGATATTATTAGAAATATTCATTCTAAATACAAAACGATCACAAACATAGATGCTGTCAAAGAATCACTTGCATTGCAAAATTGGGAAGAGTATTACAGCATGCAGCATGTAAATGAAGTGGCTAAGTTTCTCACGGATGTCATTAAAAAAGCCATCGCTGATAATAGCACCACCAAGAAAATATCCAACAAATTTAAACCAATAAAACCGTGGATAAGTTATGGTCTCATTAAAAGCATACGGAAAAGAAATCACATGCAAAAGCAGTGTAGAGTTTCTCCGAACAATAGTGACTTGATACTCAAGTACAAGAGATACAGAAATCTTTGTAACCATCTTTTAAAAACTGCTAAGCAAAATTACTACAAAAATAAGTTACAACATTCGAAAGGCGACATCAAAACCACATGGAACATTATTAAAGAAATTTCAAATTATTCAACTCATAAAGTACCTTCTGATCAACTATTGGATTTAAAAAATGATCCTGTGGAATCTTTAAATGAAGTCAACAAGTTTTTCACATCAATCGGTAATGACCTAGCCAGTTCAACGCTCAAGAAACTAAATAAGACTGATACTCAATTAGCACACAATATATCAAGTTGTTCTTTCGCACCAGTAAGCTCTTTGTCCCTTTTTCTGACAGATGCTAAAGAAGTTTCGTCTATCATAAGTCGACTTAAAACACAAAGCGCTCCTGGTCACGACAAAATTTCTACAGCTGTTCTGAAAGGTTGCACCACAGTATTATCTGAACCCATTGCACATTTGTGCAACTTGAGTTTCACTACGGGAGTATTTCCTGACGTTTTCAAGCAAGCTATTGTAACACCTATTTTCAAAGCTGGTAACAAAATGCAACCTTCTAATTATAGGCCCATTTCGTTGCTGCCTGTTTTATCTAAAATTATAGAAAAAATAGCGAACCAAAGATTGATGTCCTACCTTGAAAAAAACAGTTTGCTTGCTGTGAACCAGTATGGCTTCCGTAGTGGAAAATCCACAGATGACGCGGTGTTACAGCTAACTACCCTCATTTCATCGTACATGGATAAAAGAAAAAAATGTGTGGGTATTTTTTTAGACCTTCAGAAAGCATTTGATACTGTGGCCATCCCAATTTTATTAGCACGACTAGACAATATAGGGGTACGTGGAATTGCTCACAGTTGGTTTTCTGACTACCTCACAAATCGAAATCAAAAAGTAAAAATAGACAATAAATTAAGTAATAATGCTGCTTGTACATATGGTGTTCCGCAAGGTTCTACACTTGGACCTACTCTATTTTTAGTATATATTAACGAGCTTTGCACACTTAAATCAATAGATGCTGACATACTGATGTTTTGTGACGACACAGTTCTATTGTACAATGACAAAAGTTGGGAAAAAGTGTATGAAAAAGCAGAGATTGGTCTCTCAAAGACAATTGCATGGCTTGATAGTAACCTGTTATCTCTTAATACATCGAAGACAAAATACTTGTCGTTTAGTAAGACTAAAGCCTCAAGACCATCTCCCTCATTGACCATTAAGGCTCACTCTCACCCATGTAATACAGGGCCTCCCCCTAGTTCTTGTAACTGCAACACATTGTCTGATGTTGCCACAATTAGATATCTGGGAGTTATAGTAGATAACCATCTAAAATGGGGAGCTCACATACAAACTGTGTCCAAACGCACAAGAAAGCTAATACACGTTTTTAAAACTCTCAAATACGTGGCTGATAGCAAACTCCTTCTACAAACTTATAAAGCCTTAGCAGAGTGTGCCATAAGCTACTGTATAACTTCATGGGGCGGCGCTGGCAAAACCAATATGAAGGTAGTTGAGAGAGCCCAAAGAGCACTGCTTAAAGTAACGTTTAACTTACCTTTTATGTACCCAACTGACAAACTATATAAACTGTGCAATGTACTTACCGTACGTAAACTTTTTACGAGTCAATGTTTGCGTAAATATCATAGAGAAATAGTACCATACCTCCCACAGAATAACAAACGTATTGATAGATGCCCAGTCCCTGAATATCATAGTGAAGTTGCCTGGCGACACTACTCCCACCTTGCGCCTATACTGTACAATAAACTGAATGAATTCCAAGATACAAAGAAATTAACTGTACATAAGTTGAAAAATATCATGCATAAATGGCTAGCCACGTTAAATTATGATGCAATAGAGAATATACTAGAAAAACAAATTAAGTAAAAAAGACAATTATCAACAACACCTTAAGTCACACTTACAAACACACCAGTATACGCAATCTCAAAAGACACATAAACACGTAGCACACACACACCCATACGCACACGCGAACGCACACATATGCACATACAAACACACACACACACACACACAAACATCCAGAACTAATCGCCCTCCACGCATAACATCATTGTAAATATATTAATAGCTGTTCATATTATATTATATAAAATTCAATTTAGGATACAAATAGATTAAGTAATGTCATATTATGCATAAGCAATAACTAGACATAGACTATTTTGTAATCACTTAACATACTACATTATTTTAAGTTGTAAACTAGAACCCCCGGAAGAACCTGCCTCTCTACGACACAGTTTTTTACTAATGTAAGAGGCAGAGCTATTTGTAAAGTGTAACATATTGTTTTGTTTACAATAAATTTATCTTTATCTTTATCTTTATCTTAATATCTCATTAAATGAATTCTCTTTGATTGTTGTCTAAAACTTTTATGTTTGCGACCTTAAATGGAGATCAAAACGTCTAGTATTTGCTTTCATCTAGCAGTTTATTAAAATTACGGCCTATCAAATAAGCTTGGGGCGAAATAAAACGTTTTCTCCTACTTATTATTTTCTCAAAACTAAAAGTCTATAAAAGCTAGATGTCACGGTTGATGTCGTCGAATTATATTTTCTTACGAGTACTTTAACAAAATAGAATAAAAAATTACTTTTGCTGTATTGTTCCTTAATATTTTCGTAAGTTTCTTTATTAAAGTGGACTGTCATAAAAGAAAATCTTAAAAACGTTTGTCGTAAGAGGTCTTAAAGAAGCTTTTCAAAAGCGCCTTAACCTTAAAACTATTCATTTAGAAAAAAATACAATGACCATGTAAAAAATTTGAATGTTTAGTCATCATCATCACCTTCAGGCCTAGTAGATCCACTGCGGGGTATAGGCCTGCTTCTCTAGGTGCCGTCGTTCTTGTGCCTTACGTGTCCAAAGAAAGAGATAATGTTTATTGTACCTAATAAATCTGATACAGATTTGGAATAACAGATTAAAAAAAAGATTAGCGTATACGTTACTCTCTCAAAAACAAGACGATATTACATGACGTGTTGTTAAATCAGAGAAAAAAATGTCAGAACAGTTCCGCCCTAAGATAAATATACGAGTGGAAATTTGTCTCGGTAGCGTTAGCATCAGCAATATCAGGCAAACGAGCAATACATCGCGACATTATCACGTGAGGCATTCATATTGCTTCTGCCAACAGGAACTTACGGAAGAAACGTTTAGACGTTGTTACATCTTGGAATTACTTCTGGTTTTGGCGGGGGAATCTTAGGAGTTATACAAGAAAATTTTAACGATACCATTTGCGTTTTAAAATTCATTGTAATATATTATGCAGGCCGACGTCTGAGGCACCTAGGGGAGTAGGTTATATGCAGCAATGCGTCACAAGAGCTGTAGAAAATGATGATAATGGAATGTAGGCTGATAGTGTCGATTACGAGTTTATTATGGTTTTATGTTTTACGATAGATAGTTTAAGTTTTTATTTCACTATTGATTGATTGAACTGAAATATTACACAGATCGATCATGGTCATCATATTGTATCGTTGAAAAAGGCCTGGCTCCTTTTATGTAAATTAAATATAATTATATATTTATCTTCTTACATCAGACTAAAAGTTTTTTTACGTGAGATAGGTTTGTGTTTGACTACAGCCTGCCTGATTTTAAGCATTGCTGCAGTCTAGGGTGTAGGGTGTCTAAAAATTACACAACGATTTTAATAAACGAACGCCTACATGTCCTTAAGAGCCGCGTTTTAGTATCGTTTGACAATAAAAAACTAAACAGTTATCAAAAACTAGTTACTAATATCTATGGCCATCGAGTAATACAATCCTATATTTGCTCTCGAACGACTTTAGTTACTGAGTTGTACTTGTCACACTAATATAACATTGTTTGAGTTTGTTCAAGCAGATCTGATGATCGCAAAACTCTGTAGGTTCAGATTACTTGCTAACTCTCGGCAAAGATAATGTAGGTTTGAAATGGACACTTCATTATACTAAAGTAAAAACTAACATACATACATGCCTCATTAAGCCTATGCCATAGGTTAAATGTTAACTGCTGACTTAGTTTGATGTCCAGGGTTCACCAACTATTGTATGGACCTAATTCATAGTACAATTTCAAATGTTTACAATTACTATACCTGCATCTTCATAAAAGGGTCAAATAAACGTTTATTAGAATTAAACATTATAAAATGTATGCAGTAGTTTGCTTAGTAAGGAGATGCTGCTGCTATGTCAAATGTCCCAAAATATTTATTTTCTATATTATATATTTGCTGTTTTGGCAGTCCTCATTGGCGCTTAAAAGATCTAGACATTGTCTGCACAAGAGATTATCTATACTAATATTATAATGGTGAAGAGTTTGTTTGTTTGTATGTTTGTTTGTTTGTTTGAACGCGCTAATCTAAGGAACTCCTGGTGAGAATTGAAAAATTCTTTTTGTGTTGAATAGACCATTTATCGAGGAAGGCTTTAGGCTATATAATATCACGCTGCAACTAATAGGAGCGAAGAAACAATGGAAAATGTGAAAAAAACGGCGAAAATTATTCATCTTTGAGGGCTTCCGTTGCATGCGCTGCGAAAACGGTTCAAGATATCAAAAAAATATGAGTTAAAAAATTATTTCTCTTGAAATGATCTAACAAAATGTCTGCAACAGTATATATATATATATATATATATATATATCTTTTAAGATTAACTCACTAGAACCGTTTTTATGGTAAGAACTATTCCACGCGGACGAAGTCGCGCGCACCAGCTAGTGTATAATAATTGACAAAATGGTTTTTAAAACTGAAATTATTACACGGTCATGGAATTGGAAGCATTATCCGTGCATTCTCTATATTTCTGTCTTTATTGCAACCCCTAATTATAAATGTAAATATGGCCGTTACTCGCAAATTATTTTTAATCAAGTACCACTAAGTAGATTACAAGCATATTTTCACTCTTTAACTTAGTTTGATTCATGTATGTAGGAATTATTTACTTAGTTCGATTCATGTATGTAGGAATTGTAAATTGTATTATGTCCTTTGGCTTCTTTCTTTCACTATAACCATTTGGTTATCTACTCGTATTACTCTACGAGGTCTAAGCTACATTGTCTACGCTCTCGGCACATTATGTCATTACGGTACGCTAACTCTCCACCTATCTGGGAGTTGTTGTAGAATTGTATGAATTATTTTGATAGTTATTTCTGATTCGTTTTATCCAGCTCGGTATATTATACGTCATATCGTACTTAGGTACATTTAGTCATTTTATACTCACTTATTATGACCGTACTGATGATGATGCTAAGTAATTTAGTCTCAATTTAGCGCGTTTTCCTTGAAGAATGAAACCGATGTTCCGATGTTCTCATCTTGAAACACTTTTTGTGAGTAATTTAGGCAGTTGAACAACTGTTAACCAATTGTGTGCGGGGTATAAAAATTCGTCAATATTTGTTTGTAGTAACCCCAAACGTATACCCATAATAACAGTTATAGCCCTGTCTAGCACAGGTATGGCTCCCTGCCAGGTGACGTCACGAGGTGGGCCCAGGTGTCATCCATATACACTGCCAAGTGTTAATGACCTTTGGGAACACCCTAAGATTCTGAGGATTGATATGATAGGACAGGTAAATAGAGGAAATTCCATAAGCTTTGTTTATGTTGAGATAGAACGTGTTGATCGTGTGATATTTGTTTTTGCTGTGGTGACAAAAATATTATGAAGCGTAACGTGTTTTGTAGATACGCGTACTTGTTAGATATTTATGGCTTATTTATATTTACCAACCAATCTTACCAACACCGCACCTTGTGTCTTGAGTCTTGTGGTCGATGAGATCCACGGAGGCCACGTTGGTTAGGAGGTGAGGTGTGGCGGTGGTATATGGAGGAACACACCTAAAAACCATCAAGTTTGTTGTTTGATGTCGATTAAGGAGCAGTCGCAGCGGAAAAACACTACATATTTCTCCAGAGTTTCAGTTACAATGGATTTCCGCAAAGTAACGCCTGATTCAATATCTTATTTAGATAGATGGTTTAATTGAAGCTTTAAACTTCACTTTCACAGTTAAATTTATTTATAAATAACAAACTCATACAGTCAGACCAAATAAAAATAAGATATTTAAGAAGGAGGCAAAAACGTATACGTAACTTAGCTTTACGATAAAAATAATAAGTAGGTAAGTAAACAGCAAAATTTATTTGATCATTAATTTATTGGCTTTTCTATTCTAGTTGCTCATAAAATACTCGTTTGATTCGCAGTTCCTAGTTTATAGAACAATATCGAGCAAATAGCTCGAGTAAACACGAGTTTACTACTATTTGACTGCTTGCCTACATACTCTTACCCATTCCTATTTTTAATATGTTTTTCTACTGAACAGTCAGGCACACCAAATCACTAGAAACGACACTCGCATTAGCAAACCTGTGTGCTAAAGACACATCTATTTTGAATACTCGAGGAATTATTTATAATTACTTTTTGGTATCTACTGAACGATAAAAGAGTCAAACTCGAACCCGAATAACCAATTAATGTAATGCGTGAATCTTTTTGCTGACTGTACAATAATTGAATTCGGTTCAGATAGGAATAGCAAAATTATTAAAAATAAAATGATACCAAATCCCTTTTTAGGTTCAGACCGGAGCGACCCCTAAAAACTAGCGATTCTCCCGTCAAGTACTAATATTATAGTAATATATATATATATTTTTTTTTTATTTTTTTTATTTTATTTTATTAGGCACACAACACAATACACAGAAGATACATGAGTGACAGCATAACATTTTAAAGGTATTGATCCATTCTGTGCATCAAACACATGCGTGCACAACATGATTATAACAAATCCAATGTATATTATAATGAATATATTATAATGATACATATATAAAAAAAGTTGGTCAATATTTTATGCATACATACCTATAGCATAAAGTAGTCTATATTACTCACAGTACTGTAGTGACAGTTCCTGTTTCTATTTTGCCAATTAACAATACTGAATCTCCTGCGTTTAGCCACAATGCATTTCAAGGCGATAGTAATATTCAAGAGCGCACAACCTGCATACAATCTACATAAAATGTGCAAGATCAAAATAGTTGATGGTTTTCTGCAGCCAAAAGCGATTGTACGTTTTGAGCTCGAATTAGCTCCCAGCCAATGTTTAGTTATTACGGCTTAGACTAGAGATTAGTTAGCCACCTATTAGGTCTTGCATAAATAATAATAAGTATAATAGGTCTTTATTTCAGACAGCAGGGTCCATAGGAAGGTTCACACACAAAAGTACAATATAAAGGCATAAAACAAGATAAAGTGCGCAATTGAGTGAGATATATTATAAACTAGTGGACGCCCGCAGCTTCGTTCGCATTATTTCAGGATAAAAAATAGCCTATGGCACTCCTAAGACCTCATACAACCTTCATAACAAAAGTCATGATAATCCGTTTTGCTGTACGAGTATATGCGTGATGAGCTAACAAGCAGACAAACAAAGACAAAGATAAAAAATCAAAATTTCTACAAATTGTTGTAACGTGTTCTATCAATTTCAAGTATCTTCAAACATCTTTTTTCAAATTTATTCAATGTTCAGACTTTCGATTCTCTTCAGTTTTATTATATGTATTATAGACGGAAAATTATAAACTGAGTTGAAAAGTGAGATTATGAGATTATTTTTGCTAAAACTTTCAGCAGTAGTGTACGTTTAAAGAAAGATATATTTATCCTTTGTTGAAATATTTTTCATAGCAACATTCAAGTTATTATCAAAATCCAGAAACATCAACAAGACAGTACGTAATTTGCTTTATCATTTTAAAATAAGAACAATTTCTATGAAATAGTAATTTAGATTTGTTTGTAACAATTGCGTTTTCGCACTTGATAGCTACAAAATAGTTACAAAATGAGTAGTTATCGTATTATTAAAGCAATTCATAGTATTTTACCACCAATAAAATTTCATTAGTTGTCAGAATTATTTGCGCTAAACGCTAATTATGAATACGAGTAGTGTTCATTTTACTGTAGGAAACTTTACTTGATGTTGACAAACACTTTGGAAATCATCCCAAAATATGTTTGTTCTAAAAGAAAACGATGTTAAGGACGTTTGGATTAAAATAACAAGTGCAACTGCGGATTATGTTTTATTAATTTGTTTGCTGTTGCAGTTGACATAAACATGAACTAAAATAGTCCGCTGGCACCAAATTATAATGTCTGTTTTGTTAGATGTAGCGAGAAAGTTATGCGTGCATTCTTGAGGTTACAGGGTTGAGTTAAAATTGAATTGTGTACAAATGTATCTTTTTGTATCTTATAGACTTGATTTAGAACCCATTCGATCCTACGTCAGAGGCTTTAAAGGCGATTTGAAAGATGTCGGCTAGAGTTGGCAACTCTCCCACGTACGAAGAAAATTAAGAAAGAAATAGTTACGATTTTAATGATTCTTTTATGAGTTCTTATTATATTTAAGATAATAAGTAAACAGATTCAATGATATAAAAAACTATTCATATTGATTGTATTTCAAAAAAATATACAACGTCATATTGTTTCATATTTTTAGTAATATTAGCTCTACCTTGTAAATTGTAGAACTGTCAATATACGACGTAAAGAAAATAAAACTAAACATTTGAAACATCTTCCATTTCATAAAAAAATGACAGGCCGGATATGTTTTTAGCCGGCATAAAAGTCGACATCCGGTCAAACCGCGTGGTGCATCTCTAGTTTAGTCCGTGGCAAAAGGCCAGGCATCTAAAACCATTCGGACAATAATGCATTATCTTTCGGTACATTTAACGGATGTTATTCAAAGCTTCTCTGATGAAATTACTGGAACATTTCGCTTTCGGACGTTTCTTTTGAGACTTTATTGTATCAAGTCTTATTACAATACCAGGTTTAATTTTATAGTGTTGTTTTGTGTTGCTCGGCTATGTTTTAACGACGATACACTGATACGATTGTATCTAGGGCGTATTTAACTATTTACTAGTTATTTGTTAAAAAATACTTTTGTGGCAACCTATTATAACACAGAAATTTTAAGATTTGTGAGAAGTTATAAATTTTTACTCTTAGAGCTAGATATATACTAGTTGAAAACTTCATTGCAAGCAACTTGATTAAAGTGCAAAATGATCGTAGGTCCAAACTATAAAACTACGCTCATAACTTTACAAAGCACTGTAAATCACAGCGCTCTACAATGTTATAGTCAGAGATAATGTTATTAAGAGACGGTCTCTATGCTTTACGCAGATCGTCCGTCAAACATTTGTCCTACGTGGACCAAATTAAGAGTCAAGTCTTAATACTCGTCAACCAATCATCATGCATACTGTATTGAATGGTATTTGTAACTTATCCATCATGTAAATTAATTCGTTATTTTGGTTAGTCACATGAGAATGAATAAGTTACACATATAATTTGCTTAAACTTAAAGACTACTCCATAAATTTATAATATGCGTTATTTAGAACTAGAATTCTAAAATTTGCTCAGCTAAATTATTTATATCAATTATCATTTTTGACTTGTAAATACAAACAGAATTATGTTTTATCTTCATCATATGTTTCATCTGCATCTACCCACTGCTGAATATACGAGTATACCTTCTCCCCAGCGTACAGAGGAATCTAAATCTTCTTCTTCTTATCAAATGAGAGTGGCCAACTCTGGTGTCGAGAGTTTATCAAGCCGTTCTAAGGGCCTCTGACATGGCTTATCGACTGCCGTACTAGACAAACAGCCGGGACCTACAATTTAACGTGTCATTCGACCCACGGAAGCGCCCAAAATAGAATGTCACTTTTCGGTCACCCATCCAAAGACTGACCGCGTCAACCTTTGCTTAACATTGGAAATCGCATGCTATTGCCTCCGCTAGCTGAGCTACGGGCTATAAGGAATCTAAATAATATATGAACATATTGAGATTTCTATGCCATAAACAGTGTGATCATCAGTCAGAGTTATGAATAAGTTTGATCGTTTTAAGATATAATGAGGCGTCTATTTTATGCCTAGTCGTTGGTACAACATAAACAACCTAGCCTAGAGTAGGTGACGTTTATAACAACAAATAATTTATGTACGCGCGTAAAAGGGTGTCATGATTTTTATAACCGAGCTTTTTTCGTAGAGATGATTAGATCGTTGGTTTGATGGTAAGCTGTAAAGGTAAATAATAAAAGAATGGCATTGGCTTTCGGCTTGGATTATGTCTATTTAAAGCATTGAAAGTTTGAATATTGAGATAGAATTTTTTATTCGTTTTACCTTAGAGAGACATTTGATTTTACTTCTGACAAGTCTGTAGTTATTTTATTAGCCTTTTGATGAGAATTTAAGGAGAATTTAATTTGTTATGTATATATTTAATTAAAATTTTAAACCATTTAATTTACCTTTCTGACATATTTTTTTTGTAGAAGATATCAAATATTAAAGGTTATATATTAAACCGCATAAAACATATTTCTACAAGAAACAAAATATACGCTAGTACCTAAACCACATTGACCGTGATCGCAAAGAAACTAAAAAATATTTTCGTTTGAATAATGTTAGGCAGAAAATAGATGAGTTTGTCCTCGCATAATAAACAGCGATTTATAGCGCACTGTATGACCTATATTTTTTACCCTTGAGCCGAAAATCTTATTTATTGTATTGCTATCACTGCACCATAAATTCCATCATAACTGGCAAAGAAAACGCTGAAAGTTAGATAGATTTCAAGAAAATAGATATGTATTTGTGCCACAAATAGAACCAAAAACGAGTTACGTATAATTTGATTGGGAATAAACTTATACATATGTAGGTTTTTGAAACAAAAAATCTACATACTTATGTATCTCTGAATGGTTATTTTGTTTCCTAATATTTTATGGGACACTTTTAAATGTCACATAAAATAGAATAGATATGTCATAAGCACATATAGAATAATGGGATTTTCTGTAACCGATCTTATATTCAACTAGCTGTGCTTGCGACTTCGTCCGCGTGGAATAGTTATTTTAGGCATTAATTCTTTGAATTTTGAACCGTTTTCGCAGCGCACGCAACGGAAGCCCTCAAAGATGAATAATTTTCCCTGTTTTTTCCACATTTTCCATTGTTTCTTCGCTCCTTTTAGTTGCAGCGTGATGTTATATAGCCTAAAGCCTTCCCGATAAGTGGTCTATTCAACACAAAAAGAATTTTGCAATTCGCACCTTCTAGTAGTTCCTGAGATTAGCGCGTTCAAACAAACAAACAAACTCTTCAGCTTTATAATATTAGTATAGATTTGTATATTCACTTTTCATCGCTTACTTACCTTACCTCTTGATAGTATGTGCTGACATCAACTGGTATCTAAAACTTTTAATCCCTTTCTTTTTCACACATAGTGGGTATATTGTTTGTCAGCCATTCTTAAAAAAAAAACTTTTACAAGACTTCTAAAAGTCTAGCTTACATTCTAACGTGAAGGTGAAAAATAAAGACACGACCAACAAAGAATTTTGTCCAAAAAATGTCTCGTAGTTAACTGCTTGCTTGACTGACGAGATGAAATGCGAAAAGTTTATATGAAGTTATATACGGAAAGTTTGTGACAGATATTGTTATACATATTACTCTGTGACGTCAGATGTTAAGTTATGACGTGCAATTTTGTTGTTTCCATCAAACATTGTTTCGTGTTTCGCGTTAGTTGCATGGTTCATTTAAAAAAAAGATCTCTCTTTAAATCGTATTTCCTCATGACTGAGGGTCGTGACTCCTCTGCAGAAATAATTCGTTAGAGGAGTTCTTTCGGGCAGATACATCGTGGTGGACGCCCAGATCCTTCCACGGAAGATACATGTCCTCGGATATTGTGGTCCTCAAACATGTCGGTTTCCTCACGATGTTTTCCTTCACCGTTAAGCGAGTACAAATCCACACATAACTTGAAAATACAAGTCATTGGTGTGACGCCAGATTTAAACCAGGGTGCGTCTGGATACAAAGCATACACGGGAACCGCTGAGCCAAACTCGCTTATAAAAAAAAGATAAGATGCAATTAATAATTGAGAAATGGATTTAAATTAGCTACCACGCTTAATCCAATTAAATTGCCACTTTACAAACAAATCAATTTATATTTCAAATTGATATTGGTCAGATTAAAAACTTTGTAATGGAACACCCGGATTATAGTATTATATTCTACCGAATTCGTTAAATAATTAATATTTTTGGAACCACAGTTAAAACGACACTAAATTGAAATGAAAGCCAACATAGAAAGTATTCAAAATCTCCTACAAAAACTGAAAAATAAAATGTGACTACTAAACTAGTGATGTTAATCATTATTACAGCTTAGAGATTTACATACTCAAGATTTGAAGATCACTGGAAATAAACCACTTTTACAATAAATTAAATAAACTATGATACATGTGGACCAGACTAGCCCAAGACCGCAATACCTGGGCCAGCAAGGAAGAGACCTTTACCCACTTTTGGGTGCCCTGATACAAGAAAATACTATAAGTAATCAAGAACTCAACTTAATATTTTTTTAAATAAACTAAGTAACTACATGTAAAGGAAATAATTGAATTCAGGAAATAAAGGCTATTTTATTTTATTTTTATTTATTTATTATGATACATAGTCTTATGTACTATAAAAAAGTGAAACAAAAAGCTTCAATACATATGTAAAAGACCACTCATAGATTAAATGTACATCAAAGATTAAGCGTAGTTTTCTCAAGATGCTAACGCAGACCTCTAACAATAAAAAAGCAAAAATATCCCCATTTCAAGCAGATGGTATATGTTATTATGCATAGGCTATCGAAGAAACTCGGGCCAAGCTATTTCATGGAACAGCATTTGCCTTTCAGGAGGTTTTCCTCCACATTTCGAGAAAGTTAGAAGGCAGTTGTTTGGTGTAAGCATTGATCATGTAAGTTGTAGAAAACGTATCACATACCATTCCATAAAATAAGGTTTCAAGAGTGGCGTAGGCTATTTGTCCCGATATAGCGAGTGAAACCGAGAACATCCACTATAGTAGTAAATATAAAAAGCAATTTTGTTATTTAAATAATGATTACTATCTAAGTTGATTACTGCGATTAAATACTTCTAGATTGAATGTATGATATTAGTTCGTAGGTCATAAATTGATAAAAGAAAAAAGAAAGGTACAAATCATGTTGCAAAATTAAAAATGAAAATTAATTGAATTTCTGTTTTAATCTATAAATATTTTCATTGTAATCATCTACGGGATAGTAAAATCTATGCCTTATAACAAGACTATGTTTACTTGCAAACTGATACGGCCATATTTTATGTTTTAAAATGAGCAAAAACTGAAAACCCAGCGCTGGTTCTCAGAAGGCGCTTTAACATATTTTCCTTGTTTTATGATTTTCTGCATCCATCTTTTGAAGCTCTAATATAAAATAGTCAAACGAGTAGAGGTATCTTCTTTTACATGTTGCTATATGATATGAAATAAAATACAGTGTCATATAATAATTCCGATAAAGTTGTAAAATATATGTCAACGCAAGCTGTTTCACAAATTCGGATTTTTTACTAATGAGAGTGATTCACCATTCATGAAAGTTTCAAGGCCTTTTATGATGAACGTTTCGTCTTCAAATGAAAACTTTAAGTACCTGTATAAAACCATCTTTATCAGCTCAGCATCATCAGATTCAGAAAACTGGTAAAACGGTAGTCAATAAACAAATCTCATTCAAAACATCATCAATCCCAGATCTCGGGACTGCATTCGTCTATCCCTACAAATGTCGGCAGCAAATCATCTTCATCTAGAGCGCATTAGGCAAGACTCCAAACTTTAACACTGCAGGGCATTAACCTCGTTTAGAGTATTATCATGGCAAATGGATTCCATCGGAGTATAATAAACTGCTTTTTTCGCGAAAGTGACGCTAAAAATAGTTCATAAACAGAGCTTGGAGGCGCCAAAGTAGGATGTAGGTACTGCTATTACGAATAATAGGAGTAATAGATGTAAATACCTGTAGATGTTGAGATTGTAATTTTTTTGTCTAGATAGTTGTTGTAGTTTGTGTTCTTAGTTGGCCCTATAGTATAGAAATATCCAGAAAGATAATTTTAAATAATTTTACCTCTTAGTTAAATATGTACGTTTCTTGTAAAACCGGCAAAGGTTTTTTTTAGCGCCATCTAGCCCCATACTAAGCTTACGCTTGTATCATGGGTACTAGATAACGGATATAATACGTATATACTTTTCTTTTGTAAATACATACTTATTATACATAGAAACGACCAGACTCAACACAAGTAATTATAAATTTTTAAAGTACATAAATATTTGTGTCATGCGGGAATCGAACCCGTGACCTCTAGATTAGAAGGCAGAGACTACCAACTAAGCTAACAGGCCAGTCCAAAGGTATGTACTATAGACATTGATCTGAAAGTTGTACATAGTAAGCGAATTCGGATAAAATTACTATTCAGTCTATGCATGTACCTATCACACACTTAATTTGTAGTTCTGAAATTATAGCATTATTGCTAGAAATAAAATGCTTAAATTTGTGGCATACTTACATGTGTAAAGAGTTTAAATATTTTTAGGTAGTGTATAAAAAAATTATTTGTTAAACAGATTAGCAAACGTTTGGTCCTTGCCACAGGAGATCTCAGGGCTGGCAGCTATTTTTCTCAACGATTGAGTCTTTCTATTCAAAGAGGAAATACTGCCAGCATCCTGGGATCCCTGCCGCACAGCGACAACATGGACGGTGTGCTGAATTTTTTGTAAATATCTGTTTGTTTTTTTGTTACTTTTTCTGTATGTTAAGTCTTGTTTGTATATACTTGTGAAATATATGTAAATATTAGTTAGTTATTGGCAATAAACAAGGTAGTGTATAAGAGTAGCCTAAAATAGTAAATGAACTAACCCACATAGAAAACAATGTTGTGTGTGAAATGCCAAACATAATGTTACCGTTTTGGAATACTGGCCAATGTTTATTAAATAGTAGTATTGGGTATCCAATGATGTGCTATTCTGAAAAATCTGAGAAAACTCATAAAAGAATAACACATTTCAACTACACTTGCTCTATTATTTAAGCAAATCTTTAGAGTGGGTATGATAAGATTATAATGAGTTAGATTTTAGGAAATTCCAAAAGCCATTAAAGATTAACTGCCTATTTCTACATCTACACCTAAACAGAAAGTAAAAAGTGTAAAAAATCTGAACAAATAAATGACTTTTGTTTCCTTTCAGAATTTAGTTGTCATAACCGGATAGCACTAACGTCTCCTTTCAGAACATTAAAAACCCATATGAGTTACTAAATAACCACGTGTTTATATTAAAAGTTAACATTGAACATCGTAAAGAGTAACTTTAAACATTTTCATTTCAACACTTGCGTTCACGGAACATAATAATTTCTTCCTAGACTTGGTAATTTCTTAATCGACCTTCTAATTAAAGAAATAATTGAGAGGGAATTTCACGAAAATAACAAAGAAACGGCAAAAATGGAGAACTCGAAATTATCCAGGATTGTCGACAAAAATTAGAGAGGACTACACGCTAATGATCTAAATAAGCTTCAAATATACCTATTATGGAGTTTGAGATCTTAGTTGATAAATTTTGAATCATTTTATGGAATCTTTTGTAACATTTACTGTTAATTCTGGAGCATTGAAAATAAGAAACGTACGAGTTCTCTATTTTATTTCATATCTATTGGGCAGATATATCGTGTTGAGCATCCAGGCTGGTCCTTCCACGGAAGACAAAAATACCTATTATGGAGTATATTGTCTATACATGACGGTTTCCTCACAATTTTTTCCTCCACCGCTAAGCGAGTGCAAATCTACCCATAATTTGAAAGAATTCACTTTAATTACTTTGTTTGTTATAAAGACATTTTATCATATGAGTCTTTTACTTGAATAAAACACTTCTATTTACGTGACTCGTATTCGGTCCGAAATCAGGTCGCTGAAACAAAAAACCTCAGGAATTAGCTTACAAACTAGCAACGAAAGTTACAAAAGCGTTATTTAGCGCGTCGGATCGATTGGCACAAGCGCGCTTTAACTCAAGCGAGACTGTCTGTCGGCCCTTTTATCATGCCACCTCTTAACATGTTCTCTAGATGAGGCATGGGATTGTAATATATTGAAAGTAAAAACAAAAATCAAAGTGTAATAAAATAAAAGTAATCTTTATATATACGATGGCATATAAAGATAACAAATAGTCCTAAAATGTCATTACAGCGCTCTTATCATTTGGTATTGTACTCGTGTGTATTAGAATGTACAAATACAATAAATCTTTAGATCCACTCGCGAACCTTCTCATCTACGAGTAAATTGTTTATTTACGGTTAAAGGCCTATTTGAGGCTCACAATAACGTTCAAGTATTCTAGACATAATTGAATAAAGTGTAATGATCACATGGAATTTAGATAGTCGCAAAACACAGTGCAGAAACGTGGCACTTCCAGGGATAAATCTTCGATGTCCAGCTTCTATTTTGAACGCGGAAGATTTTCAGCTATTTCTGAATCGATTGTCATAAAACTGCATACGATTACAAATAGACGAGAGAATTTTTATGACTATAAATTCTATCCATTCTGTCGCCTTAGTAAAAAGCAGTTTAGTGATGGGTATAAATCTTGCAGCTGGCCAGCAATAAATATTTTCTGTTTAAAATCGTTTCTTCTTGGAACTTTAGCGCTGGGGTAACGATGGTGAGGATCTATAGGATTTTAAAGAAGAAAACAAGAAAGAAAATCATTTATCGTAGCACATAATAAGCAAATAAGTACATTATATATATTTTCCACTACCTACGTTGTGTTGTTATCCTCACTACTGAGAAATTCGTACTTTGTGTCTAGCCATAGATTTTCTTCTGAATTCTTATTTTACGAGAGTAATGACTTGTAATAATTTTCTCTGAATATAGAATATGAATGATAATTTTTTACTATATTTCGGTGGTTCAAATCCTATAAGTAATATCTTTTTTTGATTAATAAAAGTAAAAATTGCCTCAGTTTCCATATTTTAAAAATTACATTACATTTTTTGATGTCACTTTGTTAATTTAAATGATATAATTCAAATTCTTATCATTATGCCTTTCAGTATAAATTATAATTTTAAAATTAAAAATGTCAAAGGGATGTTAATACATATATAAAAAAAGAAATGTACTGATGTAAATTTTTTGCTTAAATTTCACCAATTATCTCGGGATTGTCCAACTTTGGACGTAGGCCTCCTCCAACATCACAAACATTTGAAAAATTTAGCTCAAATCTTTCAGCGCAACTTTACCAGTGATAAACAGTGTTCAAAACAAAAGCCACAGTTTCCACGGAATGTTATTTAAAAGAGTAACAAAGAGTTATTCTCAACTCTTGCCATGCGCTTTTTGATTAATATTACCAGTAAAATGTAGGTATAAAGTAAATAAATTCTATCTAGTCTAACAGTCAACTTGTATTGTCCACAGAATGGCGACCACCGCAGAGAGTGGAAAGACAGAAGTAAAAGTAAGCAAAGCAATACGATCTCGACTCAATTTCCTATTGCATCCTTGTAATTTCCTTTTTGTGAGATCGTATTATCTATTGTTAACCGTAACCCACAATAACCGATGTTCTGCCGTACTAATAGAATTGGATTTTATGTTTTTTTAACCTGTTGTTGTTAAGCTGGTAATAGTATTCTGTTAGATAATTGCTGAATGTGTTTAATTAAAAATCAAATGTTTGTTCTGTAGTTTATTTCAGAAGCACCGTTTGGAGTATATATAGAGAGTTAGAATAAACTGTTTAAAAAAATATCCATACAAGATTGCTTAATTTGGGTACATATTACCTACAGTGAGGTATTAGTTATTCCGAGATAATAAATTCAAGAACTAACAAAACATTAATTGAATGTAGTACTCATTATTTCAGTTTTTCTTAATCACAACATTAACACAACACAATATTTGGATAATAATGGATAGTCAATTGTTTCTTATATTTTATTTGTATAAATTAATCTTCCATTTTGTTAAAAACTTAATTAAAAAACTAATGTTTCTATTTATTAAAAAGTTTTATAAGATGTTGCGTTTAAGTTGTGCGTGTACATTTATACATACTTTTCCACTTTAATAATGATGAACAAAATCATCAGTTTCATTTTCAAACAGTTTGGTAAACAAAAATGTCTTAAAATATGTTTTGGTGCAAACATATAGGTATTTTTCATTTCATTATTTGACTGTTAATAAGTTCTGGTGATGTTTTTTTAATTACTTCTGGTGATTTTCTCGTGATTACTGAAATTGAAGAAGGTTTGTACTACACAGTACTAAATAACTCTTCAGAGAGCAATATAGTAAATGAAGAGTAATGTACATGGAGGCAAGGTCGGAAGGTTTTACCTTTATTTCTAAGCTAAGAGATAGATATTATAATTTACTAACCCAAAGAATTATAACAAGCTTTCTACATTAATAATATGAGTTCTCATTCATAATGTCTTGTCATACATTGGTATAATTTTACATTTAAATATTAATTTTACATGTCAAATTAGATGTCCAAGTTCTTAATATCAATTTGTATTAAACCGCATTTACTTTTTTATATTTATCGATACAAAGCAATTTTATGGTATGCAAGAAGAAGTGGTTAGTGATTAATGTATTTTTAATTTTGTTCGTTTAGTAACAAATTTAGTTTTTTTTTGCTTTATTATGTATAACTTTATTTACAATAATAAAATATAAAAACAAGGGAAGAAGTTTTATTAAATTTTAAATTTTAATTAGTTGTTTTAGTACATATATGTTATCTCTGTATACATATATGTTCGTACATATTATGAACTTCCAAACCTACGTCTTCAAAAGATATTGTAATAAAATATTTCATGTTTTCTACAATTATATATTGGCACTACCAGCAACTTCACAAATACTGAAATATCATAAAAATTGTCTACACTTTTCGAATGCCAAACGAAAATTCATAAATAATATCTTATAGCAAGAGAAAACTAGCGGCGGCGCCAAGCTTGCATCTAGTGACGTCATAGACAGAGTGACGTCACAAATATCCTCCGATACGATGAATGCTATATCGAATCGTTTTGGTACTGAGCCAATACAAAGGCTGTCTTTTTTAGATTGTAAATTTTCAATTGTAAACTTCAGTAAGGCGCATAAGAGATGTCGAAATTAAAACATAAAATTAAATCAATTTTTGTTCTATTTTAATGACATTGATATAAATTTGTATATAATAAAAAACATGCAAACGGAAAGATTTTGAAATTTTGAAGGATATTTTCATTTTACACAGTTAATCTTTATCTCTATTGATACATTTTAATAACAGCACCCCTAAAAATAATTGGTATTTCTTTATGAAGTAGGTAATCCGTGGCAGCACGTATGATTCGGACTGGTTATAAATCTCGGATATCGTTGCGTTTAAATAACCGTTGAACGTTAAAGAGCTACTACTTGAACACGTGAAATATTGGACAATTTAGCTCTGAGAACGGAAAGACACGGTTAGGTTAGTAACTTTCCCGAAACATCTTAACATTAATTTACACAATCGAGCAAATAAATCGTAAACTACACTGTTTTTTTAAATTCTACAAGAAAGTCATCTAAATGGATTTGAAGTCACGACATCGCTACGCAATACGACATTCCTTAGAAATGTGCAAAGTAGGCGTGGAGAGTGCATTACAAGGCGGTGATGAATATTGCTATTGCTGGCAGCCATTAGACGCACATTCCGCACACATCTGCCTCTTAGCGCTGCACCAGGCTCCGCAGCAATTTGGCACTGACGTACATGCTAATAGAACGAACGGTTCAAGCATGAATGGAACAGTAAATAATAATCGCGAAACTGTCGGAAGTTGGGCGTTGTTTTGACGATTCGCTCAAGACAAATAGTGGACGAGGCGGTCGTTATTGGGGTCGGTACCAAAATACATGAGTGGTGAGGAGCGCGCGGCAGTAGGCGGCCGCCGGCGCACGCGCCGACCGCGCGCAACTCTGCCCAGACTCCGATGTACCGCCTCATTTACTACCGCGCTATATTTAACCGCTGCGACCAGATTTCATATCTGCATGTTCCCACACAAATATAAGTGATCCACCGACGTGTGATGCGAAATCGAACCGAGTGCCGTTCCCGACAGTGTCAGATATTGATGTGTTGACTGGATAAACAAACCGCGAGGACCGCGCTGCAGCGCCGCGCAGGAAGTAAATATCATATTTTGCGGCGAACGTTGGACCTAGTGAGTACCCTTCGTCTATTTTCTACCAAAGTTGTCAGATTGCCAGAACTCGGACGGGTTTATACTCTCTAAAATATGTTTATAATATTTTTAATAAATCGTATAGTGGTTCACGTTTGATAACGGTCGCGAAATTTATTTCAGCGATGAATCCGCCGGCGGCGCTGCACGGCGCGATGAGCCGCGACCGGAAGCCGTTCACGTACACTCCGGGAGGCCTGGACCTCTCCGAGATCAAGTCCTCCAGGATGGCAGCGCGGCTCATGCGGAACGCCATGAACGAGGGCGTCCCGGAAGTGCCCAAGCAGTCCGTACAGTCACCACCGATGCCTTCCACACCGATTGCAGTGCCAAACTATAACTGTCTGCCAGTGCAAGTGTTCCCCGCTTTCAATCTACCGGCAAACCCTAAATCACTACTGAGGACAAGAAGTAATCCTGCTCCACCTCGAGACTTGCCTATGAAGGCGCCGCCGCCGCCGACACAGTTTGTAAACAACTCCATGACATCCGGACCGAGTCAGTATGACACATTCAATAAAAATATACCGACGTACTCGCAGATAAACAATAACAGACCGGTGTCGATGTTTGAGTATGGCTCACCTGCTAACACCTATACACCGAGCTATGAAAACGATGCATTTAGTACAAACCTTCCGGAAATATGCTATGATGCTGAATATTTTCGAGCTCCACCAAGAAGTAGCGTTGGCGATGCCAACGAAAGCAAAAAAAGTGAAAACAATGATAGCTTTTCTTCATCAAATAACTTCAATTTCTACTCAACGGATAATAAAGTATATGCTGAAAATAAAATCAGCGTTATACCGGAAATAGATACTACAAAATTTGACAGATACTCTGAGACGATGTTTGAACCTGAGATCAAGAGTAAAGACAATTGCTTACCCAATGTTCAAAGCAACCAAGACCAAGTCATATATCAAGATACACACTCAAATATAGGAATAAATTCCGAACCAATAGCAGAAAGTGATACGGAGAAAAATAGTTATGAAGTTGAGACAAATATTGTGCCATCATATAATACAGAAACTGAAAATTATCCTACTGAAAACTGTGATAACTCCAAAGATGTAGATACAGAAATTGTAGTTGATATTTTCAAACCTGCTTTAGACTATTCGACTTTTACTTCTGACGACAAAACGTCAAAGTCCTTTGAAGAATTTGAAAGTCCTGACGATAAAAAGGTTCAATTAAAATCACTGTATACTTACTATTTCTATATTTATGTATCTGTATTTCTAATCTGTTACATGTATTTGCTATACAATGTCAAAGAGTTATAACATCCGTAGTATATATACACATCAACATATGTCTAGCATGTTTATTGTGAGTTTACATTACTGATATATTTAATTTTTCGTATCGCTAACAACTTAACTTGCGTGATAGACCGTCAATTTGCAGCTAACAAAGGTTTATGTTAATTTCAGAAAGAAATCAAGGTGGTCGAGAAACAAGTCGTTGTTACCAGTAAAAACAGCGTAGAAAATCAAAACGGATCAAGTAAACAAAATGGAGACAGCGAAATTGAAGCTGTAATAAAATTACCGTCTAAAAAGTCTGCTGCAAAGACTGAAACAAAAGTTGAAGTAACTAAAAAGACTTTACCGGATGGTTCTATTGAAGAGGTCAAAAAAACAATTACAAAAACTACTATTGATGGAAAAACAGAAATAAAAACTAAAACAGAAACAACAATAATTCCTAAAGAAGACGACGAAGATGAAGAGGTGGAGGAGGAAGTAGAAGAGGAAGAAAACGGTGAATCACAAGAAGAAATTGTTGAAGAACCTACGGTAACAGTTGTACAAAAGACAACGGAAGAATCAGGTATACCTAAAGAAAATGGTCAAGATAATATAATTAAAACTGAAGAAAAATCCGAAACAACTACTACATCGACAAAAAAAATAGTCATAATTCAAGACGATGAAATTGAAGAAAAAGAAGACAAAGTGGTAGAAGAAAACGAAGCAACTGATGATTCAGAACCAGTTACATTTGTTATCAAACAACCAGTTAGTAAGCCACAAGAGTCTCAAGAAGAAGAAATCATTGAGGAACCTGAAGAGGTGGAGGAAGAAGAAGAGGTTGAAGAAACAATTCAGGAGGAAGTTAAAGAGGAAATAAAAAATGTGACCTCCGAGGTAAAAGAAGATAATCTGGAAGTCATTGAAAAAGAGGAGGAAGAAGTTGAAGAAGAAGAAGAATATGAAGAAGCAGAAGAAAAGGAAATTCCTGAATCTGTAACTGAAGTTAAAGACAAAAATGAGGACAAACCAACTGAAGTATCAGAAAGTGGAACAAAAGTACAAGAAGAAATCGAAGCCAAACCTACTGATGTCACAGAAGACACCATATCTGAAACCGATGACAAAAAAGAAGAAAAACAAGAAGTCACCGAAGAAAAACAAGAAGTTATAATTGAAAAAGATGAAGTTAAACAAGAAAAACCAAGTGTTCAAGAAGAAACGTATACGATAAAGGTGGAAAAGGTTGACACCCAAGATAATCAAGTACCACTCAGAGAACCTTCCATACCACTAGAAAAGGTGGAAGACGTTGAAATCAAACCAATTGGACTAGGTGATTACTTGACCAGAACAAGTACGGAAAAGACAGAGATCATTACAAATCTAGCAGATAAACCGTCAGGATTACTCACTGAAATTAATAGAATTGAAAACATAGTCACAGTAAACAGAACGACTAAAACGCTAGATCGGGCATATGAGGACATAACACAACAAGGTATTCCAACACTGAAGACTTATTTCACACCACACGTGGATAAACTTTCAACTTCTCCGCAGCCACAAAGGCCATACCAACCAGTATACCCGCCGGAACCAACTACTGAAAGGCGTCACAGCTTGTTGTTAGAGCGACTAAGTGTCGAAAGGCAGCTGCCATCTGCCGATATCTATCAAAACAACTATCAATATAGCAACCAAACCATTGAACAACAACGACAATGGTCTCAAGAACCACAAGCGGAAGTTCTCACAGTTAGTAACGTAAAGCCTAGCCAAATTACTAATCAGCAGTGGTATCAGCAGAAAGAAAATGCTATTTATAACAACGTAGCTCCTAGCCCGCAGCCTGCACAACCTGCTGCGCCATCTTGGAGCCAACCTAAACCTCAATCCCAACCATTGTACCAGCCTCAAGCACAATATCAGCCTCCACCTCAACAGCAATACCAAGCCCCGCCACCTCAACAGCAATACCAAGCCCCGCCACCTCAACAGCAATACCAAGCGCCGCCACCACAACCACAATACCAAGCACCACCCCAACCGCAGTATCATGCACCTGTTCAACAACAGCCACAATATCAGCCAACTTACACAGAAAATATTCACGAAAAATCTTCAAGCACATATCAAAACACGTTTTCTTCTTACACACCTCAATCTCAACCTACCAGCTGGGCTAGTAAGCCTCTAAGTCCGATTCCTACTATCGTAACACCAAACCAGCCGAGCCCGTACAGCTCTTCCTATCTCAGCAAAGACTCTTCAGAGTCCTACCAAAACACGACACAGAACTTTTCATCATCTTCTTATGTGCCACCACCTTGGGAACAGGACTCTACATACATCGCTCCAGAAGCACCACAGAACTACTACCAACCACCTTCTCAAACGAGTTCATTCTCTCCTGCTGCTAACAAAGGCTGGAATCCTAACCCACCCACTAGCAAATTCAGCAAGCCTCCACCGACAGCTTACATCCCACCTAAACCAAACCAGTCATTCGTGGCACCTGTAACTAATGCTGAACCTCCGCGAGTTGCCGGACGTAAGACCTACTACAGTGAATACGAAAGGCGTTATATTTCCGTCCCTGAGTCGACCTACGTGCCCGGTGAGAGCAAATACCAGCACCAACCTGATCCGTCTCCCGCTTACTATTACGACAACAATGAGCCCGCTGAAAATGTTGAGCCTCAGTGGCGCAGAGAGCTCAGAGAATTCACGGAAAAGTCTCAAACTCAGACTACGACTCAAACGAATGTCCAGCCTCCGTGGGAAGCTGAAGCCAAATTTGCTAAGGCTCCTGAGCTGTCTTACACTCCGACGCCCACGTGGAGCCAGACAGTGCGGCCGCAGTCGTGGCGCGAGAGGAGTTTCGAGTCCGAGTTCGTGTCACAAGAGTGGCCTAAGACCAACACGCTGGGACGAGGCCGTCCGCTGAGCTCGTACGGGAAGGAGACTATTCCGGAGAGGACGCGAGGGGTGTCCGTGGACCGCTACAACCCGAACAGCTACCAGGCGCCGCTGGCTGCAGAGCACCCCCCGGTGCAGACACACACGCACGTCCCTCCAGCGCCGCATGCGACCGGCTACCACAACCCACACGTGCCTGCCTATCACGCCCGAGCCTCCGCTGAACCTAGGTGAGTGCTAAGTTTATTTTATCTTCTATTTAATTTAACAGACGTTAGCACTTAATTTCATACAAAATACCATTACAATTTGCCTTTACAACGAAATGATTTTACGAAAAACCTTACCTTTAAAATTTTATCATATTTCATTCATAGTCGAAATAAATATTCATATGCTATTCTGGCATTCCACATTCGCGGAAGTGATAGCGTGATGGAAACATTATATTCAGTAACGGAAATTCGGATCTATTTTTGTTAGAACTACCCTCATGTAGACTATTAAATCAGCGGAGTCGGCGTCACGTAAACAGTATGTAATGTTATGAGCCATTAAACGCCCGATTAATTATAGCTATCCTAATTTACTCTCTGGGCCCGAATCTCTCAGTACGTCTTGCCAAACAATTTGAGCGAAATGATCTATCATGTCTGCAAAATTCGCATAAAATTATCTCGAGCGACTCATCTCAATTTACATTCGATTGGCGTTATCCAAATAATAGAAATACTCTTAGGATAAAGTACAGAAAGATTTAAAATCTTGCCGATTTTAAGGATGTCTTGTCTACTAATTTTAGGAAAGCATCACGTACTCGTAGTTTATACGTGCTTGCTTTATTGTCACGTACAATAAATCACGTGACAAAGCTACGTTAGCAGTACCTAGAAAAAAAGAAAGATCAAAAGCCCGATATAATTTAAAATACCCGTTCTCTCCTGATGCTTGTTGTTGTCTCCTTTCAGAGAGCCAGTCAGCTACCAGCAGCCACGCAACTTGAGGGAAGCCCGCGCGAGCCCCTTCCAGTCGAGGTCTTTCAAGTACCTGCAATGGATCACTGGAACCGACGACTAAACTAATCTTAGCTCTAACTAATCGTAAGAACTTGCTTGGGAACATTGTTTCGATTGTTTATGATAGTGAATTTGTATCATCTTACTCATACATACGTATTGACATGATGGCCATTCTTTTGAACTATCTATGATTAAAAACTCGTTTTGTTTGTGTGGTTTGGGCAGAGATCGCTTCAAGTTTTTCACTCAGTACAGTGATCGCTTCAAGTTTTTTACTCAGTTTCACTTTTTACCACCGACCTGGTGGACTGACTGTACTGAGTAAAAAACTACTAATTATTTATTTATGATTGTTTGTGTTATTTATTTTATCTCTTCTATTTCTATTGTAAACCACGTCCTCCGTTATCCTTTATTAATTTCTCTCCATCCAATGGTTGCCTGGAAGAGATCGCTTTTAGCGATAAGGCCGCCACTTGTGGCACTAGTATAAGTTTAATCTATTTCTTTGTATTTTATTTTTGTGTGTTACAATAAAGAATATTCTATCTATCTATCTATCTATCTATTTATTAGATAAATAAATAAATATTTAGAGTAAAAAACTAGTCATCTCGCAACCAGATATAATGTTAATCAAGTGTCCAAACATACTATCTGAAATTAGCGATACAGAACAAGAAACAATGTTCTTAAGCCGAAAATGTACGTACTTAACTTATAATAATTTAAGCATGTCATTAAGTTTTGGTAATTCAAAAGTTATTTCACTGAAATCCCGCATTTCTGTAAAGAATACTGCGATGATTTTCCGTGAATGTTTAAAACAATATGGATAGGACCGATTGAAACGATAAGTCCGATTTAATGATTGTAAATTTAAGTATTTTTTTAATTTAACAGCGATTTGTACAGTGAGTTTTTACGGATTTTAGCTTAAGACTACTACCGTGTTGTTTTTTCAGGCTCATGTAAATTATAACAAAAGATCTTTTTACTATATTTAACTCTTCAGCGCCATTTACATATTTCTTTAACATAAACACTAAACTCAAGTAATTATATTAAAAGTATATCAAGTAAAGCATTTTGACAAAATTTGCATTTATTTTAGTATCATGCATATTTTTGAATCTCATACAAATCATGTCAATTTGAAAGCAAATGAGATTAAATTCATAGTAATTTATTTACTTTACATAAACTAGTCAAAATACTTATTTACTAGTCTTAAAAAAACATATTCAATGCATTTCTGCTTGTTACCGTACTAATTGAAAGCTTTTGTTTACACAATTAATTCATTCTCCACACGAATTTTAATTCTAAAGCTGCTTGTTGATATTTGCAAAGCAGGATTTAAATTCATGTCTTAAATTTCATACACTAGTTTGTGTACTTATGAAACTTTGCGCCTTTTGTTTCAAAAGAGCGATGTAATGTTCATTAGAATAGTACACAGTTTAATCATTATTTATTAAATCATATTAACAGTCTCACTTAAAAACCGTCCACGAGTAATAAGTGGAACAGTGTTATGTTTACCTTACATTGATAGTTTTGCAAACGAATGATTTTAACCAAAAATTGTTAGACTTATTGCTATTGGATGTTTTTTTAAGTAAGCTTCAACTTTACACCATAATTAGATTCATGGGTGTGTCTAATGAAGTTCCTTCCTCATGTACTTATTTTATTTTAATTACATTTAATTTATGAATAATGCATGATCCACTAAGTTGTATCATAACGTTGTTTCTTATTTATATTATTTTGTGAGATCATTGTTGAGTTTTAATATTTAAATTAAATAATTTAAAATTTTAACCATGTTGTTTTTATTTCAAGTTTAATATTTTCCTATATATGTAATTAATTAGGTAAGTAGTGGATTTTAAGAAATGATATTCACAGAAATATTTTCTTATCATTATATTTTAATTAAATGGCTAGAAGAAATCAAGAAATGGACAAAGCTAAGCTATCGCATCTAAAAGAAGCATCATGGGAATGGAAAAAGTTTTGCCAAGTGACCTCCGAACTCAATATGAAGATGGCACCCGATGTTTTTTTTAAATCATTTATTCATTTATACCCTTGTAAGGGTGACATTTAATTAAAACCCTTAATACAATAAAGACCCTTAATTTAATAAAGACATTATACAAAATATTCAGCAAACAGATTTTCTTAACTTAATAGCTGTATTGTATAGTTCATAAAGTTGCCTAGCCTTTGGAGATGAGGGTTGCGCCAGTATACTGTTGCAACCTCCTACCTGCCAGAATACATGGTTACATTCAAACAATTTGCGTCTCAAGTCTTTGTTCCAGTCACACTCCATCAGAATCATGTTCTGATGGAGTGTGACTGGAACAAAGACTTGCAAGAAGACGCAAACGATGATGATTTTTTATTCATAGCTCAACATTATCCGATGCCGGTTGAGGTTAAATGTCCAGTCCTTTTCAGTTTTTCATTGCACTTGTTCAGACATATTACTTATTACCTTAATAATTTGGATTTAGTTGCACATAGTTTTAAGCAAATTTGTTGTCTTGGCCAGTCTTGCCATTTGAATCAAGCATCATTATTTTATTATTATTCAAACAACAACCAATTTATTTAAGCCCCAAAGATCTACAGCAACCAGACGTAAAACAAAAACCTAATTCCCGTAACGCAACGCAACCCAAACCCCTTCCGTGCAGAATCTAGTTAACCATAATTCCTTTTTAAATCCTAGTTGAAATGCAAGAGAGCGGTCACGTAGCGAAGTAAATAAGGATGTACGTTACTCCCCCCTCTAGGAAACCCCTTTTTGAACCGTAAAAAATTCTCTCTTTACAACCTCTGTACAACGAAAGGCTTTCGTCGACTACAAAACTACTTTAATTTAACGTGTTAGCGTTTTTATGTGGTGACAGGATGGAATGATTAAAAACGCGTGGGAAATGGGAGAGAATTTTTCTATTCCAGTAGGTACGTATGTGTCGTATGGAACTTTAGGAAAATTATACAATTATTTAAAAGCAAAATGTGTTTGCTGGTTTGTTGTTTTGCTCGTTCCTTTTTCTCGCCGAAACGGAGTTACGGAAAGATGTAATTTTAGGTATGGCGGAAGTATAGGCCCCTGAAAGTGAGTTAGGCTTCCTATTATCCCAAAAAAATAGTCTAGTAGTCTAGGAACAGATATTACCGCAAGCATAGTTTTTAGTGGTATTTTAATCTAAATGTTTAGTATAATTAGTATAACTATTATATTAATGAAGCGGAGAAAACCTAATTTATTTGAACCAGCCATACCAAAGATTATTTTTTAATTTTGTTAAAAAGATAAGCGAAATATGTGAGGTCTTGCCAAGTATTTAATTTTCAACTGCGTAAAGATTTTGGCTTCTTTTCCACTCTGCTCTTAGCCGCTAAGTGAAGGCTTGGCATAAAGGCCTATTCAAATACAATCTGTAATGTTTTTCATGTACTAATAGAAAAAAAAAAAGAATTTAAACAAAAATAAATTTACTTATTAAAAGGAACGGAAATGAATTTGTGATAAATGAATTGAAATTAATATTATTCTAAGCAGTTTCTTAACTTATAACTTCGTCTACTTGTGTCGTATTCCTTTATTACAAAGGGGCGTGAAATGAATTCGCTGGGGGAATTCTTACGATCAGCAGGTGCCCAGGTCCTTGGTGTTATAATTTTTTTAAATTACCGCTAGCATAATGAAAATCCCCTGGATTAGTAAAAACATACCTACTTGCTTTTGTGATGAAATTCAAGAATTAATAAGACACAGTTGTAGTCGTGTCTCAACTAGCCTTTACTAAATACTGGCACTTCTCCAAGGTGTTCTCCACGACACTGCCTTGTTATCCAATTATTACTCTGCCGGAGCAACATATTGCCATCTTATCGCTGTAACTTGGGATTAACTTACTTGTTATTGCAGCTAAGAATGCATAATAATGCAAGGGAAGAAGAAACTGTAGTGAATTTAACGAGATGTTTAGTTTTAATTTGTAAGAAATAAGGGTAGTGAAGTTTAATACACTTTTTCACTCACACAATTGCACTCGATTAACGGTGAAGGATAACATCGTGAGGAAACTGACATGGAAGGACCTGGGCGCCCACCACGATATATCTGCCCAAGAAAACTTCCCTAACGAAGTAATTCTGCGGGGAGTCACGACCCTCAGTCATGAGGAATACGACTCAAGGGTAGTTTGAAAACTCTGGCACAAGAGTAGGCCACTCTTATACCAACTTACTTTTTAAGTAAAATAATAAAACCAGATGCTTTTTAGTATCACTCCGAGACAGGCACACCTGATAAATAAATAAAAGGTAAATAAAATCAATATACCAGGAAATTGCACACATCGCCATCTAGCCCCACACTAAGCAAACGCTTGTGTCGTGGATACTAGACAACTACTACTCATATACTTTTTTATAAATACATACTTATAAATACATACTTATAATACATACTTACTTTGATAATTGATAATTGTAACAAAACTTTGTCGTTTTCAAAACGATGTCGTTTCCTATTATTGTTTAATAATACTGTAACTTTATAAAACTGATAGTTGGTAAGCTAAAAAACTGTAGATTTCTGTTTTAAAATATTTCTATGAAAAACAGTGGGGAACACATAATTTAACACAAAATAAAATCACGGCTTAAAAGCATTTAAGCTCATTTTGTAGTAAAGTTAAAACAACCAATTAATGTCTATAGTTCTTTTCACTCGTATTTAAAAATGTGAATTTCCTTCGAAAACTCCGCGTTAATGCAAAATTTTGCGGCGGAAATGCTTATCTTTTCATGACATTCCTGTTACTTTATAGTCGCACCTCACTTACCTGATACATGGGTTATTTTCAACCTTATTCCGTTGAAATAGGGTTGCGAGTTCGCTGTGATATTTGAAATTCACTTACTTCAAATGCAGTGCAAAAGCGTGTTTTGGACAAGTAAAAAATATAACAAGCAATATGCGACCGCTAGCTTTTATTCCTCGTGGTGGCTTAGGTGGCGACTGCCGAGAATGATGATTGTCAAATAGAAAAAAAACCTTCTGTAATATCGGATCCTGAGAATAATTATAACGCCAATTTTATCCTGGTTTGTCTGGCCTGTTAGATTAGTTGGTAGTGGCCCTGCCTTCTAAAGTAGAGGTGTGGGTACATATGTTGAGTCTGGTCGGTTCTATCTATACTAATATTATAAAGCTGAAGAGTTTGTTTGTTTGTTTGAACGCGCTAATCTCAGGAGCTACTGGTGCGAATTGAAAAAATCTTTTTGTGTTGGATAGACCACTTATCGAGGAAGGCTGTAGGCTATGTAACATCACGCTGCAACTAGCATGAGCGAAGAAACAGTGGAAAATGTGAAAAAAATGGGGAAAATTATTCACCTTTGAGGGCTTCCGTTGCGTGTGCTGCGAAAACGGTTCAAGTTATCAAAAAAATATGTACAAAAGAATTATACCTCTTGAAATGATCTAACAAAATGTCTGCAACAGTATATGTCTATCTTTTAAGATTAACTCACTAGAACCGTTTTTATGGTAATAACTATTCCATGCGGATGAAGTCGCTGGCACAGCTAGTGTATTATATGTACGTATTTAAAAAAGTTTATAAGTATGATATCCGTTATCAAGTACCCACATCACCAGCGTTTACTTAGTGAGAGGCTAGATGGCGCTGTGTGCTATGCCCTGGATTATTTATATTATTTATCCGTAGCTGATGTAACCGGTGACATTTATTAATAATAAAAGTATACGTAACCACTTTTCTGTAAGTAATACACATATAACATTGACAGCAGCTGAGCTGTATCTAGTTGGGAGAACTATATAATATTGTCTTCACTGCGCACTAATATTACTACGTGTATAGTTTAATAATTAAATTATGTTTATAACTAATAAACAGTCAAACCATAGTATTTTAATTTAAGAGTGTTTCCTAAGGGTTCCACTTTGAAGATTGCATATAACGAAGCATGATAACAACCATTTTGGTAACTTGTGCAAAGCTATACAGTTTGTAATATCAATTGTACCGGACAGAAATCCACCGACGACGGCTATTGCCGAGTAGCCAGTCTTGAAGTGGAACAGTATAGGTCTGATTATATCTGCAGACAAGGAACGGGCAAGAAACGTATCGTCGACGACATTTTAATAGTCGGTGTGACCTTTTTCTTGCATGATCATCACTTTATGATACAACTAATTATTATAAAAGCGTAAGTTTGTGTGTATGAGTGTAAATGTTTGTGAATTCTTCACACTCTAATGGCTGAATAGATTTGCATAAAATTTTACATAAAGGTCACATACTGCAGCTACTAGCATGTCTCATTTGGGATCCTATTTAACACTATTACCATATCAAAAAGTCACGATGATCTGTTGTTCCGTTGAGGCGAAAAGAATGAACAAGCATCAACAAACTCGCTTTTTTTATATCTTTACAACTAGAGGGCGCCCCGTAGTTTAAAAAAAAAATCAAAATTTATTTATTTCAGATAATAGTAAGATCACAATACAAAGTTTTACACACGGATACAAGCGTTAAAAGCTTATTTATCTGCGTTGACTATTTAATTAGAATCATAATTATCACACTATGTCTGATTTAAGTTTCTTCACTATACCACACAATAGCAATTAAAAATATCCTCGCGTCACTTTAGATACGAATAAAACAACCTAATTTTCTAACGAACTTGTTTAATTAAAACACAAACAAATATATGTTCTGTCTACCACGGCACACGTTTAATGTCTGTAGATAAAAATCCAACTCAAGACGTGAAATGGACACTGAGCCAGTCTTGGAATTGCTTGGATAGCATCGCCAATGGAAAGAGATAACCATTTATTGTAAGCACCTTCGGTTCATTGTTAGCAGTACCTACCTACTTAGTGTATTAACATATAATATTACCTATTTTTACTGTAGTTGGCTTAATGTACGTGTTGGCTTAAGCTGTTAGTACTTACATAAGTGAATGAAATAAATAAATAAATATATAACATTATTTGAATATTACTAACCAAGCAACGAAGGAAGGATTTGGGTGTCCATTATAAAGAAAACTCAGTCAGGAAAACTTCCCCAACAAATTAATTCTGTGGGAGAGTTATTTTATGGATAAAAAATTATATAAGTACTTAATTAGAATAATATTGTAGTTCTCAATAATTACTGCAAGGGCCAGTAAGATATGTGGATCAATATTATATATATATTTGTTTTTATTATACTACGAAAAAAAAATAAGCAACAGTAAATCAATTTTATAACTGTAATTAGGTATTGTATCTTTTATTGTATCTCTTAGTTTATTATTCTTTGTCATGTATTCATGTTTCATAATAAATAATAACTATGACGTAATTTACCTGTACCTAGTATTATATTGGGAGATGACTCTGGCCTCGTAACACAGTCTTACGGCTACCACGAGGTCAGAGGATTCACATGTTATTTACGTCAAATAAACGAATTTTGTATTTTGTATTATTGTACATATTTTGTAAATTTATTTTGGTGTCACAAATAATAGTATACAACTTACACGACTCAGTCATATAAAAAAATATAAATTAAATATATCATACTGAAATCTAATCATACGCATAGGTTATGGGTATGTTAACAAACTTACACGTCGATACCTTAATTGGCAAACCAGCCAACTCCACTTAATACCAAAATTTTTTTTATGTGTGATTTGTGTCGTAACAGTCAATAAGCGTGAAGTTTTAGGTCTCTCCTGAAAAATTTACTCAAATGGAGTTAGCTGGTTTGCCAATTAAGGTATCGACGTGTAAAGTAAACTGGTCCAATCTAGTTTCTGGCAACACTCAATATGAATAACGCGCCGAAGAGGGCAGCACCCGTGGGGATACCCGTGCGAAATTCGTGTTAGCTGATTACACTTCTAATGTTTGCGATAAAAAGCGTTCGCATGTACAAGGGCTAATATTTCATGATTACAAGTAAATGATAAAATAAATTAATTGTACGAAAAATATAGTTACATTGATATGTTTCATGTCACACCTTGAAACAGAATCATGTACCATCATCATCCGTAGCTGGTTTTTTTCCCACTGCTGGGTATAGTCCTCTCTACTGTTATGCCAACAGTCTCGGTCTTGTACCAATCTCGTCCATAAGTCATGCTATACCAACGAATGGATAATGCATGGTTATGTAATTATATAAATACAAATGTATGATTGGTAATGTAATTAAAAATAGTGGATAAAGATTAATTGGAAATCAAATGTCTTTAAATTTTTTAAAGGGGACCCTTCATTAAGTTTTTAATTAGGTATAAGTACTTATAGGTATGGTATCTTTATTCCAATTAATATCGGTAGCCCCATGTGGTACTGTGATCCTGGAAAAAATCTTATTACATATTATGATTTTGTAAACTTGTAACTAAAAAGAACACAGGCCTCAGTGGCGCCACCCGCGGCGGTTCGTTATCAAACTCCCAGGGAACCGCCATTATCTTTGACGAGAAAAGAAATACCCCAAATTGTTCTAATTTATGTGAGCAGGTATTGTTACCCAGGGGAGATCCGAACGATTGTTGTGCTTGATTGTATTTTCACCATCATTATGATCATTGGCCTTAGGTATTATTTATCTACGTGGGGATGATTTATGTAGTGTCCGTTAGATTTTGCCGTAAGTGGGTATATGTACATATGTATGTAAGTATATATGGATATTTATAACTAAAAAAAATATATAAAGATGGTTAATGTTAAACTAAACATACTACACAGTTATATTTTGCTGCCAAATAAAAAAAAAATAAAAAAAAAGATAAATGAATACTAAATATACTGCAAATGCTACTTCGGTTTACAAAATAAATCACTTTGAATAGCTTTATAAACTCTAAATTAGAGGGCACTGTGACCAGCATATTGGCCTCATTAACACGCTGAAAGTCTAAATTAGCCTCTTTTGACGGTTTCCTAGATTAGGAACAACTCAAGACTAAACTCAACTAACCCACTAAAGATTTTACATTATTAAACACCAACTCTAAAAATATTACAAAAGAGCTAACGTTCCAACGTAAAGCTCTGGCTTTAATTGAATTCCGGCGGCGAGATTTCCCAAAGGCTGTCTGTCAAGAAGGAGCCTTTACCCGTTACACTTAATGTTTCGAACCTTACGAACTGCAGGAGCCCTACTATAACATTATAAAGTCATTTTAATAAACACATTTTAAAGTGCATTATATTTAAATTGGATTTGACAAAACCTAAACGTAGCTAAACTATCAAAAAATTTCTCAAAGCCTTGGCGTCTACTTGTTTTCCTTAATTAAATTACCATCTAGCGAAAGTAAACCATTTTCTTCCAGAAAACGTATTATATTATTGGGCAAGCCGACATCGTAAAAATAAAAACTGAATACAATGACTTTTTGAATGGTTTGTGACAGCTTTGAAGGCGCATAGTGCAACTTTATTTAACATTAATATTAATCCAAATTCAATCAGAAATACATACTAAATAGACAAAGCCAGAGTACCGTTATCAGGTACGACTAAAGCGACATCATCATTATTCAAAGGAATTGTCACGATGAATTTAGCACATGGCATATTAAAAGAGAGGCCTATATCCATCAGTGCAGTGGTACAAAGTTGGCTGTAGATGATGATGATACCACAATTACGAATTTCACTTCTTAGAGTTTGGTATAAATTCTTAAAAAATCTGAGTATTAAAGATATTGGTACGGACCTAGGAACTTGGTGCATTCGAGTCGACTTACTTTCGGAACGAATTTTAGTTGGATTTAGTATTCGCGTTTGCTGCGAATATATTTATTTGGCTCTGAGTGAAATGAGAATACGTGTTTGTGTTAGATGTGCCTTAAGTTCTTTTAAGAGCGTGAATTTTTTCATACCTTTGGTAGCTCATAATAAAAAAAAAACATTAATTTTCGTCATTGTAGGTTTAATCCATTTTCACACCTAAAATGGATTAATTAACATACACACAAAACTAACAATATTTTGAATCTGTTTTGTGAAAACTAAAAAAAAAAAAAGTTTGTGAATAACTAGGCGAGATTCATTGCCCGTAAAATATACACCCCTAACACAATTACCTACTCACAATCCCTTCGTTCTGTAAATAGTAGGATTTGCCATTAAATAAAATATCAGTATGCCGAGCCGAAAATTGGCTTCCTTCCTTAGTAATATTTTAAACTTACATCAAACTCGGGGCTATTAGATTCGTACCTTCCTCAAGTTGAATAAGGAAACGACCTTCCCACCGTTAGCCTTTCAAATTAAGCGATGAAAAGTAGCTATTACCATATCAGTATTATACGGCATTTATAAGTAGGTACCATCTTGCTCGAACAGCCGAAGTTTAGCAGAGTCCCGGCAGAAGTATGTTTATGGAAGAGCCGCATACGTACGTATGCGGCTCTTCCATAAATAGCAGTAGTAGTTCCATAATAGTCGTAATGCATAAAAAAATCGTTAACACATGTAATGAATAATTTAATTTAAAAAAACATGGATTTCTGTGACATTAAACACTATGTAGAAAAGAGATTCCACATTTTCAATTCATCTAGCTTTTGATGCGGATAGCTCAGTTTCGTCTTTGGATCAAAAGTAGCTGTTTTATCCCAGGCATAACTTACATCTTGGTATGGATGTAAGTTATGGTCTGGCTGGATGAACATGCATTTAAGGCGTGATTTAAATAAAAACAATTTTTGTAATTTTTTACTTAGCCATTTGTGAGTTTTAGTTCCCTTTCTTGAGTCGTATTTTTTTACTCCTCCCCAGAATTAATTCATGGGCAAATACATCGTGGTGGGTGTCCTGTCCAGTCCTCGGATATTGAAGTCCTCAAACATTTCGATTTCCTCACAATGTTTTTCTTCACCGTAAAGCGAGTGAAAATCTACACTTAGCTTGAAAATACAAGTCATTGATGTAGGGCCGGATTCGAACTAGGGTGCGTCTGGATGAAAAGCAGACACTGGAACCACTGAGCCACGCTTGCTTCGAGTTTTAGTTAGTAGGTACCTATGAAACGTATACCATATCCAGCACACTTAGAAAGAGCAAAGTTTAGCATGGAAGCGACGGTACTATGTCTAATTTGTTTTTATGATCGTATGTAATGTGTAAAGTTGGTATCTTACTCCGTAACGATACGATGGAAGCAAAACTGTGTCTGTAACTACAAGAGCCGATCCAATATAGACATCGTAAGCGTATTAAGGCAATAATGTTTCATTAATACTTGGGAATGTAATGTTTTTATGTAATTGGCGTTTGGATTATTAGTTTTCTTGGTATTGGGCAAGTGATGTGAGTAGGTAATTCCGCTACCAAAATCCAATCACATGAGTCAGATTATATATTAAATTGAAGGTCTTGGCTATAAAATAAAATAAAATAGCCTTTATTGTCCATTTACAAATGAAAAATTTTGAATTAAGTAATCTATTCACATAAAATGAATAGTTTCTTCAGTATATCTAGTAGTGTATATCTTTAGGGCACCCAAAATTTGGTGAAGGCCTCTTCCATGCGTGCCCACAGTTTCCTGTCTTGTGCCTGTCTCGTCCATGTGATCCCCGCTACTTGCATGATGTCGTCGCTCCACCTGCTGCGTGGGCGCCCGCGTCCCCTGGTGTAGTCGCGCGGGTACCAGTGTAGGACGCGCGCGCTCCACCGGCCATCTGAAACACGGTCTTGGCTATTAGTTCTTGAAATTCAAATTAGTATGGCATTCTATCGAAAATGTCCAACACTACAATTGGCCACTCACATACGTTAAAAATGGAAGAAACAAGGAAGCGCACTCTTATCTTTAGATTTATGATTTATAAATGAATAAATAGAGAAATTAGATGTTTTATTGTGTGCACAACGTTGTATAATGTACAAAACGTACGTACGTTACAGAACGTATTATGATGATTGCTTACAATTCTACTAAATATACTATATATCTACTATATATATCTACGAGTATACAGTGTCGTATACATATATGTATGTACTAGATTATGTATAAATGTCATTTTTTTTGTTCTCTTCTGTTAATAGTCAAATTAGTTAACATTGTATATTTTCAATTGAAACCGAAACTGTTTGATATTTAATCTTAATTTCTACATAAATAGCTCTGTATATAGCAAAGTGACTCACCTAATCAAACTCGAGCGAAGCGATGATGCGCACAAGTTGGCAACTAACTAAAAGTTTCGATTAGTTGTAGTGTTGTTACTGACGGCCTATTGAGCACAAATCGAATCGAATCCACTCGATATGACTCGATTGTTTATTTCTACTCTCTGCTATAATTTCGTCCTGGCAACTATTGTATTGAGACTAATATGGTTATGTCATGCAATATACTGATTATGTTATTATTTTCTGCGTTGATTGTTTTTACAAGTGAAAGAATCTTTAAGAAGTGGATTTACAGAAATAAAATAAATGCACAGGTAAACTAAGTTTCTTTTGTAGGAAACCACTTGTTGTAGTAGTGAAAATATTGACATAAACTATTTATTTTATCTATATGTAAATAAAAACAAAATAACAAACCAACAAGACCAAAATAACAAGACCGTGAGTAACTTGTTTAAAGCATGTCATGTTAATTGTGTACCTTAATGAATCTAGTAAGTATTTAATTTTTTTGTCATTTTAATGTACATATTTGCACACCCTATGGGTAAGAACGTAGCGCTCTGTAATACCTGTTACCATCTTTATGTATCCTATGTTCTGTAAATAAATGTTTTGAATTTGAATTTGACAAAATATAACTAATGATATTCCTATATTTTATTACCAAGAAAAGTTTATTGGCATTTTCGTTCACGCGTATTCGTTTAACGCGAGATCACAAACCTGTGAAAATCCGATTTGTAAAGTCAAATTCATCAAATCGTATCATCAATCGCTCAATTCCCATTCAACTGTGAAATATACGCGATTGAATTATTAAATTCCCCCGCCACATAAACGCAAGATTTATTTATTTTAATTTCATCCCGCGGACCGAATCCAATTGACTGAACGCAATTTATTAGGAAAAGAACGCAATATTGTACCAAATGGAAAAAACGCCCTCTAGATAAATCATAAGTAGAACGTAATAAACAGAACAATCGGGAGGGTGCAAAATATATAATTATCGACAGCAGAACGCGGCCCCAAAATCTCATTATTATTTCTATAAATACGTAATTTCACTACTATTTGACACAACATGACGCCTCGTGTTGGTTCCGTACAAATCAAATATTAGGTACATAAATCGAGTTCGAGTCCCGAGAGGTTTTTGGTTATTAGAGATATCTGATATCAATACTATATAGAGCTATTTCGAGTTATAACTGTAGTACATAGTCGGTTTATAGATATGAAAGGGCCACCCGAGAAACTAAACAGTATGTAAAAAGAAGGTACCTACACCAAACCTTTGCCAATGATTTTATTGTCAGCAACGACGTTAAAGCAGTATTATGAAAAGTTGTTTGTTTTATCTTGTGTCACAACAATAAACACAGCGTCAATGTAATTTATGGGTTTTTAATTTTTGATACTGGCTACAAATTAACATTATTTCAGATGTGCATTTGACTCATCTTTTCCCTTTATATATACAAAAGAGTATCCACATAAAAATCACGATGAACTGACGCCTTAGCTCGAAGGACTCGATTGTTCTAAGTCTCGATTCGGGTCTTCATTGAATCCTTTCGGATGGAAGGTTTATGAGCATTCGTCGATAGGTCGACGCGGGTCGTTCGTGCCGTTGGCTGTAAAAATCTTTACGGCATATAAAACTACGGCAGCGTTAGGGTTAAGTGTGATTAGGGTGTTGTACGTTCGAACGCTTGGTCTCTCAGATCAACACCGCCATTTGGGGGTTAATGCCCGTTCTCGGTATTCCGCGCAAGTAGAAACCCGTTAATATATTACGTTCTTAATCCTTCGATATCCGGAAAGATTGACATGTAACTGGAATAAACTGGTCTCTCTTTTTCAATTGTATTTTTTCATGACTGAGGGTCGAGTCAGGTCCACAGAATTAATTCATCAATTTAAGGGAGTTCGCTAGGGCAGATATATCGAGGTGTTTCCACGAAATACACATGTCTTCGAATTTGTGGTCTTCAAACGTGACGGTTTCTTCACGATTTTTCATTCATCGCTAAGCGAGTGCAAATCCACACATGATTTGATAACAAGTCGGTGTAGTAGGGCCGTAATTCAACCATGGTGTGTCAGGATATAAAGCAGACTCTGAAACCACCACACAATATACATATAGCGCTAAATTTAAGATTCTTGTCTAAAAACTATTAAAGAAAATGTATTTCCAAGGGCTTTTGTTTTATTGAACTATGTCGTTATCCAGAGATAAACTTGTACATCTGTTGGCTGCTTTATTCGCCTTTTATTTAGTCCGTATCTATTGATGTTGGTTTCGGGGGTTTCCTTCCCCGTAGGTGATTTTATTGGCGCTGTGCGCGGCAAATTTGCTTCTGATAAGAATCGTTTCGAGTCAGCTTTGTGGATAAAGAATGGTGTTGGCAACTGCACAAACAAATACATTTTTCATTTAAGCATGTAGCACCGGATAGCATTTATTCCAAAATTATGCCCTACGGGAACTAAAGTACAGTGAAATACATTTTTTATATTTCACGTAACACACTACACAAAAATTAAGTAAAATGATCTAAGATACAAGGACTTTTATCATCTTAAATCGCTGCTAAAGTAAAAAATATTTTTTTTATAACCGCTGTTCTATGTATACGCAACTAACCCTCTAAAATATAAACACATGCCTATGTGTTTATTTTTTTCCTCCAAGAAAGTTAGTGACAATGTTATCCATAAAATGTATTAAAAACCTTCAACTTTTTAAAATATGCAAATAATATAACTTTCTTCCCATATTAAATAAGCAAAAGTTACAGGTGGCCAAACATAATTATCACAAAGCAGACAAAAAACAAGGTGTGACGATGACAAATGCGACGCAAACTTCGGCCGCTGAATGACTAAACTTGAAAGTAACACGAAGCTAAAATAATTTACGAGGTTTGTAGAAAAAAAGTCAGTGACTAAACTATAGGTTTTTTGAGTTGTTATTATTTCAAATGCCGTGGAAGGATCTGAACTCCCACCACGACGGACCTACTTTCTCAAGAGGGTTTCTCTTTCTATGAATCACGATTCTCAGTAATGAAGAAAAATTACTCGAGAAGGTTATCGAGAAACGTAAGGTTAGGCTTCCAAAACTAACTCAACTCTTCTCTCATATGATTTTCTCAGTAAAGAGTAGACTATATCATTATATCAAGAGTAGACTGTAGTTCAAAAGCTACAGTCAATATGTATAAAAAAGCCTATGGATCGCGTGTAAGATTACATTTAGACTTTTTTCGATTTAAATGAGTCCCTGTAGACGCCCCTTTTTTAATTAATAATAGTAGATACCATGTTTTTTCACTTGGAGGAAATGCATTTACGCATCCCCGCACTCTCCCCGGAGGTGGCAGCGGGGTAAATCGAACTCAGACTTGATGGGACTCTACTACCGACTTTGCAGATATCCCTAGATCTATATAATATTATCGGCTTTATTCCCAGTTTTCATCTGAATCTTACGTACTGTTACACCGTACAGAGTACAGGTATATCCGCAAATGTTGTTCCCGTGTCGGCGAGCCGTAAATCTCTATATCCCAGTTAATGCTGTTTGTCCGAGTTTGCGTCGATGTTGATTATGTGATCTCGGAGGTTTTCCGCCAACGCCTCCGCTACCTACTGATACTGATAGGAAAGAATGCTGTTGGGGACATTTTTATCCAAATGTTATATTATGGATGTTGCTCTGAAAATATCATAATAATTCTTCTTCTTATCGCATGAGAGGGAGTTAATTTGGTATCAAGAGTTTTCAAATCACTCGGACAAAACGTCTTTTCGGATTTATATTTACTATCATTTTCAAGGCTTTACCAATTAAAACTGTATGAAGTTCTCCATATAAATCAAAAAATGAATCTACGCTAGCATAATTATAAACTACGCCTATACAACACAAACAAAACACAAGTTTTGTTTTTACAGTTTGTCCCAGAAAAACAACGGCATTTAGTCTCGTGCGACCTTTTATCTAGGGTTTTTGCAGCAAAAAGAGTACTACTATTAGTATTATGAAACAATCGCAAACTATATCAAAAACCATAATACGCAATTATGATACACAATCAATCAACTAGTTATACTCCTTAATTACAAAATACAAAAAATATTTTTATCGAGCCAATAATTGTAATGACCTAAAACTATTTCTAAACAATGAAAAAATCAAATACGTTTGCAACTAAAATTATTTTCATAATCATTATAACTAAATTACACCCTTTAAAAATTAAAATTAAACTCAAAGGAACCAAAAAGTTACCTCAAAATTTAAATTGTCATTAACTGAGCAGAATGTTAAACATAACCGTGTTTTTACAATTTAATTCGACGAAACCATACAATGGTAGCCCGTTGATTGTGGTGCACTATTTAAAGTGCAAAGCCTGCAATCGCCATAGATGCAAATATAGGAAAAACCACAGCGCGAGGTGGGAATCCCTCAAAATAGCAGGTTGCGTGGAAACCAAACAAAGGATGCCGCGATCGAATGGACGGAAATCTGAATTTATTTGGTGAAGTTTTTACAGTGCTGTCATTGAAATTTGATAAGAACGTATATTTGAATATGATATTTGTAATGTCTATCAGTAGCGCAAAAATATACCAATAACAAGTCTGAAATGCATGTGTAAGTTACATTATTAATTTTATGGTTTCATAAGACACGCCTGGTGCAAAAAAATATAATTGTTTAAACAAAATTAGTTACCAAAATAGTTTATGTAGATATATAGAGAATATGCAAGTAACTAACAAGAGTTAGTAATGAAGTTTCATTTTTACAAATTGAAACTTACACACAATACAATAAAAAATTACACAATTTTCAGCACATAAAGTAGGTATTATATTAAATGGCCGCCATTTGAGTGTTGCCCTTGAGTAACAATAGGCCACCTGGAGGACGACACACTATCCCACATATTTCATACGAACACATCTATATTTTGTCTTGACATTGACCCTTAGGTGGTGCACGGAATAAGAAACAATATTTACGATAAGCAGTATGAATTCTTTCGACTTGTTTTTATAAGTGCCATTTACTTTAACTGCTGGCAAAATAATAACACTTTTTATGGGTAGTAGAAACTAGCTTACAAGAAAAAAAGTATACAAAAATAAAAAAAAAACAAAACAAGAAAAACTAGGCCATTAGGCAACAGTAGCGAAAAAGAGAGCTTTTAATATGTACAAAAGTCGTCTTTCTAAAGTTAAGATTGTTAAGCTTGGCCTGTTGATTTATTTTTAGTATTGACTATTCACAACTAATAATGATTAATTTGTTTTCAAAATACGTTGCAACGTGAACAACATTTCTAACAAAATTAAAAAAATACCAACTCCACTCTTACATTTAGATATAAAAAAATTACAATTCAACTATTACAACCGCCTAGCACTCAAAAAATACAGACAAAATATTTGAGTATCAAGAATTATTCAATTTAGGATTAGGTAATCATGTGCCCCTTACTGTATCCAGCTGTACTAGAAACATGCCCCTTTCACCTTCAAATAAAGGAGTTTTTCCTATTCCTTTGATGATATCTTCGAGTCGCCCATTTTCTGAATAACCTTCAAACGAACACAAACCAATACGTTTTCTATTGTTTGCTTCGTATCGGTTTTTCCATAACAGAAAATGGATGGGCAGGTAGTGTGATATTTTACGGAAAGGAGCCTAAATATATTTGTTTGCCGGATCAAATGGGAAACAGTTTATTCGGTACAAGCTTCTTTTTGTTTTTCTTTTTCGTAACAATGTAGCTGAGGCCTAGAAAAGGAATAATTTTCTTACTTCCTGACTTAGCTTTACTGTTTGTTATCCATACTGTACTTAATATTATGAGGCTGCAGAGTTTGTTTGAACGCGCTAATCTCAGGAACTACTGGTGCGAATTAAAAAAATATTTTTGTCTTGATTAGACCATTTATCGAAGAAGGCTTAAGGCTATATAACATCACGCTGCAACTAAAAGGAACGAAGAAACAATGGAAACTGTGGAAAAAACGGGGAAAATTATTCATCTTTGAGGGCTTCCGTTGCGTACGCTGCGAAAACGGTTCAAGATATCAAAATAATGTATATGAATGAATTATTTCTCTTAAAATGATCTAACAAAATGTCCGCGACAGTATATGTCTATCTTTTAAGATTAACTCACTAGAACCGTTTTTATGGTATTCAAATTTGGTTAAAATGATTGCATTACCAATTATTTGTTAGAGTTGTATCAACATAATAATATTAATCTTTATCCAAATAAATGTGTTGTTGATTAAGAGTATTTTATTGTGAACAAAATTGAAATATGATGGCCAAAATACGCTATTCCACGCGGACGAAGTCGCGGGGGCACAGCTAGTGTAAGATAAAACAAGCAAGAAGTACTGTGTATATACATTGATTCTATTTTGTTTTACTGGAAAGGTCTACAATTGACTACAACTTGTCCATTGTTAGACAACCAAACAGTGCTCACAACAGTAAAACAGTAATCTTGCTCACTTTTGTAAAAATAAAGATCTCTCTCCGCAAAATGACAGTTCTTGACTACTCAGCCCCCGCTGAATCAATTCATTGGGATTTCTGTTGAAATATAATGACAGACGCCGAGGTCTACGAAATATTATTTAAAAGTTTTTTCAACAAGCTTTTAAGCTCCTTCGTTAAAGCTTGCCGTGATATCTCAAGACAAGCACAACACAAGCATGTGAAAAATTGTTAAAACTTTACATCACTTGGAAACACCTCGAAGTTTACCGAAGCATAACCTAGCGATATGTTATTGAATACCTACTTGGCACGGAGATTGATGACTTGTGCGTCTTCCATTATAGTTTAGCTATTGGAAACTTATGCTGGGTACAGATTAGTTTAGCGCAGGAGGATGGTTTTGTAACTTGTCATATGTGACTTGATACAAAATTACACGTAATCTCAATCTGGTCAATATTTTTGGCATATAAAATCTTATGTTTCCGTAGTTTATACTAATTTACTCGTAATAATAACATACTTTTCGTCATTTACTTTACGAAATTAATAGTTTTAAATACCCTAAAATCATCACCATCATTGGCTTTATTACATTGCGAGAGATGATTTATTTAGAAACAATAAAATAATAAATTGATTACATTTTTTTTCATGTAAGCACTTACATGAAAAAAATGTAATGTGATGTGATTTTTGACGTGTGAAAGTCTTGCATTTGTCTACAGCTCACCTGATGTCAAGCATTGGTGCAGTCTAGGATGTAGCACCTTTCTTAAAACGATATTTCAGTCATACATACATATTTACTTGATAGAGAACATTTCCTCAAAGCAAATTAATGATGTGTTTCCTCAAAACACATCATTCATTTGTTTCAAGTGATCCATCTGCCCTTACCAAATCTGCGTCCGCCTAAGTTTGATGCGAGGCGCTCGTGGCAACGCTTAGAAGTTTGCAAGATGCAGCTTCTGTCAAGCAAGCATACTTGTGTTGTATTTTATACGGAACATAGTGTGCTATGCTAAACGTCAGCAAACATTTGCTTTCCTGCTCATAAAAAGAACACGAGACGGTTTGATATTATACTGAGGCAATAAAGGTAGTACGTTTATTTTGTAGTTTATGTCTGAAGATCTTGACATGTGGACGTACAACTTATATTTTGCTTTTATTAAATTTTGATTGAAAAATTATATTTGAATCTAAACATTTTATACACATTTGATCGACATGTTCTGGGACGTAATTTTAGGTGACACTTAATCCTCAGAAAAATAAGAAAGCCCGCACGTAAATGTATTTGTCAATCAAAATTACAGATGACTTTAGGACACTAAATTCAAGAACAAGTAGTCAATAGTTGTCTGCGATGAATGTGAATAATTAGGTAACGTTGGCATAAGTAAGGAAATTAGTTTGGCAATCGCATTTGACTATACAATACGACTTTATTTACGAAAATAACTAACTAATATTTACATATATTTCACAAGTATATACAATAATGACTAAACATATCGCATTTGATATAAACATATCGAGGTGAAATATATACATAAACTACATATAAGCTCCCGACACCAGAGTTGGCCACTCTCATTCGATAAGAAGAAGAAGAGGGTGAAATCATTTCAAATCTTCATTAACATTGTTTTAATTTACTTTATATATCAACTAGTGGATGCCCGCGGCTTTGCTTGCAATATTTCAGGAAAAAGTAGCCTATGACACTTCTAAGACCTCATACTCATACTACCTACCTACCAAATATCATGAATATCATTCAGCCGTTTTCGCGTGATGAGTGTTTAAATTAACAGATAAACAGAGACATAGATTAACAGATAAACAAATAAACATTCTAGAAATTGTTGGAACGTGTTCTTTTATCAATTCGAAGTCCTATCTACAAACATTTTTTTATATCTTCAATGATCAGACTTTCTACCTTTATCTTTATTACATGTAAAATAAACCATTTTACCATCACTTTCTCAAACATCAAGCCGTATCGTATTCCGTGACTTGCCACTTTTTGATTCCCTCAAACCGAGTGTCATCGTACCTGCAAAGTCAAATCGAATTTCCAACGCCTGTCGAGAGAATCCAGCTGCGATCCCACAGGATGTGAGCTAAAGGCGTATTTAGTTCCCGGTAAAACTGGTTTCCAATATGTGGAAAGTAAATGTTTACTTTGGAGAATAGGACTTTAAAAGCTTGGCTTCACACGTGGAATGTAAATTTATTATGTTAAATGGTATCTTTGTTGGTTCGGTTCGGCAGTCTTGACTATTTTAGAAAGTTTTCAATTGTTTTAACGTATTTATAACATAACATCACTAGACTTATTAGTCTACAGAGATATTGGCAAAAAACTTGTTGTCGTGGCCTTCAACATAGAATAACTTACTTATTTAAAAAAAAAACTGGGAGAATGGAGGCAGACTTTAGAGTACAGAAATGAAGGTGTGTAAATATAGGTTTCGAGATTGTTCTATGAAATATGTCAGAGAAATCCTTAAGTGACTCCGCTATATAATGATTTGTTCTTATGTGTTTGAACAATCCAATGAAAGCATAGTCAACTCCACAGTAAGTGTGAAAATGAAACTGCCAATAAATTACCATAGAAAAATGCAACCATGAAGACTTTTACTAAGATTAAAACTAATATGAAATTTATTTTTCTTTCTTTCTTTCTAGTGTTGTAAACAAGCAACAGATATGAATTAAAAATTTTAATCTTAAAGAAGACCTAAATAATTAAATAAAGTGCTACTTGTAATAACATTTAGTACAAATATGTATAATTTACTGTCATACTGGTAGGTATCGTAGCCAAGATAGAGCAGCGTCCTAGATGTGTCCTAAGAGAAGCTATTACTTGCGGTGCACTGTCGCTTGTCAATGGATGGCCCGAATTCTGTGCAGGCAAGTATTTATGGGCGTACTGAGATAGGTGCCCGTTTACCTGAACATTGCTCATATGTATATGTTATTCATGTCGTAGAATGTGCCTTTCTTCTTTCTTTGCCATTTGTTGTTCATTTCTGAACATACGCCTCTCCAATATTTTTCCATGACTAGCGATCTGCCTCTCTAGCCATCCAGTTGTGACCTGCGTGCTTCCGGATGTCATCAACCCATCGTAACGGTGAGCGCCCTCGTGGTCTCCTGTCTGCCCATGGTCTCCACACTACTATACATACATAGTCTACTATACATAGTCGTCGGGCACTTTTGCAATACCTTAGAATATAACACAACAATACCTATACAGCTAAAGTGACAGTACCAAGATTTATTTAAGTTGACATATTGTATGATTACATACCTATTATTATGTTTGACATGATTTTAATAACAAAAAATTTCATTATTTAATAATAAAACTAGACATTGTAACTTCTAAAATTTTATAAAACTAAATGTTATAAATTCAATTTGACGAGATATTGTAATTTGTGTAGCATATTCTGTGATATTAGTACTTATACCTACCTATACCTATGTATGTTCGAACTTTACATTATCAATAAAGATTCTTTATCTTTATCTTTATCTTTATACAAATATATTGTATTCCTGTATCCAGCAGCAGATGGACAATGGCTGAAGATGATGATGATGACGAGTCACGTCTTAGAATTTTAATTAATGCATAAGAAGGTGAGATATGTTTCGGAAATATTGATTACTGATTGTTCAATACGTAATACCACAATTATTAAAATAAATAAATAAAATACTTTTAATTTACTTCTAAATTCCTATAAAGGCTTCAATATGTAATAGGTAATATCATAGGTAAATACACACAATACATAGGTAAATTATCAATAATACTTATAACCTACATACAATAGGTACTGCCTTTTTGTCGGTATATATGCATTAAATTATGTAGTTTCACTATTACACCATAAGCAAGAAGTAAAATAATATACCCATACATTTTTTTTCCGATAAAGTAATATTTCCCCACATCAATGTGTCTCGCATCGTTTCAAATTCAATACACGATAATCAAAATTCCCCCTGAATTGCCACGTAATTTTTTTACGAAGAAATTGAATCCTTAAGCCTCAAACCTTATTATATCCGTCGCGATTTTGATACAAATTTTCTTTTATACGTAAAGCGAGGCGATAAATTTGAAAGTACGTGGATGAATCCCACGATTAATATTGTGTTTATACAATAAATATCATCTTTGGGTGGTAGGTACTTTCTTATAGACAGTTTGTTATAAGTATACGACTTAAAATTGTAGTATTTACAAAAACAAATTTTTACATGGCCAGCATTTTACTTTTAAGCTTACGCATTTTTATACCGAGTTAAATCTAATACATTTGTCACAACATCATATTAAAAAAAACAGGTACATATTCGTAACTGTTTTTTTTTTGTATTATCATCATCTTCAGCCCTTGTCGACTCACTGCTGGGTTTAGGCCTCCTCCCCTTGATGCCATTGGTGGCGGACTTTTTGTTATTTTGTTTAAAATAATGTCTTCTTTTTCTTTCTAATTCTATTTTTTAGGCCTTAAGCCCTTTAGCACCGTGATTTGGGCAACTTATCACTTTCCGCTTATCCTTCCTACAACTTTCCCCAATAGCAAAGTTAATTAAACTTTAGTAAAGTCTCAGATAATCCTTTCAGATAATAATTTAATGAAATCAAAAGCTTTTGGGGATTGTCCGCCCCTGCGATACTCTGGGTTAAGGGTAGGCACCTAAGAGGAACTTAATAATATAAGTAATTATTTTATATTTCATAAACCAATTTGTTTCACTAATTTACCACATGACACGCACAAAAACAAAACTCCACGATGCATATCCGCGATGAGGTTGTAAAATATTATAATTGTTTACCTATATTTTACTATAGAATAAAAACGTAAACTTATTTAATAACTTATTATTTTATGTACCTAGAACAATTAATCATAGGTTGCGTTTTATCGTATTTTTGATTTTTATTATCTTTTTTCAAAGGTAAGATATTAAATAAAGAAAGTCGTACAAGCCGAAAGCTGAACCAGGAATAAAAAAAAACTATTTCATGTATTAGAATGTGTATCTATTTCCCTAAGCTTAGCACTACGAAAGATCCCCTCTAGAATTTGTAAGTTACATTCATGCTCAGTGAAAAAATATTCATCATTTCCATAGTAATACTTAGGGCCTGATTCATCTGAATAAAATCATTCGTCAAATGTAGCGTCACTTTATTTCTGCGGCTGCAACGGTATTTTCATTTGGTATTATGAAGATTTATGATAAAACTAGAGCAATTTCCCAGTTGGGTTGAATCAGGGACAATGTAAATCAGATATTCCTAATGTCTGTCTAATCTGTCAGTCGTGTATCCATGCAATAATAAATAAATATGCAACCTGTTCAGTCAAGTTCAAAGCGAGAGTGATCCTGAAAATCGGTTCTTATCGAGTAAGCACGCTCCATCTTAGGCCATAGCTTTTGCTTACCACTAGGCAAACTATGGCCAAGTGCAAACCCGTTCTAGATAAAAAACAAACAAATTTGTCACCAAACTTTTGGTTTGTTACGGTGCTTCATTTAAGAGCCAGGATATTCCAGTAGAGTCAATATTGTGGTGCAGTAGGTTCCACCTTGGGCCACCATATCGCCTGTATGTCACTTCATGTGGTCATATACCTGGCTATCCAGTGCAGAATTTTTTTTAGACCGGTCAAGGCGGTGTGTGACGGACCAACCAGCATCCATTTTTTACGAATGTAGTACGTCAGTACGCCTAATCATGCAGCACAGTAAAACTAGTAATAATTTCGGAACCATTTTCCCTTAGTGAGAAATCTAGTGGTTTTTATGTCGTTGGGTTGAAGATAGTAATGGATAACAATGATATTTTTCTCCTTTAACTAGTTCTTTATCCTCGGCTATTGCATTGAGTTGTCATAGCGATAAATCTCCGTTATTTATACAAGTTTCCATTGGACATACAATATTTTCAAGTCAAAATTCAAATGTAAGTAACGATTAGAGTTTATTCTAATATTATTGGCAATGACAAAGTTTTTTCTCTTTTATAAGTGTTGTATTTATAAATAAAATAGGTGGTATTATGTACCATCATAATTTATACGTGTATATAAAACACTATGTATGTATATGTTTATACAATATGAGAAAAAAGAGTCAATACATTACATATTATAATCATTTTCGATATGTACCGATGGTAATCGTATTATTATTATGAACTCATAAAACAGTTGAGAGAAACACAGATCTTGATAATTTCTTGTTTACTTCGTAGAACAATTGCAGCGTAGACTAAGTAATATAAAGTCAGTAAAAGAGCAAAGATTCGATATAAATCTCCTGACAGGCAATAGGAAGCTTGTATTGTCTGCATCTGTTACGGACACAGATGTATATAAGAAGGAGAGAAGAGAGAACGGAAAAATAAATTGTACACATTATTATTTGTTTGTCTAAATTAAATCTCATATTAAAGTGTACACATTAAAGATTTATTTATAATGCACAGCAAAACATCACATAAACAAAGAGCTTAAACACCTCTTCAAATTGCATAGAAACTTACTACTTAACTAAACTATGTACATTGGAGTTTAAAATCAGTTGCGATCTTATCAAAATCAGAAGCCGGTAAACATGAAAAAAAATATACCACTAATCATACACACTTATTTTTGAACTACGGTCAAAACCTAACGTATTTTTATTAAATGAAATGGAGATAGATAAATTTATCTATGGCACACAAACGTTTCATTCCATATTATTCTATTATTCGAGCTTGTTTGAAATAAGTGTAATTAAGTGTGTTTACGAACATTCTATAAAAAGTTATGCTTCTTTGTAGTTACGTCATTCCCCACTTCCCGGCGCCGTATCGAACTGTCGTTACAAATCACAATATTTTCCAAATGCATCCTTTTAAAATGCAAAACTAAAGCAAGGAACGGATGCAGGAGGATATTTGCTTAGCATTGATAATGCATTATTATTTCTGCCTCATAAAATTGAATATAAATAGAGCACGGTTTGTTTGTTGACAAAATGATGGAGACTTTTGCATTTAAAACATTGTATGTATCTTCTTCTTATCGAATGAGAGTGGCCAACTCTGGTGTCGAGAGTTTATCAAGGGCCTCTGATATGGCTTAACGACTGCCGAGACAAACAGCCGGGACCTACAACTCAACGTGGCAACCTGCATAACTTAAAAGTAGCATTCCATTTTAGGTGCTTTCGTGTGTTCTATGCAACACACGGAAGCGCCCAAAATGGTATGCCACTTTTCGGGCACCCATCCAAGGACTGATCGTGTCGACCTTTGTTAAACATTGGTAATCTTTTACGTTTTTACAAACGTGTGAAAATTCTCTTGAGATAGCTTCACTTATTAAAATAGCTTAGATTTTTACAGCCACATAAAAGAGTACCTAGTACTAGACATAGTCCATAAAAAAATGGCAAAAAATAAAAATCGTCGCCTAAAGCGAGAGAAATTCTAATCACGTACAAGCTCAACTTTTTAATTTTTTCATCGTTTCACCGCAGCTATTTATTGTTGTCCTCGGCAAAATGTAATTTCCAACAAATTATTAGATGTCATAAAAAGGTGTGACTTTTTTGTTTAAACACTCACACGGATTTATAAACTGGTTGGCGTGATTTCGGCTTCAAAATGAGTTCTAGGATTTTAGTACTGATAACTTTTTAAATAAATCCCGTAGAGAGGTTTGATTACTGTTAAATTTTATAAACATTTAAATTTATTTCATAAAATTGTAGTACTAAAAAGTTTTCAACTTTTTTAATACGCATTATGTTTCGTTATTATAGGTTCAGAAGTCCACGTGGCAAATTGGTCTCTGAACCAGTCACAGATTACTGGATATAAAAGTATTAACTGTGGACATTATAATAAAGAACTATGCTATTATTAGAAAAATAATCCAGGAGACTGCTCTTGTCTTCTCTTTTGATTTGAATAAATTCCTTTACCTAGACTAGTACAGTCACAGCTTACCATCAGGCAAACTTTAGTCAAATTCGAACCCGTTTTAGTTAAAAAGGGGTTTCCAATAAAACAAATATGTATAAATAAGTATGAGTTTCTTATTTATACTGTAATTTCCACACGACTGTATTATCAGCGTCACTGTCGTCCCTGGAGCCCACCAGGTTGTATTTATTGATTCAGGGCTCGTAATATTTGCTTTATTACTCAAGCTCTAATGAATATTTTAGCGGGTGAGTTATGAGGATCTGAATTTTTACAATTCAGAAATTACGCACCATTTGGCAGAGGTTCGGAAGGATGACATATGTTAGGATTACATATTGTGCTTTTGTATCGTTTGTTATATTATTCGCGAGGTGAAATGGACGTGTATTTCGGAGGATTTTTTGTCATACCGACCTCAATTTCATGCAAAATACACAAACTCGTAACATTCTAAAAGCGTCCAGTTTTTTTACTATAATAAATTTTTAGTAGCAAACATATCTGAATATGTTCTTATACATATATTTTATTACAAACGTGTCATCATCGATTCATGATAATTAGTTTACGATCTATTGAGAAAAGTGAGCTGCCTATTCAAAATTTAAAACGCAAATTATTTTCTGCTCTCTCTCTCTCTCTCTCTTTGAGTCGTATTTCCTCATGACTGAGGGTCGGTACTCCGCAGAATTAATTCGTAAGGTGAGTTCTCTTGGTACATACATCGTGGTAGGCGCCCAGGTTACACCCACGCTAGATGACATAAAATTGTGGTAAATATTGGCAAAAGAAAATCGCTTCACATTCCGACTATTGAATTTAAAGCGTCTATATTTACAAGGCAAGCAAACCATTATTTTGTTTAAGCACTTAAAACTTCAATAGTGGCGTGTCCTATCTCGGCAAAAGCGAATAGGGGTCCCATGGTCGTATGTGGTGGCAAAATTCAGTTTAGTAAATTTTCCTCAAATTGTTTGTTTAGGTCGCTGGCATAGACAATATAACCTAGACAGATCTAACTAGTCCAGTATATCCAGGGTGTTTGTGTGTAGTGTGCGGCTGTATCGTTTCGTCCATTACAAACTGATCCACATACGAACACAACATCGCTTCTACTGGAGTCGTGGAGGTCACTTAGTGGTCTAACCTAAGGCTAGCAATTAAGTACAAAACAAGCTGTCTTATGTAAAAATTATACTCAGAAAGTTTTATTGTGTCAGAAAAAATGTTAAATATCAAAATGTGTAATTATGGCGCACTTTTAGACATTATACTGTTATCTCACATCTACATCTCCGTAATATCAACAATTAGTAAATTTAATAATATATAATGTTTTTTTTTGCAATAGTCATCGAAATGAGGCATCTATTGCGAACAATATCGTTGATAACTGGGTCTAAGGTTTAGTTTAAAACAGGATTCAGCGATGTAGAAGTGTTATGTGGTCTGATGTAGAGGGCATACAGGGGCCGCAAACATTACCTAATGTATCGGTGATGAAATACTGGTTATGTCTTGGTACTGGAAACACCAACTATGCTTTAATCATGTATTTCTGTATTGAGTGAATTAAATGTAAATTATATCTTACTTGTAAACATAACAACCGACGGCGGTGGATGATAACCCAAAATGACAGAGACTAGAATCACAATGTTTTGTAATTTTTTGATGGTTGCTTCTTTACTCAGCTATACATTGAAATCCAAAAAATAAGTGTTGTGGTGGCCTGTAATTGCTAAACGAGACGATTTTTTCTGTGACATACTTTATATGTTTCGTCATTTGATATATATATAATACACATAATAATGTGCTCATAGAATATCTTGTTAATATATTATGATAATAATCTCACTGTTATAAGTAACTAGCTGTGCTCGTGACTTCGTCCGCGTGGAATAGTTATTTTGGGCATTAATTCTTTCGTACATATTTTTTTGATATCTTGAACCATTTTCGCAGCGCACGCAACGGAAGCCCTCAAAGATGAATAATTATCTCAGTTTTTTCCACATTTTCCATTGTTTCTTCGCTCCTATTAGTTGCAGCGTGATGTTATATAGCCTAAAGCCTTCCTCGATAAATGGTCTATTCAACACAAATAAATAATTTTTCAATTCGCATCAGTAGTTCCTGAGATTAGCGCGTTCAAACAAACAAACTCTTCAGCTTTATAATATTATATAGTATAGATTATTATCGCTAAATAAAAAAAAAACTATAAGAACAGTAACATACAAACATAACATATGTATATAAATAAAATACTTTACACATGTAATTAATACGAAGCAGTCTGACATGACAAATAGAAATGCAACAGTTGTAGCCTGGAGGGGACCCTCGTAATGTCGGAGTTAGCGGTGACCCGCGCAAACCTTGCGACCCCCTTTACTGGCAGAGATCAGGCATATAAATAAGGATATGTTTTTTTATTTTACAAATATTTCTATATATTAAACAAAAAAAAAGCATAACAACACATATACAAAATAAAAACTTATTACTACACTTAAATGAAAAGCTTTCTTCTTTCTTTGACTGGCCTGTTAGCTTAGTTGGTAGTGGCTCTGCCTTCTAATCTAGGGGTTGCGGGTTCGATTCCCGCATGACACAAGTATTTATGAAATATAAAAATTTATAATTACTTGTGTTGAGTCTGGTCGTTTGTATGTATAATAAGTATGTATTTACAAAAGAAAAGTATATAAGTATTATATCCGTTATCTAGTACTCACGACACAAGCGTTTGCTTAGTGTGGGGCTAGATGGCGCTGTGTGCAATGTCCCGGAATATTTATTTATTTATTTACATATTTTTTTTTACCTTTGACTGCTTCCTGCGGGATGTTAAGTATTGCTGCAGCCTAGGGTGTAACACGCTCTCCTAGAAGATACATACCTACAGTAGATACTTACAGTATATGTATATGCTAGGAATATTTATTGATGCGATGTTGTTTGTTTGATGTTTGTTTGGCGATGCAAGGAAAATCTGGCATTAGAACTCGCCACCGAATGCAAGAGTCAAAGTTTTGTTAAGTTTTTCTACTTAACGGCATATATTTAAATATATATTTATTCAAAGCGCTAAAATACTCGTAGAATTCCTTATGTAAAGATTGTAACTAATGATTACCATAAGCTCAGAATACTTAGGAAATATAAGGAATATATATGAATCGTAAGTGGTTTGTTTGCATTGAGCTACCTTAGTTTTGTATAACTATATAATGCGCGGTCACAGGCATAGTCAAAATAGTCACATGTCTCTAATGTTACATGCAAAATTTACAATGTATTCTAATACAAAGTTACTTACTCTTTAATCAAGTCGGCTATAATAAAACGTGTATTAAAATCCCTGCTCGGGACTAATTAGTCCCAAACAAAAGGAATAAAACACTATAACGGGTCGGTCTGTCGGTTTGTCCGGAAGAACTGCTCAACTTTCGGGATCGCTACTTCATTGGGTAGCCTCGTGACTGCGGTTAAGGAGTAGGGTTTTACAGAAATATAGATTTAAAATTTATTTTTTTTCTATATTATCGAACCCGGCCGAGGTACCTATGTGCTTGCACTGAATATTTAATGGTTTATTAAGGTTAGACTACATTATACATTAAAAAATAACTAACCTTTTATGGATCTGCTGTTGCCTCAATAAAGATTTTTTGTTAAATATTTAAAAATATAAATGTTCTACACGGGCGATAAAGAAAAAACCATTTTTACTATTGTTGGCACAAGGATTAGTAGCAATATATTGTTTGCCATTAGAATATCTAATAGCTACACATTTTGAATAGAACCCAACTGTTAGCTCGTTTTTATTTTGTGATCTGTTTTGTATTGTTCCATCTAAATTACTAATATATTGCTATTGAGAGATGCCTCTCTGGAAATATTTTATTCTCGTTATAATACACTTTAAAACGAGTGACCATTGAAATTGTCAATTTTTGTAGAAAATACATATCATTAATAGATACCATGATCCAAAGTAGTTATGGTTGAATGAAGTCACTTTCTAGTTTGTATTTTTGGATGTTCAGATTGTAGTAGTTTAAATAAACTTAATAACATTATTATTATTATATAACGTCGAGGGAATTTAGACCTTTCTAATTTGTGTTTTCAGCTGTTTTGATCGTCGTATTTTTATATTTACTAATTGTTATATGACTCCGAGACTTTTCAGATTAAAACTCTTATTTGAAAAAGCCAGCAAAGAGTTATTAAATAAATTACGAATTTTACTTTCTGTGTGTGTCGAGCATTGTTTTAACACTTTGGTATACAAAATAGAAGAATTTTGTATTTCCTAAAAAAAAGATTTTCCCATTAATTCATTTATTATTACATTTAAATTCATGGCCATAATAAAATAAACTCAGCGACGTAGACGCGAAGGTGTCGCCCGGATATATCCCGGATGCACGGAAACGAGTTGTCAACATCACCCCGACCACCCGGATAACTGCTATATAAAACTGGACCTTTTATGTTACTAAAAGGGCTCCAATGAATTTAGTAAAGATTGGTGTTTAGTGAGTAAGTAATTTTACTATAAATGATTTAAAAATAAATCAGTTTTGTCGAGTGACATCCGAAGAATACATGAATAATGTTTACAGTAATATACTTCAAATAAATAACATCTCACCCGGACCACTCCGGATAACTGCTTTATAAAACTGGACCTTTTATGTTATTAAAAGGATTCCAATGAATTTAGTAATTTTGGTGTTTAGTTAGAAAGTAATTTTACTATAAATTATGTAAAAATGTGAACAGTTTTGTAAGTTAACTAAGTTCCAAAGAATAGAATCTTTACTTATACATAATATCTCGTTTGGGGTGGGCTGATACCGCTGTGTAAAACTACGTAAGTTTCTTATGGAAGACTGTAATTTTTCTAAAAGTGAGGTAAAATGGTTAACAGTCTTGTTGTGACCCAGTACACTATTACTAAAGCTCTAAAAGTTCAATTAAGTGAAATACATACCTGCCAAATGTATATTTTAGAGGCTTACATTTTATATGTATATTATATCACAAAACAATAGCCTGAAACCACTACTAGTACACGTACACTATTTGTAGAATTCTGTCCTGAATTCCTACAATGAGACGTGATGAGTGTATTCCTGCCGCTACTGGTCTTGGCGAAATAAAATACTCTTGATGAATTCACAATTTGTTGTGTATTGAATATAAATTTTGTTACAATTGGTGGTTCTTGATTGCAGTTTAAAAGACATGTAATTTTCATTCTATATAAAAAAATATGAAGTTATAGAATTTAGAAAAGTACGGCCAAAAGAATCTGGTTGGCGGACGGAAATGTACAGACAATGCTTATGTATTTTTGCCAAGAATTTGGTCGCTGCGATCGAGCCGCGACACTATTATAGTAAGAGATCTGTTTTCGTACTAAATTTACTTTTCTTATTTGCTGAATAACTAAACTGTTTTTCATATAATTGTGTATGTACCTATCAAATTTATTTGTTTGATATGTAAAAATATATCTCAGACTTAAAACCTGGCTCGTTCAAAAGACTTTCTATAGTGCAGCCGAATTTTTTCAAAGTGAAGGAGAATGATAGATAGATAGATTGATACTTTATTGGACATTCACATAAAAAAACATAATACAAAACGGAAAAAAAATAATTAAAACTAATGCCACAAATGGCGGCCTTAGAATGCTATTCCGATAGTAATATACGAATGTTAATTGCGAAATTTTTATACTGGGAGCAATTGCCTGTTAATTATGTAATATTATAAGTGGATTGTGATTATTTCATAGATATTTTATTGTATTTATTAATTAAATGTTAATCTGATTATCTGTTTATCATATATCAGTCCTAAAAATACCACCTCCTTTCGCATGGTACATATATCGACGCAGCTATTCCCCGTTGGTTAGCTCACACGATTTAATTCGCTTCACTTGATTGTGGCCCATCGAGATATAGGATTAGAGCCTATTTAGTTTCAATTCAGAGGGAATGTGGTCGCCCTCGGGAATGTGTCGATGAAAGGGGAGGGAAACGAATAAGCGAGTTTGTTGGTAGTAGGTGTAGGTGTTCTTGGTGGGATGGGAAAAAAACGAGAGATTGGAATACGTATGACTGATATTGAGTATGTATGTACATATATCTTATCGGTAATATCTATAAACTATTTCTGAAAAATGTCAGAGCTAATTTGAACCCTGATCACCGATCATATAATACTACGCCTTGTTAGAATTTAATTTATTTTATTGTAAATTACTTGCTGAATTTTGTGATTGTGTGAATGTTTGTTGTGTTTGTTTCTTCATTGCGCTTAATGACCAAATATATTTTAATGAGCTTTGATGTGGGCACAGATTAATCCCTGGATTAAAAATTCAGAAATCTACGCCTGTTGTACAAACTCGCATATATAGGTATTTTAAAGGCGAATTTATCAATGTAACATTAACCTTAAATTATGGCAATAAATTATCTATTTCCTCTTTTATTCATACGCAGGTCTAATATGTTTCAGATTATCCATAAATCTAGACCCTCTCTATGCTACATCCCACGTATGTAAATAAAAAATCGATACAAAGGTATTACTAAAACATCTTTTACGTGGAGGCACTGAAAAAGTTTTATGTCTCACTAAAATATACAACGTAATGAAATGCCGTAGGCTCTGAGATCGACATCTGACGAAGGACCAGGTAGAAAACCCATGGATTTATAAACAAAATAGATCAAAATTACAAGAATGAGATAATTAATAATAATAATAATAAATATTCCGGGACATTGCACACAGCGCCATCTAGCCCCACACTAAGCAAACGCTTGTGTCGTGGGTACTAGATAACGGATATAATACTTATATACTTTTCTTTTGTAAATACATACTTATTATACATACAAACAACCAGACTCAACACAAGAAATTATACATTTTTTAAATGCATAAATACTTATGTCAGGCGGGAATCGAACCGGCAACCCCTAGATTAGAAGGCAGAGCCACTACCAACTAAGCTAACAGGCCAGTCAATTATCATGTATCTATGTAAAACGGGAAAACGTTGGTATCCGGGATACAGATATTTCCCGTCCGGCTGCTAACACACCGCTTGCATCTTTGTAATTAGATATAAATATAAATTTTCTTAGTTTTAAGTAACTATTGTATGAAACCAATAAACGTTTTTAAGTGTTTGAGTTTTTTTTTAGTTATCTAATGACCTGCAAATTCGGCCATTATTTCTTGAGAATCATATCTAATTAATTACCCGATTCATAAAATATAACCAAGACAACATTACCAACTGGCTTGGGCTGCCTTGATTTTTTCTAATGGAGCATTTTTAAAATAGAGAGATTGTTATCCGTGACATATGCGGTATTGCATATATTGAAGCACACAACATGTTAAGATATAAATTGTACTTCATAGCATTATTATTATACGTGATATAAGTACTTAGTTTTTTTTTACTAATGATTACTTTCAATTTTGTCTACCCCATTTTTTGTACTCACTTTTTTATATAACCTAACATATTTAATTTCAATCCAAAACAGAAGCAATTATAACTCTCTGGTAAACGTAAATATTTTATAGCGATTGAACGAACTCAGTCAAAACGCTAGTATAAGAACAATAAAATGTCGGCCATCAGTATTTCATGTTTATTTTTCAACTTATAGCCGGAAAAAATAAACATTTTATTTATTTACACTTGCATGAAATCAAAGGAAGTATTAACAGCAATAAGTATTATTTAATAGTTGTGACGGGTAACATGGAATCTGACCATAGTTAGCTTGGTGGTAAGCGATAATTTATCGTCTACGACGCAGCGTGCTTATCCAGTAAGAACCGGTTTACTCTTACTTTGAAGATCGCAAGATAACGAGTTAAATAATCCCTTCATCGTATCGCCTAGTAGCTCACATTTTAAACAAGAAATTTATTTTATTTCTCGAGATTAATTAAGTACTTCCTAGATTTTTCATACACGGCATAGCTCTATCAAAGTTCCTTCGTTCCTGGAAGCTAGAATGTCGCGTCGTTTGTAAAGCTTGATAAGCACACACTCAGCCTTTCTCAAAAGCAAATTACGGAATTTAAGGTGCAGTCGCTTAAGCATATATTCCTGAAAGTATATAAAGGGAGATTAAAAGGTATCACACTACTAACATTATAGAGATAAAAGTTTGTGCGTGTGTACATGTGTATTTTTTACTTATGCACGCTTAATCGCCTGACCTGATTTAGATGAAATTGGGTATGAAAATAGATTAAATCTAGAATTAACAGATTACACATAGATTTTTAATTTTTTTTGTAAAATTAAAATTTAACATCTAATTACTAAGTAGATAAAGATCAACAAATCATAGGTTTATTTTTGTATCACTACAAATGGGGAACCTGTATATCTAAAATACAAGCTCCTGCTTAGTTTAGATGTACAGATCTGCAAAGATAGCTTAATATTTAAGAAAAACTTGTAGCTATAATGTTAGAACTAGTCATAGATTAAGCTAACACTGTAAACATTTTAACTGTTTCAAATAAAAAGTTATTTTTTATTATTTTATTATTTAGACTATTATATAATATTATATTTTATCCCGCAGTAACTCGGGTAAAACGGTAATGAGGTTTATCAAACAAAATGATTTCATGCAAGAAAAGCTCGAAGACTAATAAAAACCTTTCATACAAATACCTGCAGATAATATTCTATTTCAAATAAAAAAAAAACAAGTCTTAAAACAGACAGTCAAAATTTCCAACGAAAATCCGCTCAGGACACTCCACGTTAACCTGCTCAAATTTCTGCCGCGCCAAAACCCAACCTAATTTTCTGGCGCCTTGATTATACAACACGTTAGAACTAGCATAGGTCTAACTTTTGGTCGGCGGGTGGGATTTTGGGAACTGCCAGGCGTTAATTGCGAAGATGACCCCAGACATGCACAGTTACTGCCTGTTTAGATAGCAAGTCGTGTTTGGTTAAACTGGGTTAGGTTTGTTTTATCTCTGCTACTCAGTAGATATGAACTGGCTACTGGGAATACTCAGTAGCTATGAGTTAATACTTAGAAGTGATAAAGCTTATTTGAGGCAGAATCGTAGCTCGTAGCTGTGGTAGCTAATCGTGCTACGGTTTGCTACGAACCGATTCTCTATGTTAATTATGTTTTGATGTGAATCGATAAAGCAGATGTAATAGTTTTTTTTTTTTTACATTATATAGGCTTACGCTTGACTACAACTTGCCTGATGGTAAGCAACGTTATAGTCTAATAATTAATCTAATTCTTAGTAATCGGTACATTGCGAAGTATGGATGTTACATTATCTTAATAGTTTTTTTTAGCTTGTACGGGTTTGCACTTGGCCATAGTTTGCCTGATAGCAAGCAAAGGCTATGGTCTAAGAAGGAGCGTGCTTAGTAAATAAACTTTGATTTTTTGCGAAATTTTTATGTATAATATAATATATTAAACATTTGCAAATTCGCAAATAATTGTTGTACTTCTTCTTCTTATCAAATGAGAGTGGCTTTGGTGTCGAGAGTTTATCAAGCCACCTTAAGCGCGTTTGACAGCCGGGATCTTCAATTTAACGTGTCATACGGCCCACGGAAACACACTAAATGCGCTTTAAGTAAGGTGTTTTTTTAATGTAATATTCATTAATTCAGCAAAATATGTATTTAAACTAAGTTAAGTATAAGCGTTAACGGGTTAAACCTGAAATAAATGTCTTTCATTTTAATTTTTTTATAAGGTGTTATGTTAATAATGTAAAACACATAAAAATAAATATTTAAAAGCAGAAGTGCTATAAATCATGTCCCGATTCCAGGTATACCTACGTGTCTAGGTACACAGACCACTGTCCGAGAATTTAGGTTTCTCATTTGCAGAGGACGTCCTGGTAAAGTAGGTATGATCGGAATTTAGTATTCATATTCACACATACTTCTATGATATGGGTATGATATATAACTTGCTAAGACTGTGGGCGCGGAAAATTTAAATTTCTATATAAATATAATATTAAAATTTTAATTTTTAATACCACTTTTATTTTATACTAACTGAACCTGCGGCGTTGCTTACATTTAGCGAATTGATTTTGGACATTTTAATTCTTAAAGTGAAACCAAAATACGCATAGAAAAATATTTTATGTTCCGACAAAAAAGTGTTACTTAAGGCGTACCTTCGTAAAAAACCTTCTAATTGTAAATCATTTTATTTATTAATTAATCGTATAATTATAATAACTAATGCAAAAATTAATTCCTAACAAAAAATAAGGAAAGCACAGCGATTTCAATTTTACAAGTAATTTTTACTTAAGACTGGGCTTTATTGCCAGTAAAATATGATTGGGCTTTCTCCTCAACTAGACATTAGATAGAAACATTTTACAAAAATAACGCGACAGAGCCAATACCTGTGAAATAAATTCCATAAAAATCTTTTAGCCAACAAACAACCCAAAGACATTAGGGTCCCAAAAGAGGTAAGTATCAAATACTTTTACCTCGGTTGATGTAAGAAAGGTATCTTATCTAGTTGTTAGTTGGTCGAGAGAACGAAGTGAGAGAACCGTTATTTTTTTTTATTAAATTGTGTTATTTTTGAGAGATTGATGTTTGTACGGTTGTATGTATAGTCCAGTCAATAAAGCCCAAAACCCCCAACAAATTAGTTACTCGGCCAAACTTTGTGAATTTGTTCAGAAGGGTAAAATAAGTGACCGTGTGAGTTTGCACCCTTGTAGGGTGTACGGAAAGGGTTGAAAAGGGGTGAAAAGTATTTTTATCAATAACATTGCCAAAAAAATTAGTTACTTTGTGCAAATTTGGAATTAAGTTTTTGTTACCGTTTTCTAACATGTATCAAATTTGCACACTTTTGCAACATACGGAACATTTATTATTAAAAAACAATGATTATGGTTAATAACACGAGTGAAAAAATTAGTTACTCGCTGCAAATTTGGAATTATGATCTTTCTTTGGTTTTCTAGCATGTATTAAATTTGCACACTTTTGCAACTTACGGAACATTGTTTATTAATAGCAACGTTTTTCCCCCGAAGGGTAAAAAACGTATATTTAAGTTGCAGCCGGAGCTTGACCCACTTATTGAGATAACATCTTGGATTTTACGTGTGGCAACACTATTTTGCTCTATGGCGCCCCTTCCATGCGTCGAGTCATGTCAGCTCGACTCGGTATCGATCGGCTCCCCCCTCCCGCACAACGCTCGCGCAGCGCCGGGCGGACTCGCTTCCTCAGTACTCTCAAGCCAGCAAGATTGTTAAATCTTAGTGGGTCAAGCTCCGGCTGGAACCTAAATATACGTTTTTTACCCTTCGGGGAAAAGCCTTTAGCCTTTAGTCATATGTATGTATCTTCTTCTTAATCGTTATCTTCATTGCTGAAGGTCGTGTCTAGCTTGAAGACTTGATCACTTGGTGCACTATACTTCTCCATGATGTCCTGTCCTCCGCGGTCTTGAGAGCTTGGGTTATTGGCAAGCCTGTAAGGGTCTTAACTAGGTCAGACCAGCGGGTAGGTGAGCGGCCGCGTGATCTTCTCCCATCGACTTTGCCAAATACCATCAGTTTTTCTAAACTGTCAGGGTCCCTACGAGCAATGTGTCCGAAATATTTGAGAATTCGCTGAAAACAGATAGCAGACAGTCTTGTGGTTATCTTGAGCTCTTTTAGAATAGATACGTTGGTTCGGCGTGCAGTCCACGGGATACGCAACATCCGTCTCCAACACCACATCTCAAACGCATCTATTTTGTCTCTTTCTTTCTTCCTAATTGTCCAGGATTCGGCGCCGTAAAAGAAGATAGAGAATACCAACGTACGTACCAGCCTCACCTTGGTTTTTCGGGATATGTTACGGTCTTTCCATATTCTAGTGAGTTTAGTCATAGCTGCTTTGGACATTTGGATCCTCCTGGCTATTTCTCTTTCCGTGCCACCCTCATTAGTTAGAAGTGAGCCAAGATAAACAAACTGGTCAACGAACTCTAGGTCTCTGAGTTCATTGGAGCGAATTAGCAAGCCAGGTCTATCTACCATCATGATTTTGGTCTTGGCCTTGTTGATGGTGAGGCCGACTAACTCACTCTCTTTCTCTACCCTAGACAGTAGTTGCGCCAGTTCTTCCTCAGACGATGCAAATAATGTGGTATCATCCGCATACCTCAGGTTGCTGATCTTTCTGCCACCAATGGATATACCACCATCCCAATCCTCTAGGGCACGTCTCATTATATATTCCCCGTTTATATTAAAGAGGATCGGAGATAGGATGCATCCTTGTCTCACACCTTTCTGCGGTTTGAAAGGCTTCGATAGGACATTGTTCACCTTCACAACTGTGCTTCCATTTTGGTATAGGTTTGCTATAAGACGAACGAGATGATCGGGTACTCCCATTTCGATCAGGATTCTCCACAAACATTCCCATCGTATACAATCGAACGCCTTAGAATAATCGACGAAACACATCAGCATTGGAATGTTGAACTCACGGCACTTTTCTACGATCTGCCTTACATTCACAATCTGTTCTCTAGTGCCCCGCCCCTTAACAAATCCCGCTTGCTCTACTGGAATTTGCCACTGCAAGAATGCCTTAAGGCGTTCATTGATAACGTACAATAGAACTTTGCTTGCATGGGATATGAGCGCCACCGTCCTATAGTTACCACAGGACTTAGTTGATCCCTTCTTATGTAGAGGTATTAAAATTGATTCCTGCCAGTCAGTGATCCATTCTCCATTCTTCCAGATTTGATTGCACAGATTTTGTAGAATAGACATGCCGTCATCCCCTATGAGCTTCAAATTCTCGGCAAATACACAGTCACTTCCGGCCGATTTGTTAAGTTTCAGCTTCTTCACTGCGAATTCTATCTCAGATCTTAAGATGTCGGGTTCATTAGGAATGTCGATCACGCTGTGTTGAGGGTTCCTTACTGTCGTTGTCGTGTCTGTGTACAGATCCTCACAGTACCCTCGCCACCTATCCACTACCTTGTCAATCTCTGTGAGCAAACCTCCATTCGCGTCATCTATTGCCCAAGTTTTCGCTTTGAAATCCCGCGTTATAACCTTAATTTTCATGAAAAGATCTCGAGAGTGCATCTTTTGGGCATGATCTTCGACTTCCCTACAGATATCATTGAGGTACTGATTTTTGTCTACTCGAGATCGACGCTGCACTTCCTTGGCGAGAACTTTATATTGCTCACGGCTGTCTTCACTTGAGAAAGTTTTCAGTAGATCTTTCTTTTTGTTTATGATGTCCCATGTCTCATCTGACAACCATGAACTGCGGGGTGAGTTACGCGTCTCCACTAGGCTTTCTTCGTGAGCTGCAAGCATCAGTTTTTTGAACTTATTCCAGTTCTCATTGACATTGTTGCTGTCACTCATTTGCACCCCCAACGATAGTTTAGCTTGTACTCGTGCCTTAAAGGTAGCTTGTTCTCCTGCTGTAAGCCTCCGTTTATGTTTATCGACTAGTCGGTAACATTTTTTCAGCTTAAGGGCAAGATTTGCGACTAGTAATTTATGATCACTACCGCAGTCGGCACCTGGATAGGTCTTGGTACTTATTACGCACGATCTCCATCTTTTTGGGACTGCAATGTAGTCGATTTGGTTTCTAGTTCTATCACCCGGCGATACCCACGTATAAAGACGTCGAGGATGTTGCTGGAACCATGTATTCATTATAGTCAAAGAATTAGCCGCACAGAATTGCATCCATCGGTCTCCTCTGTCGTTTCGTTGACCTAATCCAAATCGTCCAACCACATCTCTCAGATGATTGTCATATTCTGTACACCCAACTTTAGCATTCATGTCCCCTATCAGAATATTCACTTCTCTCCTAGGTAACGAGTTGAAAGTGTCGTCTAACTGATTGTAGAATGCCTCTATATCTGTTTCGTTTTCTACGGTGCGACCGCTCGTAGGCGCGTACACCTGAACGATATTCATTCGACATGGTTTAGTATTGAGTTTCAGAGTAATTATACGATCGCTGACAGGGTTGTACCCCAGAACACATTTATCGATCTCTTGTGTAACAGATATTGCCACGCCTTTACTGCTCTCATTTTCAGGGCCAGAAAAGTATATGGTATGCCCTCTGCTCGTTTTGTAGAATCCTGTACCTCTCATGTGGGTTTCGCTGAGGCCTAAAATGTCCAGTTTGTAGGCTAGTTGTTCCTTATCGATCGTTTCCTTTTTGACTACTTCGATCATGCCACGGACATTCCACGTTGCAAGTGCAACCCTCTTCCTGAGTGATCGGTGTTTTGTTGATGGCTTCGTGCCGTCACCAGTAGCATTGTTTCCACACTGTGCCTGGCGAGCCGCCCCAGCGTGGCCAGTAGCATACTTCACACCACGAGACCTGGACTCGTCGTGGCGCCGGGTGCTGGCCGGATTGTATGCCATATCAACTCTCTGTGCGCTCATTTCATGCTAGATTTCTTGGGAAAATAGTGCAGTGGTTTCCCGTTGCCTTCTGCACCAGACCTTTTGGAAAGTATTTGGTTTCCCAGGCTGCTGGAGCCTCTTCCAGATGGTTGCCCTACTGGGTGTTAGGTTATACCGCCTATGCTCGGTCGCCATTGCCTCGTCCGTTGTCTAGCAGGGGGCACCACGGAGACAGACGGGTCGCCGCCGCTAGCTATCCTGAAAAGGACCACTAGCACGTGCAGGTGAGGATGACAGTTGGGTCGGATAAGATGTAATTTCCGTTCTCCCCTTGCCCCCCTGTATGTATGTATAGGTAAGAGTATATAATTGAGCCAAAAACAAATATTTGTTTTAAACAATCAAATCGTTACCAAATTAACAACTTCATACAGTTAGCACAATCTGCTTATTATTAAAACTTAGGTGGAATCCAGTTATAATTACTTGAATACTGAAAGAGTCGGCTACTATTACTTAACATAAATGTAATTTTATAATAATAGAGTTGATTTTATAAATTTATATACATGAATTTATATGGAATAAAAATCATAAGTAAAAAAGTGATGTATTTATGTATAAATGAATATTTTGATTATGATTCCTATGCTAGTTCTAAGACTATTAGTTTCTTTGTAGTAGAGTTTGAGAACGTATCTATACTATTCCAGATATCTAATAATAATCAATGTTATTTACGCACGTCGCATTACGATGTTACACCAGCGGATCCAAAGTTACCAGGCAAGTCTCTAATACCCGCGTCTTTAATTAATGAGGATGTTTAATTAATGTATTCATCTAGACTTAATTGCGTGATACTGGCTGCCAGATTGATTCTGCAAGATCTTTGTGATATCGATTTATCGTTTACAATTTAAATCCGGTGAACCCGGTTGGATTATAACTTTTCATTAGAGGCGAGTTTCTGTCCCGATTGACAATATATGAGACGGTCACACCGTCGGTTCTGGAACCAAATTTGGAGCGTATTGTATATTTCAAGGCCGAGATTGTGCGTCAACCTTTTACCTTTCATATTTCAGACAATTAAATTGATGGCTTGCACCAAATGCTAAAGTTATTCCTATCACGACCAACCATGAGCTGGAAGGTCTTTAAAATACTAGCGGTATGGTACTCACGATACTGATTAATTCATTAAAGTACATTTTGCGAGTTTAGATGAAATGTCGACTTATCTAATCTCTACGATCTAAATCTAAACCAAAACCAACGTATATATCGGTATGAATTTTACCAACCAGCGTTATTTCAGCCAGTTACCTCTGCTCCATGATAAGATAAGGAAAACTATAATGCAGATTTTCGTCAAATCGACACCTATTAGATTAATAATTTTGCCGTACCTATTATATTTACATTAAATTATTATTCTCACGATATGCTCAAAGTCAAAAGGACCAATGCGAAATCTACAGCTTTTTGGATAATACTGCAGTGTATAAATTTGTTTTCTTTACAGATTTATTTCCTGGATTGAACTTGTTCGGCAAGTACGCCGGCTTGAAGGGCAAATCAATGGTTGTTCGTTGATTTTACTTACAAAGACAGAATTCTTAAAAGTCTTAATAAGGAATTGATTAGCTGCTGTATTACACAAGGCTAGTCTTTTGTCCAGATGTAAGTAGCGGGTATATTCCGCTAGTTTGTACTAGTAACCGTAACTTAATAAGTCTATCCATCTCTTTCACGTGAGCTTGTCAGTCCGTAAGGTCGACTTTACCACAAGGTTTCCAGAAGATCCTGTTTTCTGCTGATCAAAATTCGTCAGACCGTTACAGCCCGAATCTTCGAATCGCAAGGTTGTGGAACTCCCTGCCTGACTCTATGTTCCCCAAGCACTATAATCCAGCGATCTTCAAAGCGAGAGTGAATCGGTTCTTATCGGGTAAGCACGCTCCATCTTAGGCCATAGCCTTTGCCTGCTATCAGGTAAACTATGGTCAAGTGCAAACACGTTCAAGTTAAAAAAAAAAACTTTCAGACAAGCGAAGATAGCTATAAAAATATTGATATTTAGATAGATATATTGTTGTCTATCTATAACGCATTGCAGATTGTCTTTTCCTCTTTTTCCTTTACAACAAATAGGTAGAGTCCTCTAATCATCTCTAGATGATGTAGGATGCAAGGAACTAGTTTTGGTGAAAGAAAATATCTTAACTATATTTTATTTAAGCACTAAACCGAATGCACAAGAATGCAAATTGCACTCGCAAAGTGGTCTATTGAAAGAGTCTCCAGTGTCAGAGACGTCATTCTCAATATTTGTCTTCTTTTAGTGGCCATTTTAGAAGCAATTAGGCTAAGGAAAAGCTATACCTATCGACTTGGAATGTAGCGCGCTTATGAGCACATTTGCTGATGTATTTGTAGGCTACCAAAGTTAATGTAGATGACTATTTTTGTGTCCGTCTGGATCATGATCGTTTTTTATCTGTGTTCCAGGCCTATATATTACATATTCGAATATTTTTACCAACAGAGCCACAGCTTAACAAGTTCTTGATTAAAACTGAGACTGTTGCGTCTCTTTCCACCAAGGAAAGGTGGTAGCATTAACATATATAAACATCTGGGTAAGAACAGCGCAAAACGGGCCTATGCCCTGCAGTGGGTCTCATTAGGCTGATGATGTTGAACGAGGTAGCGTGCGGAGAGTTTTCGCCTCTATCTGTCTAAGTTAGCAGGTAGTACTAAGACCAATAGTTTTATAGTACTAAGACCAACGGCAAAGTTGTTGCCTACGACAAAATTAGCTAATAAGCTTAAAATTGTATAGGTACACGAGTACTTATACTTTACTATACCTACTTTGCAATCTGATTAGAGTTTTCAGAATGTATCGCTTATATTGCGAGCCCAAAACGCAGGTAGGCCAAAAGGTAACTGCAATGTAATGAAATATCTCTGCGGTGGCCTTTATTCTGCATATATCCCAAAATACCTGCGAGAGGTCTATATGAACCGCTTTTCTATGAATGCACTTAAACAGGGCTTCCCTGCTTTATTAAAAAAAATAAAGGTTATTAAAACAATTAATGTTCACTTACATTTTCGTAGGAGTCACAGTAGTGTTAACACGTCAAAAATCCAAGACGTACTGAGGAAGCGAGTCCGCCCGGCGCTGCGCGAGCGTTGTGCGGGAGGGGGGAGCCGATCGATACCGAGTCGAGCCGACATGACTCGACGCATGGAAGGGGTGCCATAGAGCAAAATAGTGTTGCCACACGTAAAATCCAAGATGTTATCTCAATAAGTGGGTCAAGCGAAGGCTCGGACACCTAAATAAAAATAATATTATATTCGCTGATAACAGGGATAAAAATATCTGTGAAGGGTTGAAACTTGGAGTTTATTTACCTCTGACATGGCTTTACAATTGCCGTACTAGACAAACAGCCGGGACCTAGAATTTATCGTATCGTCCTACCCACTGAAGCGCCCAAAATGGATGCCACTTTTCGGTCACCCATCCAAGAATTGGCGTCGACCTTTGCTTAAAACTGGTAATCGCATGCGATTGTCTCCACTAGCTGAGCTACGGGCGCTTCAAATCAATTCACTATATCTGATTTTACGATTATGGTAATGATATTTCATAGGATGATAATAGTAAGTCTTTATTAATAAACAATGTTCCGTAAGTTGCAAAAGTGTGCAAATTTAATACATGCTAGAAAACCAAAGAAAGAGAATAATTCCAAATTTGCAGCAAGTAACTAATTTTTTCACTCGTGTTATTAACCATAATCATTGTTTTTTAATAATAAACAATGTTCCGTATGTTGCAAAAGTGGGCAAATTTGATACATGTTAGAAAACGATAACAAAAACTTAATTCCAAATTAGCACAAAGTAACTAATTTTTTTGGCAATGTTATTAATAAAAAACACTTTTCACCCCTTTTCAACCCTTTCCGTACACCCCACAAGGGTGCAAACTCACACGGTCACTTATTTTACCCTTCTGAACAAATTCACAAAGTTTGGCCGAGTAACTAATTTGTTGGGGGTTTTGGGCTTTATTGACTGGACTAGTATTTATATAAGCATAACGCAAGTGCGTAACTAATTCGTAAGATTACCAATATTTAAAAATTTTGGATAATATTGCGATTATTTCATCTGTTCTAACTAAAATGGTGGAATATTCTTTGTTATCCATTCCTGCTTAATACCTACTTAGAATTGCTTAGATAGAGCTCAAAACATACATAAGCTACTGATCTAAAGTAACTGTCATGATTTTGTAATTAGACAATTTAAAAAAATGCTCATGCTATCAAATCTATTTTATCATGTGTTTTTTTTGCCATCAAGTGAAAAAACTGTCATAAAAAATAGCTTTAAAAGGTGTACGGTTCACAAAACTACTGGTAAATAGGATGAAGCGGGCTGGTCCTTCTGGCAGGTAATGTAGCGGAAGTAACGCTACATATTTGGGAGCGTTTATTTTCACCCTACTTGCCTATGGAAATGTTTGCGTGTAATGATAATGGTTTACTTCTTATTGTTGGTAGAAGCGATGGAAGTTACCTACTTCATCGTTTAACCTTCATAAGGGCTTGAAAATGTCTTTTTTACTAATGACTATTTTAATATTGGTCATGGTCAAATTTGACCCGCAGACTGTATCTTTGTATACTCTGTATCGCGACCCTTCTGCGGGTCAAATTTGACCATGCACTATAATTGAAATACGAAATGTAAATAAAAATAAGGCCAAATCCGTGCTAAATTAGTTACTGGATGAGATTATTAATAGCGATAAAGTCAGTAACGAAAAATTAATAACAACCCACACTTAAAAATTAAAAAACTTACAACTAAACTCTAATTAAAAGCTATCTAAACTAAATGCAAACTAGAAACTAAAACCTAGGAATCTTTTAAAATCAAGAAAATAAAAAGGAGACTATTAATTAAGATTTAATTTACAATTCGCTTACGAGTTTATGATTAAGTGTTTGAAAACTAAAGATTTGACCCAAGCCTAGTTGTCATTCTTTGGTTGCTAGTTAGATCTGGCCACAACATGAGGTTTGTTAGTAATCTGCTGGCTGTTATCTAAAAAATGAAATAGCAAATGGAATAAAAAATAATAATAATATAAAAATAAATATTTGACCATAAAATAAAATTGAATATAACAAAGGTTTTCTAAAAATTTATAGATTCTGAGAAATCTAGCTGAATTCTTTGATGAATATAGTTGCAGAGCAAAATTCTTACAACAGATTTTATTTTTTTTGTTAGCTATAAAGCTTGTTTATAAAATCGTGTAATAATGTTGATATTAAATAATAAATATTTTAGGACATACCTTTACACGGCGCCATCTAGGCCCATACTAAGCTTACACTTGTATCATGGGTACTAGATAACGAGTATAATACAACTATACTTTTCTTTTGTAAATACTTATTATACATAGATACGCCCAGACTCAACACAAGTAATTACAAATTTTAATATTTATAATTACTTGTGTTATGCAGGAATCGACCAACTAAGCTAACGGAGCATTCATGTCAAGCGTTTTATTGGAACTATGGTAATTTATTTTTACAACTGAACCTAAAAACTACTACAAAGTAATTGCACTCCATTTCTAGATTGACAGTGTTAAATGTACATTTCCTAGATTACTACAGTTCTATAGGATTGTTATCTGTCTGTTACACGGTAGTCATCAATATTTAAAATCCATTTCTGATATTATTTTTTAAGCTCGCATTGTGATTTAAATCCCATTGCATTTAGTTGAATGATGCAAATGTTTTTTTTTCGTTTGCAGTCACAGATTTGATTTTTAATCGGTTTTTCAAATCTGTGACTGCAAATCAAGTCAAATCTCTGTGTTTGATTTTTACTATTGCCCTTGCAATAGTAAAAATCAAACGAAAAAAATGCATTTAAAAAGCATTTAAAGCTTAGTGTTGTTTATTGATAAAATATTTTAAGCCTTTTATTCTAAATCTATTATTTATGTATAGTATAAGTTTATACTATAGTAATAAAAATATCGTACATGATGACGGTGATTAGGTATATGATATTAAATGATTTCATTATGATGAATAATAACTATCCTACGCAAAAGTGTTATTTTGCCTTTATACATCAAATATAATATAGTATGCAACATATAAATATAACAAATTATAGCATATTTTTGAGATACTCTAATCAACGATACTCTGTTAATAATCATTATGATGATAAAATAGGACAATTCTTTAAACTGAGTTCACATTTTCCACACTTGATACTATATTTTGAAATACTGTTTCTAGTAACACAGTTTTAGTGTTAACATATGTTTGGGAATAAGTACGACATAAACCTATGGAACGGTAACAAAGAGAGGATCTACAACACTATGTATGTTTACATCGAAACTACTGTAGTACTACCTCACTATTCTATTCAAAGAGTTTCTAACATATTAAAAGGAAACAAACAGGCGATTTTTTTAAAATGAAGCGCATCCCTAATTGTACTATTTATTTAAACTTTTCTGTTAGTTACGGCATAACTAATAAAGCATTATTTTGCAAAACGGTCTATAACAAGAAACTGATACACTGATTTTGTTGTTTCTTCCTGGCTGACTCCCGGTTTCCCACGAACTACAATACAACGATCTTCAAATTGAGAGTGAACCGGTTCTTATTGGGTAAGCACGCTCCATCCTAGGCCATATTTATAGCTTACCATCAGCCAAAATAAGGAGAAGTGCAAATTAGTTGTAGTTAAAAAAAAATGCAGACTACCTGATTGGTCAACAATTTCTATTAAAAAATTGTCTTGCCGACAACGCTAGAAGTTGAGTAGATCCGTCTTCGTTAACTATTTCTCTGCTCTTTGATTCTACAGCCCCTAAAATTGAATAGTTGAAACATTGAACGCACTATAAAGGTTTTACAGCAGAAAGGTGGCGTTGTACGTAAACCGGTACAAACATTCGGAAACCTACATCCGGATACGCAAATAACCGGATATTTTATGCTCACCCAAATACGACCGCTGAATCCGTAATGATTTGTGTTTTTTGATACTGGAGTTTTGTAGGTTCGCTATTTGTTGTATTATTTTATTATTTTGAGTCTTGTCGTTTGTATGTATAATAAGTATGTATTTACAAAAGAAAAGTATATAAGTATTATATCCGTTATCTAGTACCCACGACACAAGCGTTTGCTTAGTGTGGGGCTAGATGGCGCTGTGTGCAATGTCCCGGAATATTTATTTATTTATTTATTTATTTGATTACATATAAATTACAAATATGGTAGAATGTGTCGAATACCTAATGTTTCCATTAAACACCGTGGAAGGACCTGAGCACCCACCACGATGTATCTGCCCAAGAAAACTCTTCTACAAATTAATTCTACGGGGGAGTCACGACCCTCAGTCGTGAGGAAATACGACTCAAGAGAGAGACATTAAACACAAGAAATTAATAAAACATTTATACATTTTGTTTTAGTCAGGCTGTTATTTGACCAACCAGGGCGTCTGAAGCAACACCAACACAGAGGACGATGCAGCCTAAAGCAGAGCATATCTGAATTGAAATAAAACCAGCTCTCAATCGAGACTACTAGAACACACTCATGAGTACTAGTCGATATTTTTACATCGCCCGTTCATAAAAAAGATCCTAGGTATGTTACTATAATTAACCAGATTAATGTGGATGACTCCCCGGGGCCCACTAGTAGGTAAATAAATGTGAATAATCATAAAAACCATCTCCTCAAACACCTTGAGCAACTTCCATGGAGCATTAACCACTCAAACTTAACTTTTATTATTACAAATCTCAACTTTATTATTAATACAAATTGCGAAGCAACGGTAAGAAATAATAACAGGAATGCCAAGGAGCGAAGTTTAAAGAAAAGCCGTCTGAGCCCGTTCCACTAACTTCATCGACATTAGACTTATCATGGACTAGTCTAGGCATCCCATTTTATATGTGTGTAATCAAAAAACACTCTCAGTTTTAAACATTGTGCATCTCAAATGTTTCGTTTGGTAACCATTTTTTTATAGTACTAATCCGTGCTAACTTACTATCCGTTTTGTTACCGTTAATCTGGAATAAACAGTTTTTCTGTATTTGTTCTGGATTAAACCTATCTCCATACCAAATCACATCCAAATCAATTTAACGGTATGAGCGTAAAGAAGTAACAAATTTACATACATACACACACACACAAATTACCTTCGCCTTTACGATTAAGATAGTAGAGGGAATTTCGAAATAAAAATACAAGGCCGGTCTATTATTGTATTATGTCTGCGACTAAGTTCACAGTTCAGGGGGTGCTACAATTTAACGCAGAAGTTACTGTATCTGTGTATTTTACTGTTTAATCTTACTCTTGTAAACTAGGAAGGCTGTGGTTTACGTCTCTAGGCAAGTTTCGCGAATTTTCAGTTAAACTTTTACAAAATCAGGATTTTTAAAGTTTCGAATATGTTAAATACTAGGTTTTTAGTTTATAAGATTGGAATTAATTAAACATTAGCAGGACAATTAATTTTTCATATGCCTTTCAATTGTTGGGTTCCATAAATTTTCCAACTCGTCTAATTAAAGTAATAAATTAGCTCATAACTTAGCAAAGTAAGGTACTTATATAATAATTATCAAATTAAGCAACGTTTGCGTTCATTTTAATAATAAGCAGCTTTCGCATTTGAATTTTCGTGCCGGATTTTTTTTTGCTTCATCTCTGAAATCATAAAATAAGTATATCATAATGCTCATGGTTTTTAGAAGTAAACTCTAGGTTCTCGTTTCATTGTTTTAAACTTCTCGCAAGCGTAGAAATGTAAAACAACATAAACAACATCGGAACAACGTAACTGAAATAAACAAGACAATGTTGTTATAATACGTTGCTATTGTATTGTTCTACTAGTGGATGCCCGCGGCTACGCTCGCATTATTTCAAGATAAAAAGTAACCTATGAAACTCCTAGGGCTTCATACTACCTATATACTTAAAATCATGATGATCCGTTCAGTCGTTTTTGCGTGATAGCCTTCAAATAAACAGAGACACAGATAAACTGAGAAACAGATAAACAGACAAAATTTCTAGAAATTGTTGGAACGTGTTCTGCTATCAATTCGAAGTAAACAAACAATTTTGTTTGGAGATACTTCGAATTCGAATGCGTTTCCAAATCAGAGTCTATGTGGGCCAAAATACCTAATAATGCTAACTTCATAATACCAAAGTGTTACCATCAATCAATACATATGTATACAGATATGTACATACGTACTTATTACATTCAATTTGTCCGCTAACGAACGTACATATGTACGTTATCTCGAGTTTAATCCTTTGAGTTCCAGCCACATTGACATAATAAGTAATAGAAACCTACTTGAACCAATTATTACAACACAACTGTTTTTTTGTAAATAAATCTACGTTTTATATTAGTAACATACATCTCTATTCTCTTTACAGATTCGACCGTAATCGTGGATGCGTGATACGACGAAGTATCCCATAATCCCTAAGTACATTGACATAAAAAAAAATCGCAATCAACCTGTGGCATTTGGTTATTGGTTAAGTATTTCCTCACCTAAAGAAATAGAAAAAAATGTATCATTATTATGTGAAAAAAGTACAAGTAGTAGTAGATAATGATTGAAGCGGTGGGACAAATCCGGCTGTGGATGATGATTATGGGCACTTTATAACCTAACTACTCAGTTATCTGCCTGTGGTTTATATTGTCTATGTTCAGACAAGTTACTATTCAGTCCCAGCGATGTCCAAGCGGGAATTTTCCGGAACTTCTTGTACAAATAGACTGAGATCACATTATTCTGGATTAATCGCTTTGCAAGGTTGGGGATTAAAGTTTTAAAAGTTTGAATACATTTTTAATAGTTTATGTGAATTTTTTATGCCCTACATAGATAGCTGGTACTAGACGATGCCAAAAAATATAGTAAAAAGAAAAAAGCATAACTATAATTCAATTATCTTATAGATAGAGATATTAGGTATACTAAACTTGGATAAATGCTAAACTTTTTCTGTTTCTTTGTCTTAACACCAGGCAGATTTTGAGGAACAAATATAAACCAATCATTCGGTAATAAAAACAAAGAAACTTATTTGCATTACATTAATTGTAAAAAGAACATATACGACAAAGAAATAGTAAGTAACTACCCACAAAAAATATCACCAAGAAGCACCATTCCGAAGTCCAGCGAAACCCATTCCGCAAAATCAAGCAAATGTGATTCGTTAAACAATTCTAGTGGGGTAAAACAAGATGCACTACGCTGAATAACCCTACCCTCGGCAGGGGATAAATTTGCATTCATACTGTATTTAGAATAACCCCAGCTAGCTGGAACTGTTGTTATTATGAACGCTAGCTCCCGACGCGCGGCCTTTTGTGTTTGTATCCGTTGTATTACGGGAATAGATCTGATTAAAATTTGAAAATAATAAAATTATAATTAAAACCAAATTATGTTTAGAAAATATAATATATTTTGTAATAGAAAAAAAATCGTTAGTCTGGTTGTGGATATGAAGGATGCCTTGAGGAATAGGTGCAGGAGCCAATGATCATTCATCATCATCATCATTCATTGTCTAGTCATCAGCTCCGTAAAATTTTAGAACTACTATTACTATTAATATTAATATGCTATTGTGGATAATACGGAGCAAGCGGCGCAAGCCTGCTAAATCATGATGATTGGCGTAATGCCGAAATATGAATGGCGAAAGCCACGAGATGTTGTAACGAATGCCCTGCGAGGTAAACAGTTCAAAGAGGTTCAAAAAGGTTAAACTATTATTATTTATTATTTATTATTTATTATTTATTACTATTATTTATTATTTATTATTTATTATTTATTATTTATTATTTATTATTTATTATTTATTATTTATTATTTATTATTTATTATTTATTATTTATTATTTATTATTTATTATTTATTATTTATTATTTATTATTTATTATTTATTATTTATTATTTATTATTTATTATTTATTATTTATTATTTATTATTTATTATTTATTATTTATTATTTATTATTTATTATTTATTATTTATTATTTATTATTTATTATTTATTATTTATTATTTATTATTTATTATTTATTATTTATTATTTATTATTTATTATTTATTATTTATTATTTATTATTTATTATTTATTATTTATTATTTATTATTTATTATTTATTATTTATTATTTATTATTTATTATTTATTATTTATTATTTATTATTTATTATTTATTATTTATTATTTATTATTTATTATTTATTATTTATTATTTATTATTTATTATTTATTATTTATTATTTATTATTTATTATTTATTATTTATTATTTATTATTTATTATTTATTATTTATTATTTATTATTTATTATTTATTATTTATTATTTATTATTTATTATTTATTATTTATTATTTATTATTTATTATTTATTATTTAATATTTATTATTTAATATTTATTATTTATTATTTATTATTTATTATTTATTATTTATTATTTATTATTTATTATTTATTATTTATTATTTATTATTTATTATTTATTATTTATTATTTATTATTTATTATTTATTATTTATTATTTATTATTTATTATTTATTATTTATTATTTATTATTTATTATTTATTATTTATTATTTATTATTTATTATTATTGTATCAGTAACGTAGTAACGTTAATGTATGGAAGTTTATTATAGCATAAGGCTGTGTACAATAGTCGCTTAACCATGCGAAAAGCCCGTAGAGTGGTTTGTTTTTTTTTTTACGTGGGATAGGTTTACGTTTGACTACAGCCTGCCACTAAATATCTCAGCATCAGAGTTTGGTCTCTCTTATATCAAGCTTTACTGTAATTGTACCCAATCTTTTCTTTTTTTCAGTCTTAATCTATTTATTACTTTACAGACCTTAGTCATCGAAAATACCTGCATACCTCTTTTTTGAAAAAGTCTGCTAACCGTATTACAATGGACAGTGTATGGACTAGTATTTAGATACGTTTAAATGCATCGCCGGCGCTTTGCGCTCCGTTTTCGTCGCTCCTTGCTCCAATGGTACCAGTAAATTATAGGGGAAGCTTAAATAACTTGCTGGTGTTATTAATTGGAGAAAAGTAGCTATTTTGTAAAAACTAATGTATTTGCGTTTTGTATGTAATTAATTTTGCTGAATGGCGTTTTCATACATATATATCATGAATCTGCAAAACATTACTGTAAACTGTGAAAACAAAACAATGTTTTGCCTTTGTTTTTACCAAGATACAACTCAGTCGATTTGGAAATTTTCTCTGTTTTGTTTGGTTATTTTGAGTCGGTTAGTTAAATAAAATGTGATGTAGAAATAAAAAAACTAAAAGTACTGCATTTATTACTTGCATTGTGGTGTCTGGTGTCACGCAGTATACAAAATAAAATATGGTTTCACTGAAAAAATAAAACATTTTCAAAAATTATGACACATTAACGCCGTTTCTTCAGCCCTAATTTACAGCCCCCTAAAACATAGCAAGAAAGCGCAAACAAGAATTCTCAAATTAACTCCACAACAAGTAGCTTTCATCAAAAAAGTAACTTACAGCAACTTAGGGCCGAAAGCTGCTTAAATATAAGCTCCAAGTTAGGACAGGGTTGCCCCAAGCACGTTCTATTTTTCTTAATTTTCATTATTTTTGGTCCAGTTTGGAAAATGATCAAGTTGACCAAAAGAAACATCCTATTGTAACATGCGCTTAATAAGTCAGTCAACCTGGAAATAACAAATTCAAATAAAAAAATCAAACTTATTTATTATTAGTGTTGTGTGTAGTGTTAACCAGTTTTGTCTTATTAGATCATTGCAAATATAAATCTATACTAATATTATAAAGCTGAAGAGTTTGTTTGTTTGTTTGTTTGAACGCGCTAATCTCAGGAACTACTGGTGCGAAATGAAAAATTCTTTTTGTGTTGAACAGACCATTTATCGAGGAAGGCTTTAGGCTATATAACATCACGCTGCAACTAATAGGAGCGAAGAAACAATGGAAAATGTGGAAAAAACGGGGAAAATTATTAATCTTTGAGGGCTTTCGTTGCGTGCGCTGCGAAAATGGTTCAAGAAATAAAAAAAAATGTGTATGAAAGAATTATTCCTCTTGAAATGATCTAACAAAATGTCCGCAACAGTATATGTCTATCTTTTGAGGTTAACTCACTAGAACCGTTTTTATGGTAATAACTATTCCACGCGGACGAAGTCGCGCGCACCAGTTAGTTATATATATAACGGAATAACTATTTCTAATATTCAGATAATTTCTCATATGTGTACCTTAGAACTTAATATGAATCTTAAACTATCAAATTACTATTTGAACATATTGTTTTATAAATGTACAACAATACCCTCCCATGCAGGCACCCAAATGGAAAGCCCTTTTTGATCACACATCCAAAAGGTTTTCCGCCGCTATAGTTTTTTTGATAATTACGAATACCTCCTTTAGTTGAACTACGAGAATACAATATGTGTTGCGGTATACAAGAAATCAAATGTTGAAAATTTAAATATCATATAAATAAAAAATAAATAAATATTTCATGACATATCACACAGCGCCATCTAGCCATCATCTAGACATCTATATATATATATATATATATAGATATCCCTACGCGCACTTAGTGGCTCCATCGTGCCGTATGAGTAGTATTTTGTTGATCCGTTTTCACTTGTTGATCCGGGTGGTATTTGTTGATCCAATGTTAGGTTCACAATACATATGTGACTCTGATCGGAGCCACAAGTGTAACTATGAGTAATAATAATAATTAAGGTGTTTTTATACAAATCCACCTTTTTTGCGTTTTAACACAAGTTGATCCAATTCAAATGAGCCAATCAGAGCGCACCATTTGTGATGGCCTTTGTCATTGGCTTGGTCTTGCTGTACTATAGATAGAGATAGACTATTGTGTATTGAACAGATTAATTGAAAGGATTTTTGCATCATGCAAAATTAATAAATGTATTGAGTATTGATTATTATCATTGTAAGCCATCGATACCAAACCAAAACAATTTGTAAAAACCCCTAAAACCTAAAATGTTTAGAATTATCCTGGTTGCTGTTCATCATTATGCTGGTCATCATCAAAACCTGTAGAATTATCTTATTAGTCTGTATGTGGCAGGAGCTATGAGCTCAATGTTTGATAAAATAGGAAACTAAAACCCTAGAAAAGAAACAAAAGACTTTATTTATTCATTTATTATATTCAATCATTTTAAATCAAAATCAAATCAGTTTTAATTATATGTAGTTAAGTTAATCATGAAGAAATAAATAAAACGAACGTGGGTGCAACATGTACCTACATTAAACCTACAAGAAATAAATGTTTTTGGCGCAAATGACTAACTACATATAATTTTACGCCAAAAACATTTATTTCTTTTTGTAAATGTTATTAATGTAGGTGTTAATTTGCATCCACGTTCGCTTATGGAGAACTGGCTCTTCGCGCAATACTGCTTCACACAGAGCTTTTCCTGGATTTTTTTTCTGAGTGATAAATTTTTTTAGGTGTTTCATGACTGCGTTTATCTCAGCTGTAGTCCATTTATTATGGACTACCTTTCGTTTTTTTTGTGGTATGTCGATAGAGTTTTCGGAATCCGATGACTGCAAACTTGGCACCTTTTTTTTAGTCATTTGTGGTTTATTTTTTTTGTTTTAACGTGTTTATTTTTCTCTACGTCGTCGTCACTACTCTCTACGTAGTCGTCACGATTCTCGGTGTTTTTTTTCTTTTCAGACAGCTTTCCTCTTTTTCTACTTTTTTTATTACAATTACCACTTTCTTTTTGTTTATCATTGTCATTGTTTTTATCCAGTTCGCTCTTGTCGTTGCTCTCGTTATTGTCATTAGTTTCGTTGTGTTTATTATTTATGCCAAGGTTGTTAAGTTCAACATCACGTTCATTCTCATATTCACACATTTTGACTTTATATTTTTTACCATTTTTGTCACCTTCTGTCTCTTCATTGTGCCTATTCTTGTCGTTCTGATTGTCTTCAAATTCTTCAATACATGAATCGCTCTTATCACTTTCAGACTGGCTGTCATTCGAGTCTTTTTGGTTTTTTGAGTGTTTTTCGATTTCTAGAAGCCTACTGCCAACAAGACCTTTTTGAATGGCTTGTATTGGTAATCTGTAATTACTAGCATGAACATGCATGTCATGACCAAGAAAAGTAGCCAAGTGTTGGGTATATTTATCGTCGGTTTTGGCGTGGACTTGAGAAATTGTGGCGATCTGGTGTCGCAGTCCTGTGGAAGTCAGCATTTCTGGTTTTTTTAAGTTACACATACTTTTTATTTTATTGAGGCATCGCCCTCCGTCGAATGGTTCATCTGTGTGTGGACGTGCAAACAAATACTTGTTCTCAGATGTAATGTTTAGAATTGATCGAGAAGCTATGAGCATATCAATGTTTCTTCTCATTACTTTTGTCAGCAGCACAGGTACCGACCTACCTCGTTTACCTGGAATTTGGAAAATGTCCAAGTCTTCAATAGCTCGTTTTTGTTTTTCATCAAGCGTTTCCAGAACTTGTAGCGGAATCTCATCTGTCTTTCTGTTGAGATAATATTGCAGCTCTGCTTCTGCGACATCGCCACTTCGCTTGCGATCCAAAATTATGATATGTGCAATTGTGACTTCACAAGGATTTTCGTAATTAACGTGAGTGGTATCTTTTTTTAGAATATTATAGTATTTTTCTTCCAAGTCGTGTATTTTTATAATTATTTTCTCGATATCTTCCTCTAGTGGCATAACTTGTTGTTTAGTCATGAGGTTACGCTTTCGTGTTTTTTCGGCATTCGACGATATTTCCCATTGCCAATTTGCTTCGAGAAGAAGTTTAAACTCGCTCAATCTGTTTTTTATGTGGTCCTTTAGCGCTGTTGATTTGCTACCGTCCATAATTGTATTGGTAAACAAAATTTCAATACAACCCAATATTTCCGGGCGAACTCTTGCAGGTATGCTTATTATTTTAACAAAGCCAGTTTCTTCATTAAAGCCACTCATTTCTTTAACTGCCTCAATAAAACACTCATAGTATTTAGGGTCAATCAGATCTTGTAATTGAACAATGGCAGGCTGCTTCTCTCGCACAATCTGCAAAAGATGAGCAAGGTCCCTCATCTTGGAGCAGATGGCTTTCCTGCATCTTCTTTCTTTTTTTTTCTTAAGAAGTCTACATCCATAAGCAACGATTAAAGGGTCTTGTTTCACTATGAGTGAAATTTCATCATTACGCAGCCTTGGTAAGATATTTTCTTGAAATTCTTTCGATGCATGAGTAAAGGTTGGTATGATGTTTAAGGAGTGCCGCGCAAGGGTATGTTTTGTCATGACATTATTTTCGTTGACTGAATTACACTTCTTGCTGTGTCTGTAAAACGTAGATCTTCTGAACGTGCCCAGACATGTTTTACAGACCACAAAGCTTGATGGGCTTTTAGTCAATTCTTCGTCATTTTTCCTTCTTGCCGGAATAAGATATCCCTCATTATTTCTAACAACATTACTATTGTGAATGAAATTACCACGATTCCTTAAATCATCAGTAATAAGTTGCCTCTTCTTTTTTTGCACTTTCGGATCAGGGTCTGTGATAGACATAAGTTTTAGAACCTCTATTTCTTCTTGATGATTTCTTATTAAATGACGCGTAAAATTAGTTACTAAATTTTCGCAATAGAGGCAACAGTTACGTCTATCCCAACTTCGTTGACTTGTAGAGTTTGATGGTTTGTCGGTCTGAAAAAAAAGCATTAGTGTAATTTTGATTCATGCCAAATAACTTTATTGATAGTGAACAAACGTAAAATGTTTATTAATTTTAAATTTAAAAGCAATAGGTAACATACGTCCTCTAAAATATTTTGCTCCAAAACATTTGTACTATCATTATTGCCATCGAGATCATACAAGTCGTTTGAAATATCTTGTAGAATTTCTGCAGTATCCTTGTTAGTATTTTTATCCAACGATCTAAAATAAAATAATACAAGTTGGATTAATTTAATACATTATATCATTAAAAGGTAAAGGTAAAGGTCGCGCACCTTTTTCCGCAACTAGGCCGGTCATCGGCCCTTTTTGCGTGACTTCTTCTTCACGTACGCCATTGAATTTCTTCTCCGGACGTACGCAGGTTTCCTCACGATGTTTTCCTTCACCGAAAAGCCAGTGGTATGTAAATTCGTACATAAGTCTCAAAGAACTCATTGGTACGAGTCGGGGTTTGAACCCGCCACCTCAAGAATACGAAGCGGCTGTTCTCCCATTGAGCTACCACGGCTCACACACATTATATCATTATATTACATTAGTAATATAATGATAATTCGGAATCACCTTTAAAACAAAATCAATTATTTATTTAACAAAATCTCAACCACTTCGTTTTTTTAGTGATACTTTTTTTTAATAAGGTAATTCACGAAGCAGGTGATTATGCTTTAACATCATGACTCTCGTGATTTTAACTAAAATAATTATATGGAGATTACGAAAAAAACTGAAATAATATATAATTATTCATTACAATGTAAAATACCTGTAAGTTTCTTCATCTAAAAGTAAATAGGAATCATTCTCGATCGATTCTTCGCAGATTAGGATTGGCCGTTTGGAACTTATCGCATTACTCTGAAAAGAACGAGTACTTGTTTGTAATTTCTGGTGTGAACAATAAAAAGTTTATCTATCTATCTACTTAACATAAAATAAATAACTACAAAGGAGCAATTAAATGACGGGTGTAGGCAGAATACCATCGTTATCTTTAATCTAAAACCACAATTAGTTAAACTAAGTATATCATTGAAATATTGCTTACCTCTTCGAATGGTTTTTCTGGTGTTTCCGGTGCAATTATACGCGCATGCGACATCTGAAAATTTAATTCTGAAGTAAAAAGTATTTTATTACAACTAGAGAACACAACATTGACTTTATTTTTACTTACTCTGGCTGCGGTATTATCAGTCTGTACCAATTGTTGAGTTGTAGTTATGTTACTTAAATTGGTTTCTTTGACATCTTGTAAAAATAAACTTTGTTCTGGTATTGAGATGTCTTTCCTCTTCACTATCACATATGTATTCTGAACCTTCAGTGCCAGAAAAGTCACTATCATCTTCACTTTGTTCGTAGTAATTTATGTTTTTATGCAGTGTTCTCAAAGTTATGTCACTGGAATCCTGCAAAAAAATAAAGTACATAATTATTATTAATATTTATAGACTGACTTTGTTTACCGCGTAGCATAAGCCTCTCTTGGTGTATCCCATTCACGGTTCTGTGTTTGGCTACAAGTCAACCAAGCATATTCACCAACCAAGCAAGCTAGGCCACGAGCACTTTACCTATACATAGAGTTTATACTTATTTTTTCTAAAACTTACGGTTGCTGTTACTTTTTGTCTGTCCTTCGCTGACCTAAAATAAATTAAGTAATTGAGTAAATAAACCATGTTTGCCATGTTTCAATTTACGAGTAGCTTGATTAACAATAGAATAGAATTACTACTACGACACAGAATTACTGCATTAGACGTTATATTAATAGACAGCTAGTAAGTAGGTACGTAGATACCTGGCAGTACTTTTATCGAAGTCCTGGCCATCATTTATTGAACCCACAGTGAGAGAGGATCCCTCATCAGGCTTGTGAATGAAGGCTTGATTATCAGGGCATTTTTTAGAAGGTAACGCCACACTGACATTTTCGTCCTCGTCTGAACCTTCAGGCTCTGACACGCATAGCATTCCACCGGCTATCAACGTTTCAAGTTTACTTAAATTTATGGTATCAGCCATTTCGAGTATTGAAGATGCAACTGATATACCATCGTCTTCAGACCGTATTGGGTAATCCAATCCAGGTAAGTCTGCATGAATAAATATTTTGTCCTGACCTGCAATTACAATATTTTCTTAATTTTATGTAGAAATACATGAACCTGTTAATATTTGTTAGTCACCATTACCACAATAAAGACAAGTAAGTAAGTAGTACCTAGTTGTAATTTACATGAAGCAACGACATTTCTATTAGCTTTCAGTGCTTACATTCAGCGATAGTAAATTCGAACCAGGTAGGTACCTACTTGAGTACGTAAGCTTAGTACCGCTGAGTTAGAAAAGTCTGTAGATCAGGCCTTATCTACTTAGACACCAACATGCTGTAATAATCCTATGGCATAGATAGATAATAAGCAACATTCACAATAATAACTAGTGGTTCTGTCGAACAGAAGACCTCGCGTCCTCCCTTTTTTTTTCAAAGCCCCATCTATCAACCCACCAACCAACCAGCTACCTTAAAATCGAGAAAAAATATCAGCAGTTCCATAGAAAGATGTCAATGACGCTCTAAAAAATGTATGGAACAGCTGATATTTTTTTCTCGAATTAAGGGTTGGTCCCATATGTAAAAGTTGTTCATAATGAGGAGTACTATAAGCCCTTTTCGGCTTAGCATAGCCTTTCCTTATAACCCTGTATAATTATGATTTGGTACTAAATGTTTCCACCGAATATTATGAATGAAATAGTGTAAGCGGCGCCACAGCTAGTTACACCCTTTTTAAAATGAAAAACTCCTCCAATCAAAAAATCCCCACGACAAAAAAAAAATCTATGAAATCGTAGGATCTGTATACCAAGTTTCGTCGAGATTGGTTAAGAATAACGACTTGTACGCGAGTACCAACATCCACATAAACAAACAAACAAACATCCGGACAGATGAATAAGAATTTATCCAGTTGTTGCTGAGACGCTTCGCTCGCTAGGTCAATTATTTATTAGTAGTGTACCTACGGTAGAAACATCGATAAAATGCATTTACATAACTATTAATAACCTAGGTGCAAACAGTAGAAACACACACACACACACACACGAATTTTCCCTTTTAGCAAATTAATTGGTAGGTAGCCAAGCCCAACCTTATTTTAGTATAACAGACCGTAAATTAGCACACTTCAAACTGACTGATACCAAATACCTTATTTCTGCTAAACCATTGAGCTGCATAGTTCAACTAAAACATAATATGTATTTAAGAATTACGTTAACCTGTTAATTAATAAAAAAATATATAGGTACTTATTTAGATAATTAATCAGTGAAACATGAAACGTAGTTACAAATACATACCTTCATTCCTGTTCTCTTCATTGTCCGACATGAATTAATGTTGAATAGGTAAAATACACTTTGGGCACGACGTCAGAGCGCAAGCACACTTCGAAGACTGAATTCGGAATGAGCCACATGCGCCGCGGCAAAATGGCGTGAGCGCGGGGTGTGAGGTGCGGTGTACGAACTTTTCCACCCCGCTCGCCCGCCTTCATACCTACTCGAGGTGGATCTTACGATGTTCAAGAATCAAGAATATAGGTATTACCTGCTAGATCAAAGTAAGTGCGCAGTTTATTCATGGTGTGTATATTCGGAACCACATAGTGTTTAGCAACCGGTAGGTATATAAATATTAACCGTAATGGAACCACATAAGTACAGGTATCGATGTCAAAGGAGCCAAAAAGTCCTCAATACCTAAAACATCTGTTGGATCAACGTGGGTATGCATTCATATAACCCATTAAGTAATATACAGTGGAGCCACATAATGCATAATGTACCTACCTGTTAGTATCGTGTAAGCGCCACAATGGATCCACTTACGTACACGGTTTGAGATAATATACGGACCCAATAAGTATTGTTGAGTATAAAACATTTGGCCGTTACGGATCTACTTCTGTGTGGAACTTCAGATAAAAAAAAACATGGAGTATACGGTTATTCAACAGATATATCTGGCAACGTCGCCGAGTAGAAAGCGACGTTGCCACTCCGGGCGAAAAATATTAAACCAGAGCCAAGTTATTTCGCACAAAAGGTGGAGTCAGTTATGCATTGGCTCACTGCTGGATCAACTAAGTGTGCAGTATGGTGTTTATATATATATATATATATATATATATATAGGTATATATGTAGTTAATTTATTAAAATCAAAATCTACTGCTATTGCTACGATCAAATTGAACTTTTTTACATGTCGAATCTTAGGCGACACGTGTAGAAGCATTTAAGCAATCACTTCGTAAAAATCTTGAAAAATAAAAACACCTTCACAGCAACCCATAACGTTAAGAAGTAACACAACAGGCATAAATTGCTCGCGTAACAGCGGCCTAAGGTTTTAATTTAAGTTCAACCATTCTTCTTAATTTGTTAGTAGAGTTTTAAAGTAGGATATCGAGTGGACGGGACTTTGTCTTTATTTAGCTCTGATATACTGTTATGGTCCTTCTTACGGAGTTAACTTGGAGATTTGTGAAGCGGTATCAACTACAAGGCTTTTTTGTGGGTCAAAGTAGGGATGGGTCAAATTGTTAGCCATTTTAAGAGCAAGTAGTATCAGTAGAATCGAGTGTGGCTCAGCGGTACCAGTGTCTACTTTTAATCCAGACGCACCATGATTCGAATCCGACCCTACACCAATGACTTGTATTTTCAAGTTATGTGTGGATTTGCACTCGCTTAGCGGTGAAGGAAAACATCGTGAGGAAACCGATATGTTTGAGGACCACAATATTCGAGGACATGTGTCTTCCGTGGAAGAACCTGGACGCCCACCACGATGTATCTGCCCAAGAGAACTCTCCTAACGAATTAATTCTGCGTGGGAGTCACGACCCTCAGTCAAGACAAAATACGACTCACAGAGAGAGCATCAGTAGAGATTTTATACGTGAGTGGATTGTCTTGAACAAAATTTGTGTTTTCAATTTTTTTCCTCATTTTCTTTGTGCATGCTAAATGATCAACCGGATATCAGATTAATTCTGACTCCCCTTTAATTTTTTTACAATACTTACCTGAATAACATAAAAAATATAATGTTAGTACTTAGGTATTTCGTCTCATATCAATATCAATGTGTCTACACCAAAGTTTACAAAAAACGCAACCTACATATCAGTTTAAGAGTAAAACCACAGAGTCAAGTTGTCAGTCCACAAACAACAAACAACTCAACCCAGAGTTGTCAAGAGCCAGTTACAGGCCCCTCAATTCCAATTTACTTTTCACCTGCTTTTTCATATTTTTTAACCAAGAGAATGGACAATACTCTGTTTCGTAGAATGGTCAATGTATCTGTTTGTTTATGTTTTAGCCGGGCGAGACAAAAGGACAGTAAATCGACTGTAGTCTTTGGATGGATGATTAAAATGCTTCATTTTAATTTAACATTTTATTATCATGTAAGTTACACTCTTCTTGTCACAAGTAACAATGAAAAAATTTTAATTTTGATAATATTAACATAATTTATAACAAACTACAGTAGTACTTAACATCAGGCAGACTGTAGTCAAACGTAAGCCGTATTTCATGATAAGAAAATATTATTGCGAATATCTTTTTAGTTTTTTTTAACGACCATCCTTAAATCGACTTACATTACATCAGATAGCTAATTTTGATGAATGTTACATAATATTGCAGGGAAATAATAATTATTTCCTCCCTCTTCTTTATTAGACCTGTACCCTGCAGTGGATCCCATTAGGCTGATTATGATGAATAATTATTTCCTTGTTTATTTAAATAAAATAACAAACGTAGTTTCCGATCTTTCGATTTTTTTAATTATCATTTCTTTGGTACCAGTGTAGTTCAGAAATTACCTGAAACTTGTTAGTAGTTATTTCTAGGTAACTATTTTGTTCAGGTGAAACAGTTATTTTGTTTACAAATGAGTTGAGCGCTAAGTGTAAGTAGTTGTGAAAAAAAGGTTTTAAATAAATTGTTGTACTGAAAACCAATTACTCGGGCTTGTTTCAGGTGAAATTGTATCCTCGGAATTAATAATGTTATTGTAGCAGTGCTAAGAATTATTGAGTAAAAAAATATTTTTGTAAGATAGGCTAGAATAGCTCTTTACTCATTTTGCTGTCTTGAAGATCTATGAGAAATATGGCTTAGCACATTGACAAAACAGTATACTTATTTTAATTAGTACTGATCTAGCGTGTGCCGCATATCGATAAAAATAACTTGAATTTTCATTATAATATTGCTCATTTGTTTTTCCAATTTTTGTAAGGAATGTAACAAATTAATAATTCGCAAACAAAGCCCATTAACAAATGTTATTTATAGTAACGTTTTAGGTTCTTCTGGTTACCTATAGTAGCAAATTCCGAAATACAAAACAAACCTTTTAAGAAGGAAAGTTCAACTTCCCTGGCATAACATCATGAGTGCGAAGTCATTAACAGCCACTAGGTCTTCTGAAGCACCACGTGGAGACATTCTTGTAACTGCACTTGATGGCTGCAACTACAAGGCTGTGGGTAGGTGGGAGAGATGGCGATTTAATATTGGCCCAATTTTTTTTCATACATATTTGTATTAGTTTGATGTGTGGCTAAATGGCGCTGTATGTCAGACATTGGAATCAGTGACATGTACTAATTTTTGTTTCTATCTATTTAAAAAAAGACATATATGGTGTATATGTAAAAGTTATATGAACTGAAGACTATTGCATGATTTTATTATTAAGAGCATGCTGGTTTCACTTCAGATAAATTGCATGCGATAAATTACATACTTAATTGAGTAATATAGTACAATTTATGTTCTCCTACTGACGAATTAGCAAACGTGATACTAAAATAAACTAACTGTACTATCTAAACTAAAAGACGCATATTAACTCTAAAAGATTTTTAACAATTCATACATGTACTATACACCATTAAACTTATCCTAAACTAAAAAGTCCTGTTACCTAAGTCGCATTCACTAAATTAATTTACTACCACAAATCGCTCCGTTTACCACCTACCCTCACACTAGCTAACACTGTAGTTAGCACGCTGCAACTTGCACTCGCCGCGCGCTGCATATTTAAACTGCAGCTGCAAATTGGGAATAACTGAGAATACACTTCGACACTTCTTTGAATTTTAGCGACGATTTACAGAATTTTTAATGGGTCCGAATAAAAATTTAGTACGAAGTTTGTTTAAACGAGTATTGATATTGTTTTCCATCTTCGACAATAGAAATCACCATCAACCTGTTATTGCCCACTGCTGAGCATAAGCCTCTCTTTTTGTACGCCACTCATCCCGGTCCTGGGCAGATTGTATCCAGGTGCTCCCTGCTGTTTTTCTGATGTCGGCAACCCATCGTATTGGGATAAATAGAAATGCTTGTCTTATCTTTGGGTGACTTGGTAAGGAAATGTAAGAGAGTAAAAAAACAGCATATATATTAACACACAGGACACAACAGTAAATAAATGAAAAATGTATTTTGTTCAATATTTCTGAGTTCATTTGCAAAAAGATACTTGCTTCACGGTGATATGGCTAAATCGACTAAGATAAAGTATGCAATCGAAATATATACTTTTTGATGAAAAAATAATTTCCACTCTGGGTTAATGCGAGTTGAATCACAGGATAATACTAGTTTCGTAAATGGAATAAAGAGACCTGATGTAAGGCAAAAAGCCAAAAAATAAAAGTCTAGGTATAAAATTTCAAGGTACTCAATCATAATTTTATGTCCAAACTTAAAGTACGCATACAACTTAGGTTTTAAAGTCAGCCCTTAAAGTTTATAAGTCGTGGCGACGACATGATGGTAAAATAAGTTAATGGCCCACATACTGTAATGTTATCTCATAAACTCACTATGTAGGTCATGTGAAGCTGCAAATTAAGTTATTAAGCTTGCTTAATTTGAAATGCAGGTATTTATGACGTCATTTCCGGTTTATGGGACCCTCGTATGGTGTTTCGGAGGTGTTATGGGGTCATAATGGCTCAGTCATGGCGGAAAAATATGAGTACTTTTTCTGATATCAGCAAATATTATATATTATAACAAATATTATCAAATATCATTTCTCATTTAACAAAATAGTAATAGAATCTATTTATTAAAATGATGATAACTTAATTTATAGTTACTTTGAATATATCTTTTATTTGTTATATTTAGGATTAAGCTGATGAAAATAGTTGCTAGAATGCTATTGTAGTAACCAAACATATATATACATAAACATATTTACTCAGCCAAACCGTTTCCAAAATCAGACGGCTACAAAATCTTATTTCCTTCCGGAATTCAATTAAAAATAGAATAGAGCTTGGCCACGAAATAAAGTGCAGTGACCAGGTTCATTAAAACTGTAGAATGCACCTTTCATAGCTTGGGGAGAACATCCAGGGTTATTGCTAACCAACAGCCACTTTTAGACCATCTTTAGGCTTGACCAAAGATTTCCTATTATCCTAATATAAGTGTTTAATTTATTTTGTAGTAAGAGTAAATATATACGTACTGTTAAGACCATGTTTAAACTTTTCTAAAGATTTTCAAAGTTTATTTCATTTTGTAGAAGCTTTATTGTTGTTGTTGTAATGTAATTTACAATAACAAAATAAACAAAAACTTAAGCGTATGTTAGAAGTTTAGATCAGAATGTCACGGAAAAAAATCCGCTGTTGTAAAAAATCTCATCGCCCTCTGACAAATTCTATGGAACCCTAAATTTATTTGCGTGAGTTTTCAAAAGTCATGTAACAGTTAATGTTATTAACAAATACGTACTAAAGTTACCCTTAAAACCTTAAAAGTTATTTACCAGTTAGCCTGTATATATACATAATAAGTATTGCGTGTGTTTGTTACAAGTTCGCAACTTGGTTGGCAGTCCATTGTATATTGTTGCGAACATGAACTGCCCTTTAAAATATTCCTGGCGGGATTAAAAATAGCTCAGTTGATGGTTTATAAACTGTAATATACGTAGTAACAAGATTTACCGTATATTTATAAAGAACTAGTGGACGCACGCGGCTTCACTCACATTTTTTGAGATAAGATTTTTTTGCGTTATGAGCTTTTAAATAAACAGACAAACTTATTACATAGTTTATTTTAACGCTCATTACTCAAAAACGGCTGAATCATCATGTTTTTTGTATGCAGGTAGTATGAGGTCTTTAAGTAGTATCATGGGCTACTTTTTATCTATACTAATATTATAAAGCTGAAGAGTTTGTTTGTTTGTTTGAACGCGCTAATCTCAGGAACTACTGGTGCGAATTGAAAAATTCTTTTTGTGTTGAATAGACCGTTTATCGAGGAAGGCTTTATAGGACATATGACATCACGCTGCAACTACTAGGAGCGAAGAAACAATGGAAAATGTGGAAAAAAACGGGGAAAATTATTCATTTTTGAGGGCTTCCGTTGCGTGCGCTGCGAAAACGGTTCAAGATATCAAAAAAATATGTATGAAAGAACTATTCCTCTTGAAATGATCTAACAAAATATCCGGGACAGTATATGTCTATCTTTTAAGATTAACTCACTAGAACCGTTTTTATGTTAATAACTATTCCACGCGAACGAAGTCGCTGGCACAGTTAGTCTTGAAATAATGCGAGCGAAACCGCGAGCGCTTACTAGTTAATAAATAAAATTTCATTAATATATCTAGTTTGGTTGCTTAATCATTTTAAAAACATTTCGGCGTGTAATCTTTGTTTCATAATACCTACAGTATTTTTCTAAAAAGCTAGTCGTATAGGTATGCTAACCAATACTAATATTACGACATCATAAACCGAGAACAACGACACCAAAGCTCGCATAATTGAAAAACTGCTCTGGACAAGTACTTACAGCTTCACATAAATTATATCCGCTGAAGGATAGAAGCATATTTCAGAGTTTCATAGATTTTTTACGGCTTTGTTGGCTATATTAGAGCCAGGATGATGAGTTTAGAGGTTGCTCGTAAATCTGTGTCTGCAATATTAAGCTAGTTTAATAATATTTTTCTTCTTTTATGTGCGGGACAAGTAATATTATAATTTATAAGTTGTGTACATGGGTTTGCTTTCATATTGTGACTTTAATATATTCGATTGTATGGTAAAATAATTTGATGATGAAAAGAAAACGGCTTGAATATGTTTTTTCATATTTTGGGAGTAAGTGACGAGTTTAAACTTTTTTTGGTATAATGCTCTGAGTTAAATCCCTGTTCCCAGAAAATTATAACCCAGGGGTATTCAAATCTAGAGTAAATAGGTTTCTTTTAGGCAAGCGTGCTACATCTTAGACTATAGTGGTGCTTAACATCAGGCAGGCTATAGTCAAACGTAAGCCTAATTAATGTTAAAAAAAATAAAAAAATTACCCAGTTCTTAACTGTTAATTTTGTAAACAAAAACTAAGATTCCTCTAAACGATAACAACATAAGAAATATTTTAACCAACACACAAAATTCAATAGACTAGTTAGCTAAATAAACACAGACTTTATAAGCATAGTTAACCCGCGTGCATTTTGGAATAGTTCTCAAAATTCAAACATAAGTTAAGCAAATCGAACTATGATTTTATCGAATCGATTAAAACAAGTGAGTAGCAGATAGTACCTTATACTTTCACAGTTTATAGAAAGCAAATGATCGCTCTCAGTTTGATAACTGCGTGGATAACTTTCCTGTATGATTTACTTGACACACCGCCCGAAAGAATAGGTGCTAGGTTTTTGTATCGTTCACATAACATGTGGTTGTCACTAACAACACGTTAACAGTACTTTGCGATAATTTTCACTGTAGTCTAAGAAGATTACACCCAATGAGGATCATGTTTAGGTATATTTTCTTTTTTTGCATCGTTCATATAACATGTGGTTGTCACTAACAACACGTTAACAGTGCTTTGTGATAATTTTCACTGTAGCCTAAGACGATTACACCCAATGAAAATGATGTTTTTATTTTCCACACCTTCAAAACATAAACTAAACTTTGCATTGTTATTTTTTATTGCAACTTAGTTACAGATCCACTAACGTCATCACTCTTCGCCCACTGACGATTGTTTCAATACATTCCGAGATGATTCCGAGCCTTTATTTGGGTAAGTAATCATTTTCGTGGCCAACTCTTTGTTGATAGTGAGGAGGCGACGGACAATTTTGCAAAAAAACCTCTAAAACCAGATCTTTAATGAAACAGGTTGGAGAATCAAACAAGACTCTCAACAGTCAATAGGCATCATGCTCCACCTTGAACTTCAGTGTTCGGTTGTGCGGGTGAAGCTTCAGGTGAACAGATGGTAAAAGCCTAAAAGCCCAGTGTAATAAAAGAGTAACAAAAAATACAACAGACACAATTATTTGATAAAAAACGTGTATATATTATCAGTATCTTCCTCCTAAGTTCACCGATCTACATTACTTATTTCTTAGATAACATGTTACTAGTTTATCCGTATGTACCTACGTAGTTTACCGTTTTACCCAGCCGTATGTCCCGGGTATCCCTGCCCGTTCCTCACCGTAACCGCGAACTGTTATTTTCACAGTGTCTGACTTTCGGACAATAAAGCAATTTAGTTTGCGCCGGCACTGCACTGTGGTCCTGAGAATATCCGGTCGGAAAACCGGATGGTATTCAAAGGTTATGTAAAAAAGAATTCGGATTGGGTTGGACCGGTCGCGTTCTTGTATTGGCCGCTGGCACCGTCAGATTTGCGATGCGAAAATACGGTTTGTATTTTATTCTTTGCGAAATGTTTTTCTTTGATCTGTTGGAGTTTTGGGAAATACGGATTTTTGAAAAGTGGGATGTTTTAGAATATGTTTTGATATATATCTATTTGAACACTCAATGTAAATATAATGCAAAGCTTTCTGTGTTTTCCCGTAGACAAACTATATAATAAGCTTGTTTTTTTAAGTTAGAAATCACACATTGTCACAGCAAAAATAAATGAATGACACAATTATATTAAATATTAATTTCGTTTATTTATCCATTCATATTTAAAGAAAGAAAGAAAGAAAACATTTATTGTGACAGATTTAACAGAAGAACACACAGGAGACAAACATAATAAACAAACATAAAAATCTGCCACAACACAGCCCCAACTCAGCATAATGCTGGTTGTGTGGAAGCAACCAGCTCTTCCGTTGGGGCTGGCTGTGACGTCACGCACGTACAAGAAGGCAGGCAAACAAACAAAGACAAAGGCGTATACAAAGAGGAGCAAAATTTTAAATTAACTTATAAAGTGAATCCTCATTGTATAACAAATCCAGTTTATCTATATTTTCCACTTTAATATTCTGATACCAAACCAACTCAAAGTACCGTAACCTTTACATAACATATGAGGTGACATACTCAGTATTACTCAGCACAGTTTCAGTAAACGGAACCTTTTGACTAAGTTTAACTGGACCGAATACTGCACCAGAATGTGTGAGACGTTTGGGCTCTGAGTACCGACATAACATTTCCTAAGACCGGTCTTGCTAATGCAACCCTTAAAAAACGTTAGATTAGTGCTATCGATATACGAATACGGGTACCGTATCTTCCTATCCATCTATTAATAAAATAATAGTACTAAAAGTAAAAGTGTTTCTTACTTCCTCACACTCAAGCGGCTGAACCAATTTGGGTGAAATTCATCCCGTGTTACAGCGCGGTATAAGTGACAGTATATAAGGTTTACTTTAAGGAGGATTGTACGTCCGTTAGTTAGTTAAAGTAGTATTTTTAAGTTAGTATTAGTTCAATTTCAGTTTAGTGAACTTATATCAATTAATTAAATTAAGTGTTATATCCGTCATTTAGTACTCATGACCCAAGCGTTTGCTTAGAATGGGGCTAGAGGGCGCTGTGTACAATGTCAAAAAATGCTACAATCAATTAAAACAATCTATTATTGGTCTATGTCTTTAGCTCCGAGCAAATTCGTTTAGCTCCTAGAGTTAGGTCTTACTCCACCAAATACTGTTAAATTATGCAGCCAACGAACTGAGGCGTGGCGTGCATATAAATAACTTGAAAATTAAATAGTTAGCTTGTAAAAAATAGAATTTAGGAACGCTAGACGGACCGGCGCTGGACGCTGCATTTTTGAAGGAGAATGCTGCTACTTTATTTTACGAGTTTGTTGCATTTACTTTCTGTAAAAAGTTTCTGTACTTACTTATCTTAGGAGAGGGTTATAAAGACTCAAGTAACATTTTTAAACAAAGTAAAGTTTTTTTAACATGATGTTATTATAAGGCTATCAACCGAGATTCTTGAAAGGAGTTGGAAGAGACCTTTGCCAAGGAAAGGGACAGTGTATGTTACTAAAAAAAATGTTGTTATAATATAGTTTAAGTAATTCCTTATAGCATAGAAGTATAATGCACTTAAAAGTATATTTTATAGACTGTTAAAAGGCCACAAGAATGTTAAGGTTATTTTTTCTTTTTAAACAATTTCGATGGACGAAACCCTAAAAGGCAGGAAAAAAGTAAAAACATTAAAACTATAACAATTGTACCTCACAATGCATTACTTCCAACTCCAACCATCAGGTCATAACCCACTACCCCACTTCCCTAAGTTTTTATGTAACGGCCATAAATAGCTCGAAACCCACTATACTTCTAATGCATTTCAATCCAGTAGTTGGCCAAGTGGATAATAACGCTATTACTAACCATAAACCCTATGGAAAGGGATCCATTGTATCCTGAAACCTTTTAGCAAACTGCTGGATTCACTGTTATGGGGTAAAGCCTGGTAAAGATAATGAACGCTGGTAAGACGTCTTTCAATGCACGGTGCAGACATTACACCGGATAAACGTCGCATTATGGCAAAAACCAACAAAAATACAAGTTTTGACAAGTGACAGCTGATATATTACATGGAATTACTTATTTAAGACCAGTATACATACATATGTATGTACATACATAAAAGCATTTCTCAATAACGCTTTTAATAACCATAAACCCTATGGAATGGGATTCATTGTACCTTTTAGCAAACTGCTGGATTCACTGTTATGGGGTAAAGCCTGGTAAATATAATGAACGCTGGTAAGACGTCTTTCAATGCACGGTGCAGACGTTACACCGGATGAACGTCACATAGAATCCGTCATTAGTATATGCTATGCATATCATACGATATCTGCCCCTTCAAAGTAAATGTTGCCTAAAATCTCATAGCTAAGGCAAGGTGATTGAAGGTTGATTGGCAGTGACAAAACGTGATGATTGTTTAGCCATAAAATTGATGTCAACTTTTAGAGATCTTATTTTATACAAATTGGCAACATGATTGCGAATAAACCAAAACAAATTCATGGAAATGTTTGAAGAGATGGACTTTTGCATGCCATACTAATTATAACAAATCTTCCTGCCCTCTGTCATCTTATGCTTTGCTGAAGTGGATTACGGTTACTTCAGACTGGGCAAATTGTAGCTGACGAAACGGTCACTATAAAGAATACAGCGCAGCGTAGCGATGAGTCTCGGTGGAATATTGTCTATTAAGACCCAGTCTGTAAGATTTTTCTTTGTTTCTGAAAAAGACGGATCCAAGCTTCGCAGTCAGTTGTGGTGAAAAAACAAAGAGGTTCATAAACTAGGTTTTTTAATTAATGACGTCAAAAATATACTGTGATATCTGTAAAATATTTTCCACAAAAATGACAATGTAACAATATTATTTACTACTTTTCTTCGAGTTGGTTTCCTCTCGTTAGTTTTTATTACTGTTAACTATGAAGCCGTGTTTAAGAACTATCACCAATATCATACTAAAGTATTGAAGTTTTTATTGGATCAGCGACTTTTTAAACACTTGTTAGTAATGTCACTGTCAGTTATGCAACCCGCGTTAGATCGAGATAAAAAGTAACCTTGGCAGAATTGCGAAGTTATATCATCGCAAAAGCCATAATATAAAAAAAAAAAAAAAAAACCTATACATGTCGATAAATTGTAATTAAACTAGGAAATTGGCTGGTGTATTAGTAAGTATTTTGTAAAAACTAATAAATAAATAAAAGGTTTATTTGACTATTTACAATTTGAGAACTTTACATTAGGTTTAATTGACTAATTTATTGATTAAACTTAAATAATTGTGAGATACAATCTATCTGGTATGCGCACTAGTTACAGAACTGTATTGCGCGTCTCTCCGCGTGGAGTTGATGACTTAATTACATTTTATTGTTAGTTTACTCTGTTACATCATTAACCTAATAATTGAAACTAAAAAGAAAGAAACAAGCTAGTGTACCTACAAATAAAAAGGAAATTAACTATATTATAAGTAATACCTTATTTTGATGTGAAATTTTCTACATCTGAATGTCTCGGTAGGTACATGTTGATAAGAATGTAAGACATTTTTATCAACGTGCAACTAATACGGTTTTCACTCACGTCTAATTTCGCATATGATGTTTTTTACGCGTTTCGGGTGTAATGACACCCATCTTCAGAACGTACGTTCTGGGACCGCAACGCGCAGACCCCCAACAATAAAGGGAGGTATCATTTCACCCGAAACGCGTAAACAACATACGCGAAATAAGACGTGAATGAAAACCGTAATATTTGGATGTTATTAATATGTTTACAGACGAAAACAATAATTTACAAAAACCTCGCCTCCATTAGTTTTTCCAGCGAAATAAGTCCAGCAAAGCTACTTAAATCGCCTCCGGCATCCGTTATCGATGAACATAATAAGTAAATAATCATTCTGTAAGGCTCCAAGTAGAAATTAGTAGAACCTACACTAATCAGGATTAGCTCCAAGAAGAACAAATTACCTTCCCACGGTAAAATAAAGCTTGGAAGTGGGAATGTATTGTTTTAGTTGCTCGCAAATTGTTTCGAGTGTTTTTCGCGAATTATGGTTTTGAAAACCTAATATAGTACTTAATACAGTTTACGAAATGTTAAGATTTGACCATATTTGAATGTACGTACGAGTAAGTAGCGAGATATTCGGATGTAGAAAACTTCTAATCAAAATAAATTATTATTTATCAGTATTTTATTGAGTATATTTTCTTACAAAATAGACTGGACTTCAAGACGCTTAAATTTGTTTTTTTTTCAAACAGGTTTCAACTATCAATCTAAATTGACAGTACGACAATTAAAATTGACTCACAAGACGAATAGTTAACATATAACTTTTATACAAGCAAGTTTTAGTTTTTCCACATTCAAGCGTAATGTTCTAGCTATTTTAATGCAAAGCTCTGTATGATCACTAATTGTAAGATACAATTTAGTCTGTAATTATGTTGTCCTTGATTATCGTTGTTGTTTGTGTGTTTGTTAGACAGAGAATACAGTACCAGTTAGGTACTGTATTCTCTGTCTAACTCAGGTTTTTGAAATTATTAATCGCATTTATGTTGTTCAAGCTGTGTACACTTATCTTAGGAATTTGTTCTGGATCAAAACCAGTTTTGAATGTATACTTAGCTTATTTGGGAACACATTCTGTTTTGTGTACCATTATAAATAAATAAATACAATATAGGTACTAGGTTAAACATTTGATCTGAAATACAGGCTTCCTAACGCCGAAAACGTTAGTGAGGTATTTACTTCACTTTTACAAAGTAGGTACTTACAAACCAACATCAAAAAACAGCACAGCTTGCAAAATAAAGAATAAATTAAAGTAACAGCACACGTATTAACATTCAGGCAGCACACGCACCGTATTCTTTATCCCGAAGGATTTCGCAATTAGTCTTAATTAATGAGAAGGAAACCCCATAGTATTTGTTATGCAAACCCAGCGAGGTCCATACGTCTACATAGCACTGAGGCACGTACGAGACTAATGTTATAGCTTTTATTCTTTAAGACGTGCAGCTAGTGTTTTGTTTTTGTTTGGGATTAACATAAAAAAAGAGACGACGTACAGAGATTAACATTGCCAAATATTGATTTTACCTAGATTAACTTGAATCACAGTGTTTGCTTGTACGGGTGTCGTTTCAGGTAAGCAAATGCGTAACTGTTCATTGTTAATAAAATGAAGTGAGGAAAGAAATATAAGAAAGAAACGATGTTTTTTGAAGTGATTGATTCGATATTGTTGTTTTAAATAGTTCATAGGTAAGTCTAAAACTACTGTAGCACTGACTTACATAAAAATTGGAATCAACAAGTAAACAGATCAAACCAGTGAAAATCTTGACTAAATCTCTGGTAGGTAACAAAAACATCAACAATTTATGTGTTAATCTCTCCAAGTCTTTGAATTTTTGAGTTCAAAACGTACCCTGTTTTTATATAAATGTTATGAAGCTGAAAAAATTAAAGAAATATATTTTTACACAAAACCTTGAAAGTATAAAAGTGATCCCGCAATTTCTCTTCATTGAGTCTGTTTCGCGTTTCGCATTAGTAATGACTGAGCCGGGCTTAGGTTTTAAAACGACAACTAATTGCCGTATTGTTACAACTCTTGACAGTTTTTGGAAGTTTTATGTGGGTACTGAATGAAATTATAAAAAATTAGGAAGTCGTAGGTACATAATTAAGTAAGTTTCCTGATCTATCAAACATTAGTATTTAGTAACAGTTACTCAGCTTGCGCTGCTTTCGACAAAGGGCTTGTGCGGGTTTTCAATATATATTCCGGCAATCTGATGGTCTGACTGACAGTTTTTTTAATAATATGATACATACTGTACATAGGTATTTTGATGTATTCATTTAATAACATTAATATATATCTTTATCTATATCTAAGGTAAATAAAAAGGTATCGAAAAATCATCGTTTTAATGAATAAAATTAATAATTCTTATCATATTTTATTATCTACCATAGCATAAGTAAAATTCATGGATGGTGCAATAATTCTCGATCAAAAACTTGAAGCAATAAATTTCCAAGAAACCGCCGTCGTTTTGATAATCAATAAATCTGTATCTGCAAGGGAATCGTCTAGACCATTGTAAACGTAGAAATAAAAATAAATGTCTCCCTGTATCTGATAACCGTGTCATATTTATTGCCTTTACTGGCTTTAGGTACTAGATTATACGTCGATCTGTGATTTATTTGAGTAGGTACCTAAATTGTATTTTTTTCTCCTTTGTCTTTTCCCAGGTCCTTCCACGGATGCTTATTATAAGTAACACATTTACTAGACCTCCGGCAAAAATAGCATGGCCTTAATGACACCGTTCGTACCTGACGTGGAATCATTTGTAATTTATGACGTGTCAGGCGCCCCTGGTGACAAATAGTTTGGCACATTACGGAGACATTTGTCAAAATCGTACGCGATGTATGTAAATAAATGATAAACGTGATATGTGTGTATATATAGATATTGTCATATAGTCCTAATTTCTTTTTTATCATACCAAACCATAATATGTGACAAATAAAATACGTGTTTAGATTTTAGATGCAATATTTATTGTTCAAAGAAAGGGTTGACCTCCTTCAATTGCTGTTACTTTTACAAAAAATATTTTGTTGCAGTATAGTACGGTATAGGATACTCATTTATTCATCATTTAGACGTCAAACGTATTAGTGCGTCAGTGTTACTTTATATTTTGATGTTTATGTATGCATGATATCTATATATTTTTATTTTTAAGTTTAGTCCACGTTCAGTCTTATCTAAAGAAAAAGCAACCAGTACTCACACTTAATAAAAAAAACTCAAAAATAAATTACAATAGCATGTCAGCACCTTAAAGCGTCCCCATCAAAATGTAAGAACCTTTACAAAAGCCGCCTCAACATTATCATGCTACAAAGGCTATCATACTTGTAACGATATAAAATTTGAAGTGTGTAAAATAAAATAAAATGAATTTAAATTGCAATAAAAATGAATTTAAATTGAAATAAAATGCATGTTGGAACGACTAGAGCTTAGTACCGGAATTAGGCAAAACCGGTACTAAGTACCGGTATATAAAAGTGACGGACGGTACTAAGTTAGCATGTAAGGGTTAAGGTGAATAAAATATTTCGTTACAAAATTTTAATAAGACTTACCGGGATATACTAAGCCGGAGCAACAAGGAACCTTTATTTCAAGGACCGTGCCGTATTGTGGTACTGGTATTGAGTTGTATGGTGTAAATAAATAAACAACAATTTCATATTCAACATAAAAAGGTTATATTTTAAAGCAAACAAGTTATATACACAGAAATAGTAGGCAGATGGCCACTCAAAGTTAAATTTTAATGTTACGGGTTACACACATTCGATTCAATTTAATTTAATTATGATTAATTTTAATCTTAGGGCTTATTCTCACAACAATTCCGATTTATACAGGTCGACTTCTATTACAATAGGTTAAAATGACTAAGGACTCGTCACGATTAATTAAATCTAATCCGAAATTCGAACGGTAGTTAGTAATTGCATGGCCGCCTTCTTCATAAAATAATTTAGTGAAAAATATATATTGCGAATCTTATGTATCTGGAACGTTGGTAAATCTAATTCGGCCTGATAGACACGACCACGCAACCTGCTACGGATGCTGAACAATGATGATGGTTCTAGATAAGGCTGGAGAAGTCAACTCATGGCGCACGTCTTCGGAGGAAAAAATGTGTCATAAATACCGACTTTTTGGCGGTGCCTGGTGTCACGCCAAGAGCGGATGGACTGAAGATCAGGGTTGTCGGTGGCAAGGTGCGCTGGTGCCGTATAAGAAGACTATGGGCGCATGCTCAACCCGTCGATTAGACCCGCTGTGGAAAACAGTAGAAAAACAGCGGTTTGAGTCTTGATCGTCAAGCACAAATTGTTTTCTTTAGCAAAAGCTTTAAATTATGAGAACTCACGTTTAATTTCTTCTTCCTTCGTAAAGAGGAATATCCGCCGGGTCTGACGAGATATGTAATGGCGACAGTGAAAGACGCAGCCCAAAAAGGCTGATCGTGACTTGCGATCTCCATTTTGTGATCTTTGTCTACGTTTCGACCGACGCAATGTTCACCCATCCAAGACGTCACAAATTCCGATTTTTTAATAGCAAATTACGTTCCGCAATTCCCTAGTAACGAGTTGACTATCTTTTTTTGCCAGACCGTACTTCAAATGGATCGATCTGTCAAAGTCAACGTCACCGGCTTCATTCAAGCAAATATCGGGAATTATCTGTTTGCAAACGAGTTTTGTTTATTTGTTTGGAAATATTAGAAAAATACGAATTATGTGCCGTGTAGTGAATAAAAATAAATACCAGTGTATTGACAAATGTGTCCTACCAACAATATAGTTGACAGAAACTATGTCACGCAACTGCGATGTGAAAAGAAGGAGTTGTGATTTGCACTCAACTTTCTTCGCCAGAAATCAAGGTAATCTAGATTATACAAAGACCTAGGTGACAAGTAACGTACTACGTTACAATACCCCCCTTTTCGGAAAAGAGGTTAACGCAGTTAACCGTCCAAACAGCAGTGGAAGCTGATTGAAAAATTTAAAACTAAAATCTCCTAAACAAACTAACCAGTTACTAATCAAACGACAAATTAAATATACAAAAAAGCAAAGTACTATCTAAATAAACACCAAATCAAAATACATACTAAATAAACACCAAATCAAACTTCAAAAAAAGAAACCTATAAGTAATTGAAAGTCGGTTGCAGACAATAGCTAATAACTATCATTCTGTTTCACTATCTTCCAAGTTTCGCGTATGTTTGTCTAAACCAAAGACTTGTAAAGACAACTAAAACTTTACAAAATAGAGAGCAATGAATCATTGGCTCTTACAAAACTTACAAATCCTAATCCATCTTAATAACTAACAAATCCTACAACTATAATACAAACTTATAAATTCTAATCTATCTTAAGCATATCTTTAGCATGATATTTACCAATGGTACCAGTATGTAATTCACGAAGTTCATAAACAACATCCGATAGTTTCTTCTCTACTTTACATTTTACAAATTTAGGTGCTAACTTTGCGGAGAAAAATTGTGCCGCATTCGACTGGACAAAGTTTCTACGCCAAACAATATCTCCTTCCTTTGCTCGAAAGTGTTGCCGTCGTAAATTATATTTTTGTGCATTTTTTCGGTATGCTTGAGTCAGTGCTTCTTCCACTTTCACATAAACTTCAGCCAGTTCATTGAGTGCTGTTGCTGCCGCATTTCTGTCACCGATCGCTAAGTCATCAACTGATGTTGGTATATCCCTCATAATGGAATGGAAAGTACCGTCAGTGATAATTTCACGACCTGTTGCCAGAAAGTACGGTGTATAACCAGTGGCTAGATTTACTGTGCTGTTCAATGAAAGCTGAATCTGTTGGAGATATTTCGACCAATTGCGCTGATCCTGATCTACCAAAATCGACAAGCAGACTTCTACTGTCTTATTATACCTTTCGACGGTGTTTGATTGTGGAGTGTAGTAAGCATTGTAAAAAATTTTCGGAACGGAGTATTTGTTACAAAATGCTTTAAAGGATGCACTTTTAAAAATAGTTGCGTTGTCACATATCAGGATAGCTGGCGTTCCCCATTTAAATATTATCTCTTTTTCTAAGAATGATGTGACCGTTTGGGTGGTCGCTGTTCTAAGTGGGTGAATCCAAACATATTTTGTAAAAACATCCACGACTGTTAATATGTACACATGGCCAGAGTATGCTCTTGGTAAGGGCCCTATTATGTCAAGCGAGAGCGTGTTAAGAGGTGTATCAACCTGTTTTTGGTTTGTCATTAACCCGTGAGGAGGTGAAGTGGAATGCTTATAAGCTTTGCACTTTTCACACTTTGAAACAAACTCTTTGATGTCTCTAAACATATCCTTCCAGTAGTAGTGCTCTTTGACTTTAAGGTATGTCTTTAAAGTACCAGGGTGTACACTGCAAAAGGAGTCGTGGTTTTCTTTAATACACGTCTCAATCAAATGCCTTGGTAATACTAATTTCCAACTATTTCCTGATAACTTCTGGTTTATTTTGCAGAATCTATATAGGCGGTTGTCCTTCACTTGGTAGTTTCTGTAGCGCAATGGTTTATTCTGACATCCGGTATAAACTTTATTATACCAATCATCATTACTTGATTGAATGCCCCCGTCATAGGATATTGCACTAATGGAGACTCTGGATAAAGCGTCAGGAACAACGTTTAGTTTCCCAGGTTTGTGACAAATGTCAAAATTGTAAGAGGATATCTGCATTGCCCATCTCGCGAGTCTACCCGATGGGTTGCTCAGCGACTTCAACCAACGTAAACTCATGTGATCAGTAACGACCGTAAACTTCGAGCCTTCTATGTATGCTCTAAAATAATTGATGGAATCAACGACCGCCAACAATTCTCGCTCTGTCGTGCTATAGTTCCTTTCGGGTTTCGTGAGCAAGCGCGAGTGAAATGCTACCGGGTGCTGGATTCCCTCAATTTCTTGTAACAACACACTTCCTATCCCTACTGATGAAGCGTCGCACTCAATTGTGAAAGGTTGTGTAAAATCTGGCGATGCTAACAGTGGCGCTGTGATTAATGCTAGCTTAAGAGTTTTGAAAGACTCTTCGGCTGCTTCTGACCATTCGATGCTTTGACTACCTTTTCGCTTTCCAACCAATGGTGTCATCGGTGCGATGATGGAAGAGAAGTCTTTAACGAACCTCCGATAGTACGAACAAAGTCCTATAAAACCTCGCAGCTGCTTGGCCGTTTTCGGTTGGGGGAAATTTTCTATGCAGCTTAATTTTTCTGGGTCAGTACGCAAGCCTTCGGAATTTATAATATAACCCAAGTACTTAAGTTCTTCTTTACAAAAATCACACTTTTTCAGGTTAACTGTGAGGCCTGCCTCTTTAAGTGCTTTGCAAACAGCTGAAAGTATCGAGATGTGCTCCGAAAATGTAGGCGTTGCGATTAAAAGGTCATCTAGGTAACAAAATACTTTGCCGTCATACTTATGTTGAAATAACGAGTCTATTAATCTTTGCAATTCTGCGCCAGCGTTGGAAAGTCCAAACGGCATTCGTCTAAACTCAAATAATCCCCGGTTCGGTACAACAAAAGCCGTTTTTTCACAAGAATTTCCTTTCCCATCAACGCCATCCTGGTCTGATAATAAAATTTGCCAAAAACTAGAGGACAAATCGATTGAACTAAGATAATGTACTCCGCGCAAATTGTCTAGTATCGAATTAATGTAAGGAAGTGGATAAGAGTCCTTCACCGTGACATCATTCAACTTACGAGCGTCCAAACAAAACCTCCATGATCCATCTTTCTTCGGCGTCATAACAACCGGGTTTGACCATGGTGACCGTGATGGAGCTATGACACCAAGTTTCAACATTTCGTCCACTTCTTTATTCAACGCTGTCAATTTGGCTGGTGATAAAGGGTAGTATCTTTGTTTGATTGGATCTCCCTTTGTAACAATACTATGTTTGATTAGGTGGGTTTTTCCTAATCCAATTTTCTCTGATGAGATTGATTCAAAGCTTGCTATCACTTTCTCTAAAGATTCGGACTGGTCGCAAGTGAGACCATCCCTCGGAATCAATGCTTTAATTTCGCAGCATTCTGCATGTACGGTAGCCGTATTGTTGCTGGTTCTACCTCGACGAAGAAACTTTCCAAATTTAAAGATGTCTATCATTTTAAAATCTTCCGTGAAATCCATTCCACACAAAATTTTGTGGTGGATGTCCGGGCAAACTAAAAAAGTGACGATTTTATTAATATGATTGCACGAAATCGGCAAATTCATAGTACCTATTGAGGTGATTGGCGACAAGTCAGCCAATAAAACTGTGGAGCTTTCTTCCTTAAGTTCAAATCCCAGTTGTATAAAATAATTGTGGTGTCCCGCACCTAATACTGATATATGTGCCCCTGGGTCAAGTAAAGCTTCATTCTTTATATCAAGAACTGTAAAAGTGACAAACAGACGATTATCATTGACCAACGATGATATTTCAGGTTGGTGCACAGTTTGGTTACTGTCAGCTACTCTCTGGGGCGTTATTAGTTTTTTTGGGTGGAAACCTGTGGTGACGGACAACGAGAGCTGCTTTTGCACGCCGAGCAATCTCTAGTGAGCACGCCTCTGGCTCCACAGTTGAAACAAACTACGCCTGCAACTGACCTGCAAACCTTGTAGCTGTGACCACTCTTTTTGCATTTCAAACAAGTTAATGGAATACTATTTGGTCGCATCACCGGGTTGCTTGCTACCGCATTGACTTCCCGACTCTCCGAAGGTCTCGTCTGCTGCAATACGGACGAGTACGCCTCATAGTTCTTGGTGACATTAATTAATTGATCAAAAGACGTTATGTCATTTATCGCTAAAAGCTGTGCATAAGAACTGAGCATGTTATGTTTCACAATTTCTAACAAATTGTCTTGGGTAATTGGATCATCTAACCTAGCATTTAAGTCTTGCATATCTAAAACATAGAAAGATACAGATTGACCTGGTTGCTGTTTTCTTTCTCTAATCTGACGCTCAATGTTGTAATTGTAGTCCTTGGGTTGAAAATATTTCTTGAATTCCGAACAGACATCTGCCCAATTGACTAGTCTATGTCGAACCGTTCTATAGAACTTTAATGCCGTACCAGACAGTAGTTCTGAAAACCCTTGAACAAGCGTGGCTTCATCTATCTGTCGTGCAAATCTAGTTTCATTTACTCTCACCAAGAATTCGTCTACATCGGACTCACCGGTGAATTTCAAATTTAAAGATGCTAAGTTAAGTGACTTATAGTAAACGTTAGCACTCGGTGGAGCTGCTAAGTGTGGCCGCACGTCATGTTCAAATTTATTATGTGTTTGTGGTAAATTTTGACTAGTATAATCACTAACTTTGTTTGGTCGCGGTAGGGTTGCACTCGTGTGTGCAATTGGATATGGTAGTGCAGCCGTCGGATGGGTGTGCACATTGCGTGTGCCGTGATCGTATGACGTGGACGTAGGTGTTAACGTATAAGTTGACTGAGTTACTGTTGACTGTTGCAAAGAACCGTGCTGTTCAACTTCAAAGTTTAGATTGGTACGTGGTCTCATATTTATAGACTCCATAGGAATGTGAACTTCCTGCGAGCGTTGCGTGAAAGCAGTGCTTATATCGCAGCGTGGAGTTGAAACGATGTGGTGTGGTGAGGAAAATTCCGTTGACTTATCAGAACGTTCATCAGAATGGACCGACATGTTCACAAACGACTATGTTAAAATGTCTCTAAATATTACTAAATTACAATTATGTACACTTAAATGTTCTTAAAGGTATTACAAATAACGCTGTGGCACTCTCTTGCAACAGTTGTAAACAATAGTCATAAAAATTTATCGCAGTATGGTATTTTGCAAAGGTACATATAATTTCCAAACATAAAATTTATTTTCACAATACAATCAATAACCAGATTTAAATAATTCAAATAATTCGGGCGCCATTGTAACGATATAAAATTTGAAGTGTGTAAAATAAAATAAAATGAATTTAAATTGCAATAAAAATGAATTTAAATTGAAATAAAATGCATGTTGGAACGACTAGAGCTTAGTACCGGAATTAGGCAAAACCGGTACTAAGTACCGGTATATAAAAGTGACGGACGGTACTAAGTTAGCATGTAAGGGTTAAGGTGAATAAAATATTTCGTTACAAAATTTTAATAAGACTTACCGGGATATACTAAGCCGGAGCAACAAGGAACCTTTATTTCAAGGACCGTGCCGTATTGTGGTACTGGTATTGAGTTGTATGGTGTAAATAAATAAACAACAATTTCATATTCAACATAAAAAGGTTATATTTTAAAGCAAACAAGTTATATACACAGAAATAGTAGGCAGATGGCCACTCAAAGTTAAATTTTAATGTTACGGGTTACACACATTCGATTCAATTTAATTTAATTATGATTAATTTTAATCTTAGGGCTTATTCTCACAACAATTCCGATTTATACAGGTCGACTTCTATTACAATAGGTTAAAATGACTAAGGACTCGTCACGATTAATTAAATCTAATCCGAAATTCGAACGGTAGTTAGTAATTGCATGGCCGCCTTCTTCATAAAATAATTTAGTGAAAAATATATATTGCGAATCTTATGTATCTGGAACGTTGGTAAATCTAATTCGGCCTGATAGACACGACCACGCAACCTGCTACGGATGCTGAACAATGATGATGGTTCTAGATAAGGCTGGAGAAGTCAACTCATGGCGCACGTCTTCGGAGGAAAAAATGTGTCATAAATACCGACTTTTTGGCGGTGCCTGGTGTCACGCCAAGAGCGGATGGACTGAAGATCAGGGTTGTCGGTGGCAAGGTGCGCTGGTGCCGTATAAGAAGACTATGGGCGCATGCTCAACCCGTCGATTAGACCCGCTGTGGAAAACAGTAGAAAAACAGCGGTTTGAGTCTTGATCGTCAAGCACAAATTGTTTTCTTTAGCAAAAGCTTTAAATTATGAGAACTCACGTTTAATTTCTTCTTCCTTCGTAAAGAGGAATATCCGCCGGGTCTGACGAGATATGTAATGGCGACAGTGAAAGACGCAGCCCAAAAAGGCTGATCGTGACTTGCGATCTCCATTTTGTGATCTTTGTCTACGTTTCGACCGACGCAATGTTCACCCATCCAGGACGTCACAAATTCCGATTTTTTAATAGCAAATTACGTTCCGCAATTCCCTAGTAACGAGTTGACTATCTTTTTTTGCCAGACCGTACTTCAAATGGATCGATCTGTCAAAGTCAACGTCACCGGCTTCATTCAAGCAAATATCGGGAATTATCTGTTTGCAAACGAGTTTTGTTTATTTGTTTGGAAATATTAGAAAAATACGAATTATGTGCCGTGTAGTGAATAAAAATAAATACCAGTGTATTGACAAATGTGTCCTACCAACAATATAGTTGACAGAAACTATGTCACGCAACTGCGATGTGAAAAGAAGGAGTTGTGATTTGCACTCAACTTTCTTCGCCAGAAATCAAGGTAATCTAGATTATACAAAGACCTAGGTGACAAGTAACGTACTACGTTACATACTATAATCGTATGCTTGATTAAAAAAACAACTGAATCATCCCCATCAAAACGACCCTTTACACTGTCCGACTAAACAATAACCCGCTGCAGGCCTACAGACATCAAACATTTAAGTTAGTGCGCTCTGTTTGACGACCCGCAATCAAACTGATGTGTGCACGCGTTATCTCGAATGACAGCCGAATTACTGTCATTTGCTAGCTTTTGCAAGGCATGGGAGGGAGCGAGTTGGTTTATTAAATAAAAAAATATATACCTACAATATTATGTATATATGAAAAAGAAGAAATAGTATTATTAACAGCAAATATAAAAAGTAGATAACTAGAGCTAAGTAACCTGTTTTTTATATCTTTAAAAATAATGGAGGCATTAGTTCCAGCTAAAGCAAAAGACACAATCATGTAAATTATATAATAAGGTTGCTTTCAAATAAAAATTTGCTTTACTTATATTAAACGCGATAGTACGGTCTCTGCTGCCAAAATCCGGCAAAGTGACTGCGCGAACGATCAACTGGCAATCACCTTTTCGCTGCCGCATCGTGACGTCACGCGGCATCTGATTGGTTCGCGCGCCTGTGACATCTCTATAATGCCAAGCACGCGAAGACACGCGTGGAGAAAAGCGGTGAAAATGTACAACGCTGTAGTTCCAGTAATCTTATACTGATTAGGATGAAACAAGCTCTATTACTATTTTGGCAAGTGTAGGTACGAATTATTTGCAGCATTATTTACTTTTGTTTTAATATTTTGTTGTCTTCTTGTTCCTAATTATTTTAATTTGATGCATACAGTCTTTAATCGACTTGAAAAATGAGGTTATCAATTCGTTTAAATATTTATTCTTATTTTTTTTATTTACACGCTTCGTCTGAAGGCTTGTACCACAGCCGCATCCACGAGTTTTGTATTCCCATGAATATCGTATGTCCAGCGGAGAGTAATTCAACCACAGCAGTACGGCGGAAACCATCCAAGCGTACTATCTACTCATGTTTAAACTAATCGCCAACATTTTACATTGCTGTTTACTATCGGTTTGTTTCTAAATGCACTCACTGTTCAGCATCGATATTTTTTTAGTTTGTGAATAATTTGTACCAATTATATTTATTTATTCGTAAACATAGGACGTACAGGTCAATAAAACACTTAGTCTAGCGTGTGGTCATCTATAATTAATATTCCATGTAAATAAAGTTTACTATCTGTCAATTCTTTAATTTAAACGACTAATTTTTTTAGAGTAGAAATTTACAGCTTATGGTCTACGTCTTCTGTAAGTTTGTGAAAAAAGTTTGCTGTAGCATACGCCAGAAATGACAGCTGTTGCATATAAAAAAATATCAATGCACCACGAATTGTATTGAGTCAATTTTTTTTCCGCAACGTGAAGATGTATAATTAGACGAGGTGAGGTGTTTGTTTAATGTACTAAAAACACCATTAAAAAGTTGGGCTTGTGGCTAGTAATATTATAAACTGTTAGTATGTTCCTGATAACATCTAATACAAGAAACTTTCGGTAATTTAAAAATATCTCTAGACATCAAAGTGTTGCAAGAAAAAGCTGGAACCAGGTGAAATTAACGAAGGCGCAAACAAAGGCGTTCATTTTGGAATATCTCAGGTTTTGGCCCCAATTAAAAGTTGGACCTTTGTTTAACAAACCGACGTTGCTGATAATGATCTTACTTACACTAGTCGATATTTTTAAGATTTCTTCTGAGTAATCAAGTTGTAATATTTAAAATTATCTTAAAGTTTAATTATTATGACTTTCCCAGTATTAAAAATTCTTCTTGCAACATTATCTTAAGGTGTGTAAATATTATCACAATATTTGTGTTTTCTTTCATTTGTTCATTACAATCGTGCCAGATCTGAAAATTCTTTAAAAATGAAAATCTTTTTAAATAATTGAAATACGTATTGCATTATTTTTGAGACGTATACATATATATTTCAGATCTTCAATATTATACTAACTGGATTTGCTAACCAAAGACAAGTACGATAGGTTATACCTATATCACTGTTGTATTACCTACGTGAGGCAGGCTTGAGATATGAGCCTATTACTTAATATGAAAAAAAACGTCCATCGGAAGCAGTGAGTGAAGACGATAGTTCGATCGTCCAATCTTTTGTTACCGCGACGCGACCACCTTCCAATATTTTCTACTGAATTTTCTGCACTAAGTTTTGATCAGACTAAAAGGTTCCACAATGCAGGTTATGGTCGGGAACGTTCAAAATATTTTAGTTCGAAGATTATTTGTGATAGAAATATCAAAACGGATTAATGCGATTGGATTTCCTTGGTTTGAGAAGGATGGAGTTTAAAATATTGATTGCATCGAAACGTTTCAATAAATTATTTATTTAAAAATATCTTCATCCACAGCCTTTTGAATCCCACTGCTATAGGTCCCACTTTGTGCAGGCTGACTAAATATGGATAATAGAATTGTTATAAATTACAAATTAGTGAAATCAATCTTTGATATACTTCACTTTTCAGTAAGTACTTACTAAGCACTTCCAATAATTAAGGAACAGACTTGAAAGTAAAGTGCACAAGATATTTTTATTACGGTTAACTTGCAGAAACTGCAAAGGGGCAAAAATGTACTCGTAGAATAAGTTGCAAGCAGTGGGTTGCATATTATTTAAATGCAGAAATGCAGTATTAGCAATAATAATTCCTTTTATACAAACGAAGAAATATTTCCACAAAGAGTTCAGAGTCAGGGAAAGTTGCTTTTACGCGTTTCTTGACCGTCTTGCGATTACATTCCTAGGGGTTGAAAGCCATTATACTTTTATGCTAGTCTACTAACCTTTTCTACGTGAAAATATTCAGTTTATTCTTATGGTAAAACAAGTGGATGCTCGCGGCTTAGTGCGCATTAAGAAGCAAAACTTCCATTCCCGATTTTAAAAGTGGCATTTCCAACAATCCGTTCAAAAATTCTTAGCGGATGTATACGTCATAACATGCAAGCCTAATTTCAGCCCGATCTGTCTAGTGGTTTGGGTTGTGCGTTGATATATCACTGTGTCAGTCGTTACCTTTGAGTTTTATATACATTTGAGTTTTATATATATTTAGATTTAAACAAACATGTTTATGACAATAGTCAAAAGAAAACCAAAACACCCGTGGAAGGAATTAACGCCCACCACGATATATTTGCACAAGAGAACTTTGTAAGGAAATATTTCTGCGGGGGAGTCACGAGTCTCAGTAATAAGGAATAAGTATTGAGGTTAATTAGCTAAAGAATAGGTACGTATTATTACGTAGGTACCTACTAGTATGTATTTTAAGGGTTTTTTTACTATCCAATTGAAATTCTTATAAAAACTTATTTGAACTATGTGTATGAATTATTCGTGTATTGTCTATCATCTGTGTTATCATACTTAATTTGCTATTTAAGAGTTTTTGTACCTTGTGGATCTTACATAATTTAGGTTTTGTACGCAATCGCTTATCAGGAACATTTTATCGTCATAAATGACTTTGTACTTTTTATTTTCGTTATGACAACAGTGTAATCGGTAAGACAGATTTAAATTAATTAAATAAAGTACTACAAGTATCACTACTTTTTGAACGAAAATATAAAAAAAAATAACATTCGTTAGCAAGTGTGCGCGGTGACAAAACTGTGGCCTTTTTCTCGCTCAACGTTGCATTGCCATCCAGCGTGATAATGCGGCCAGTATCCTCGACATCGTGGCGACTGGTCCTCACTGTTTTTACTGTTATTAAGACGCTAGAAGTCGTAACTTGCAAGTTGCAGTATGATTTTTCATTTTCATGCTATTAGGATCATCGAGGGTTGTAAAAGTTTATTGGTCTGGGACTGTAAAGTTGACGCTTGTGACAACGTCTGAAACTTGATGCAAGATTAAATAAATAACGTCGTTATGACGCGCAATCAAGGAATGCTTGAGTATGCTGTTAAGCTGTTTTTATTTTGTGGAAATGAGGAATGAAGTTATCGTTTGTTTAAAGCACTGTATAGAGCAATATTTGTTAACAAGTTATGTCGTTACCTACTCAAGCAATACTGTGGTAACAGGTAGTGGGTACACATCTACCTATAAATATATATTTTAAATACTTACTTATACAGGACACTATCATACAAATATAATACTAACAGCATAGGCATAACCGAGCTATATCGCCTTGCGTTACAATTTTGCAGGATATATAGGTATAAGACCTTCATAATTACAAATAATTTTGTGTTTATAGGTAAAATATTAAAGACCTTCAAGATAACCAATAGGCAATTTCTCAAACCAGATTAACGTAGCCTAAACCGCGGGACACAACTAGTGTTAAATAAAACTAACAGCGTCGGGGTACGGTATCGAAGTTAGCACTTTATTGGCAACGTGTTTGCGGGACAAATACGATTTCCTCCAGTCTGAATCATACGTGACTAGAACTACTTTAAACTTAAGGCCTAGCATGCTGCGCGGTGTCACGCAAATCAGCTTTATTGTTTGAGAGTGACTAACTTGAATGTTAAGAATTTTTAAACCGTCTTATAGCCTCTGACATAGCTTGACAAATTTTGACACGTTAGCATAAGCAATGTTACTGTGCAAGTACTGCGTTTGAAACAGAGTAAAAAATATGTTTACACTTTAAAAAAACATGATATTATTTTTTTAAGTATACAATAGCTTCATAGGATGCCATTTTTGCAAAAAAGAAAAAAAAACCCTAAAATGACGATTACTGCGTTTGTAATAAGCACGGCAGAAATGTCGGTCGTACTAACAACAATGACCTATAATTAAAATAGCAATGTGCTAAACACATTTGTCATCAGAGAATGAGTCACTTTTCGATTGCTTGTTGTTCAAAGCAAATCATTCATGCTTTTCGGATTGATAAGATGTTTCTATATTTTTTAAATCTGGGACTAAAATTAACACCGAAATCCCGTGATGGTGAGCTTTGAATGCGATGCATTTTAGTATTTGAAACTGGGTGACACTGCAGCTGAATTTGACAACGAGAAATCTTCGGTCAGGCTCGGCATGTTCCTATGATTTTTATCTGATTTGAATTGATTCCGGGGCCTTTCACACAGCGCCACTCTTTCTCTCTTTGAGTCGTATTTCCTCATGACTGAGGGTCGTGACTCCTCCGCAGAACTAATTTGTTAGGCGAGTTCTCTTGGGCAGATATGTACATCGTAGTGGGCGCCCAGGTCCTTCTACGGAAGACACATGTCCTTAGATATTGTGGTCCTCAAACACGTCGGTCTCCTCACGATGTTTTCCTTCATCGTTAAGCGACAACAAATCCACACATAACTTGAAAATACAAGTCATCGGTGTAGGGCCGGATTCGAACCAGGGTACGTCTTGAATGAAAAGCAGACACTGGAACTGCTGAGTTACTCTCGCTTCACACAGCGCCATCTAGCCTCAAATTGAACGATTCAATTCAATATATCTTAATTGCACACCAGAAAAATTAACAATAACAAAAGGACATAAACTATAAATAAATGTACAAGTGGGTGGCCTTATCACCTTAAGTGATCTCTTCCAGGCTCAGGGATTATGAACAAATTATTATGGTAAATATTGTTATGGTCCATTGGATATTATACGAATACATATAGGTATAAATAAATATTTCGGGACATTGCACTCATCGACATCGAGCCACACTGAATGAACTACAGCTTTATTCAACTGCGAAATCCTTTAACGGTGAATGACACGCGCAAGATTTGGGTCCTTAACACTTCTTGGAATAGAATCGTTCCGCGAGATCTTTTTATGGAATTTCAATATTATGACGTAAGAAAATAAATTATTTAAGAGCAGTGGAGTTTTTCTGTGTTATTTTGATAATTACTTTTGAGACAAAAAAATAATACAGTCAAATTATAAACGAATTGCAGGCTACATATCTATTACCAAAGAGTATGAACATACACATATAAAAGTGCAGCATTTATGTCCGAAGGTTTGTACGTGTGGTTCGGGCGGCGCGCCGGATTTAGAGCGAACAGTCATAGGCTAATCCCGAACTGAAGTGCCAAGGTGCGGGATATATTCCCGGTAAGGATAAAGCGTTAGATACAGGATAAAGATATGTTTCCAACGCCTATTTTGTTCATTTGACTATTTTGCAGTAGGTAATAAAAAGTTAATACATTTGTAATTTAGTAGTTGTAAGTAGTTTAAAACATAATGTATTTTGTCAAAAAAAAACTTATTGATTTAGTTTTATAACGTCAACTACTCGTAACTTGTGGTCAAAGGTGACCTTAAAAATCAATCAAATATATTTTTAACAAACACCCAAAAAACTGTTTTGTTATTTTTAAATGAGAGATGTTCAGAGTAATTGACTAATACTGACTAATAGTATATATTTACAAGTCTTAAACATAATATTAAAATATATAATATACCTAAAATAAAATATGAAGTAAAATAAAACAAACAAAAATTAATCAAAGAGCCCACCCCGGATTGCTCCCGGCGCAAAGGTTCCCATTACGCTCGCCGCGTTGCCACGTTGAATCGCGATGGCTAACCTTTGCACCAAAAATGATCCAGAGCGGGTGTCTCCCGTCTTCTCGTTAATTAATTAATTAATTAATTGACTAATTATATTAATCTAAGCTTGAAATAAAATAGTTACTGAACCTTAGCTATGTGCCTATTTTTTTATATCTCTGCTCCCGATGCGCTTGACTTGTATTATATAGATTATTTATTTAATCTGTTAGCTACGCAACATTGAGTACTTTGGAATAACAAAAGTCCCTTAAAAATGAGAATAAAATAAATTAGTACTTTCACCGGAAAACTCCACAAAAATAAATTCAACACAAACATCCTCAGCCCGAATCGGCCACTTAACAAAAACAAGCCACTTACTTAGAGATACAAAGCAAAAATGTAAACTCGGAAAAACATCTTCTAGTACAAAGTGCTTGTCCTATTTTTGCGAATAAATGAGATGGGCGCCTACTTAAATGAAGTAAACGGACTGGCCTAATGTTACGGAAAAGCAAAAAGGTTGTTAGTTAACTCTCAACCACAATATAACGTATAGACTGGTCATTAATAAAGCTGATGAGGGTCGACATTCATAACATTGAAGATATATTTTTTTTAAATACTTCGAAATGATAGCAAAACGCGTTCCAAAAAATCTTTTGTCTATTTTTCTGTTTCTCTGTGTCTCTGTTTGTTTGTTCGTCTTTTTATTTAAATGTTCATCACGCAAAAGTGACTGAACGGATCATCATGATTTTTGGTATGTAGGTAGTATGAGATCTTAAGAGTGTCATAGGATACTTTTCATTCTGAAATAAACGAAGCCGCGGGCGTCCACTAGGGCCAAATAAATGTTCATACATGTATGACTAGGTTGCGCTACGGTGTTACCAGTGTCAATCTAGGATTAATTTACTGTATAATAAACTTCACACCAAATTACATCCATACAAATCAGCAGGCCGATCGCGCTAATGAATCACAAACGAAGCGCAACTGGACCACAACTGAACTTGATACGTTGGTCAAATTTCGTATCGCGCTAACAGTCCGGACCAAAGTTCAACCGTTTATGGATCGTAACTGAACCGTTCACGCTGTCAAACTAACGTTTCTGCTTCAGTTACTACAACACGACTTTTTTGGATCGATAATGGAACGTTGCTGAAACGTTAGTCATTCTTGTAATATTTTTACTGAAAAATCTCGTAAATATAAACGCTTACGTGGATTTATTGGACCTATATCATGGAGTGAAACCCTATATGTGTTGCACGAGCCCAAGCAAACAATAAAAATAGAAGTGCAAGAGTAATGTCTGGAGCTTTTGATATGAACGACATAAGCTTTATTAAACGATATACGAGTAGGCTGACAAAGAAATTTTACCAACTAATAGCTGATTTGACTCTTCACTGACCAGTTATACGTCGTTCCGATGGTTTGGATGTTGAAACCAAGGTAATACCTAGGCGTTGTGTGCAATGAAAAAGATTGTAGTATCTCTTTTGTATTCATAACCTCATATTTACTTGATATATTTGTATTTTAGTGGAGAGAAGGTTGCATTATACACCTCAACCTACATCAAGAATAGCATGATACATGACATAGTGCGCCGGAGCAGCAGCGGTGTGGCTGGCACCGAGCGGGAGCAGCCCGGCCGGCCACCACCCTCACCCAGCTAGAGCTGGGGTGAAGTCGCACGGAGCCAGTCATTACAGCTTTCATTTACCATAGCCTATTTGATAGAATATTTACTTGACTTGTCAACAAGATGATATATCTATATACCAACATACAAGTAATCTTATTCAATCAATTAAATACTATACATATACATATAAATATATTTTTATTTATATAGGTATACCTAGTTTTTAGTTTACATAGGCTCTCAATTAGGTTTGCCAACTTTATATAAGTTGTATGAATAGGAACTTGATGCAATATGTGAATAAAAAACCCATAACACAGTGTCTCAACATTAGTTATAAACAATTTTATTAATTGACCTTTTTATAAATAAATGTAGCTGCTGCCTACTATACAATAAGACCATTAGCAATTTTAGTAAAATTAACACTGAACTTTAAGTCTTTTTAAATCTAGATACAATCAAATTTTAACTAGATTATATAGATATAGATACATAAACATCATAGAATTTATAACAAATTTTGACATAAATATGTACTTTACAAAGATAGCAAGAATCATAGGAATTACAGATCAAGTTTAAATATCTTTGTGGAATTCATGTAGAGAACATATTATTGTTAGATAACATTAGTACTTAAGTAAAACAACAAAAAGCTTACAATAATGTTAATAAAATTTAATTTAATTATTCCTGCTTCACGGTGGCATGCCATTTTGTGGGGTTGGTGTCTGGAAATACTGAAACAAAAAGTAAATATCATTGGCCATGCATGGTAAGTTAACACATAGAGATGTCTCACAGCTTTTGGTTGTAAGCTGACAAACATTATGGAAGTATGACAGCTTGTTTCTGTAGGTAGGCAATTACTTGGGTAATGCAAAAGAATAGGAAGATAATTAGTTTCACCTTCCCATAGCATGCTTGCTGGGATTTGTAATGTTATGTGATATATCCAGCATATTGGTAATATTATCAGCCAACAAGATTATAAAAACTTGAAGGATTTACTTCAAAAATTAACAAGCAAAACTCAACTAACAGTAGGTTCATATCTTACATTGTGTTCATGCAGGTGCTGTGATGGGTACATGTGGATGTAATACATGTGTATACATGGTGTATAGTGAGTTTAGTTTGTTCTCTGACTTCCTCTCGCACATCTGATGCCACTACCTGCATGGCATGGAGATGCAGGCGGTGCTAGTTCTATATGTGAACTGATGGTTGTGTTGCTCAGGGACATCAGTATAGAGCGGGAGCATCAGTCAATTAAACTGAAATAATAAGTGAAAATGTTGTATTAATTATGTTGAATAGGTAGGTACACCAAAAGTATGACAATAATCTGAGTAAAATGTATTATATAAAAGGACATTTATATATTATTTTCAGACCGGACATTAATGTAATGTTATGCATTTTATTAATTGTAATCAGTTTCTTCTTTCTTCCCTACGCTAGATGAAGGCTGAATTACATTGTTTCTGAATGAGCTTTTTCATAATGTTATACTCAATGTTGCTTACTACTAGTCTATAGCATTATAAATAAAATGTTTTATAAATATTAATACATCAATACTTTGGAAAAATTAATCATACATATTTTTAAACTGGTGATACTTACCTATATCATTCCAAGCAAAATGATCTTGCCTCACATTAGGTAGGGGGCCCAATGTCCATGTCTTTAATTTTGCCAACCCAGTCCACTGGTTCCACCACCGCCAGTTTTAAGCTGGTTAATCTTTCTTCCAACAAATTTTTGCACTACCAAGTTATTCCACACCTGAAATAAATATGATATTCAATTTTACGAATCCCAAAGTTTAAATAAAACTAAGAGTAAGTACTAGTAAGTACTCTATAGGTACTCAGATTTTTTCACATCATAAAAGTTGTAAATACCTGGCATATTTCTTTCCTGTGCTCGCAGGTCCTTCAGATATGAGTTTCGGTGAACTATCGCCACAACCTAGCTGAGACTGCTCGAGTTTCCTTGGACTTGATTCTCTTAGAGCGAGGTTATCGTGGCCTTCCATAAACGATTATGTATGTACGACATTCTTTCATTATCAGCGCTTAAACTATTTCACAATACACAATAAGATCTGGAGCAAGTCAGCTACAATACTACTCCAACCAACTCAGAATACCGTATGAAGTATGATATGAACACTGAGTCCACTGATTCAAAATTACCACTTTAATAGACTCAAATTTCAAGGCGTTTGAAGTGGTAGTATTTCAAGTGATGTGGGCCGCAGCTGTAACGCATTTGGTTTAATTGCATAACATTTTTGTCACTAAAACACTTGAGAATATTTTATAACAAACTTCAGAAAGGTTATGTATACCTATATTTGTTTATTTACTTTCGGCGTAGTTTTGACATTGATATATGTACTTTTCGTCTGTTTTGCACAGATAATACTCAAAATAACCTGCTATTAGCATGATATAGCTTCATGTTTGCTATAAAAGATTACATCACTAGTAACGGTCGAGATATGGGAGCGGTTACGCTTTGGTTTAACTTCGTCTGAAATTTGAACCTTAGCGTGATACCGATTTCAGCAAAGTTGATACAGAGTTGGAGCGTAACCGTAGCGTAACCAAAACTGGACCACTAACGTTCGATGTTGTTTTATATTAGCGCGATTGGCCTGCAGTTTAGCTGTGTGAGCGTATAAACGGAACAAATACCTACATATTCACATACAAACTTTTACCAATTAAAATTCACATAAGTGAAAAACATATCTTATTTGTAGTAAGGTTATTATAACATTCTATTTGAAAGTTTCTGTGAGCCGGGTGACACATTTCCAAGTCTCAGTAAATCACGTACGTCCTTCCCTTCATTAAGCTATATCAGCTAAGTCCTTAAGGGTAGTTTGTAAACTCTTGACACCAGAATTGGCCACTCTTATACGAGCTTACTTTCAGCCCGCTCAAAGAACGTAAGATGTCTCTGAGATTATAAAGTCAACGGTTAACTCCGTCGAAAATGAGGCACCGATTTACGAATCACCAAACTTTATTCCGAGAAGAAAACAACATGTTCCCGAGTCTTGGATTGTCGCAAAAAAGATTCTACTCGCTTGAGGAAACGTCGATTTGGTGACGACACTTTATTAGCCGACTGATCCTTGTAAGTGTAATTATTTTGTTTACTTTTTGCTTATTTTCTCGGAGATCTGAGTCTTGTTTTGTCACAAATAGATAAAATAGAGAGGTATTGCGTAAATAACGATATTGTGACGATAAAACTAGATTTCCTTGATTATACTTACCACAGATTATCTATGAACTTAATTGTTTTATATTTTACCAAAGGAACCTTTTCTTCAATATATTAACTAAACGGTTTTCACTCACGTGTAAATCGCGTAAGTTGTTTACGCGTTTCAGATGTTATGACATCCATCTTCAGAACATAAAAAAAAATTATGCCTTTTTTTATTGATATTTATTTTCTTATATTAACACAGAAAATTATGAATACTCAGGGGGAAAACATTTATGGTCCCTGGTCATCCGTCCAAAAACCAGACAACAAATTAATAGCTTCAGTAATCCCGTACGAACAACAGAAACTTCAAAAACATTGTTGATTATACCATCATCTTCATCATTATGGACCAGATAGATAACGATCTGCAACAATTCCATGCTACCGAGTGGCAGCAGATGGTCAGAACCGAAAGGAGTGGCGTCTCTTTGTGTCGGAGGCCAGGATCCACATTGGGTCGCAGCGCCATGTAGTAGTAGTAAGTCATCATTATGGGCGGTTTCACTCTCCTCGGTACAAAACCTGCCACCTTACTTGGAACACTCCTCCTGTCGAGATTTTATCTACCATCAGGTGACAGCTTAGGAACGGCCTCAATCCACCTCCCTGCTGGCTGACCACGCCGGGGCTTGTACCACTTTCTTAACACCACTTTGTTACTGAAAAAATAAATAAAATAAAGATGGGGTTCATTTTGGCTCTGTTAGGTGAAAGCCAACCACTTTTGGAAGTTTCTAAAAAACAATGGCTTTTACAAGCCTATTGATGATATTTTTGTATGGAACCGCTGCTAAAAAGCTTTTGAATTAAATAGTCAATCATAGTTCATAGTCATTTATTTATAAACAGAGTTTACACGTCGATTAAACGTCATCTACTCAAACCACCCTCAAAAAAGTTAAAAGTATTATGTATACTGAATATACATTTGAAACTCACGGAAAAAAACCATTACAGCTCTGAAAAAACAGTGTTATAAGGTTAATGACAGAGAATTTAGTAAGCGTGAAATAAAAAAAAAATGCGTGATGATGGTACATGCCATTGGTTCAAGATGTTTGTAGAATTTTTGCTAACTGCTTCGATTGATGAGGTTTTAGCAATCTTTTGCTTCTTTTACAAATCAAAATAATTTATTACAAGTAACTAAGACTTATATTGGTGAGAAATTACTTATTAGTCTTCTTCTTCTTATCGAATGAGAGTGGCCAACTTTGATGTCGAGAGTTTATCAAGCATGATTATTTGAAACGCACTGAAGTATATTATTTTTTCCCATCACTCTTTAGTTAGTGTAATTACAGTACTTGGATGGGTGACCGAAAAGTGGCAATCCATTATGGGCGTTTTCGTGGGACGGATGACTCGTTAAATTGTAGGTCCCGGCTGTTTGTCTTGTACGGCAGTCGTAAAGCCATGTACTGTAATTACACTAACTAAAGAGTGATGGGAAAAAATAATATACTTCAGTGCGTTTTAAATAATTATATTCCATAGAAACATTGACCAATATTTTCTTCCAACATTCTTGAACAAAGATTCCAAAAAAACTTCGCAAGAAAAAAAAATCATTCAATAAATAAAAGCGTTCACGTGCTAAAGTAGCCTCCAAACAGGCCTCGCATTTATTCAAACTTCGCGTGTTCAACTAATTTATCACCATCGGAATCTGACCCGATAGACAACGCATTACGGTTACAAAATTTCGACACACTTCTGTCAAATAAATCCATATCTTATTCGTAGTAAGGTTTGCTTGTTCGGAAGAACAATTCAGAGACCTCAAGATCGGTTGGACGTCTATCGATAAGTACTAAGTAGCCACTTAGTTAGCAACTCTAATTTTTGATTGATGTAGGCATTGTAGGCTAAAGAACCATTATGATTTTGCAAGAGTCTTGCATGCTAGTATCTATTGTTTTTATACAATGTAGCGGTCACGTTCATGATTGCAGATTTTAAGATTCTTGTTTTGTGGAAAGGACTATTCCATGCTATGGCAGCTGGTTGCCAAATGCTACCGTTGCTGCGGCACCGGACGATCCGATTTTAAGTAATCGTTATGCCAGTAGCCAACTAAGATACATATCCTTTCTTTCTCGTCATTTCCATACCTTCAAAACTGCCTTCCAGATTCCTAGGGTCTTTGTTTAGTAACTTACTATATCCAGGAAAAAATATTTTTCGTCTCAACATTGCCCTGCCTTCCCCAGTTCCTTCTTCGGTACTGGGCTTATTAGATGTCTCTGCGCGATATTGTCTGTGTTTATCACCAAATCGAAAAGGCTCTCTACGGTATTGAACATTTGATCGATTCCATCGCGCCGCACGCCAATTACCTACTAGTGCTGTCACTACATATGTTTGAAAAACAATAATGTAAATGGCGGAAGTTTTGCCGCGTAATTGCTAGTGCTATTAGGTTGTATTCATATTTAGAACATATAACTTAACAGTCTAGTATACATACACATATCGAATGTCCTTAATTATTTATGTAATTTTTTTTTCTTTATTGTGTTTAAATATTTTTAGGAACTGTCATCGTCTATATCATCATCATCTTCGTCCCTTGTCGTCCCATTTCTGGGTACAGGACTCCTAGAACTAGATAAAAACTGCTTATTAATAAAAAATATGCTGACTGAATTGGAAAATCATGGCATATGTGTATGCGCACATATGCATACGTATATGTATGTACATATAAATACGTATACATATATGCCATGATACAATAAAGTTAAGTAACAACTGTAATCCACAGCTGTACAAAATGCCCCGCACTGCATTACCACGGATGTTCTCTAAAAGCAGCGCGTCCCCAGACACATCTGCGGAATGCAACTGTACTGTACTTTTGTGTTATTTCGTGTAACAAACACAAATATAATTTCATTTATTCATTAACCAAATATCAATAAAAGTTAAGGAGTATACCATCCGGCTTGGTAATTCGGCAGTAGGCTGGCTGGTAGTAGCGTCCGTAGCACAGCTGGCGTACAAAGGTCGACCCGGTCAGTCCTTGGATTGCATTCCATTTGGGCGCTTCCGTGGGTCGGATGACACGTTAAATTGTAGGTCCCGGCTGCTTGTCTAGTACGACAGTCGTTAAGCCATTTATGAGGCCCCTAGGGTGGCTTGATAAACTCTCGACACCATAGCTGGCCACTCTCATTCGATAAGAAGAAGTAGGTTGGAGCACGTAGACAATCTTATTTTTTTATAAAGATTATCTATGTGCCCCTTTTATTATTTTGTAGTAGTTAAAGTTAGCATTTTTAGTTTTTTTCCTTTGTTTTTTCTAATTGAGTAAGTTTCGTAAGATGAATGTCGCTGTAAAATAATATAAAACTATCTTAACATAAGACTGCAGAAACCTAATCCAGGCTAACAAGGCTTAGAACTGTGACATCGTATACTTAACATATACCTACTTATAAGAAATATACAGCATTAGGTATGTCTATTTTAACGTAATTATATAGAATATACCACACACTATGTCTTAGAGGTTCTAAAGCTAAATTCTAAGCGACCGTAACGTATATTTGCCGTTGGCAGGTACCAGCTAAGTGCATATGCTCCGACCTTACCACTGTGCAGCTAAATGCAGCTTACATACTAAAGGTAGAGTATACATAAAGGATCTGTTACATAGATAAAGTACATATAAAAAAAACACTTTAATTTTTTCAAGTTATATTTTGATTTACATACATTTACTAGTCTTATGCTTACATAATATTAATCCATAAATATCTATATAATATATGTATTTTTACACTTTAATTGTATTTAAATATATATTTTTACAATGGATAATAATTGATATAACGCGTACCCACAGAACAACGATCGGGCCACATCACCCCCGCGCGCACAGGGCGACAAGCATGGACTTCAAAGCTCTGTGCGCGTACCAAACGCCTTGAAATAGAGTGAAAACAAGTGAATTCATAATGAGTCTAGTTGAGGTGGTTTGTGTATTGTAAGATTAAAACAAATTCAAGTGTGTCGAAATAAATCTCGAGATAATAATCACAAATATCGCAGACTTGTATCATTTTGTGTGAATGTGTTTGCGGCAGTAAATCAAATGTATTTCTATTATTTTTCTTTGTTTTTAAATCTACATACTTGTCACTGTTATTTTTTACTAAACCGTCCAGAAAGTCTTTCTACCTCATATTCATAAAATGTTAAAAAATCTGTTTGGTTTATTAAAGATTGACTAAGGGGTTAATAGCAATCTCGTTTGCATGTAGTTATGGATATTTTTTAGGATTAAAATCTCGTAAATTTTGCATCAAACTTACTTTTTATGTAACCAACACCTTACTTGCTAGCTTAAGTGAAACTAATAGGTGTTCTGGAAATCTTAACTCTGAATACTGCACTATATCAACAGCTAGAAGCTAAGGAAAGGTATAAAATATACTCTTACTCTTATCGTATGAGAATGGTTAACTCTAGTGTCAAGTGTCTTCAAACCACCATTCAATTTCTAATTCTACATTTTTTTATAAGGAATGGATTTGCACTTGACGATAAAATAATTCGCCTGATAGAAAGATTGTCTTGTGTACATGTTGCTTTGGGCTATCTACTGCTATTCAAATTATATCCTCCTCCTTGCCTTGTGTTCCTCATTATTGAAGATCAGGACTCCTCCGCAAAATGGATTCATTGGGTGTTTTCCAAAACTGGGCGACCTAACCCTTCAACGGGCAAATTATATACAGTGATGTAATTTGGCATCAAATTTCATACCAAAATGTTCAAATCATTACACTCATTCTTGAAATAAATAAGCAGGAAAAATCGCAAGGAAAAAATCCTTAAACTACAACCAGAATACTCGGGACTGTCCGCAAGCGACGCATTACTTCGTCCTATAAAAACATCGCACTGACTTACCATCACTTTACGACATGCTCTTAATAAATACAAAAACACCTAGCCATTTGGCGGTGACATTCTGCTCAGTTTCTTTGGTAAATTAGTTCTGGGTACGGTCTTACTGCTAGCGAATATAGATAAACTAATTACACGCTAATTCCTTTGAAGTTATTTTCTGAAAGTTAGAAACAAGTTTAAGTAGATATTTTGTCAAGTAATAGATTTCTCTAAATTACGGTGTGATCTAGATTTGTTAGTTGTATTTTATTATAAGAAATACTATATCAATTACTGTAAGGTATATATTATAATAATAATTAGTGGAGATGGCCAGCCAATATTGCTCGAATGGACTGTCTCCGATGGACACGACGACTAGTAGTGTGAAGACCATGTGCAGACAGGAGACCACGAGGCTGCCCACTGTTATGATGGGTTGATGACATCCGGAAGCACGCGGGTCACAACTGGATGATCAGAGTAGCAGATCGCTAGTCTTAAAATAAATATGAGAGGCCTATGTTCAGAATTGGACAACTAATGGCTAAAAAAGCTTTGCGGAACTGAGTTTATCAGGACTACATTGCGTGATTTGATACGTTGTGGTTTGATTTCGTAAGTCTCCTATCATATTGTTGGCACATGTCTTCCTTCAGATATGTCTAGTCTTAGTCTTATATACTTATGTACATATATTATAAAAAAACATATCACACTCGCTCCCGCCTCCACTTATCACGCGCCCAACCCTCACCTATCCAAGGAAGTCTACAGTCGCAAGCGCCTCCCGCACTCAATGTGATTATCTTTTTGTGACAGCACACACACACACACATACAAACACACAAGCTTAATACAACCCTGCGTGGACACGGCACAATAAAAACTGTCGTACACAGACGTTTGTTGCCTGGGGTGAAGATGTGTGTGAAGAGCGTAAGCGATTTTAAAGCTTTTTTTTAATAAAAATGCTGATCGCGCTGTTTGGTTCAATCATTGACGATAAATAAAACTTATAAAACCAATAATGTAAAATCAAACAGAATTAAAAATACACTCCAACTTGCAAGGATACAAGGTCACAAGTCGAATGTGCAGTCCCATTATATCGATGTAAAATTATATATGTAAGAATAGTTGTGTGGCAGATAAGTTTTAACATTAATAGATGTCATTGGTTATTGTATTGCATTTTATGCCAGAACAAAAATATGTTTAACAAAAATCACATCTTTTGGCGTCATACAAAGATTATGATCCTGTCATGTAAATAAATTTATAAATATAAATATTTATATAAGCATTAGCGCAAAAAAGTTATTTTGAAATATTTAACCTGCGGCGCACTGATGTATTTCAATTCCTTTAATAGCTAAAATGTCAAATTTACATTTACCCCGTTTATGAGAGAAGTAGGGCGTAGCTAAATTTAAAATTAATTAAAAAAAAATAAACTTAAAATAGTGCTGTAATTCTCTATTACATTGATTTTTATCTTATTAACCGACTTCATTTTAGTTTAAATGTAAGTTTGCTTATGACTTGCACCATCAATTTTACAGTGACCCGCAGAGAAACAGATGAAAGCTTTCCAACCAGTCTAGGGTTTATTTTGTACAATGCATACAATGCTTACATATATTCATATAAATATATTATTATGCATAATTTGAATTAAAGTTTTAAAAGTTGTGTAATGTTGGTTTACAACTTCATATGATTGATAGCTTTTAAATTAGCATCGCCAGAAATGTACCACAAATTAAATTACATATACTTTTAAGTATTATTTCGCTTAATTGCTCTTGTGGTATCATTATCCCATTCAAAACTATTTGTGCCTGTAAGTATTAAAATTTTTAATCCAATTAAAAAAGTTTAAATTACAGCAACAAAAACAATGCTTATATATTTAATCTCTCAAAATAAAAACTTTGCTCAATATAAGTACACCACTTATTATAATAAATTTCACGAAATGGCTTAGCCTCATTTAAATGGAAAACAAAAATTGTTTTGTTGAGATGATGAAACTAAGAAAGCTTTACTGAATTTTAATTTTGACCACTTTTGTAAGAAGATTAAAGTATGGCCCAGGAGCTTTTGGCAAATTAAAAAGGCAGATTAAAAAAATAGCCGTATAGCTTACAATAACTTACTAAACTATTCTGGCTTTATTGAGATTACTGAAATTAATGTTGGCAATATTATTGAAAACATATGGTGTTTTAATTACGTACCTATATGGTGATTATGAATAAAAATGTTGTTGAGGGACAATATATATATAAACTACATTTAAAAACAAATAAGGATAATAACATTAAATTTAAGTTATCCTCTAGTAAATAAAACATCTAACTAATTTAAAACTAAATCCTAATCTAAAAGCTTGCTGCCTGTTGGTAGCGTGCCTCTGTGTACCTATTGCAACACTTATTCATACACTTATGTATACATATATATTCCTTGATTGTTAAAGTACATCAATATTCTTAAGTTCTTCACTACATAGTACAAAACCAAGTCGCGTCCCAAGTCTGTCCCTATGTCTGAATCTGTGCTTAGATCTTTAAAACTACACAACGGATTTTAATGCAGTTTTTTAATAGATATAAGTAGTGATACAAGAGGAAGATTTATATGAATAATAAAGCGTGCAAAGCCGTGGACATAAGCTAGTTTTTAATACTATGTGACCGTGATGTGATTCGTGTGATTTAGCCCCTGGATACTATCGCATAGCAACCTCATCTTGGCGCGTGCAAGCCCATGCAACCCCGACCGGAAATGGGATGCGGATTCCGGCGGAAGTGGCCTCCGCCATGACATTGCGCCTCAATACGTCAGTACACATGCTTCGTGTTCCGGCGCATTCAGTTAATTGACAGCCTTTGTGATGCTTTTGTTCTAAAAATTGGGAGTTGAAACTTACTATATTGAAAGTTATTAGCTATTTGGTATTAACAAAACCAAAGTTATGAGAAAAAAAGGCTTGACTAGATTTGCCTCTAGACATTTTTTATACAAAAACGGGGCCAAATATAGATAGACCTCTACTAATATCTTAGATAGACTTGTATAGCATTTTGTCCCCATTTCTTTGTGAAGCACCTGTTTATAAACCTAGCTGCAGTATACGATCGATCCAGGTGTCATCCTCGGTTCGAAGCCTCATTAATAATGTACTGACAGAAGCCACCTGGCAAATGGGCCGCATGATCGCTTTTACATAATGCGATCGTGCGAATGAAACTGAATAAAAAGTCTCTTTGTTTTAATTTCCTCATTACTGAGGGTCGTGACTCCTCCGCATAATTAAAGCCCGGAGTAAGTTAGGGGGCTTCTCTTAGGCAGATAAATCAAAGTGGGGTCCTACCACGGAAAATAATAAAAAATGTAGTCACACGTAGATATATTGATGTGATTTCTCTTTATTTTAGTAAATTTTATCATTTGTTTTATTAGACGGACTGTTCAGTTCAAATCTCTGAAGTTAATTCATTAGTTCCTAAGCAAAATCCTAGATGGCGCTAGTGGTCGAACTAAATCACGCTAACTCTTCGACAGCGGAATTGTAACTGAATTTTGGATCTTTATTTCAATACAAGACCTTTAAACTGCTAAAGATTGTTTTATCATCATCATCCCTCGTCGTGAACCCCTTCCCAACCTCTTAGCATTTTATTCACGGACTATTCGGACTAATCTATATTCATCCATCCAAGATCCATCATTGCCAAATTATACAAACGTAAGCACTACTTCATAGTTATAATAAGCGTCTGCAATAGATAACTTTTAATTAAGTGCCCTAGTTACAAAGTTAGAGTATAAAAACTTTATTTAAAACATTATTGCGTCACGTAGAAAAGAGTACAACTTCATTATTATGCTTCAATTAATACAACAATTTCATGACGCATTTTCGTGACCTAACGAAGTTGAAACAATGTAACCTAAGCTTTACACCTCTTTGAAACTAGAAAGAGGTTTTATTAATAGTTAAAAGCAAACGGATTAGTGCTTAGTATGGCCGTCAAGACGTATATTAAAAAGGTAATCTCAGGTTTAGATATTTTTCGGTTCAGTTAAGGTGAAATCTGTTGGAAATATCGATTCAGATTCTACTGACGGAGTAAAAGTACCTAAAGAGTGAAGTAGGTTATTATTGCAGGTTAGGAAGCGCCCGTAGCACAGGTGGCAGAGGCAATCGAATGTGATCACCAATGTTAAGCAAAGGTCGACACAGTCAGTCCTTGGATGGGTGACCATAAAGTGGCATTCCATTTTGGGCACTTCCGTGGGTCAGATGACACGTTAAATTGTAGATCCTGGCTGTTGTCATAGTACGGCAGTTGTTAAGCCATGTCAGAGGCCCTTAAGGCGGTTAATTGATAAACTCTCGACACCAGAGTTGGCCACTCTCATTAGTTAAGAAGAAAAAGAAGAAGAAGATTGCAGGTTACAATTTTAATTAAATTAATAGGGTCAATTCGTGTCCTATTTAACTTACTTCGCTTACATACTAAGATATACACATAAATCCGAAGTCAAATATAGTAGTAGTAGCTTAGTTTATTATCTTCTCGCATTAATGTAGTGTTATGTTTGCACCATATGTAGAAAATTGTATACTTGAGATGTAATGAGTCTTATGATATGAAGGGTTTTCTATAAATAATTGATAAGAAATCGAGCGCATGCAGTCACGAAGGCATGTCAAAATTATGAAGCCTCACTTTTGAATAGTACCTATTTATTGAGCTAGTGGCGGCATATATTTGCAAGCGATTGCTAATGTTAAGCAACATTCGATGCAGTTACCCAAGGATGGGTAGCCAAAAATATTCCAACGTACTATCTGAACTATGTAGGTAGGAAGTAAATGCCATTATTTTACATGGAAACCCATCCAAAGACTGACGCTATAGATAGTTGCTTAGCTTTTGACGATCGCAAATGAATTCAGATCGCCGATATTCGAGCGCTTCATAACTTAAAATTCATGACTAGTATAAAATGAAATTTTAATTGGCAAAGTAGTTGGCAGGTGATTTATAAGTTTACGATGTTTTACAGTTATAGCGGTCGTGACGGTTTATTATTGTTTTCATAGCATTATGAGCCTTTACTTTGTTGGTCGAGTAAAAGGGTTAGGTTAGGCATTTTATAACGCGCGTGTTGCTATTATTATGAATTAGTTAATTATTTTCTTCGTTTATTTGCTTAACATTAATTCGTTATTTTGTGTTGCATACATTTTTTTATCGATATACCTCCCATCAAAAGGAATTGAAATATATATTATGTACATACCTTCATAAGAATGCCACAAAAGATTTATGTTTTTATTTTAAAAATAAAAGTTAACAGTTAAACTAGAATGTCATATTAAAATAACGATAACAACGATAATAGCTTAAGGAAAATAAGAAATAACACAGCAATTTGTTACAACACAGGATACAATATAAAATTAAACGTTTTCTTAAGAGACTTCAACTGTCTCAGATTTTCAACGAACATTCACAATCATGTAACTTTTAAACAAGTATGTATTTGAGTCAGCAAAATGTATTCTCAGAAACAGAGAATAGCCGTTATTTCAAAGAAAATGCTAACCAAACATCCCCAGTTGATCCTTTCACGACAATATTGACAGTAAAAGCTTGCTTTACTCTAAAATCCGATTCAGTATCACTCTAACAATGTAAACTTTGTTTTATGCTAAAAGAGCAAACAAACAAGATTATATTTTACAAGTCTTGGGTCGGGTTCTCGAGAAACTTGCTAGACATTGTCAGAACTTGCGAGTTTAGTCCATATGCGGTGTATACGGACACTTGTACTCGAAATATTTTAGTAAAAATAATCATCTTATCTTTTATCTTTGTTTTTTAGCTCTTATCAGAGCCGAGGTCGCGATGAAGCGTCCATTCCTTTGGGGTAGGCTCACTGTGCTGCTTTCCGTACGATCACACATTATTGGGTAAATTTTATATAGTAGGTAAGTACCTATAGTAATTAATAAAAATAATCACAAATATTTGAATTGCTACCAGCTAACTTTTATAATCCGGGCTCTGGGTCGCGGTCACAAAGATCAATATATTTTAAAAACATGTTAATGGTGTTACTTTGGTTAATAAATAAATAAATATTCCGGGACAAAAAACACTATTTTTTCACTAAAATTAAATTCTCAGTAACATGTTAACTTTTGTTTACATCGGTAAATTTTGTACGATACTCAAAAGACAGAGAAATAACGTTTTAAAATGTACATTTCTTTTGAAATTCCCCACGCATCACACAAAACGTAAAACTCGTACAAAAACCACAAACCTCTCATTTTTCGGTACTGAAGGCAGCAAAGTGAAAAGCGTAGGTAACATGATTAACCGAAGCATTTTTCTCTGTGACTGTACGCTAGAACACTACTTGGCTCTCATGCGTTATATGCGTTTTGCATAACACTTAACCCTATATTTTAGTAGAAGAGTGCTGTGCGCGACAGTCCACGAGAAATTTTACCAAATATAAAAATGCGAGGTAAAACTGGGCGCTAAGGTTCCCCAGATTTTTGTGCTGCATTTTGTGGGATAAAGGAAGGTTGTAAAAATGTGTTAGGGAAATGTGTCTCTTTGCAACAGAGGTTTTACTCGTGTTTCCGCGGAACCGCAAGTTTGCTGCTTTTTTTGGAGCCTGAGCTAGTTAGCATAGCAAAACGGGAGGCGAGTGAGTTGCTCAGATTTATCAGCTCATACCAGGTATTTGCACATAGAAATAAATATCTCCAAAAGTTAGAGTAATTATGATAAATAACAATAAAAGATACGCAAATAACATACATATGTGTTTTCTTGGTAGATAATTTTAACAAAGAGAGAAAGACACAAATACACTTCCCTATTCAATCCTGCAACTGTTTGAACATACGTTTTTTAATCATAGCGATTAATGTCTTATACCTACTTATCCAAGTTTAACTACGTTAAACACAGTATAACTCGCTCTCCGTCTCAATCAAATATATGCAACTTGGCTTCAATTAGTAAAGTTAACGTTAAGAAACTAGAACACAGCTTGGTTAATGCAATTTGTAGGTAATTAGTGATTAGATCTGAGAGTCTGTGTGTCGCATTCGGGGATAAGACATGGCCTCGAGGTGGGTTAATTGCTTGTTGGTTGCGCTGTTACGTGTCGACTGTCGGTATGGGAATAAATCTATTAAACCAACATTTAACGGTGCCTGAGGCGCAGTTGCGGTGGAGCGCTTGCTTTGCAAACTAAAGATGGCGGGCGTAACTCTCGTACGACTTATTTGAAGAAAAAATTGTACATAATATAAATTATGTAAAAGTAACATAAATCATTTTCCGTGAATAGATCTCGTAAATTATTAAGAGGGCATGTTATGCCCATGCATTGTCGGTTAGGACACTAGGTATAAGTTTTTATATTTCTGTAAATATCTGTATTGTGCTGGTGTTTTAAAAAAAGTGTAAATCTATCTATCGAGCCACAAAATGACATAACGATTGCGACGAATTCCCTTCTCCCCATACCAACACGGAATAACTCGGAAACTACTCCAGAAATTGGACACTAAACGCGTTAGTGCTGCCGGTAATAAGATTTCTAATAAGAAAACATTAGATACCCGCGGGAATGTTTCGTAGCTAGTTATCAGTGTGTAGTTAGAGTTCTGTTTCTACGTTTATTACTCCGAGCTGGGAACGAGGTATAGTGCTTGAAGTATTTTATTTATATAGACATTTTTTTAAGTAGGTTATTCTAGTTTGTGCTGAAGATAGTGAAAGTCTACGGCATTAAACTCTAGATACAGGCGCACTTGCACAGAACAGGTATTTTTTAGGCCTCAGTTGTGATTTATATAACATAAGCTAAAATTTTCAACAACTTTTTAACTGTATAAATGTCCGCGATTTCCTCATCATAGTTTACGATTAATGTCTATAAAATTTTCCTCAAAACCTATGATTATGATTTATTGCCGAACACAGCTAAATTCAAATCCAATATGAAATCCAAATGAATTCAAGATATGAAATCAGAAGAGCAATATCACTTACGCGAATCTTAATCTGCAAAGTTAGGTGCATCGTAAATGCTTTCTGAATTAAAGTGACTTGCAAATGCAGTTTTGAGAAATTAGCACTGTGTTTAACTAGTTCTATAAAACAACACTTTTCAGATAGAAGTTTTCTGGGTAATAACTATTTTAACAAACAAAACTGGCAAGGTGTTACGATGAATTGAATGGCAAAACTTTTGAAGATTGAAATTGTTGTTTATATGATAATCAATTCCGTAATGATACTCATACCATAATTAAAAGAGTTGACTGATTTTTCTGTCTGATACCTTTTAATGTCATTTACTTCTTCAATCTCTAGATTTCGTTTTTCTAAATTTTCAAACAAAATTTTAAATTTTTAATAAATACGGACTGCCTCTTTTTTTAAATTGGTTATATTTACAAATCAATAAACTGAACCTTAAATCGTATTTTTTAAATGTATTCATAAAAAAATATAACTTTAGTACCTATAACAGCGTGCCTCTGATATATATTCTTTAAATACGCATACTATAACAAATCTAAGCCCATAAATAAAGATCTCAATGGCTAAAAACGCAATTATGGTGCGGAACAGCAGTAGTATTGTAGGATCAACAAAATCAATAGCAGTTTAGCAAACGGAGAGCGAGATTAGCGTGCCCGTAGCTCTCATCGACATGATGATGAAAGCACAGAGACTTATGTACTTAATTTTGATTTGCAATTTTTTTTTAATAGTATTTGGTCGCAAATCCTCCAAGTACCATGTCTACACAAGATTTGATGCGACTGGCAATACTCATAAGTAAGATGGAAAGGCTGTGTGGATATTGATACTTAAGTTTTTGTATAATTCAGTGCTGCTTGCATTGAAATAACCAGCATAATGCTGAGTTGGGATGTTGAAGTGGGAGGTTTATTGTATGTATGTGATTTTGTGTATATTTGTTCAATGTCTGTAAATCTGTGTTTTTTTATAAATAAATGATAAAAATACGTGGCAAAGTCCAAACGACCGCCGCCTCGTCATCGGCGGTCTGAGAAACTGATTTGAAATTTAATTCCAATGACCGCCGGCGGTGATGGTTGGAATGTTTTATATTTTATCAATTTCAACTGAAAGATTTAAACTCCTCTACTCTCTCTAATCTAACATAAATCTAAGATAAATCTAAGTACTAACTGTGTTTATTCTGGTATAGTATTTTTTTTAAGAAGAATAACTTACTTTGTTTTTCTATTCTATATATACTTACATGATAAGATTTGGAGTTTTCCATCTGCCCTTGCCTGTTGAATATCAGTAGTGAATACACAGCCATCTTTCAGCATTTCATCGCGCGCTCGGCGCGAATTAGAGCGGCTCTTTGAATGCCAATCTGTATAAATGACCTGCTTCTGCAGCTTCTATGGGAGAATGCACTTATTATGCATTAAATATTCATGACTTTTCTTTGTTTTTTTCTTATTTTAAATAAGTCGGATTTACACTCGTCCATAGTTTGCCTGATGGTAAGCAAAGGCTATAGCCCAAAATGGTGCGTGCTTACCTGATAAGTGCTTCTTATCAAATGTGTCCTCTTTTAACGTTGTTTAACGAGGGATAGTAAGTGTGGCTCATCGGTTCCAGTGGCTTCTTTCACCCAGACGCATCTTGGTTCCAATCCGGCCCTACACCAATGACTTGTATTTTCAAGTTATGGGTGGATTTGCACTCGTTTACCGGTGAAGGAAAATGTCGTGAGGAAACCGACATGTTTGAGGACCACAATAAATATCCGAGGACTGACGTGTCTTCCGTGGAAGTACCTGACGAATTGATTCTGCGGGGGAGTCTAGTATTTTTTTTAAGTACCCAGGGTAATGTGCCAGGCTAATAAATTTCATTTGAAATGGTTCCGCCGATTGATTGTGAATAAATATAACACACACACATCTACCTTTCGTTTTTTATCTGAATCAATGCATGTGTGTGTATCGTTATTTTACGAAAACAATCATGATTCAAATATAATACCTATATAACTTTCAATTTGCTTCCAAGAATGACCATGTTGATTGTGAAATTCTGGTTTTTCACGAATTGTAAATACAGTACAAAAATGCCTACTTGATAAAAATACGAATACAGAAAAGTTACTACGCGTCATTAGCAATTCATAGCTGACAATATTTACATTGAATCGGTTATTTCCGATAATTCGAAGTTTTTCCTGTTTATTTTCTGGCGTACTTGTAGGCATTGTACATTTTTTAAGAACGTGTAGAAATCATTTAAAAATATTGAATAATGAAATTGATATAATAATAAAATATAAAAACAAGGGAAGAAAAACTAAACATACTACTTCTAACTACTACAAAAAGGGGCACTTAGAAAATCTTTAGAAAAGCTTTCTAAAGATTTTTTTATTTCTTTCTTTCTTTCTTTTATCTTTTGATTGATATCAAATTTGTCACGACATTTCTCAATACTCTTAACGAGGTTGCCTGATAAAAATGAATAAATAACCGTTAATACTAATTTGCAAATAATTGCAAAATGTTTAACAAAATATGAAGATACTACCTATGGGCTATTAGGAAGACGATGGCTGTTGACAAGACAGTACTATAACATTGTTTCCGAAACTTGTAGGTACATAATATTTTATGCTTATAATACAAGTTAAAGTCTTTACAAATTTATGTATTAGATACCAACGATAAATAATACAAAACCATGGAAAAAAGAAATACTAGAGCTCTTCTTTGTACAAAACAAACAACGCATCACAATGAAAACCACTTTCTCTTTTAAATTGAGCCAAAAATGTAGAACGAATATTTTATTCCAACTTTATTCTAAAACAATACCTTTTGCCGCGCACCGCCAGCTTATTTACATTTGTATCATCTTTTGTCACTTCATGAAAATACAGTATTTCTATATGCGGCCAAATTTTACTGGCGCCGCGCACGAGGCGAATTCCAATACGTTTTCACTGTTATTCCTTTCTGAGGTATTTGCTTTTCTTATTTTCTTGGCTGAGGGAATAAAGTCGACGTTATTGAATGGGACACGCTTGAACTTGTGCTGTGTTTATTTTTTCTAGTTTTTTAGTGATAGGTTCTCGTAGGCAAGCGTCGAGGTATGTATAGTACACTCGCATTACTTATTTCGCGTTTGTTCACAATCATAATCCTATGAATGTCACAAGACACAGGCAATCCTTATAATAAAAGATAAAATAATTAACAATAATAATTCAAATTATTAAAAACTTAAAAATAGGTAAGTAAAAAAAGCAGTCAACATCAATTTGGTGTTCAAATTAATTTCACACACTACGAGTATGTATTTCTATCGACGTTATCATACGTTTGTAAATTCCTTTATAAGTTGCAAAAAAACTTTTTTTTTTATACGTATCGCGGGTCCTTTATGAATGAGGTCTGCACAAGATCAACGCAGATACAAAGTTATACAAAAAATATACGTCCAAAGAGTAGTGGAGAAGAGAAGGCTGTGGATGATGATGATGTATTTCAATTTCACAGTGCAGCTCTAAGAATAGAAAGCTTAAAGCAGCAATATTCAATACCCAGATTCATTGACGTAATCAAGATCCGATGCAGATCCACTTCGTGGCAAATGTAACGGCTTACAATTTCAGCTCCACTATATAGGGGACGTAATTAAAGGTTCTAAGCTTGTTCAAAGATTCGTCTGGAGATGGGGCTAGGAAGATTGCGGGTATTTAAAATACATGTCATTTTTTTTTTAATACAAACCACCTGATATTTGGACTTACATATACCCAAACAGTGTCTTGATAACTATTTTTAAGTAAATGAATTTAAAAAAACTTTAACGTAAATTTAGCTGAAAAAAAATGATATGAAAATTTAATGAAATTTACAAAAAAAAAAACTTATTCGGGCTATTTTAAAAAAATATGTTTAAAAAAAAGTTGAAACATAATATAAATCTAAGATACAAATTTTATATTCCGGTACATTTGATGGGAAACTTTGACGACTACTAACTGACTAAGATAAGAGACTATCCGTACAAGATATGTAGCGAATTAATTCGCCTTAGTCAAAATGTATCCCAACTTCGTACATTTGAAGCTACGCACAGGTGTGATTTGTGATTGTCTTTTTTGATATTCTGATTTTTCAGACTCACAGTTACGAGGAATTAGACTCAAGGAGGATAATCGCAAAGTTAGTGGCCCAGCCAATGAATTGAAAGGGGTAGCAGTGCATCCATTAGCGCAGTCGGGGTCTAATTTGCATTCTGGATCGGCGCGGTACGTCTCTGCTTCAAAAAGTACCTTAGCCTGCCTGCCTCTTTAGGTTGCCTGGAAGAAAACGTTTTCAGCGATAAGGCCGCCAGTTGTGACACAATTTTTTAAAAGTCTTTTGTGGTTTTGCCCTTCTTAATTCTTAATGTGTGTGTGTTACAATACAGAGTTATATCTATCTATCTTAAGAAAAGGGATATTTTCTCCTCTGGTTATGTCCCTACAACCAATCAAAGTATTTTTGGTCATTTTACATTGGACAGTCAATCATTTGACCACCGAGTTATCTGAAGCAAGCAACACATCAAGGCAAAGAGTAAAAATTTCGTATGAGTAGATATAAAACTAATTAAATATTCCGGGTCATTAACTAACTAATTAAATAGCCTCATCTCTAAGAAACTTTTACATGAACACTCTTGTGTTATGGGTTACTGTGATGAGCTTCGGTGTCTAGAGTTTTCAAACCGCCCGAATAGCCATTGACATGGTCTTTATTTTCTATGATACAACGAACAAGCGGGCCCTCCTATTAAGTGGCGGGCCTTTATTTCTTAATAAATATGACACATAACAATAAAGAAAACTTAAACACTAAAGTGGTTGTATAGATTAATTGTTAGTTATATACACTAGTACCTCAGTTTGTATGCCTTTTTTTAATGATAAAGTTTAATTATTATTAACATTATTTTAAAGTGTTAACCCACCCAAAATTAAAAAATAAGATTTTCATTACAACCAACATTAATTACTCTAAGCTATCCTGAGACTAGCAGCTAAAAGACCATGTTTTTGCTGGATTCAGTTTTCAAATGCTTTTCCTCTTTCATTAATATCAGATGGCACCTAGACGCTGATATTAAACTTCAGAGAGTGAAAAATGAAGTGAGGAGTCGTTGTCTGAACCCTCAAGCTAGTTCAGGATTTGTAGGTTCAAGGATTACTTCTACTGCTCTAAGAAATCTAGGAAATAGTTATTACTAGCTGTGTCTGCGACTTCGTCCGCGTGGAATAGTTATTTTGGGCATCATATTTATTTTTGCAAACAACCTCTTTAGCTTTATAAATTATAGCTGTTTTCCACGATTTGAACCATTTTCGCAGCGCACGCAACGGAAGCCTTCAAAGATGAATAATTTTTTTTTCACATTTTCCATTGTTTCTTCGCTCCTATTAGTTGCAGCGTGATGTAATATAGCCTAAAGCCTTTCTCAATAAATGGTCTATTCAACATAAAAAGAATTTTTTAATTCGCCCCAGTAGTTCCTGAGATTAGCGCGTTCAAACAAACAAACAAACTCTTCAGCTTTATAATATTAGTATAGATAAGAATATATATGTGTGAAGGACAGACTCACTATAGAAATAAAATACAAAAATATTAATGAAACCCGATAATACTAATAGACATTTACATTCTTAGTTCGTTAATTATCTGTGGAAACTATGTAACTTTACAATACTGATTTGTCCAATGATTCGATACATAATGGTATTAACATTGACTGATGCAATGGGCTTGTTGCAACGTACAGAAAAACAGCATTATTTAAAAAATACCTTTAGTAAAATTCTAATAAAACGTTTTCAATAGGTAATAAATATATTTATAGTTAACTCGTTTATGCTCAATCTGCTAAATCGATTTTAATGGTATATGGTTAGTAAATAGATGATAATGATTGGATATTTTATATGATAACATGGAGTATTGTAATGACAGTAGTACCGAATAATTCTTACAAATCTAAACCCGGTCTACAATAATAACATAATGAAAATCATTTAATCATTTTTACAGTAAAATTTACGATCACTTACAATTTTCAGGGTCAGAATACCACTTACTTATCCTCGAAACGATTAAGTTACAATTTAACGATAAGTTGATACGTGACACGATATTTAATATCGCTTATTCTTTGCTTGGAAATTATTCTCGGAAAATTCTTTTCGAAAGATAAATGAATAAAATGCTAAAAAATAGGTTAGGTTAGGTTGAAGACGAGGAAGTGATGAAGATAAAACAATCTATGGTATGTTTATGGTATTGTATTTGTATGTATAGTAATATAATAAACATCCAAGTTTACAAATCTGCGGTCGAAAAGTTAGCGTGATATAATTCGACTACTAGCGCCATCTATGATTTTGCTAAGGAACTAATGCGTTTACTGCAGAGATATTTAAACTGAACAACAATGCTTAATATTTCAGCTCAAAATTATAAACAAAATCAAACACTTATGAATGTTCGTAATAGAGTAACATTTATAATTAACAAAATTACATAAGAAATACACTTCAAATATAAAAAAAAACTTGAAATATAATGTATACAACCTAACTATGTACTTAATTTACCTTATCAAAAGGCAGCGTACCAAAAATGCTGGCTGCATTGCCCCGTTGGATAGCTAGACTAACCTTTTGGGCAAAGTACAAGCCAGCATTTTGGTCACGCGTAGCCTCTATAAATAAGATTCATTATTTATTATATTTATAAACTACCATATTAAACTAAAAACAAAATGGATAAAATCTTATTCTTATTTCCATGAATTCTTATAAAAACACACCCTAATGTCTAAAATCTAAATCATAAAAGCGTTATTTTGATCTAAAATGGCGTTCCGGTAGATTCCTTATGACACTGCACTTCGTCTAATAAATGACTCGCTGGAAAAGTGCTTCAGTGTCTTTTAGAATGAGAATTTCAGTTAAAATACTCGCTTTACTCGTGCATGAAGTGTATAGTATAATAAGTTAAGTATATGTAAGTTAAATTTATAGAAAAAACTAAAATCTTTATGTATCAAACGCATAAAATTTATGTAAAAAAATGGGACCATTTCGAAAACGATCCTCATCGAATAAAAAAAAGTGTTTTTGAAATCGGTTCATAATTACCAGAGTAATCAGGTAACATACCAACGAAAAAAAAAATCAGAAGACTTGATAACCTCCTTTTTTAAGTCGGTTAAAATTAATACAATCAATTAAGACTTCAAGCACGTTACGGGTGTTAATTAAAAAAAACAATTGTCTAAGTCTTACATCGAGCTTTGTTGATTTATTTTGTTTTGTTGAATATGGCATAATTTCCTTATGCCTACACCTCAAACTTATGTCATGAAAAACTGTCTACAGTATAAATAATACATTACATACAAGTGTACGAAGTTTAGTAAAACAAAAACATGATGTAAAGAAAATGAAAAACACCGTGTATTGTAGTTCGTAGTATTGCGACTATAATTAACGCGCAATGAGAGCCCTATTGCAAACAAATGTGTTGATAATATCATATTGCTATTAATACTCTAAGCTGCATTATTGATATCACAGAAACATACATGCACACATATTTATGAACAATTTAAGACCACCCTTTCTCCCGGTAATTACTCGACGGCGTTTAATTTACTTTACGCAAAGCCTCAACAAAGAGATTAAATTATAATTATGTAAGCCTCAAGGCGTTTAATTTTGTGCTTATGATAAAGGGTTACAATGTAGGGAGCGTACCAAATTTTGATTTTGAGTTATTGTATTAATAGGAAGGTTCTTATGAATTGCGAGCCTTATAAATCTGGAGCGCCCTAGTTCGATACTAGCCAATGACCTGTTTTTCTGGTTATGTGTGCATTTAGTCACGCTCAGCGGTGAAGGAAAACATGGTTGAAAGATCTCATATGTTTCGGAATCACATAACTCGATTATAAGTGTGATCCGTGGAAGGATTTAGGCACCCAAGATAACTCCTGTAATGAGTTAATTCTGCGTAGAGGTGACGTTCTAACAATAATGAGGCATACGACATAATAATGAGAACAAACGTATCTTCCATTATTCGTATTCCTCATAATTAATCGCTTTAGCAATTCTCATACTTACCTTACTTATACTTATACTTGAATTTAATTTAGCAATTTCAGTACTTTAACTTTAAGTTACCTATTATTTGGTCTGTCGATTCCCATTTGTCGTCTGTTGTCTTCTCTGTGCCTCTTTATAAATATAATATGTTTGTACATATATAATTTATTCAGTAAAAACACATGTCAAACTAGTTATACATAAATAAATCATATTAATATATATATATTTAAAACAAAATTATAATATCTAGATCATGCTCTCCTAGGATTTTAGTTGCGAAGGTACACTAGCATTGCCTTACGTAGCATTGCATTACCCAATGCAAAAATTATATTGTGAAATAAAGACGTTTGTAAACTGACTACATCCATTTGCAGAAATCACGGAACTACTCTATCCTTCCTATCAAGAAGGTTTCTCCTTATCAGTTAAAACCACAAAACTGTGTTAGTCCTTATCTAATACGCAGAAGCAATTCCCGTCTGGCTGTGAAATTGGTACAATTCCAAGAGATCCCGGCTGCAATCTGCTAACTCGACGGAACTGAGAAATGAACTAAGGCAAGGAGTTTGCTAAACGCTGTAATACAGCATGGAAATTATACGGGTCGCTTCTACCTAGGTTTATTAGTATTTATTTCTTAAATAGCTAAAAAATATATTAATGGCAATGTTTACAATACAAAAAAATATCATCATCCACAGCCAGTTTTTTCCTACCGCTGGGTATAGGCCTCACTCTTGTCATGCCAACAGTCTCGGTCCTGTGCCAATGTCGTCCAGATTCGACCTGCGACAGATACTAAGTATAAAACTTATATATTATATACTACTATTCGTTTCCTAATTTAACTGTTCCGTATTTTTTTACTATGAACTATTTAATAGACACCATTTCATAAATAAAATAAAAAAAATAAAAATAAATAAATAAAATAGCGGTGGTTATTTTCTGAAAAATATTTAATTATTTCAAACATACTTAAAACTATTAATTGAGATTAATACTTAATAAGTACACATTAAATACAAATAGGAATTTGGCTGCATTTTTAATTACACAACTCTTGAACGAAAATCTTAACTCTAATGTATTATAGTTAGGTAATCTAAGCCAATTTTAGCTGTCTACCCACTTATATGGCATGCATAAGTGGTAGATTGGATAGAATCAGAACTAAAAAGGTCCGATCAGAATTTAAAGGCCAATTTGCAGAAATGCTGTTTGCAGTAGCACACTCTAATTAGATTTGACTCTGAGATTCCTCCCAAATAAAAAATATGACTTTGTATCTTACTTTAACCCTCTTTGGGTGATATAGAGAATATATTTCTACATTAAGTACCTATATGATATGCATTTTCAGGATAAGATACTTCTAGGATAAATATGTATCTTTTACAGTCATGAATCTATAAAAAAGGATGTTTTTTTTAATAGACTAACATTATAATAGTAATAAAGTCTGACGAAAACCTTTTATAAAAAATGCTTAAGATGAACTTGATCTGGTCGATGGAATATTGAATTTATAACCAATGATAAAATGATGTTTTAAATAAGAATTTACAAAATAATGTAAATTGGAGGAACGGCCACAAGCATTTTTAATCAACTTAAACCTAATAGAGAAAGTAAATAAAAGCTGAAAGATTAGATCTTACAGCAGGAACTTATGTAAATACACGCTAAAGACAACTTAAACGATTAAATAGGGTTCACTGTACTAGCTTCGAGATTTGGTTTCTTTTCATCTTCTACGTTTATGATGGCTTCTTTCTTCGCGCAAGGTTCTGCTTCTTCCTTTCCGGCCAGAGATCCGATGAGGCATTCAATGTACGATGGAGGTTTGTCTCCTCTTTCAACCTCTGCTTTTAGATACTGGATATAATTCCATACGATGAACAAGAAGGTTATTGCGATGACTGGAACGAAAAAAGTGTTTTGATTAGTGAAAGAAAGAAGGAAAACATGTTTATTTATAATTTCTTTAGTAAAGTGGTAATAAGAAGTGATTTTACCGAAACCTTCTAAGAAACGGAGGTAACCGACCCGTATGTTTGGAATATTGTCAGATTTTTTGTGCATACTATGACAAATAATATTAATTACAATATATAGGTAATATAATACATAAACTCAAGGGGAGAAAAACTAAACATACTACTTCTAACTACAATAAAACGGGCACTTAGAAAATATTTAGAAAAGCCTAAATATATTTTTGACAGAATTGGATAGGAATTGAGTATGATGATCCATTTGGGCTTCTAATCACGAGTGGAGGATTCTCCACGAATTACTAAAACATTGCCTTTGATAAGATATGTTTCAACATAGGAAACAGTGAAAGTTTCATCAAAATCAATTCAGTATGTTTTTATTTATGAATATTTATGCATTACAGGGCGGGCAATTTTGTATTCCTTAATTGTATATGGATGTAATTCCGAAATAAATAACATCTATTCTATTTTTTTATATACGCACTGAAAGAACAAGCCTCGCCGACTCTGTAAACATTTTTCAAATTTCTACCTACCTGTTATCGTTCATACCTATGACAAGTTTTTCAAATCATTTTTATCTGAACCTTGATACTACAAACTGTTACAAGTTATTTCTAAAATTACTATTTGCCACTGTGAGATAAGTATCTAAAAATAGCATTTTGTACAGTATACGTTTTCCTGTAACTATCTGATAAATTTGATTATTTTTTAAATTGCAAAACAAGTCCAAGGTCATTATTTACAAAGACAGTACAGATATAGAAAAAGAAGCGCTTGATAAAATTTGTTTTATTTATCAAAGCTACCCTATTTTACAATTATTAACCGACTTCAAAAAAAGCAGGTTATTATTTTGCTGATTATTTGGATTTAGAAGTGGGTGAAGTTCAAATGAGAGTGAAATAGCTAATTTGTTGATACGATACATTTACTCAATTCGTATCAACGAAACGATTGTATTTATTAATCAAATGCAACTCTGGAGTATGTAGTGTTTTTCCGCTGCGACTGCTCCTTAACCGACTTCAAACAACAAACTTGGTGGTTTTTAGGTGTGTTCCTCCATATACCACCGCCACACCTCTCCTACTAATTTCAGTTTGTGTTTCATTTACAATGGTTTTCCGCATAGTTACGCCCGATTCAATATCTTATCTTATTTATTACTAGCGGACCCGACAGACTTCGTCCTGTCTGTTGACTCTTTTACTTTTTAGTTTGATTATTTTTCGAATTTTTCCCGCCGTAAAAACCGTCCTTGAACTTCAACGGATATAAAAAAAAAAGAATGGGCCAAATTGGTCCAGGCGTTATTGAGTTATGCGCTTACCAACACATTTTGCGATTCATTTTTATAAATAAGTCTATTTCATTCATAAAAATCATCGTGATCATGATTTTTAAATTTATGATGGCAACAAACCTGCGCGTGGTAATCTACATAAAACGGTCTCACTCCTCAATTAAAATTGGAGGGAATCAAATGCATGTTGAATTAAAATTTATAGGTTCAACTTACTACCCTCACGCGATACCACCAGACCATTAAAATTACAATTCAAACTGTTGACACATGACATTATAATATTATAGTAAGTCTTGCCCATTACAGCAAGATGGTTTATTTTGAGGGCTTTCATATTAATACGTTTTTCGGAAATTCAAGAAAATAGTATTGATTGTGATTGATTGCATCTTTCAAAATCGTCGTATATAATGGCGAAAGCGTAGACGATCGGAAAACTCACAATAAGAACAACTCACAATAAGTTAAATAGATACTCACACGCATCAAGGAACTTCAAGAAGCAGTAGATCATGTACTCGGTGTCGTTCAACTGAGGTTGGTAGAAGAGGTACAGGCCTTGCATCATGAACTTCACGATGGATAGATTGAAGAAAATGAGCATCGGTTCTGGATTCCTCTGCGGATAAAAATATACCATGAGATGCATTAAAACGCAAGTATGGAAGATGGCTCGTATAAAAAATTATAATAAATTCCATACCGTACATTGGTGATTGGGCTATTTTTCCCTGATAGCCAAAAATCGTAGAGCATACTGAGTCGTTTCTATGTATAATAAGTATGTATTTACAAAAAAAAAGTATATATGTATTATATTAGTTATCTAGTACCCATGATGCAAGCGTAAGCTTATATATGTAGTATGGGGCTAGATGGCGCTGTGTGATATGTGATATGTCATGAAATATTTATTTATTATATTTTAAATCCTTTACTGTCAGAGGTCTTTGACAAACTCTTGGAACCAGAGTTCGCCAGACTCATACGAACTTACTAACTATTGACAGTTATTGATGCTTTTGTACCTGAGTCGCCTTTATAAGGTTCTAAACAGAACCAAGCTATACGCTTTTGAATATCACTAAGGTTTTTGGCTACCAGTTGGGGACAGTGTAGGCACAGTTACCAAATAACTGGAATAGTTTAGAAAACTAAATTCAAATTCATTCAATTCGCATAAAATATGAGAGTGTCCAACTAAAATGTCGACAATTTTCTAACAATCTAGGGCCGTTTGACTTATGACTATGACTTCGTTGCAAGGATACGTATTTTACTCTACATGGACAAAAGTAACTAAACTAAAATTTAATGCTCAAGATTCATCATGTGATTCATCATCAAAATACAGTCATTTCAATGACTGCATTTTGCGAATAGCAATAGCATAACACCAACGGCCAACTTTTTTGCACAAAATGAATAATCAAAAGGAATTCTATAAAATCGGTGATATCGTTTTATCTTAACACAAGCACTTTGATTTTTTTAAATAGATTATTTGAAACAGCTTCGTAGTTTTTAAAATAAACGTCCAAAACCATTATATCGCCCTTTCGGAATTAGTAGGTTTTCAGCAAAATACCTCGGGGCACATGTAATTTTATGTATGAATAAATAAATAAATATGGCCCCCGCGCCGGTACAAACCTTATGCAGCGCTCCGACGTAACTCATAACAATCCTCAGCCAGATCAGGTTGAGTGTGAAGTTGATGACGTCGACCTGGTTGATGTGCATCATACCAGGATAGCAGCGAGGGACAGAAGACACCTCCATGTACTCCACGAAGACGTTGTTAGACTGATTCCTGATAATGCTAGGGAATGGGTAGAAGCCATGGATGCCGAGGTTCAACATGAGTAGGAGGGAACCCAGCAATGGAATGCTTGTTATTTCACGAAGCTGGAAAAGAAAAAAAACATTGGTCAGGAATTTAGGTGTATAGTTTTTTTTTATATTACATCTTATTATTTTTAATGACGGTTTAGTTATTTGATGACAGTAGTTTTTTTTTTGTAAACACTATCAATGACAGGAAAAAAACTTATTGGTGATCGCTGATAACTTAATATAAATAATTATTTTATATGGTTTGCTTAGGTGCGTGAAAACTAAAATGAAACAATATCAAATTTGTTCGTGAGTTTCCGAAAATTGCGAAACTAAACATGACTATACAGATTTTAATGCTTTGAGTAAACTACTAGTACCTATGTACATACATACATATGTATACTTGGTAAGATTATATGTATGTATATCGTGTAAAATAAGTGTTGCTATGTAACTATCTCAAAAGCGTACACATATGCTACAAAAATGTACGGAACAGACAACATCCTTGATTATAATTCTTATCTGTCTGATAATGCGAGTACAGTTCACGAAAATAAAGCAATTATTGTTATCAATTGAATTTATCAATCAAAACTCTTCTTTCCTAAAATGACATCGATCAAATTAATATCTTTATAATTGCTCTTGTGCCCGTGCCATTGACTTATCTAAGTCATTTATATATTCATCAAAACAAAATAATTATGTAGGCACTAGTTGATAATTGAGACATTTCCTTTTACAATTTTTCTGTTATATGTTAAAAAATACGTATTTCTTCTTTGTAATATCTTATTTATACCTTTCCATCCTATGGTTGCCTGGAAGAGATTACTTTTAGCAATAAGGCCGCCACTTGTGGAACTAGTATAAGTTTTTTTCTCTTTCTTTGTATTAGATTGTAGTTGTATCGTGTGTTGCAATAAAGAATTTTCTATTTATCCATCTATCTACTTCTATATATATTATTGTGTTATGTATTGTGTGTTAATGTAAAATTATATACAGCTACGAGTATACTACATAATCTGCATACCTAACTTTTTATGTACTATTTGTGGTAGACAGGCTTCGATCGGTTATATTTGATCGAAGTAGACAGGTGTTAAATGTAGTATGCTTGGTTTTTCCTTCGTATCAAAAACTGCAACTTAGTCAAAATACTTTCCAGCAGTAGGTAATGTGGATCAATTTATGAAATTATAATGGAATATCTAAATTATATAACGTATTCGTTATCGTGGTTGCAAATCATGATGATCCGTTAGGCCGTTTTTGCGTGATGACCGTTTAAATAAACAGACAAACAGAGACACAGATAAACAAAAAAACAGATAAACCGATGATATCAATGCGTAGTATCACCAAACATTTTTTAAATATCGACCCTCTTATAGCTTTATTATATGTACATATATAGATTTATGTAGGTGTAGTTGGTTTTTCATACAAAATACTTGTTGTAATTGAGACATGACTTTAAAATATTTCAATTTAATTGACTATTTCTAATAGGTTTCTGGTATTGACTTCTCTAAAATTTATCAGCTAATTAAAATAATGCAAGTTGTAATGTATAATAAGTATGTATTTACAAAAGAAAAGTATATAAGTATTATATCCGTTATCTAGTACCCACGATACAAGCGTTTGCTTAGTGTGGGGCTAGATGGCGCTGTGTGCAATATCCCGGAATATTTATTTATTATTTATTTTAATGACTGAGTGAATTACTATTCATAATGTGAAACCATGATTTGACTATATTGATTGAGATAATCTTAAAACGTAAATAATTACTTAGATGAGAAAAATGTAATAGTTTTTATAGTTTAGAGATAAAGATAAAAAACATAAAATGATGGCAAATGGTTACCTCCATGTATGTATGTACATGTATATCAGGAAATCAATCACCAATGCCACCACCAATGCTACATAAGTAAGTATACAGATATACAAGTACTATCTTTTTCTTTTTGTTCAAATTAAAACAGAGAGATATGGAATTAAATAAAAAAATTGCGTACAGATAATACCATGACATAAATGTACATGACAAGACTATGTAAGGTTTGAGCACGTTTAAATCTTATAACAAATACCAATTGCATTCTGCAACATAATGTAACAATGATTTAAAGATTATTTCAAACGGGGAAAATACCGAAGAGTATTTGTTATTTTTACTGTCATACGCATAAAAGTTATCATACGTATGTATGTATACGGTAAAAGCTCGTATTCGTTTCTGGTTTATTTTTTCTCATAGCGATAGTTTACTCAAAACACGGGACACGATAAAACAATGAAGCACTAATCACTCTTTAATTCTCTCTCTTAGCAATAAGGCCGCCAATTAAAACGCTAAATCATATCAAACCGCCCTAAGGGCCTATGTCATGGCTTAACGACTGCCGTACTAGACAAACAGCCGGAGCCTTTAATTTAACTTGTCATCTGACCCACGAAAATGCCCAAAATAGAACTATTATCGATAAATTAACTTTTCGGTCACCCATCCAATGACTGACCGCGTTGACCTTTGCTTAAATTAGTAATAGCATGCGATTGCCTCCGCTAGCTGAGCTACGGGTGCTTCTATTCTTATATTCTTCTAAGCAATTGTAAACTAGAATAGTAAGTATGTAGGTAAGTTAGCTACCTACATCATAAATCGCAACGTAGCGTGACTGCGAGAGCATAGATTGACATTCTTCCACGCATTTATACTTGTAATCTTTACCGAGTTTTATGAAAGTCTTTACAAATACATATTGACATCAAGTGTAATTTTATTTACAATCCACCTAAAACCTAAAAAGGATATCATAATTTTTAGACCCGTCTATGAAAGAGGACAGAACAAGTTTTCCATAGAATACGCATCTTAAGATGTAATATTGATATTAAGATACAAAATTATTTTCTGTGAGTGCCATCCAGCGTGGTAATGCGGCCAGTATGCTGGAAATGCTGCCCTCTGTCAGTGGGCACTTAGACTATTCTAAAGATTTTCTAAAGTGTCCCTTTTTTGCATAGTTAGAAGTAGTATATTAAGTTTTTCTTCCCTTTATGTATTAATTATTGTAAATAAATGGTTCATTTGTAAAGAACTGTTACACGCATAAGTTATGAATTAATTAATTATGTACATAGGTACATACATACCTATTACATTCCTGTTCAGTATTTACATTAATCAATCAAATTTTATTTCATTTACCTAATTAAAAAGAAGAAAAACACGAAGTTTAACATATTCTGGACATGAATGGTGCGGTTTGTTTTATTTATAAATGTATTCTCTGTGGGAATTACGCTAGGATTACCTGAAATCCCAAGGAAATGGTGTGGTATTTATGTATGTAGGATTTCTAGTACATCAAATACCTACTTATTTATGACAAAAGATTTATACAGGAAAACGTATCAATAACTACATTTATACTACCTACTCTTTAGGTCTTCGGGATTTTCTCACTTTCGTATTCCCCAAGTAGGTTATATTTAAATAGTATAAACACATACATTTTCAATGAGTTCCCACTGTCCATATAGGTTGGTAGATACTAGATAAGTATAAATTTTAACAATTTAAATAAAAATACTTAAAGAACATGGTCCTTACAATATTAGAAGTATAATGTATTTTATCAATATTATATACGCTCTGAAATTTTATTGTACATATCTACCTTAAATATAATATTTTTGGGCCATTCAAATTACTATTAATTTTGAGGTCTGGTTATATTAGGGAACGAGTGAATCTAATAATATAATAACATCTATTGCTATTTGACGTAAAGACAGACATGTAGAAAAGTTATACGAGAAGATTATTTATTATTTTTTCATACCAACGTATTCTCTCAATCTCGATTGTATTAAGCATTCACCAAGTACAAGTTATTCATAACAGCGACCACCTGACTGATTTCCAGGAATACATGAATACGATAATATTTCGCAGAGACTCGCTAGAACTGACCAGTGTAATGAGATAATACCAAGAATACTATCTCTATCGACATTAATATTGCATTGAAAACAGTCGGACATAGAGCAACTTGTATTTTTTGACATTTTTTTTTACGTTGGATAGGTGTTCGTTTGACTACAGCCTGCCTGGTGTTAAGCATTGCTGCAGCCTAGGGTGTAACACGTTTACCTAGAAGATACCTATTAACTCTAGATTTGAAAACCCCTGGAATGTAGTTCGCAGGAAACACAGCTTTTACTTTTAGGTTTTTCTTTACACATGCCATTGTGGGACCAATTTGTGAGGTTTCCTAAATTAGACAACATTTTGACATTAATACAAACAACAGGCTACATTATCGCTTTTGGCGGTGACATTACTTGTGGTATCCCCGTTTCGATCTCTGACCAAGAAAATGTTAAGAAAGTTATTTATGAAAGCTAAGAGTTTCCCTATAACCCATGAGGATACAATACGATAATACTTTGTAGAGGATCCTAAGAATTTAGTTACCTAGACATATAGAAATCAAAGTTATTCAAAACAATGCAAAGCTGAGAGATTACCGAGAACTACGAGAATATGATACGACAAATACCGATGTAATGAGACTACCTATGAAATACCTGAGTGTGTGTGTTTGTGTGTGTATGATGGTGTATGAATATTTGTGTATAATACCAAGAACACTTACCTTATCAACATCGACGTCGCACTGGAAGCCGTTGGTCACAGTGGCGACTACCAGTGTATGATACACGATGTCAGCGACACTGGATGCCTGGAAATATAAACAAGGGTTACCGAGAACGCTTATAGGTTGAAAGTTGAGACATTAAAAGTAGATTAAACAATGTAGCGAATGAAATAATGTTTAAGTGGAATATTGAAATAGTACACCCGGTTTCTAGAACAATTTAATACACCTATCAAATAAATTTACAAGCGCTACGATTGGTTAAAAATTAAAAATCCATCAATGACCAATGTTATTGCGTAATCGTTAGTGTAACTAGATGGGTTAATTAAACTGATTGTCAAGAAAACCGAAAGCAGTTATTTATTAAAGTTAAGGTGAAAGTGAGCTACCTACATACCAAAAGAAAGAGCTTAGGACCGAGTTATTCTTGGACACAACAAACGTTTGCTTTCGAACCTAATTTGATCTCACCCTAACAATAATAAATTTGGTAAAAATCCTATATTTTTAAGAAATAGGTAAAAAGGAAGATAAATTAAGAGAGTGACGAACTCTACTATCAAAAAATTTGTTAACCAGGTGATGCAAGTTTGTTTGAACATGGCACACTGCTATAATAAGTGGAACAGACGGGACTTGTAGATGTAGGTAAATGTCACTTTTACTTTTTGCATTGTTACTAGTTTATTTAACTTTGGTAATCTAACAAAACCGCAAGTCGACTGAGTCATGTGCGCTTTTCTGAGAAGGTATAGGTGCATCAATAACATTCTTATGTAATGGGACTCGCCGGACGAGACCACATAGAGACGCTTCAGTTGCAGAATTTGATATCGGCGATATAATGTACTAAGTATTAATATGAATGGTACAAATTTGTACCTAAAAGAACTTATTATACTTCTTCACCAACCCCAACGGAAGACCAGCGCTGGTTGCTATGCAGCCAGCATTATGCTGAGTTGGGGTTGTATTGTGGCATATATGTATTTTATTTACGTAATTTTAAATATTTCTTGTTCGCACTTTCTTGTTTATTACTTGCTCCAATAAATGATAATTACTGACTTGTAAAATATTATTATTTAGCATTAAGTACAAGCAGTTTGAGTTAATTATAAATACGAGTAAAATAACTTATGTTTATTTTTATACATTTTGAAATTCCATTCCAAATATTTCGCTTCCTCCCAGATGATATAGAAAGTTTTATATTTATAAAGTTTTAGGTTTATATTTGTATGGAATAGCGGTCTTTTTCGATTTTATAATTCGTAGAACAAAAAGTATATAATATAAGCAATAGATTAAAACCTTCCTCGAATTCTTTTGCATACGTATATAATTAACCTTGTTTTATTTTCATTAGTATTTTCATATATTTAGAACCGTCAAACTAACCTAGTTTTAAAAATGTAACGATACTCGAGCTAAAATTAAACTGTTTTTGCACAAGAAATAATTAATTAAGTCTAAGAGGCGCAGAAAACCGCTTTCAAGGTCGTCCTATAGGTCTGATGGAACAAGCGACAATATCGTTGCGTCAGTTTTTTATTTGTCACGTTTTTCTTTTACCTTAAACATGTTTATGAGTATTTAAAAGAGACTGCTATTACAGGACAGGAAAACATGTGTCAAAATGGATAAAGTCGGTACAAGATCGTCGCAGCTGGCACATTCAAAGAGAGGCCTATGCCCAGCAGTGGGATAGAGAAGGCTGTGGATAGTCATGATAACGTGTCAAAATTTGTATTTCCATGGTGTCAAGCTATTGATCAATATAAATAGCTTATAGTGACCGAAAAGAAGAGATGATTGATAATTTTCGGATCGTACCTATGTATATACTACCAATAAAGTAATATTTAATAATCGTACATGCATATGTAGACACATAATAACATTATAATAATAACATGACATGTTTGTATGGAAAAGTATACATACAATAAATAACCTAAGTAATGCTGTAGGATATAAACGAGAATTATGAAACGATGCAAAATATATTTAAAATAATTATTATTTATAGATTTGTAATATATAAACATTCATTCATTCAAAATTTAAGAGTGATGCTCTTGTCTGTTGAGTAGGCAATAGGCAAGGCATATATATAAAGCAAGGAAAGTAAAGCAAGTAAGTAAGTATATGCAAGTATTTTTTAAAGCGACAATGGCGAATTACTGATGTATTGACATTGTGTTTTGCAAGTTTTTATTTTTTTATGTATTAACAAGTTTTTATTGGTTAAATTTATATACATAAAAAAACAAACTTACCAAATGCAGGTATCCAATAAACATACACAGCGTTCTCAATCGAACTCCATGGAACCGATCCGAAATCTCCGGCATTTTGACCAGCACTTCGTTTACACAACACGGTAGAACTGCTGCTGAAATTAAAAACGAACCTTGAATCTAGCGTGTCAAGATATCAAACATAAACAAGGAAAACTCTCTCTTTAATCACTCATCACAACGCGTTATCTTTGGGCGGCACTTACCGCTTACAGGAACACAGAATCGTCTAAGCCACAAAAAAATTGTTCGGGTTTCGAAAATGGAATTGATTCGAGAATTAAACTCGTCTACGAACGGACGTTGGAAGAATACTGCAAGCAAAGCAATGTTCGGAATCGGTTCGGCGCACGCGCAGGCCGCAGCCACTCGCACTCGCAAATGAGTCAACGGTGTCGTATTCTGTAATTGTTGTGTATGTGTGCGTTGAATCGTTGTATCAAATCTCGCAAACGTGAGCGGTTGTGCTTGTGTGTGTGCGAGGTTTGTTATTAAATGTCCATGTGTACGTTGGGACTGGAGTGGACTTAGGACTTCGTGTATTGGGCATTGAGGTAAAGTTTTAATTTGCTGAATTTATGAAACTAATTGCAACTATAATGTAACTTGTTGGTACAATTACCAACAAGTTACATTATAGTTATATCAATAGTTATATCAATATATGTACATAGATGAATTATATCAAGTAATAGATAAATTATATAACATTTTAAGGGGTTCCATGTGTAAAAAATATAGCAAAAGATAAAAATTATGTCTTTAATAATTTCATTCACCACAAGTCCGCAGAAACTTGGTGTTTGTGACCGATCGGTTAGACAGAGGGAATTAAAAGTACTCACGGTACACCAACTGTGCAGTAAGGTTCCGCTTTGGGATAGTCATGCGTCTACTAGGTACATTGTTTTAAAGTCTAACATTTTATTCCAAAACGTGGTTTAACTATAATTAGGTTGCTTGGTTAGTATTAGAATTAGTAAGTTTTTAAAAAATGCTAAGTCCGTTCTTGATGTTCTTAGTATTCTTCTGTCCTAATAATCAAACTGTCAACATGTTACCCAAGATGTTGCCATACACTGTCAAAGTTTTAATTTTAAGTTGTCATTTTACTTGGTTGTATACTTGTTTGTGATGTTTGAACAACAATAATAGACTTTTTATTTATATATTTAAGTTTCAGTCTAATAGTTAAACCAAGAAATGGAATAATAAGATAAGGTTTTTCTAGCCCTGGACTTCCCTTAGTTCGCCTCTGTGTCAGTGAATGTTCTTGGAAAGCCCCCAGTGTGGCAACAGAGGGCTTTGCTAAGATGTTTTATAAGGAAATTATAAACCGCTTTAGAGTTTCGCCGCAAAATTATTAGTGAGGTTCAAAGTTGAGGGAAGAGTACGTTAGGAATTTAGCCAGGTTTTTAAGTACGATCAATTATTTGAGAAAATAACGACGCCAAAAAATACAACATCTTTCCTAATACAGTATCAATTATTTTCTTCTCGGTTGAAAAACATTATATAATTTTACATAACTGAACTACCGAAAGCTTTGATTATACAAATATATCTTTAGTTAGTAATCCTTGCAAGAATATGTTTGTTAAGACTCAGGGGTTTCCTCATCAGTTATTTTAGGATTCAAATTATATAAAAAAAAATTGTTATGCTAGTAGACTTTAAAAGCTAAGAAACATGCAAACTTCCGCTTTTATTAATATATATGTATCATAATCATCAGCCTAATAAGACCCACTGCAGGGTATAAGCCTTTTCCCTCATACATACATATATAGGTATATAAGAGGGAGGAGCAATCAATAAATACTTTTATGCTTACATATTTATGTATCAGTAAGTTTAAAAATATATTTGCTTAGTGTGGGGCTAGATGGCGATGTGTGCAATGTCCCGGAATATCTATTTATTATTTATCTTTATAACACACCGGTAATAATAAAAAAAGCAACTGTGACTGACACTAGGTAACTTAACTAACGAGAATTCCGCTTGAATCATTTTTTATCAGCCGCAAGAAAAATCAATAATATTCACAGCATTTTCCTTATAGAACACGCTTAGTTCTAAAGGATTCAACACACATTCACTGCAGCGTATGCGAATCAACTATTCGTCTCTTTCTATTAAACCATAAGTAATCATATCAGAGAGGGATAGAAACAGATTTTCAATTTATCAATATCATTCAATCTGCGCAGGACCAGGACGAGTGGCGTACAAGAAGAGAGGTCTATGCTCAGCAGCAGGCGGTAGCAGGCTGATGATGATGATGTTTAAATTTGACCATGTGCTTTAACCGTGGAAAGTAAGATAGCAATACAAGGCCTAAGCGTGATTTACCTAATTGATAAAGTGAAAGCTTATGTCAATACTCATGATACGTAGATAAATATAATATACTAGTGGACGCCCGCGGCTTCGCTTGCATTATATCAGGATAAAAATCAGACTATGACACTCCTAAGAACTCAAACTCCACATATCAGAAATTATGATGATCCGTTCAGCCGTTTTTGTAAGATGAGCGTTTAAATAAACAGACAACAGATAAACAGAAAAACAGACAAAACTTCTAGAAATTGTTGAAACGTGTTCTGCCTACAATACAAGTATCTCTAATTTTTTTATACATATATTCTCAACTTTCGACCCTCGTCTGCTTTATTATATGTACTTATAGAAAATATACAATATACATATGTAGCTGAGTCATAAAAATCTACTCATCATAGTACTGCAGTTTTACAAGCCTTATCTCATGTACATTTTCAAAAACCGATATGATACAATATTACTTGAAGATTTGATAAAACGGTATCTGTGAATAATGTATAACAAAAAATTACGTCATTTCACAGAACAACGATCGGGCCACATCGCCCCCGGGGCGACAAGCATGGACTTCAAAGCTCTGTGCGTCATTTACTGTCACAATTTAAATAAAAACGAGACCACACCTTTCCAAACAACAAAAGACAGCAATAACAGTAAATATCAGGAATTAAAACAGGAAAAGAATCTACGAAGTGTTTATTTACATTCCAGAAAATACCATGTCTTCTGATTTAACCTAATCATGTATTGTAGGTTAAGTTTTCAATTGGCAAATAAACATATTTTTACTTTCTTTACTATTGTTAAAAAAAACAGTTATAAGTTCGTTTATTTCAGGTATTTGAGCACCTGACTGCGGTGGGTTGACGCCATTATAATAACCGCAGGGAGCACCTGGATTCAATCTGCGCAGGACCGGGACGAGTGACGTACAAGAAAAGAGGCCTATGCTCAGCACTGGGCGATAACAGGCCGATGATGATGATGACGAATCGTCTATTTATTATACACAGAAATAGGACTTATATCGGCAAAAATACAAATAAATAAGACTTAAAATAATACTTTATACAATAAACACGTAACAGTTGCGTGCTATTTGGACGCACTTCAAGCCACGCCTTAAGAATTGGGCTATGGTACTACTCATTAAGACATTGTAGAATACGGAAGTGATTTCATTTTATCATTCTTGAATCCCAAAAGTAAGTTTAACCTGCCGTCCGCACACAACCTCCAATACGGTCTGCATATAATATTAAAGGGCTGCAAACGGCTGTCGGCGAGTTCCATTCATAATGCAACGGCTACGAAACACCTGGCACTCGATCGATTGACGTTAATAGCACTGTAATCAACCTTAATACAAGCTTTTCATTCTTATTGCAGTTTGCTTAATATGGGGCTAGATGGCACTGTGTGATACGTTCTGAAGTATTTATTAATTTTATCTCGTATCCACCACATCTTTAAATCTTATCCCAAGCATTCGCTTGGGATAACGATAACGACAATTCGTTGCAGAAGCATTTCGTTACCACCTCCTCTCTGTAGCCCTCATTACTGGGTAGTGACTCTCCCGCAGGAATGATTCATTTGTGTATGGTGCGCCTGCGTTGTTTTGCAACCCGAAAGGCGATCTTGTGGAGCAGCTTTTTACAAATCGTCTTGCTGAAACAACACATAAATCACCACATAGTATGTACACAGGTGTATTTTTTTAAATATATATAGAGTGATTTAAGAAGGTTTATTTGTATAATAACGCATGCAAAGCCGCAGGCAAAAGCTAGTGAATGAATAAATAATTTGAATTAAATGTTCTAGGATTTTGTGGTCCTTAAACGTATCTCTTACCCGCGATGTTTTACCGTTAAATGAGACCAAATTAACAACTAGGTAAAGCATTTTAACAGTATTTTATTGGCGTAGGGCTGGATATGATTAATAAATAATATTATTTATTTATTTAAAAAAAATATGTTTGATTCGTGAGGTAATATATGAGGAATATACATATATGGTAGTATTTTTACTTAATTTTTTAAACAAATATTACAAAGCATGTTGCAATTGATAAAAGGGATCGTGGGCTATCGAATATAATAATGAATCACAAAGTAAATACTTAATCAACCCCCAAATCGATACACAATCGACACTTTTCACACTGAAGATTTTTAAACTTCTTTATAAATTGATAATACATAAAACTCACGTCCTACGAACCTGTGGAATAAATAATTCATAGATTCATATCAATTCCACTGCATCAGCATTTACGTTTAGAATTTCAATTAGGTATATCTGAAATCCCTTTTCGCAAAGTCCATGAAAATATCTACGGATACATAGAATAAATAGCACTGAGAGTTCTGACCATGGAGTTAATTAATAATTGAGGTAATAGTTTTTTTTTTCAAATATGTTATTGTTTTATTGATATTATTATTACTAAGATCTAGTTATTTTCAATTGATTGAAATATAATAATAATAGTTGGTATTTTTAACGACTCATCTATGATAACGAACCAATCCGCATACAGACATATAAATTATAGATATGATTTCTTTCGGATGTAATTAATTCATTGGCCCAGGGCTTACCCACTTTGGGCTTATAACTATTCAAAGTCCATAAGAAAAATACCTTTGTTTTTTTTCCTATATAGTAACATTAAGACAAACGTCAATATCACTTTCTCTTTTTACAAATGCAGGTTTTTTTAAACGTCTTTGTAACCCACTTCAGAAAAGAGGAGGTTCTCAATACAACTGAATGTTCTTTACATATATATGTATTACTCGATGACTTCACTATTTTTAAACCTATTATGACTTGCACGAAGCGCTTTGCTTCTACCTTCATAGTAAGGACAGCGAGACTATGGAAGTCTCTACCTGGAGCCCTGTTCACAGAAAATTATGACCCAGGGGTTTTCAAATTTAGAGTAAATAGGTTTCTTCTAGGCAAGCGTGCCTCATCTTAGACTATAGTGGTGCTTAACATTAGGCAGGCTTATTTCGTGTTAAAAAAGAAACTATTTTTCTTATATTAGGTAGGCCATGCTCCTGAGGCTGCGCCATAATTATATTCTTTCCATATGTGTTTCGTTTGTTGGAAATTTAAAAAAAAACCAACAATCCAATATTTTACAACAATATTTTATACAAATGAACGTTACCTTTAATTATCCGGTTCTTCTCAATCTCTGCCAAAATGAGCTAACCCTCAAATAAACATCGTTGGAAACAGCTGGCTCACAATTTTCCTGTTAGCTTCAAAGTATGTGTCAACCATTCACGTATTGGTACTGTTATGTACAATTCGAGGAATTAAGTACTCAAACTTAGAGGAAGTTATGTGGAATTGGTCGTATTTCATTACAGGATAATTATAGCCCTGTGACGTGTTTGTAGGTAAGAAGGTACCTACTTCATCTTCGTATAATATTTACATAAAGTAGCGCCCGTAGGTCAGCTAGCGGAGGCAATCGCATGCGATCAAAAGATCATTGCATGCGATTACCAATGTTAAGAGAAGTTCGACACAGTCACTTCTTGGATGGGTGTCCGAAAAGTGGCATTCCATTTTGGGCACTACGTACGTCGGATGACACGTTAAATCGTAGGTCCCGGCTGTTTGTCTAGTACGGCAGTCGTTAAGCCATGTCAGAAGCCCTTAGGGCGGTTTAAACACTCTTGACACCAGAGTTGGCCACTCTCATTCGATAAGAAGAAGAATATTTAAAGTGAATTTGTTGTATTGATTGTTTAATTTTTTTTGACATATGTACATTGGTATACTTATATTATTTTGATATACATTTTCACGCCTTTTCAAGGTTGGACAAAATGATCAGATGCTTTCGTTTTATTTCGCAAAAAATCCATTTGTGGCAGGAGTATCAATGGTCCACTTTTGAGGTTATTTGTACAATATGCACATATTTTTAGATTTATCTTGTCAGAAAAATTGTAAAAAAGAGAGCAATTGTGTTTCTATAAATATATAGGTTTATTAATTTATGGATTATTGTGTTCATTGTTAATGATTCCAGAGCCTCATTTAATTTCACCAGCATGCTTTGGTCAAATCTCTAAATATTATCTAAAGTTATATTATAAAATTAATGTTACTTCAGAACAAAATTAAACGCCTTGATAAAATTAAATTCGTCTAAAAGGCAATGAAAGCGGCAAATGTTTCCGGAATCATCAAAATATTTCAAGGAAATATTACAATTTACAACAGATTTCCGCAGTAAAAACGTCCCATAAAACACATAAACGTAAGTTGTGAAGCGAAGGCTTAACAGACAGAAAGTTGCTGCTAAATTCTATTAAAATGAACATCACAAGTTTGATGGGTCATTTCTAAGGGTCTCAGCACATTGTAATATTGTATCGCTGCGGTTTCAACAAGGTTTTATTCCATTTTTACCTGGTTTCTGGTACGTTCCATCCTAGGCAGTAATGATTGCTTACCATCAGGCTACGGCAAACTGCAAAACCATTCCTTGTAAAAAAAAGTTTTGTTTACTTTGCGGCAGAAATACAAACATTAACCGTTTTCATTGGTCATATAAATGAAAATCGTATTAATTATTATTAGTGAAGTTAATATGTTTTGTAGACTAATATTACCATTAAAATTAAATACTAACTTTGAAAACTACCGGGCCAAATGCGAGTAATTTTACTTAATTAAAAAAAATTAATGCAATTCGTAAAATAGAGTATAAATAAAGTACCATTTAAAAAAACTTAAAACACAAATTGAAACATCATCAAATCGAAGGACTTTTGTTTCAAAAATGTCCTCCATCCAAAACGTACGTACGACATAAACCCGTTAATGTGCTAACCCAAATCGGTCAGCCGACTTCCTCCGGGACTTTCTGGATTAAACTTTTAATTAAGGGATTTCCAGGGCCATAATCATTGTCCTACCCAACCTTGTGTAATGGTGTAAAAAGGCATTCGCAAAATTAGCTCAGATTTAATTTTAAAAGTCAGGCTTCGAATTACTTTATTATGTTGTTGGGTCCTAAACTAACCGATGGGATTTTCAGTGAAAGGGTTTATATCACTATAGGATTTATGTTTATTTATGTGACATTTTTTTCCCATGATTTATTTTATTTGTGGGTGGTTTTATAATGTGTACATAATTAGGAGTAAGATTGTTAAAGGATACACAGATACAAAGTAATAGGTTTGTGATGCATGTACGAATGTAGAGTAATACTAAGTCACGTATGTAAATTTACAAAATTAATGGATTATAAATCAATTCTAATTAGATTAGGCCCTATAACTCCTTACGAGAATCTATGCCGAAAAAGAATTGTGTAAAACAGATATATAATTTAAAACGCCGAACAAAAAAGCAAGAATTAATTACCTATCAAATACAATTAATGTGATATAATACAATCTTTATCGATCCAACTACGTGACTTTTATATCACGAAGGTAGTACGGAGATAAATATGGTCCTGACAAACAACAGGGCGATTCATAAGACAGATCTTTTGAATTAAAAACTACAAGAAAAAACAATTAGAGCAGATTTTAAATATTTTTTTCTGAAGAGTTAAGAAAAGAAAAGAATAAATATGAAAAAAGACTAGTATATTATATTTTATAAACGAAAGAGATGAATATTTTAAAATGCGATATCATAACATTACCAAGTACCTAGTTCTCTTTAAAGCGTACACCATTATATTGGATATTATATTCTGTTCCCGGATGACAGACAACTTTGTAGCTCTCAGAGGTGGGTCAAGGTTCACGCTACATACCTGAGCTATTTGATCGACTGCAATATGCAGTACAATCCAAGTCAAAGTTAAAATATAGGCCCTTTTTTGGAAAGCGTGTTACTTCCTATGCTGCAGCAATGCTTGTCACCAGGCAGGCTGTAGTCAAACGCAAAGCTATTCCTATTAAAAAATATTAATATATTTCAATAATTTTATACGCTGCTGCCTGTCAAAGCCACCAAAGTCTCGAAGATTAATGAATTTAATAATTTAGTCTCTTAGTATGTACAATAGATAATAAAAATAATTACAATTGGCAAATGTAGGTATACTTAATTTAATCCGGCTTCTTTCAGTGGCTATAAAATTTTACACTCTAGAGATGCGTAGCTTAGATATCCAGCTAGCGAAAAAACATTAATATCAATTATGGTTATGTACTGCAAAACCTGAAATATAAAAACCACAACAAGAAATTTCGAACACGTGCATAAAAACCTATATAGCCAAAATAATTCCCAAATTTTATTCGATTCTATCTACATTTCATTAAAAAAGTCGGTCAAAAGATCTTAAAAAAAACCCATTGAGCAACGTCGACCCTAAAACAGTCACTGAATCTGCGTTGGTATGAATCGGCTGCCTATCTCGACAATGGCTGGCACATCAACTAGAGCAAAACATTTTAACGAGCATCACAAAACAGGACGTTGTGACCACACTGCTGCCCTTAGAGACTGGCTTCTGTTTTAGGGGACTGTAGTTTTGTGAGTATTTTGAAATTTTGACTGATATGTTTGGTTCCTGTAGATTCAAGTTAGTTTTCATGAAGTGTGTTATTAGTGGATCTTACCGTTTTTCTATGATGTCGATTAAAAAGTGTGTGGAATAACTACTATATCTGCACTTACTTCATAGAAGTAATGAAGTGATAGAATTAGTGCATATAATCTTTTCTCTGGTATGGCGATGTATTACAGATGTATTTGGCATCGATCTGGTTTGATTCATGGTTCTAGGATTGCTTTTGAATATAGTAAACAGAATAGATGATAATTCAAAAAAATATTTAACAGGCAAATGATTCAATTATTTCCTCGGCGAGGAGACGTTGCAGTGGAACATTACAACAATTCTTTTCAAACTTATCGTCTGAAATATATTTTGCAAAGTAACGCCTGATACAAAATCTCGACTACATTGAAGTTTATGAAAAACAGGTCTGTTCTTAGATTTTTTTAGGAAAACTCTTAAAACCAAGAGCTTAGTTACTTAGCCCAGTATATAATAGGACAGCATTACTTTATTATCCCATTTGTAGGAAAAATAGTATGGTCAGCATAACAATGGCCCTTGGAATTTGATGTGGGATTACCAATTTGCGTCTTACGCCCTCTTGGTCTAGAGTACTCTTTGTTTGATTTTCTGACCGTACCCGTAGTTTCAAACAACTGTTTTATTTATTTATATTTGCGGGTATTACGTGTCAATGATAATTTAGAGCTACGGATGTTATTATAAAAAAAACCTGCTCTTGGATTATTTTGATTAATTATCCATTTGTATTACATGTACTATGTCACTTGCCCGTGTATTGCAAAAAGAACCTAAAAAAATTATTTAATTTTAGAAATAGTTTGAAACCTAAATATTGTGCCCGGACGTAAACTAGTTTCTCCAGATAAAAGTAGGCTGTGTCGAAAGTAAATAAATGTCTTTTAGGCAAGCGTCTGTTAGACTATAAAATCGTTTAAGATCAAGCGCTCAAAATAACACCTAATCTTATCATAATATACTATACCTTGCCTACCTTGCTACCTTGGAAGAAATCGCCTAGGGCGATATGGCCGCCCAATGTGCAACACTTTAATCTTAATATATTTCTCTGTTTTGTAATTTCTGTATTTTATGGTGTACATTATTTTATTTTACCATATCTTGACGAAGCCAAAGAATTGAAAATCAGTTACATTGCTTAAAAAAAAGACAAATTATGGTCAAACGTAAACTTTAACAGAGAAATGTCTTCAGTCTTAGAACTCTACTAATATAGTCGATACTCGTAGCTTTGCAAAAATGTCCAAACGTCTTTTCCGAATCACAAAACACCATGACTTCTATGAAGTAATCGAGGCGACGCAAATCACAATTAGGATTAGGGAGCTACTATAGTATTTAAAGTATTATGGAAAAAGTAATACTTTATTTCTAGATTTAATTAACACTATATATGTATAAATAGTATAAATACATACAACAATACTACAGTTTGCAGGAGCATCGGCGTACATATTTATCCTGTCATCCAAACGTACATACTGCCCAGTTGCACAATGATTCTTAACATGCATTGAGTGACGAAATTGCCCAGAAAAAATGGCTAAATATGTTTAATAGTTCTGCAAGCTGGCCTAAAGTAATAGTTTAAATAATTAATTATTTCAATAGGCGCTGCACTATTTTGATCTACTCGCATTTATCTAACCTTACGAAGCAAAAACTGTCACAAATATATCTTGTTTTTTACTCATATTTTCAAGAGTTATAGAGAATAACTTTACAGATAACGTAATTTTTTTTTACATTTTTCATTTGATTTTATAATACGAGTAAATCTAGTGATCTATAAAGCAAGAGTGAAGACGCTCGCATCGTAGAATATAATTATCGCTACCATAAAACGTTTTTTTTTATTTGGCCTATTATATACTAATGCACACCTATTTCCTTTAAATCAACTATTTTAGTCGCTTTACCAAAAACAACAGTAAACAGTTATATTGTAGTAACCCCTATATAGAGTTGGTTATTCGTGACCACTGTCACGCAAACTGCACCTTTATGCCATTAACAAATTATGCCTATTTTGCATAAACACGTCCTAGGTGTTTTATAGCGAAAAAACAGCTTTGATTGCAGGGCTCTTTTATAAGTCCTTTACGACAAAATAATTGGCGGGTGGTTCCAGTATGTACCGGTTATTAGAATCGCTGAAGTAGGATAAACCTAGCTGTGAATAAAGCCGGTAAAGAAAAGTTTTAATTGTCAATTGTTTAGTCGTGACTATACTTGAAATGTAAGTTTTGCTTGCCGTGAGGCAGAATATGTATGTACTTACCGTTTAGCCTTCCATCTGCTGTTATCTTACAATTTGTTCATATTCGCAAAATAAATGATTTGCATTGATTTGATTAGAAAATAACGTTACCCGAAACTTACCAGCTTAAAACCTCATATTATAAAAAAAATACTAGTATGTTATCTTTGTTTGTGTTATTTTTTTAAAGTAAGAGCCTGTACACCACAACACAGGTTATCCTAGTGTGGAGTGCAGGGAATATGAAATATGTAATATTCTATAGATTTTGTTACATAAATAATTTTTATTTGAAAGTAGCCTCCGGACAATTAATCTATATATTAGGTCCTTACATATGAAATTGGCGTTTTTCGTACTGGCCACTTCAATCGCGAATTTCTCCTCTTTGGTAAGGAATTCCAAATTCAAATTTGTACAGCTATTTACTCATGTATTTGTGCTTCGATGAACGTCATTCATTTGTTTTTTTTTCTTCTGTTTTTTCTGTTTGCGTCACTCTTTTTACAAAATGGAAAACTTAAAATATTGTATTATTTACGAGTACGAGTTCCGCCGTGGCACTAGTGCTGCGGAAACGACTCGAAGGGTGAATGATGTGTATAGCGGTTGTGTTGCAAAAGAAAACACAGTTCGTTTTTGGTTCCAACGTTTTCGTTCTGGAAATTTCGACCTGCAAAACAAGCCCCGTGGACGGCCTGAGACCAAAGTTGATAATGAATAATTGAAGGCTATTGTGGAAGCGGATTCATCACAAACCACGTCCGAGTTAGCTGCAGGCTGCGCTGTTAGTGATAAAACTGTTTTAAATCACTTGAAGCAAATTGGGAAGATTAAAAAGCTGGAAAGGTGGGTACCTCAAGAATTAACTGAAGTAAACCGGAAAACGCGCGTCGACTGCTGCATTACATTACTGAACCGGCACAATAATGAAGGTATTTTAAACCGAATCATTACCTGTGATGAAAAATGGATTCTTTACGATAATCGGAAGCGCTCAGCGCAATGGTTGGATCCTGACCAGCTAGCCAAATCCTGCCTCAAGCGAAAATTAACCCCAAAAAAGTTACTTGTAAGCGTTTGGTGGACTAGTGCCGGTATTGTTCATTACAGTTTTCTCAAATCTGGCCAGACTATTACGGCTGATGTCTATTGTCAGCAATTGCAAACCATGATGGAAAAGCTAGCGGCTAAACAACCTAGGCTGGTCAATCGCTCCACGCCACTGCTGCTTTACGACAACGCTAGACTACACACTGCACAACAGACGGCTACCAAATTAGAAGAGCTTCGATTGGAATGTCTAAGACATCCTCCGTACTCCCCGGATTTTGCTCTAACAGATCACCGTTTTTTTTTAAATTTGGATAACTTCTTGCAAGGGAAAAAATTCAAATCCGATGGGGCAGTCCAAATCGCCTTCAAAGATTTTATTGATTCCCGTCCGACTGTTTTTTTTTTGTAAAGGGATTAATGATCTACCTTTGAGATGGCAAAAGTGCATAAAAAACAATGGTTCATACTTTGATTAATTAAATATATTGTATTAAAAAATATTCGACTTTTTGTTCCTCCCATACAAACGCCAATTTCATATGTAAGGTGTATGTAACCTAATATATAAAACTCAAAGGTGACTGACTGATTGACTGACTGATTGACTGATATAGTGATCTATCAACGCACAGCCCAAACCACTGGACGGATCGGGCTGAAATTTGGCATGCATGTAGATGTTATGACGTAAGCATCCGCTAAGAAAGGATTTTTGGAAATGTCACTTTTGAGGGGGTGAAATAGGGGATGCAAGTTTTACTTTCAAATGCGAGCGAAGCCGCGAGCACCCACTAGTTAACTATAAAAGTAGAGAGAAGTGGATTTCCTTCATATTTTATTACTGGCTAGCGACGCTTCGCAGTTGTTATCGTGTTAATTTTGGATAGTAAACTAGTGTCTAATCTATTTTCAGATTTCATCGTAATCGGTACAGTCGTTTAAATGTGAAGAAACAACATAAAACTTCTGTAACACACACTCACTAAATTATGCCTATGATAATGTGATGTCTTACGCTGTCGCGCGTCGCAGTCACTTTTCTTTTTTTACTTTTCAAGGATTTTTTATACCTCTCTTTCTCTTCCATTCACCTTCTTGAAAGTTTAATTAGCCGATGTTTTTTATGAATCCTGAGTCGTTTGGGTTTTATACGAGTAGCAAACAGATGGTATACGAAATATAAACTTTGCAACATATTTTACTCCGTTTTTTTCATTTCCTTAGCTTTTATCACCTCAACCCATGTGGCCAAGGTCTGTATGATTATTATCAAACATAAAAAATCTATTTCGTTTTATTTCTTAGGGCATATAAGTTGTACAGAGTTAACTATATTATAGTACTTTTATATTACTGGTGTTATTTTGTCAAAAATAAATAAAGATTTAATGAATGAGGCATTAATCTGCCGTAGAACACATTAAAATATTTTTCATAACACGTGTAAACGTTGATATATCAAAAAAATGAGAATTAAAGACGAAAAAGGTTGTTACATATATGTAAGTAAAAAAATAAATCACGGGTCATCGAAAATCAAAACCCAGGCACAACTCATCATGTGTTGGGGACGTCACGGACATCTTATTACTACCTCCTTTATTGCTATCTGAATGTAAATATATAAAACTCAAAGGTGACTGACTGACTGACATAGTGATCTATCAACGCACAGCCCAAACCAGTGGACGGATCGGGCTGAAATTTGTCATGCAGGTAGATGTTATAACGTAGGCATCCGCTAAGAAAAGATTTTTGGAAATACCACTTTTAAAAGGGTGAAATTAATGCGAGCGAAGCCGCGAGAAATCACTAGTTTGACATAAATTACAAAAAAATTTAATGTGTCAGTGGCTTATCAGTAGCCCTGAATGGAACGCTGGCCAGAAGCCAGCCTGCGAACTAAATCTTGGTCACAAGTGACCGATTTTACAGCTCATTGGCCAAAACCACAGCTCACAGTGGAGGTACTAAAAATTCTAGACTTTATTTACTCTCCACGCGTCGGAGACCTAATTTTATAATAAACTAGTGGACGCTCGCGGCTACGCTCACATTATTTCAGGATGAAAAGCCTATGACACTCCTGAGACCTGTCCGTTCAGCCATTTTTTGTTTCAGCGTTTAAATAAATAGACAAACAGACACACAGACAAAACAGAGAAATAGATGAACAGACAAAATGTGAGAAAAAAAACTGCTGAAACGTGGTTCATTATCGATTTAAGATATCCAAGCAATTTTTCGAATATCTTTTTGTGAACCTCTTCTTTTTATTTACATATAAACAAAGTTTATATAAATAGTAAGTATATAAGTATCATATCCGTTACTTATCTAGTACCCGCGACACAAGCGTTTGCTTAGTGCGGGGCTAGATGGCGCTGTGTGCAATGTCCCGGAATATTTTATTTATTTTTATTTTTATATGCACTGAAAGAACATAAGCTTATATATAACAGATCATTTTGTAATAAGCTTAGCACACCGTCCATATTGTCGCTATGTGGCACTGATCCCATCTTACTCACCTAATATCAATGAATATACACACATGATCTTGACCTAAATAAATGTACCAAAGAATCACTTCCCCTTGCAAAGTGAGTATTTAAAAAAACTGCTATTTATTTACTCTTGAAATTTGTCCCTAAATGTGTTACGTTCACGTTTTTACGTGGAAGTGCTGTTAAAAACATAACATTTGAATGTATTTGTCACGTTCATTGACAGTGACATTTCTGAGAAAACATATATATTTTTTTTGTACACTCTGATTTCCGATATGACGACAGCTGTACTGTAATATAAAATCAAAATAAATTAATTAAATCCTTCAAATAATATTTTATTTATGGGCTACACGCCCAGTGCTGTTTTGTCAAACTATTACCTACCTAGTTGATAAAACCTGTTTGCTTTAAAATCCTACGGCTTTCATTTGATACTGCATCATTCGGTTGTAAAATAACACTGTCTCTTTTATATTCTTTTCATAGAATTCATAATAAAAACCTTTCAAAACCCAATATCAAATGTTGTGAAAATTTTCAGCACTAGTCTCTCACTAACTTACTTAACTTCAACTTAAATCTTAACCTCAAGCTAAGTAAGGTTCAAGTAACATATCCCAATATCCTTATCGCAAATCTGGCCATCTCTCCTGTGCCCAACTAACTTGGAACATTTACTTAGCACCATAGATATGTTTTACTTAGATGATGCAAAAGTTCTCATGTTAAAAGGAACGATTAAAATATTGTTTTGAGTAAAGAGGTAAGTAACACTAAAAGTAGCAATAAAGATTTCTTTAAACTAATTGTCTGCTATAGGAAATATATTAGACAACCTTATTTTATTTCCTTTGCGGCTTCTTATCGTAATTTACGTACGCTGACTAGATAAGAATGTTTTCATACCTAGCAAACATGATTCATGAGTAAATCCGTATAATGTAGGAGTATAGAAAAAACAAACAAGGACACGCAATAACTTTTGGCTATATAATTTTGTATGATATAATATAAGGTATAATTTCCAAATATTTCAATTCATTTCAGTAATTTCTCATCCTAGATTTAGATAAATAAACTTGCGTTCTCTACTTTTTAAAGCTGCTGTGTTTGCGTTGTTCCAAATATGTACCGGACTATAATCATAAAGTCGCGTTTCCCGCGGGTATGCGGTAACGTCGCTATTGTGACCATGTGTAAGGAAATATTTGAGATATTCATAATATTTTTTGTAAAGCCAATGTTTTCAAGTGGAAAAGTAGCTAAAAAATAAGCGATTGTGGCTCGGTGGTTCATGGGTCTGCATTTCATCTTGATGCAGCGGTGTGTTTCACAACGCTGCGCTGCGCTGGTTTGAATGCAGCCCTACACCAATGGCTTGCTTTTAAAGTAACGTGTGAATGTGTGTGACTGGCTTAGTGGTTAAAAAACACATTTTGAGAAAATCGTAATGTTTGACGACAACAATATTCAAGACATTGTACCGTTTAAGGACCTGTATGCCTACCACGATATTGTATTCTGTGAGCCCATGAAAACACAATACAGAAGTACCATAAGACCTCAACCAATGAATAAATTGTTTGGGGAAGTCACCGTTCTGCGTCAAAATAGGATGCATAAAAAGAAAAAAAGAGAAAGCGTTCAAGAAAGTCCTAACATTCCCCAAAATCACAGCCCCACTAGTCAAAGACGAAACTATAAGGCCCCGCCGATATTAGCAAGTAGATAACTATGAATGTTACGACCGTGATAATCCTTAATGATATTTAATTATGTAGTGTTGTTGTTCCTGCTATCTACATATTATGGCCGGCCAGCGATTATACATACTTACTTACGGGACAGACTTACGTATATGTTAGATACAGTGGTCTGCCGTCTAAATACGGAAATGTATATAAATAAAAAATTTAGCACATATCACATAACGTCATTTAGCATAAGAGTAGCCTTTGTTTTAGTGTAGCATATACATCTACATAGCTATGTGGCCCGCTGCCTAAGCCGCGATAATTAAGAATCAAACGAAAACTTACCTGTTTGATGTTTGATTCCAATTATGCGAGGGTCAACCGAAGACGATTATATTGTTTACTAAGCAGCAGTCTGTGGAATTGTGCTGCCACTGTCACACATTTAGATAGTTAACTACTTTAAAAAAGCAAAATTCAACTTCACTCGTTTCCGTATCCGCTCCACTCGGCTCACCACGTGGGAAGGCGCCTGCAACTCATGGTCACCATGATCATCATTTGATTGTTTACAAAAACTTATTCATTTAAAACATTTTCAAATAGTGAATATGGTATCTTCAAATTAGTGGACTACCATTATAACAGAAGAACTAAATTATATTTATGTACACGATGCTTACATTTACATGGTACAAATGATTATGACTATGATTTATGACTATGGCTAGATATTTTTAAATAAAGTGCTACGGGACAATGCGTATTGAAACACAACTATTTCAATTTCATCACTTTATTCCAATGTTGAATTGAACATTTTTATTTCTATATAAACAATTTAAAAATTATAAGTCCTTACAACTAGTTACATGTCAAATTGCAAACTAATTACACAAACTTTACGACAATCCACATCAGTCGACGAATTTCGTACATTTTACGAAATTTAGTACAAAAAGATAGGTATTACTTAAACATACTTAGTTAAACAACGATCACTTGTTTACTAACTAAACATTAAATTAAATAGTATCAAAATCCTAAATTAAATAATAAAAGCATTCTACCATTGTTGGTACAAAAATCAAATAAGCTGCCTTCTCGGTAATTTGGTTAAAATCAAATAAATAAATTGTATGGCAAAAAATATAGCACGTCGGAATCTGGTGAAAATGGTGTTATATAACTAAATGAACAACTAAGAAATCTTTTAGAAAACCTTGAATTTTTTGTCTTTTTAATCCTTTTGATAACTTATAGAATTGTTTGATTATTTATCAACTTTTAAAAGTAATTCATAGATCAGTATTTTACAAATAAGACAATCATTACTTACAAAATAGAATAATGAATATGTACTAATGTGTAATTTTGAACTGTTTGTTACAATTTTCTGACGTGCCATTTTTTTTTAATTCACAAACGTTCACGAAACGTTTTCATATTGCAAAGTTCAAAGGCTTGGGCCAAACCATAGAAGAAATGATAGAATAATTGCTCATAACTTTAAAACCTATCTTATTATTTAAATTGTATGGCAGTGTCACATTCTGAAGGTGCTCATTTTTGGCCGGATATTTATACGTATAATTACATAATTAAAATCCACATTCATAGAGCATTGATTTAAAATAAGTTCTTTTATTTTTAGGCTTACAACACCAACCTCTTTGAATAAAAAACTATCATGGGCTAATTTCGTAAGATATTTAAATTTGACTGACTTCAATTTAAAACAGTATCCACAAAATTATGTTAAAAAACATCAACCAGAGTAAGTAACTAAGTAATCTTTTAGAAAAAGGGCAATAAAATGGTCTATGAATAAGGACCTCAATTTTCACATAAAAATGTCCACCGACAGAATCCTAAGTACAATAATTGATCCGATATCTTAACAATATGTTTATTTATATTATTTTACACACATACATCAATATTCTTTATGTATTAGTTGGAATGCACTTTAATACTTTACATTTTTTGTAACTGGTGACTTGAACTATTTCTACACTATAAATAGTTTAATGAAAGAATAAGATTGACAACCTAGGTAATAAAAATATTAGTTACATATTTTTTTTTATAAATCCAGTAACATGCTTTTTAGACGTGATTAAACCTTATTCATTTGATGTCAAACTATCTTTTTGAGACGGATAGACTAATGGAATTTTACAAAACATTGTTTCAAAATTCATTTTTTTTTAAACATTACTTATTCTGGAATTTTACAAAACATTGTTACAAAATTCAATTTTTTTAAACATTACGTATAACGTCTTGCACAACAAATTAATTAGGGATTATTTTTCTATGACACTTGAAAGTAATATTACTTTTTATACAAAATTGCATTATTCAAGTGTTTATTTTGAATCAGTAATGCTTACTATATTGATTAGAAATGCTATCATTTATTATAAGTATGATTACATGAATATTATTTAGGTATTTTTAAGGAAATTCAACGGTTACATATTTATACATTATCTTAAAATTCGTTGATATGCATAACGTTAAGACACCTTGTATATTTTTCCTATAATTATTCATACAAAAGTTTAATTTCTTATTTAGAAACTTTAACATTATGAAATTCTGTACATATTTACAAGCCAAAATGTCATCTTATTTATCAAATTACATTCGCTCATCTTTAAAAAAGCTGGCAGCTACTGAAAAAGGAAATGTATATTTTACTTTTTAGGCAGTGTTAACTTTTTGTGTTAAGTTCAGTTTGATAGAAATATAAATTTTGTACAAAATTGTGAGAACCAATCACACTATATTTCTTTCAAAATATGTCAAGTGAAATGTAAATCCTGAACATAAACTTTGCACATACATACTCGGGGTTACAACGAGAACATTTAAACTTTGTTTAAGATGTCGTCTGAAGCAACACAGCACAAGAAAACTATCTCGCAAACAAAAAAAAACTATGGATATTGTCACCATTCGAATGTGCTTAATTGTAGTTATTTAGCCCTTTATAAGGTGACGATAAACATACTACACCATAAATATGTTGTCACCACCTTAATAAGCATGGAATAAAGCATAAAACATATATTAAGTAATGTTACTGTTTCAATCTGAAATTAAGGTAGCTGTATCGTTGTAACCCCCGTCAAACAACATTATTGGTTTGCAAAATGGACGAAACAATGGCACGAGAGTATCCGACATCCTGAATTGTTTACCCAAACCTTGTCACAGCTTGGTTGAGCAGTAGGTTCATTTATATCCATTCATTTATCTTTCATATTGTTTTTATAATTATTTAACAAATGATTTTCCACTGCTGGGTATAGCTCTACCCCAAGTATTTCCAGAATTATCAAATGGAAAACAATGTACCTATTTTCTAAAAATAATGTTAAGTAAAAAGGATTATTCCAGTAAAAATTTCATCGCTAACTCAATTAAGAAAAGGAGTATAACTCTTTCAAATGAACCTAGGGCTCAAAAACCTGCTGTGACATCAATTACAAAAACTATATTAAAATTAAAATCTTATTGTAACATTTAAGAGCATTTACACTTAGTTCTAACGACACGCCCGAATGTTATGCCTAGACAACGTTACTTATCAGTCATTTTCTTAAAACATTATTTTAACATTTTTATTCTCATTTCCCAATGTATTTTCTACTTTAAAAATTAAATAGCTGAGACATTTAGGCGATGTACATTAAATTGTCTAATTAAAATAAAAAGGTCATAAATTGTAAAAAAAATATTCTACTTGTGAGGATTAATTATAAAATACGAGGGCTGCAAATAAAGCTGCCGATTGTGGCATATTTTGCGAAAATAAGTATAAAAAACATCGAAAAGCTGTCATGTCATAGGAGCATTTAATAAAAAAACAACTTAGGCCATATTGTGCCTTATCTTGGCAACCATAATCATAGGCAATTTAGATTGAATACAAGACGACCGATATCATTTTGGTCCGGTGAAGCCAACGTTCGTTTGCAAATTATTTTCAAAAATATTTGCAAGTCTGTAATAATTAACTTTGTCACGATCTAAAATTGTGTAACATCATGAACATACACTTTACTGGTACATAAAAAATCGGTCAAGAAGTAAAGTAAAAATGTCACTCACGGCGATATAAATTATACTTCGAAAATACTTTATCACAGACCGTCAACATATTAATATTGTAGAGCGCACTGAAAACTGAATTTTAAGTAAAAAAGAGAAATTAATTACAAGCTCAAACAGAATGTATTCCGTAGATCAACTTATCATTAATGAAGAGAGAAACAGGTATATCAATGCGCTCTATTAGGTGGGACAATTTAAAGGAATTTCAAAGTTCAAAAGTAGGTGCAAATATTAAACCAAGGTTCAAAATATCATTCAAACATCAAACGGCCTACGCTTAATTTATTTGAAACCAAAATCAAATCCTTACGTACAATTTCACAATACAATAACCGTATATTTCAAGTGATTTTTTCAGTAGTAGGTATCCGAAAACCTTACAACTTTACACCTACAAAAATAAACATTAAAACAACCACAGATATACTAAATATAGGACTTCCCACACGAATGGAAATACGGTCTAACGTCACATTTACCATACGTGAGCGGTCTATATAACTTGATATAAGTAACTAAGCAAATGATGGACATAAATGAAGCAATAAGGCATCTTGGTGTAACGAACCGAAGCACTGGGCAGAGCCCTATGTCCGTACACTTAAGGTCCATATTTGAGTGGCTACACGAGCCAAGCGCGGGGCTAGCACCATGACTCTTCGTGCGGTGGTCTCTCATCCTCGTTGTCTCCGTACATATCGGCTAGCTTTCGGAAACGGGGCCCGAAAGTGGATAGGTAGTTGAATTTTAGATCTTCGTCGTCAGTACCTGGGGAAGAAATGAGAGAGTTGAAACATAGTTTTTATTACTTGGATTGGAATATTAATCGATTCAAACGAACAAAGTACATTTATAACTAACATAAAGCGTTTTTGATTCAGAGTGGCAAATCATATTTATTAAGAAATCGGGATCAACAATATAATCATCTCACCTACAAATACGTCCCATTAATCTTATACTTCCAGCATAAAAGTTTCTCTTCCGTTATAGTAAGTCTACAAACAAAATGCGCCCGTAGCTCAGTTAGCGGAGGCCATCGCATGCGATTACCAATGCATTAAGCAAAGGTCAACGCGGTCAAATCTGGGGTAGGTGACCAAAAAGTGGCATTCTATTTTGGGCGCTTCCGTGGGTAGGATGCCATGTCAAAGGCCCTTAGGGCGGCTTGATAAGCTCTCGGCACCAGAGTTGGCCACTCTCATTCGACATAACTAGTAGTGATATGAATACTTACAGCTAGCTAAAGAAGAGAGCGAGCCGCTAGTATTGCCGTCTCCCTCATACGCGTAGTGTCGCACGTCATCATACGGGTTGATGTCCGGGTCTCGGTCCAACACTGACTTCTTATCGTCCAGGAACCCGGATAGGTCCGGGGCTGCGCCTACCAATGCTGTGGAAAGAAGGAATTATTAGTAATCATAACAACTTGTGTATGTGTATTACGTAACATTAGCTTACAGATCTATTCTAAAGAAAGAATAGGCAGTACAATACAGACAGTATAATGAAGCGATTTAGATTGATAGTTGAAAGCAACATACAAATATTGGCTACATTTTATACCTACTGTTGGAGTTAACGCCTGAATGAATTAAGTGAGCAACGCCTCACAAAAAACATACGAGCAACAAGTATTTATCTTGAGTGTTTTTGTTAGAATACGTTTTCAGCAAAATGTTCGCATACATTTTTTACATTGGTTATTTAAACAATTTTTCTTCTTTAAACTTACGTCCTCTCTGTATAAAAGCGTCCGTGTCGGGCGGTCCGTCGTACATCTGTCGGAGCACATGCAGGTCATACCCCGCGTCCCCCTCGCCGCCCCCCTCGTCCTCGTAAGCGATGATATTTTCTCTGATATCGTCCAGCTCTTTCTCAGCCCACGCGTCTGCTCTTCTTCGGTGGACCACCACTGCTAGTAGTAATACTGTGGAGAGAAAAAGAGTTTAAAAATCTATTGAAAGGCAAAACCAAGACCATGGCTCTCACTGTATAAACAGTTACTAGATCTTATGAAGAGGTACATTCACAAAACCAAACATTACAAACTCTTACAAACATAACTTGTGAGATGACAGTTTACCATCATTTAGTAATGATTGATTGCTTTAAGAATTTTAAAATCACTGTAACCGAATAAGAACAAACACTCGTTTGTATAAATTATTTGCTTGTATCTAAATTGATATACTAAAAAATCGAAAATAGATTTAGTTTGCTATCACTGTCAGCGTAATATGCGTTGTAGAATTCTGTAAATGATAAAAAAAAACATTATATCCACAAATACAAGTAGTTACTCACTGATAAGTATAGCGATGCAGACTAGGATGGCGACTAGGAAGTTGGTGTCTATGCCGAAGGTGACAGCCGTGAACATGCTCCGTTGACAGCTCGGGTCTGCGTTCCGGTGTACGGAAGGCTCGCCTAAGTTGTACATCTGTGGACAAAAATGAGGGTTAGAATCAATATTTTTCCTTCCTTGAATCGTACCCTAATGTCTGAGGATCGTGACCACCACCTCCTAGCACCTTCTCCACTTCCTTCTGTCCTCGGCAACATGCAGTGCATTATATAGACTGTAGTGTCTAAAAATCTCTTGAATCGAAATCGCGTAGATAAAGTTGGAACCACAAAGCTCTGTTAAGAAGGCTACCCGGGAGTGTATGCATAGCAGAAGTGCACTGGAACCTAAACCCATGTTAATACTCGATCATGTTTTTTACAGCTTATATTAAACATTTTAGAAAATGATAGACAGGAATGTATGATATGTAAAATTTATAAAGATCAGCGAATAGTTGTATATAATTGTTGTAATAGGCTTATGATAGATTCCCTGATGATAAACACTACTATAAGAGCTAGATTGCTCTAAAGAAACCTACTAACTCTGGATTTGAAGAAATATGAATTGTGTACTTATTACCACAGACCAAAACCAAAAAAAATACCTAGAAGTAACGTAACGGTCGTTCCAGACACCTAATATTTTGTGATTAGAGTCATGAAAGTATAATAAATGAGTCACTAAGACCAAAAGCATGTAACGTAAACTCGTCCCTAACGGTCGCCTAGTTATTAAGCCAGGTAATTAGAAATGTTACCACTATTATGAACTTATAGGTCAGTATATAAGGTAAACCTATTGTGGTGCTTTGGTAAGATTATCAAAGTCAAGCAACGCAAAGGTGGTCTATGTCGTCATTCTTTGTATTCCCGAAAAATTATATATGAGCGCTTCAGTGGCTTGAGCGGCGCAATTTAAACTGTAAGCACCAGTTGCTAGTACAATAAAATATGTTTTTTTTTAGTTTAACGGTTTCTAATTGGCCGATGACCGTTTTTTTAAATAAAGAAATGGTCAAATATGCGTTTAAAATTATAACTCATCCGACCCAAAAAATAGTATAAATGCAACCTAGTAATCTTATGTACTGCAAGTCTATTCCACTGTACCTTAATATCTATCCAAAAATTAGTTTAATGGGTTTTCACTTGATTAAACTACTGAGTAGGGAGTGACAGTTTTTATTTGAGAATTCCGAGTATTCAGTTAATAAGCTTTGCCTTGCATGTTATATGAATTTAATTATTTGAAAACGGATTGTATGATCCTATAGATTATTTGAAATTAGCTGGAAATTAAATTTTTAACTTTAAAGTTTGATCAAATATAACCAGTTCAGAGAAAGTGTACATTTTGATTTTTGTAAAAAATAGTGAAAACTCGATTCTCACTTCGAAAATAATTTTACAGAGATTATATTTTATTGAAAGAAAGAAAGAAAGAAAATATATTTATTGAGACACACACAAAACTTTAAACCTATTTACTTACTAAACTTACATGCTAAGAATGTGATGTCCCAATACAGCCGCAACTCAGCCTAATGCTGATGGCACGCGGCCACCAGCGCTGATATTCTGTTGCGGCTGGCGGTGACGTCACACACACCAAGTGAACATAAAAACTAAATACATACTATAGCTAAACTAAGGCACAAGTACAGAAAGAAAAACAACTACAGCAACAACAAGTAGACACTAAAATAACCACAATAGTCTATCTTCTTCTCTTCTTCTTTCTCAGCCATTAGTTGTCCATTTCTGAACATAGGCCTCTCCTATTTTTTTCCATGACTCGCGATCTGCTGCTCTAGCCATCCAGTTGTGCCCCGCGTGCTTCCGGATGTCATCAACCCATCGTAACGGTGGGCGGCCTCGTGGTCTCCTGTCTGCCCATGGTCTCCACACTACTAGTCTACGTGTCCATCGGTGACAGTCCATTCGAGCAATATGGCCAGCCCATCTCCACTTTCTTCCCGTAATGACTTCTACTACGTCTTTCAGTCCCGTTTTCCGCCGTATCCACTCGTTTCTCCTTTTATCGACACAATACAATAGTCTATATAAACAAACAAATAGATAATAATAAAACATAAATAGATAATAATAATGATAAATTTAAAAGTTTGAGGTATCAAATTACACTGGTCTCATGTACCAAAAGGGCTTCCCTGTTTTGGTGAACAAACATAAATTGTTTAAGAGTTATTTTAAACATTTTTAAAGAACGCAGGTTCTTGATTGGCGGAGGAATATTATTCCAGCATTTAGTAGCTGCATAGCGGAAGCTTCCTCTGAAAGCAGCAGTAGCATGTCTCTCCGTGAGAAGCACAGACACACAGGCGCGGGGCGCGTGCGACTGCCGGCCCACCCTCCAGCTCAGCTTGTCATACAGGTATGATGGTTCTTTGTACTTAACCACATCGAACAAAAGACATGCTAAGTGGAGCTTACGGCGATGCGTCATCTTGAGCAAGGCATGCTTGTTCAAATATGGTGTCACATGAGCCCTCGGTGGAATATCAAAACAAAAACGAGCGCAAGCGTTTTGTACCCGTTGTATAACCTTTTTAGTTTTCGCTAAAAGCCTTGGGTGAACAACGATGTCCATATAATTTAGTTTGGACAAGACGAGGGACTCTGAGAGTTGTATTCGTAATTGCATAGATAAAAAAGGTCTCATTCTATATAATAATTTGAGTCTATAAAAACATTCTCTGATGCAATTCCCTACGTGCTTTTCATAACGAAGTTCACTATCCATGACCAGACCCAAGTTACGCGCTTCATAGACACGTTCCACAGGCTCGCCCATCAGCGTTACACACTGCGTCATGTTTATGCCGGCCAACTGATATCTACTACCAAAGATAAGGTATTTAGTCTTTGTCGGGTTCAGTAAAAGACAATTTGTTTCAGACCAAGCAGTAATACTCGCCAGATCACGGTTTATTTGAGTAATAGCTTCGTCAATGTCACATGGCTTAAAAGACACATATATTTGGGTATCATCCGCGTAATTATGGTATCTACAGTGTTTTATACACTTAACTATATCTGCTGAGTACAAAGTAAATAATATAGGCCCCAAAATTGATCCCTGAGGTACCCCTCTATTTACTGGCATCTTGTCAGAGAGTGAAGCTGACCCATCGCTACGAGTGATTTTCACGCACTGATAGCGGTTCTCAAGATAGCTATTGAACCAACGTACAGCCGCAGCATCAAAGCCATAATAACTAAGCTTAGCAAGTAACATATTTAAATTTAAGGATTCAAAAGCGCGGGAAAAATCTAATAATACTAATATAGTACACATACCTTTGTCCTGTGCATTAAGAATATTATCAGTAACGTCCAGCAAAGCAGTGGTTGTGCTGCGCCCCTTCCTAAAACCAGACTGAGCGGACGGCAAGATCTTATGCGTTTCAAGGTACTTAGTTAGCTGATAACATATCGCTTTTTCTAGAATTTTTGATAAACAAGGTAATATGCTAATTGGTCTCAAATCCTTGAGGCTAGTGGGGTTAGAAATTTTAGGCAAAGGTCGAACTACAGCTAGCTTCCATATGTCGGGAAAAGTACTAGTATTTATGGACGAGTTTACGAGTGCTAAGATGCATTCAATATTGTCAGGTAATGTTAACAGCAGCATATTCAAATTAATAGCGTCACAGCCCTCCGAATTGGACTTGAGGCTACGAATAATGTTAATTAGCCGGTCTAAACTAATACGCTCAATATGGAATACCGCATCACTAAACTTATGATACTCAAAATAAGTTAAATGTGAAATTAATACGAGATTGTTCCCAGGTATGTTTAAAAAATGATTATTTATTAAATTAGGGTTACCAAAAAATACTGGGAGGTCATTGTCAACTTTAGGCAGAAAAGTATTTCTTAAATTTTTCCAGAGATATTTTGGATTATTTATGTTGTTATTTATATTATATTTGAAATAAGCCTTTTTTTCTTCTATTAGGGCTCTAATGACCATAGATTTAAGATTTTTATAATAATTTTTCTTCACTACTGATTTACTTGTATTATAATCCGCGGCTGCCTCGTCTCGCAGCTTCATCATCTGTCTTATAGTGTCCGTGATCCACGGATAGGAGCGGTCCCTAATAACGAGCGATGTGATGGGGGCATGCGTATCAAATAAACATAACATACACTTATTAAATATATCTAACATTTCATTAGTGTCTGAACATTGCGATATAAGATTCCAATTGACAAGATTTAAATCGTTTTTAAAATATTCCGAATTTATTTTATTTAAAGCTCTATAAGTTAAAATTCTAGAAGGTATTTTGGGTCGTTTTATATAAAACTGTGAAACAACTAAGCAGTGGCCAGTAATAGAACCTACAAGTTGCATGGTTGTACTCCGAGCGGGCAAGTCTGTACAAACAAGGTCAATTAAAGATTCACTCGAGCCAGTGAAATGAGACGGGAGTGACGTTAACTGATTTAATTCAAAACATGATAGAAAGAATATTAATTTTTTTGTTTCATAATCATCTTTGTTAAGAAAATTTATATTAAAGTCACCAGCTAAAATTAAGTGATCATACTGTTCAATCGAACTAATAGTATCTGTAAGAGCATCAAAAAATGTATCTACATTCACCCAATTAGGCCGATACGCCGTACCCATTATTATTATTATTGAACCTATCTCAATTATAAATATGGTTATAAGTTTTATTTCGTGTGAATCTATCTTTTAGTTTTTTAATACGTCGATACAAATTACTTTAGTTGTGACACTGGGGATTTAAGTATAATTGGAATAAACATATTCAATTTCCAACTAGGAATTTATGGCCTAAAAACCGTTTATAGTTTTTTTCAACGTTGGAAATCAATTCATGTTGAATTAACTTTCCTATGCTGTAAAAATAACAATGAATTATCTAAAGCATCCCCATCGCATACACGAAAAAAGGTACTGCCTAATTTCTAAAAAATACACTAATTTTCTTATAAAGGGGCGGTTTAAATAGAAACTTACCAAAAAAGAAGAAGACAATAAGACTATCTTTAGGCTTTTAGAAAGATTTTTAAGTGCCCCCCTTTTTGTTGTAGTTAAAAGTAGTGCTTAGTTTTCTTCTCTCCTTTTTATAACCAAAAAATATTATATCATAATAAAACACTACTTACAAAATCATTATAGGTGAAGTTGCTGATACAGCCTACAAAGTTCTGGTTGGTGGGGACGTGTCTCCAGCCGAAAGCTCGCGCCAAGCTCTGCAGGTCTATGCTGGCGCCGCCCAGCTGTAGGGGGCCGTTTACTGAGGAAATGAAAAACGATTAGAAATATGATTAATGTTTAATTTATGGGCGATTAAACAAATGAAATGACTGATCAATTTTTCCGAAGAAATTATTGAATTACATCTTTTGAACATCAATTAAAACTATCATATAAAAAAATGTGTAACGCCATTAAGGAAAACGTCGTGCTTTTTAAATCAAAATCGTAATTTTTGCTGTAGAACCTGCTTATTGCTGACATGCCTGATAAGTAAAGTTAGCAAAATCTGGGGTTTTCTAGCTACAGTAAAGTTATTTTGTGACCTTAAGAAATCATACTATACACTTTTTTATTCTGCTTAGATACTTTTTTCAATATCTTCTGACATAAAGGAAACAATAACAAGAAGTAGTAATTAAATTACTTACCATTAAGTATCTCTCTAGGCCCAGTAGGCGCCGCTAAGCTCATACAAGTGGACAACTTGCATCTGTCCACAAACATCTCAATAGAACTTCTCATCAGGACTATTTCTATAAGATGTGGCTTCCCATCGGCCACCTGAACCACGCTGTTGTTAAGGCGAGTCGTGCCCGAACCGTAGTTCACTAGAAGGACTGGGAAGCCTTCTACCATCTCCAGGGACATGAAATCTGTGGACAAGAAATGTGGAGTTAGTCGTCTTCTTCTTCTTATCGTATCAAACTCTTGTGTCAATAGTTTATCAAGCCGCCCTAAAGGCCTCTGACATGGCTTAACGACTGCCGTACTATGACAACAGCCCTACAATTTAACGTGTCATCTGACCCACGGAAGTCCCCAAAGTTGAGTGGAATTTAGGTTTGATGCATTCTTTCATTCAAAATTATAGTGCAAGGCTCTTCTCTGTGGAGTAGGAAACATTATTTACTATTCTAAAAGCGAGGCTCTTCAGTTATATGTCAGTTATTCTTATTCTTCACGACATTCGCCCTTTTTAGTAATGAAAAAAATCAATTTTAATGTAGAATAGGAACAACGGCAGTATTCATATACAAATATAGGTACATAATTGAACTTGAATACTGCTGCAGTAGTAAAATAAAATAATGTCGCATAAAGAATTCCAGTGGATCATAGTTAAGTCTTATAGGTACTATAGCAAAAGTTATCTATACTTCCTATACTACTTCCAATACAATACAATACAATACAATATATCTTTATTGCACACCAAAATAAATGAATTACAATAAAAGGACTTAAACTAAAAATAATGTACAAGTGGCCTTATCACCTTGAGTGATCTCTTCCAGGCAACCTTAGCAAGAAAGCGGTGAAAGAGATCAGTTTGGTCGGTGGCGTACAAATAAATAATACTTAAAACCAATTCCAATACCAAAAATCTCACTGATCCGTGGTTTCGCTGCAGAGTGAATAGGGCACAAACTAACAAAGCAAGAAATTAATTTTAACATTTACATTTGAGTATTGTAAGATACATTTCCAAGGTACAACATAATTTAAAATGCAAGCAAGTTTTGAAATGAAACAAAAATCTCATTTTACGAAACCTTGCAAACTGTTGAAACGCCTGAATAATTCATCGGTCCATCTAAATTCTGGATTATGTACTTCGAAGTTGGTCTTAGGAATAGTAATTAGAGTTATGATAGTGGCTAATTTGCGTTGCGAAATGAATAAATTATTGTAATTTCTGCGGTTTTATTAGCATTTAGGTTCTTTAAATAGACTTTAGCAAATACGGAGCTTTGATTTTGGCAGACTGCTGGTGTTCGGTTTTAGATTCTGGTAAGTTTTGAATTGTTGAAAGAGAGCTTAAAATAACAAATAAAATATAAGATAGAACCAAGCATAGTACTACTATTTTTTGACGTTCTATAGTTTCAGTTATATCAACAATTCTTAGCCTGTTGACTTTTAGATGGATTTGCATTTTTTTTGTCTCTTACCTCCCTAGTAGTTATGTAAACTAGTCCATTATATACTATCGATAAATATTTTAAGTTGAATCGTATACGTGTATCTGAGGTTATAACCTTTATTGACGCACGGGATACATCAATGTGACTTAACTTAACACCTTTGTATTCTACCTGTTTTTCAACTTTTTTATGTTTATATTATTGTGTCCTGTGTGTTAAAATAAATACTTTCTTTCTTTTTAATGTAAAAATACTTGAAATATGTATATAATTTGACCAATGCGATGAAGTCGTCGATTATATAGATCAATTACAGTACGTTTCGTTATCTGATAGAAGCTGATATATTTGAAAGCCTATTTCTGATATCATAAAAATAACTATTACGGCCACCCAATTGTTCGTAACAAGTACCAAATGTCAACGGGTTACCATGGTAAAATTGGGACCAATACCAAATAAAATTGGAATTATATGGACTCAAACACGCGTGAGCCTATCAAATTAAAAAAAAACAGGACATTATTATCACGTCAGAGGCCCTTAGGGCGGCTTGATAAACTCTCGACACCAGAGTTGGCCACTCTTATTCGATAAGAAGAATATTATCATGTACTACATATAAGATCCGGCTGTTTATAGGAATCTGTGCTCCCTTTTAACTATAAGAATACAAAGTTTACTAAAATCTACAGTAAAAAGATCCTTCAAAGGAATGTGTATGCCCCGACTAAGAACCTTCAGGCTCAATTTGTCAAATGAAAATAAGATACTTAAAAAACACTAGTTGTGAGACCACTAATCATCATCATCATTTTCAGCCCTTGTCTACCCACTGCTAGGCATAGGCCTCCTCTTCTAGGTGCCGAACGTATCGGTCTAGTGCCTTTCTCGTCCAGAGAGGCCCAAAAAGTTTTTATGCTTTACCACTAGTAATGCATAAAAACTAGTGATAGCCCCCTAACCTTTATATTAATGTATAAGTTTGCTTTATACCTATTTCCTCGCGTTATATCACGCGATGTCGTCCAGCCTGCATAAATCATCAACTTGGTACGCCTGTCAGTCATTACGAGATCATTAAAAAATCATTAAGACCATAACGTTTGTGAAATGTTTTTGACTGCATGAATGTATAGATAAGGCTTTTGGACTAAGTATAGCGCTATGACCAGCAGGCGTACCACAATGTCTCATAGCAGTTCTGCAGCAGCGCTGCTACGATAATCGGTACTACAACGTCTAGTTTGCGACATTAAATTACATTACATCTGTGTTGAACTCCTTGCAGGCATCTCAGACAATCAATTAGTCGTCCTCCTAAATTAAAATCTTACTTAAACAAATCCAATTACCAAAGGTTTTGTGCTATTATTTTGAACCAAGATAGGTAAAATATTTTTTCAAACCATGCTCGGTTTACAATGAAACTTCATACGAATTTTAAAGACGTTGAAACTCACTAGCACTTCTGTTCTTAAATGCATTTAGCGATAAAATAACCTTGTAAAAATTGACTAAATATGTTTAGGAATCGTTGGTCAAGTAGCCTGAATTAAACAAATATTTGCACTGAATTAACATGTGGACTAAAAATAAACAAACAGCAAATAAAGATTTTCCTTGGCAACACCAAATCACATACATACGAAAATATACAAATTCTTAAGCTGTACGCTATTGTAGTGACCGGAAGTCATTATTCAAGCGGCAACGCCAATCTGGGTGACATGTTCATTGTTGCCAACATTGTTAGGTAAATAATATAAACCTTGTATACTCGTATAGTAGTAAAAGGCTACTATACGAGTATACAAGGGTATTTGTAGATAAATATTGAGAGTTCGTATTATTGTATATTGATACCAAAGTCTCATAAACATTAGTAAAGAAAGTTTGATTTTGTCCGACTGTACGATTTTTCACTCGTTTTAAGAGAGTTTTTTTTATGACCTAGCCAAGTTTTAGTAGAGGTATTGTACAGTATGCTGGACCCTATTTAGGGCAAAAATTAAATAAATTACGTATAAATTCAACGTGGTAATGCCACCATTATTCCAAAATCTTTTTCTTCTACCAACGAACGTGACGTTTGAGCTAGATTTATTTTCATTTCAAATTGGAAGTTTTTTTTTAACATGATATAGGCTTACGCTTGACTACAACTTCCATTGTCTACGATCTAGCGCGCTTGCCTAGAAGAAACCGGTTTACTCTCGACTTGAAGACCGACAAATTATAGTTCAAGGGGAATAGAGATTCGGGCAAGGAGTTCCACAGTTGGGCTGTTCGCACGATGAAAGTCGAAGCAAAACGCTTGGTGCGAGTCTTTGGAACCTCAACTGTATAACGGTGCCTCCTTGTGTAAGTTAAGTTATAACAAGCTAATATCAATATATCCGGCTTAGCATTGCCATCCAGCGTGGTAAAGTGGCCAGTATGCTGGGCAAGCTGCCCTCTGGCAGTGGGCTGGAGCACTTAGACCGTCTTTAGTCTTTTGTAAAGATTTTCCAGTACCCCCATTTTTTTGTTGTAGTTAGAAGTAGTATGCTTAGTTTTTCTTAGCTAACATATATTTTATTTCTAAGTCAATTTTAGAATTTGCCTATATTATCAGTAAACCTGAATGTTTTGGCTTAGATTTGAGCTTAAACATGGTTTAGTTTGGACGGGTTGGTTTAGCTCTGCTTTACGAAAACTACGTAATGTAAGCTAGTATTAGAACAGCTCTGGTTGCTGAGAGCTAATAGCAGTAGATCAGTAATAGCCGAGAGAGATATCATCATCATCATTATCATCATAATGTCAGCCTGTTCACCCACTGTTGAGTATAGGCCTCCTCTACAACGCACATAGTACGGTCTCCAACCTGTCTGATCCATGTCCTACTAATATGCTTGGAACTGTCATCCGACCATGAAACACTTCTTAAAGCATTTATATGCTATGATATGATTTTGATGTTTTTAAAGTGATTACCAATGTTGGGCAATTGACCGCACAGTCAATCCAGATGAAAGACAAAAAAATGTAAGTATTTCACTTGCCCCTCTCTTACGAAGTTACTCAGGTACTTTTTAAAGATGGGGCGACAACCTATCATTCTACTCCAATATTATCTATTATCATTAGACTGTAATTATCAAAAATTTTGCCACTTGAAGATAACACGACTTCTTTATCAACAAACGAATCTTTAAACAAAACAGCAATACCATTGCCACATTTAACTGCCTCGAAATTAACTTCCCCACTAAACTTGGTATCAACTCAATTTTCCCGAAATCAATAACCTCATCCAAGCAACAAAGTTCTGCCACTGTTATGAATTTATCTGAGCATTCAAAAACTTGCTCTTCTCTAAATTTCAAATTAGACTCTATTGCGTATCTATAGAGTTGAGAATTGTTTGGAATTTTAGTTGTGGATGCAAGTCGATGCTTTGCTCATTTAATAACGAAGTCTGTTGAGGTCTGTGGTTTTAATCAGTCGTAAAACGGGATAGAGATTGAGGTATTTGGCAGTCAGCTGTGGAATATTCGTAAAAGCGGCCGAATTCTACTAACAAACTAAGGATCGGGTTTAAATTTGATCGTAAATGTATGTAGATTACCAACCGCAGTAGAATAACTAGGTAACTATAATTAAAGTTATCTTTTCAAATATTCTTTTGTTATTTTGAATATATTTAATGTAAAAAAGCACTGCTATTTATAACGAGCATCCACTAATTACGAATGTTTTTTTTTCAATAGTTGGGAGATTGTTTTATTTTACAAATAAATAATTAATTCAAATGTTCCTTCCTGAGATTGCAAAGATTTTAGTTTCCTTCCATTATTTTCTATGCTAACTAGTTACCGAATTCATAAAACAAATTATCAGAATCAGATAGAAAATTCGAACATTTGGTATTGGCTTTATTCTCTACAGGCAAACAAATCTGCTGGTATTTGGAGTAGCGAGCCATTTCTCATCAAAACTATTTGATTTAGTTCTGAATCAGTAGAGACTGAGACTCTAGAGATAAACCTATATAGAAAGAAAGAAAGAAAGAAAAATATTATTTACAGAAATAACAGGTTTAAATGTAGGCATATAAACAAAACTTAAAGACCAATATAAATAATAATCTTAATAATCTACCAATTTTTTTTATTTAAAAACAAAATTATTTATATATAGTATGACTTTGGTTTTTGTTTCTAACTATATTTGGTGTTGCTAGAAGCAAATCTAAAGCCACTGTTAATTTTATTTAAGTAATTTAAACCGATTCATGTAAGAAAACTAGTCATTTTTAAAATAATATATTCAAGTTTATGGATTACTTGACCCAGAAACGCCTCTATAGCGTTACATTTTATATTTTACGTCCATACATAATTTATGGTGTATTTTAAGAATATGAGTTGCATACGGTTGTATTTTAACTTAATTTCTAAACAACAGGTTTTAAAAAAAACTTTTCAAATACCTACGCATCATTAAATCAGCTTTACAAGTATATCATAATTATTTAACAAAGAAGTATTTCGATAACCCCAAAATATAATTTAAAGGTCAAAATCTCAACTCCTTATCAGAAAATAGATGCAAAATTAAATACTTTTGGCAGGACTCGCCTAAGAATATCGCTAACGAATTCAAAGCTGAAAATTAGAGCATTGCCAAGTGCAGTTGACACAAATTAAGGCGATCTGTAGAGGACAGACCCTCTCAGCTGGATTGGCAATTTGGCAGATACCCTCCGACTATTTGCTGTGCAAACAAGTACTGATAGGTACCTATCTGTGAACACTAGTAAGATGTGTGGTATTGAGTGGTCGGTAAATGAGTATGGATATTTATCATTTTTTTTTTATCTGTACCAATGTAGCTTTATTATTTTTACTATTACCATATTTTTGATTGGGTGGTTTTAATTTGTCTTTAAGATTAGCTGGCTAACGTAATTTTAATGTGATTACTTGGTTTGGTAATCATCTAGAGCTGGATAGCTAAACAAGGTGTCTGGTAGGCATTTCCGTGAATTTAAACAAATATTATGGAGCGAAACCATTAATCCTTGTTATAGGAAACAGGTATTAAAATTCTAGGAACGAGAGTACTATAATATCGGTTTGTCCATCATAAGATACATAGAAGTTTTTCCGTATTTAGACAGTAGAAAAACTTACCTTGTATGTCAAGCAGCGGATTATGCTTCAGCGGCCCCAAGTAGAAGACCAGGCTGTTCTTGGTGTGTGACGTCAGAGTGAGGGTCACGTGGCCCTCGTGGCAGGCGGCCGGGGAGCCATACATCGCCCACCCATCCCCGTGGAAGCCTATGGATGTCTGCTCGCAGTGAGGGCCGGAGAGACCTTCGGGGCATTCGCATTTGTCAGCGAAGGGGGTTCCTGGAAAAGAAGTTTTTTTTAGTAACACGAAATAATGAAACTGATAGGACTTATAGACATGATAATGGTGAACAACTAAGACTAATTTTTATCTATAAGGCTAACATCGTGTTTGACTCAAAACATAACGAAAATATGTGTTAGAATATCTAGGTAAAATAGCGGTTTGCAACAGAAAAGTATTTCACCAACTAAACTATTACAACCTTCTTGGACAGAAGAAAATAAAACCTTCTCATGAAATACAAAGTTTTCAGTACTTGTATATGAATTGACAATACTTTGTGACTGTAAGCTACGGCTTTGGCACGGGAATAACTATTTTAAATTCAACGCTCGCGCCAAGCCCTTAATCTACGGGTAAAATATATTTATTTGTTAAAACTTAGCTAAGTATTCATTGAATTAGGTTACAAACATAGCAAAGTATTTATTTGTCAAATTATAACATATTTTGACTGTACTAGTTTAATAATACAACAGTACATTATCTTTAACTTTCATATCAGTAGAGTATGTCGTGTTCTAATTGAAATAAATAAATATGAATTTAAACAGTTTCCATTTGTAAATTTTTTTTTAATATTATTTGAGATTTTTTTTAATATTAATCTACAGAAGACCATGTCATGTACATATGTATTTAATTCAGAGTTTACTCTTCACTAAATAAGTGACTATTGAAGAAGAGTATAAAAAAAAACCGCAAGGAACACCTGGATTCAATCTGCGCAGGACCGGGACGAGTAGCGTACAAGAAGAGAGGCCTATGCTCAGCAGTGGGCGATAACGGGCTGATGATGATTATCATAAATATATTTTACTAACCTCCATTCAAACATATAAGCGGCTCATCAACATCGCAAGTACATTCCGACTCAACCCTAGCAGAAACTCCAACAAAACTTGTAGTATTCGTATAAACAGATAACGGCACATTATTCTTCATCAGCACGTTTCTGCAGGAATCCTCACATTGCTCCTTCTCGATCAGACATTCGTCTATTTTCACCATGTAGATCTTCGTTTGCAGTTCTTCTTCAAGCTGGAAAAAAGTTATTTGTGTTAAGAAGGAATGGTAGTGGTCCAAGTACTCTACCTTGAGGAATGCTTGTTTGATTTTATATTATATAAATTAATAGATGACGACTCATATAAATATATTTTTAATGTTTCATATTGTTTTAAGTTACTGCAAACATTTCTGAAATGCAAAATAAATATTCGACAAAAATTCTAATTTTATAGAAACGAAGTCCATTAATTCATCGAAACAACCAGATCGGCACGTTATAAAAGAATAAAACTTATATTACGGATCAAACCCGCTTTTATATCTGAAATTTTGCGATAGTGGCTCGATTGTTAGAAAACACAAAAACAGTTTATATTCGGGACCAATTCATTGATATTGTGATAGAAAGCTTTTTGTATTTGGCAATACAGGCGCGGATTACGCTCCATTATTTTATTCTGCTTTTGCTGTGTGATCGTTATTTCTAGTGAAACCAGTGAAAAAAGATACAAATGGTTATTCAACTCTGGTCATGGAGTCGTTTGGAACAAATCGAACCATGAGGTAAGCTAGATAATCTACTTTTGTTACTTGTTACTAACAAACGATATTCATCATTTGTTAGATAAGAAACTATTCCTCTGCCCCTGACATGACTTCGTATTTTTTCGTCAAGCCTGAGTCCCGATAAAAAAAACTAGAAAATGCAATCACATACCTTTTCCTGAATCCCAATAACCATGCTATCAAGTTTCTCCGGAGGGTAGTACGGCGAGCCGTGCGCTGAGAACCGAACGTCGAGGTACACGTCCTTTACCGTGGGCTTGGCAAACACTGTGAACACGTCCACGTTGGCCAGTGACGTGTTGTAGAGGTCTGAGAGGCGACGATGTAGCTTGTCTTTCTTGCTTGTGCCCTGTTGGGAAGAGAGAAAAATTTAGACAATGACTGATATATTTTTAACTGACTTCAAAAAAAGGAAATTAGTAAGTTTTGTGGGTATGTTAAGCGATTCCTCCATTACTTATGAACCGATTTCAAAAATTCTTTTTTTTATGATTTATTTCAAGTATTTGTAGATCAAGGGTTAATAATATTATATAAGTGAAATTGTGTGTGTTTGTCCATTCTTAGCGTTCAAACGGCTAAACTGATTTGTATGAAATTTGGTATATCAAGTCGATTTGGCCATAAATTAACCACTCTCTCTCTCTCTATTGGGTTAAGTACCTATATCAATTTTATTTTACTTTACTATCAATATCATATAATCAATTATTTAACTTTTTCTACATGTTAAGCTAATGATGATAATTAAGCAGGTTTGAAAACAAGCCGCTGTGATTTATTTGCTCATTTTTAAAAGTATGTCATAGACAACTTTAGTAAAATCCGCGACACAATTTCAAGTTCAACTGCTCTCAGAAAATCAAAGCGACCTTGGCCGTTAGATTCATCAAGGGATCCATTGAGCGTCTCTAACGATGGGTAATAGGGCGAGGCGGTGCGAGAGGGTGTAAAACTGTAAAGGGATGGAATAAGGTATTGTAGAGGTGGGATTTTTAAGTGATTTGATAAGGTGATGATATACTTAAATCAAATCATCATATTTCTTTTCGTTTCTCAAGAGAAAGCGACCGATTGAATTACGAGTGACGCTTTACTTTAGCCAAATTAAACTGTGACTGATGCAGTCAAATGCGTATTAATTTTGTATAATATACATATAAAAAGTACTCACATCAGCCTCAGGTACAATGAATTCCTCCGCAGTTACGTTGACAAATCTGATAGACCCGGACTTGTCTACCGCCTCCTCTGGAATCTCCTTGATGGTGACGTTCACTGTCGCTTCCACCCAGTGGAAAGGCACTATGGGCTCGTTCTCTTCTGTCACCTGTGAAATTGTACATTCATAAGTACTATGTAAATGTAATCACGACCGGCAGGATGCGAACCTGCGTATTTCTGATTACCAACCAGAACGCCCAATCTTACAGCGACGAGCGTAAAAATCATTTCTAAACACTGCAGGTATGTACATTTATAGGTATTATTATTTTTAATATTCTGTAAATTTGTAAGAATGTTAAACATAATTACTATTTTGTTAATTAGATTTGACGTGTAACCGCAAACTATAGCAGAGTATAAATAGGTTATAGTTAGAAGAGTCTTGAGAGAGTCAGATAAAAGCTATTTCGACATTGATTTAATTTACTAAGGCTAAAATATTTTCTTATATAAAAAGTCCTGCTACAGAAACGTTCTGTTGAGCTACGTTTTTATATCATCCGTATTTTTTATATCTTTTTCTAGACAGGTATTTCAAATGAAAATTATTTATGAAATGATATCGGATGTTCAATTTTATTCAGGGACTTTATTAAAAATAAGGAACGGTTCTCTTGTCAGCATAACAGCTTTTACAAAGTACACGTACATTGTATAGGTATATGTTACAATAACACATGTAAAACCTTTTTCCCGAAAAAAAAAATGTATCCGGAAACTTTATAACGATTCCGCAAAAACAACTAGAAAAACTCGGTCTGTGAAAAACGTGCGTACAAAATATGGCACCCATAAAGTCCCAGTAACCATACCAGATCGGTATCTAACTAAAATTGGAAACTGAAACTGCTGAAACTAAAAGCAGCCGTTTGAAAACCGGTAAAAAGGTTATTGCACATGTGAATGCTGGGAACTGCGACATAATTTTCAGCAAAAATGCATGTCCGGCTTTTATTTTAATGTGAGATTGATCTATCGTGAATTCGTGACGTTATATTTCCTGCTAGGTTTAAAAGCTCGTCAAATCTAATCACAAAGTGGTTTATTTTAAAAGCAGTCGACATGGGACTGTTAGTTTTAATAACGGTTTTTTAACTTAACGGTTGCTTTAAAAATGGCCACATAGAGTACCTACTAAAAATAAATTAATAAAGTAAACAAAACGCAAGCGCGCGTAATCGCAGCGAATTTAATTTGTTCATATTTAGTCAATTTGATCACACTATTATTACACAGAAAGAAAGTTTATAAATGTATGAGTTCCTTTTTCGCGCACAATAATCTGAACTGTTTTGGATGTGATGTACGAATGTAAATAAACACAAAGCCTACTTTCAATCCCAGTATACGTTTGTAATCACTGCGCGAATTAAATGTCGATATCATCAAGTCGTAAAAACTGGTCGACTATTATTTTGGATGAGTTGACAGCAAGTCGGTGTCGCATCAGGTGACTTATGTATAACTATTTAAATGATATATTATATGTACTTACATTAAACTTCAACAAATAGGTCCCATTAGGCGTTCCTTCCTTCATAGTGATCATGCCAGTGTTGCTATGTACGTCGAAGTAGGGGCTCCTCTGTTCGTACGAGGGGAGCCACATGAAGCGCTTGTCTGGAAGATCCCAGTCGTCCGGGTCGTCCACGAATACTCGGCCGATTTCAGTGTCCGGTGCTTCGCCCTGTAAATAGTAAGGTTTGTGAATTTGGTTTGAAATTGTAGTTAATTAATAATATACATTGTCATATACTTTAGTAGGATTTGAATATTAAATTTAAAATAATTTAGTGAGTTAGTGAATTACTGGTGGTATCTGTATAACAGTAGTTGTTCAATAGCACATTTATAGAAACCTAGACTTTTTCTGACAAACATAAGTAAGTATAAACTTAAGTATATTCATAAAGAACACAAAAAATAAAATCACCGTAGAAGTGAACAAAAAAGACATAAATTCAACAACAGATTTTTAAGGAAAAGGTTCTTTACCTTAATCTAGCTACAAAATATGATATGCATTAAAATTTATTAAGCAGCCATCCACGGTAAATGTATTAAAACTTTCCCATAAGCTATTCATGGTACAAAACGATTATTCCATTGAATCAATTGCTGTTGGAAACAAAAACAGATTTAAAGAAATGTTGGAAAAAGTCATGATCAATTAAAATAAATACGAAAAAAAGTTTTTTCCCGATTGTAAACCTTTACTGTAATGTTTATCGTTTCATAGGTCAAGAGCTGTTGATAACTTATATTACTCGGTAAGGTTGTAATGTTATTCGCTTTTCTATGCCAAAAGAAAAATAATACTAACACTCCTTACAGTTTTGATCCTACAATTAAAATAAGAAATTAAATAAGGTTTTCTAGATTAAGATTTTGCGAGCAACACTGTGCTAAACAAAAAAAAAACAATTTACATAAGACACCCAAAACACTCGAAAAATTGTGAAATGATTTAAAACTGAACCTAATCGAAAACCAAAACCATCATCATTATGATGGTTTGTAGTGTATAATACGAAAAAAAAACCATCATTGTCTGATGGTTTTTGTTTTCGTATTATACACCATCACTTTTTTATGTTCGTGTACTTTTTCAGTAACAAGATCTCCCGCTATCTCCCAGTCTATCACTATTAAGGCAATTTTCACCGTAGAGCTGCGTAATTTTCCAATACATTAAATAATTACACACACTCGGATATATGAAGCTCTTAGTTGTTTGTAATGGCCCATTTGCTCGAATAATTAATTAATAGTAAAAGGTAGAGAAAGATCGAGATAAAATCACCGCCTTTTGTTATATTGCACTGTTAAATGGCATAAATGAATTACGAGTTCACAAGGATCAAGTAACGTTAATATTAAACAGGTTGTAATTTGAATGTTCATTAGTTTATACTATAGAATGCATTCTGTTAAATTCAGGACAGTCAAACAAAGACTTCTTCAAAAGATGTGCTTTAGCTGCCTAATTCAGGAGCCAGTTCCATTTCAGTACAATTATGCTCCACCTTAGCTCACGGATGCTGTTTTTAGTGGTTTCACGGTGGTCTGACTGTATTTTTTCCCTACACCATACGATGCAATAAAATTCTGTAAAATCAATAACGTTATAATTCGTAATATCAAGTGCCAAGGAGGAATTAAACTTATAGTTCTATATACCTAAATAACATTTAATTTTACGGCTTAGCGACAATGAACCTTAGGGAATGCGTAGAATTAAAGTAAAACTGACATGTTTTAGTTCCATGTGCTAATATGTAATGGGTAGCGTTCCCGAAACCTCAGATATTTTCATTAGAGTCTAACGATTTTATGGTTCGTTAGACTTGGAATTGAGTTGAAATTGTAAGTAGAATTTTGAGCGCGTTTTGAATTATTTTGAATGATAAACAGTATTATTGTAATAGTACTCATATGTTAAGTACTAGATAAAATGATTTAAAGTAAAGTTGTTATGCGTTATATTTGTAATAAGTATACCATTAAATAAAAGGAAACAGTATGTTTATTAGCGCAAAGGAGTAAGGGATAAAAACTCTATTTGGTATTCTATTTTATTACTTTTATCCATTACTATTTTTAAATGTTTAATCAAATATCGGAATTATATGTATATGTTACGGCTAATACCCGAAGTGCGGCTACACCTAGTTTTAGCCGGTTAGAACTAGGTGTAGCCACTTAGTCTTGGTTAAACCCCGAATCGAGACATGTTTTGAAAGAAGTTGGCTCCTCCTCGCTTCGCTCGTCGTCGCATGTGCGTGGTATAAAGCAACCTAACGAACCTAATCTACCTTCTGTCACAGACAAGTGACTTCGAGTCCAACACTTGCACTACAACAGGACTAGAGACCTAGCTTTACCCGAAAACAATCGGCTAGTACTAGGTATAACCAAGACTAAGTGGCTACACCTAGTTCTAACCGGCTAAAACTAGGTGTAGCCGCACTTCGGGTATTAGCCGTAATATATATATTATTTGATTAACGCATTGAATGTATGAAAGGCTTAATAAGATTACGTTTGACTACACTTCGACAAATGTTAAGCATCTCATCAACTATAGTGTTTGATATAACAAGCTTGATCAAAATAAACTTTGCCTTTTTCTAACTCACTAAATCCAGCAAGAAATCTTAGCCGAAGCAATCTAAGCATATCGCCTCGTAATTCAGAAATCAGGTCGACCTCATAAAAAGTCACCACTAATTCCCTTTTACGTACGCACCGTACTAAACCCAGTTTCATTAACGCGCTAAATTAACATTTTAATAGCGATATATTATTATAAAACGTCAGTATTAACGTAAAGGTTTATAGGCTATTGGATATCGACTTAATTATTCAGGTAACGATGGTCGAAAAGTAGCGACGTAACCGCAGATGTGAACTGCAGACTAGGAAACGTATTCCACAACTTTCAGTAAATCAAAAGCCAAACTTGATATGTGTTGATTGAGATTCTAAAATTATATAAATAATGGTACAAATCGATAAACTTCTGATATCTACTCCTTCATAGGTCTCCTAGTCAAGAACTTCTTCTTCTTATCGAATGAGAGTTGCCAACTCTTGTGTCGAGAGTTAATCAAGCCGCCCAAAGGGCCTCTGACATGGCTTAACGACTGCCGTAATACTACAAACAGCAGGACATACAATTTAACGTGTCATCCGACCCTCGTCAAATTATTAGTCAAGGGCTATAAGATTTCTTCTAGAAAAGCGCATTAGATCGTAAACTGCAACTATCAGGCGAATTTAAATGAAACGAGAGCATAACTTGTATAAAAAAATATGTAATTTTGAAGACGGATGAATTTATAGGAGCATTGTTTAAACTATTTACAATTTCGCATTATCTACTACTTCTATCTATTTTATACTTGTAAGTCTGTGGTCAAAAACCGCTAAGCACCTGAAAGCCCTTAACACGACCTCTGAAGATTCTCAGCGCCTTAATCGGATCTTACACAGATTTTTGGGTGATTTAACAAGCCTTTAAAGATGCTTGCTTTTGATTGTTATTAGAGGGATCATTAAATGAAACCGCTTACAAAAGAGATATTGATAAGATATTGTTTTAGATTTTTTTAAAGGATTTTTGTTAGATGAAATGTTTATGAATAGTTTAATATGTTAATTGTTTAGTAAAATTTTGCATTTTTATCACATAAAGAGTTGGATCGAATATGTTATCAACTGAGTATATACATGTTTGCTTCTATATCTGCCATTGTTTGTGAAATAGATTGGTGGAAAAATAATGAAAGAAAATCCGTTAGATATCTGACGCATGTCAATGCTGTTTATACTTTTAGCCATAAAATTAGAACAATAGCGAATAAAACGTGATTGTGTTTCTTAACAAAAATATGCTATTGTGGTAGAAAAAGTTCCAAAATATAAAGCAAAAACCGCGTTGTAAACACATTTAACTGAAGCGATAACTTTTGTTAGGGCTCGTAAACGTCTAATCGGTCATAATTTTGAGAATACAATGAAAAACACTAAAATTGTTTACGGTCCCATGTATAGATGTTAGTGGATCCGGCCGACGCCATTTTTTATCCGGAGTAAATACACTCACCGATATTTCCTTCAAAAAGCTATTAAAATTGAGACTATACAACTCGTTGCTGTTTCTTAGTGGTTCTACCAAATTTGTTCCTAAAGTGTAATGTTATCAAATTAAATTCGAAATAAAAAATTACGTAACAATATTTTATTGTATAGGTAAAATCTACAGCACTCTTAAAACAAAAAATTCTTAAAATGAACAAAAAATAAATAATTTTCTACAAAAGCGTCCGGCTAAAACAGTCCTCGTAGCATCACAATTTTATATAGAGCAATGAATTCAGGCGTTTTCATATTTTCATGCTTTTTAAGGCGTCTACGCTGAATACGAATCGCGTTATGAAACTTGGGGATAAACTCAACTTGTTTAAAGCTAAGTTTCTGTGCAGTTTGTAAGATGAAAAAAACTGGCACGTTGAAACTTTAAAGTAACCATCTTTACGAGTTGTTAAGGAACATTTTTGTTTAAGAATTTGTATGTGTGTACTCGTAAACAAGCTGGTAGTTTGTTTAAGAAACTTTTGTAGGATTTTTGCTTTTCTTTTGCATCAAGTGGCTGGGATTTGTATTTGTTGAAATACTTTTACAATGGCGTTTTAAGAATGCTGTCTGTGTTACTTTCGAATCTACTCTACATTTATTTTATTATTACCTACCTATATTTTCTGTAAGTAATTGTAAATTTAATTATTAAAATTTCATAGAATTTACTCGTGACACATGAACACAAATTTTCGATCTATTTCATTTATTTTCAGCACGAATAACAATCATACACAACTAACATAAATAACTAATATAGAAGCCTCAAATTTAATCATCTAGCTTTTCATAACAACTGAAATTTTCAGTAAATAATTGAAACTGAATCAGTCTATCACAATCGGCGCAAGCGTAATTATTTAAATGCGTTGGGCTTGACACAACCGATCATTCCCCGTGATTGTGAGTTGTGGATCTACTATAAATCTATCAATATATAGTAGAAGCCTTAACGTATATTCATACAATCAGTTTATGATACACAAAAAATATAAATATGAGAAAGTTTGTGATTTGATTTGGTGATTTGCAGGTTCAATTTTTTTTTATTTTAAAATGTGTTATTACTTGTGTTGAGTCTGTCGCTTTTATGTATAATTAATATAATAAGTATGTATTTACAAAACAAAGGTACATAAGTATTATATCGGTTATCCAGTATCCACGACACAAGCGTTTGCTTAGTGTGGGGCTGGCTAGGTGGCGCTGTGTGCAATGTCTCGGAATATTTGTTTATTTTTTCTTTATTTATTTTATTATTTTTGATTGGCCATGAGTTGATCACAGTGACAGATTACTTAATAAAAATTTAATTTATGCATCAAATACAAATACGCAAGAGTTGATAAAAAATACAATTGTATGTATCAATGCAGGCAGTACTTAAAAAATCACAACCAAGCTAATATATTTGTAGAGATCATTTAAGCCATTAATTTGATCACGGTAGATTAAAATTTTAGAGTCACAGGGAACACACCTATAACAGTTAATTATTCAAACGTAAAACAAATTAATATTAAATTGTTATATCGCAGTTAACAACTGAAGGTCATAATTGGATTTTATGAATAAACACCGAGCGTGTAGTGAAATTAACAAATTAACTAAGTATAGTGCGATTTAAATGCTGAATGATAAATGATGTTAATAAGCAGACAATTGATCCAGCATGTTTGAATCAGACGCAATATTGTGTCATTTATCATGGAGTGATATAAGATTTATTTACGAGATTTGGCTTTTGATAGTCTGATTTATTTTACGTGGGATAGGTTTGCGTTTGACTACAGCCTACCTGAGTCTTTATATTTTTATTCTCCTCTCCTTTCAGAGTAGTATTACTCTTTACTGGGAGTCAGGAATCACGGAATTAATTCGTCTCAAGAGTTCTAATAAACAGAGATAGTCTCGTGCAGGATTTTTTATACTAATTTAGTCCTTATTAGTCTTAATAATTCACGTACTATTCACGTTTGTATACATGAGATTGGCAAGCTGTATTATTTTCCTATTTTTATAATTTGCATCTCAATATTTTATTTTAAGATTGAGAAAGCGAAGAGTATAGGTACATTCACAATCAATTAAGATTTTTAAACAACAATAAAATAAAGAAAAACAACGAAAAAAGACAAAAAATATCGACAAAGTGTAACCCATGCAAAACTATTTCAAACAACTAACGGCACACAAGAAAGAAACTTGAATTTAAAACATTTTCTACTCATTTCATACTCACATAGTACCGCCAGCTGTATAGTTCGTTGAAGTACATTTCCGTCTGATTGCGGTGAAATAAAATAATAGTTAGAACGAGATAAATTGCATTTTTTAACAAATAACTTAATGACATTTAAATCTGTGTTTGAAATAAAACTTCCTTAAATGTGACCCCATAACAGCTACTACTATTAAGTAAAAATATTTTCATATTTAACAGTTTCACAATTTCTATAAATAAATAAATCAGTTAGGCATCTGATATGAATGATTTAACGACTAGAGTCACCTGCCAACATTATTCTATGTTAGCTTTTTTAGGTTAGGACTACCTACCAAGATACAGGTTAACGCCTAGTTTGATATCTAGAACCACCACTTTATGTACCTATGTACTATTTTCTATGCCAATAAATTAGCAGTCACAGCGGAACGATACTTCATATTTCTCCAAAGTTTTCATATGTAATTGGATTTCCGCAACGTATCCATTGATTTTGATCTTATCAGTAAATAATTTTGTTCTTATTTTTGTTCATTTAGTTAACAGAATAAATACATACCTTATAATTATAAACGAAGATGTCACTGTGTCCCGGTCCCATGGGGTTATCGTTCCTGTCTCCAATGACTACATGAAGTATGGAGACGCCGGTCAGGCGAGGAGTTCCCGAATCAGTGATGGCTACAGGAATGCGGTACTCTTTGCGCTGCTCGCGGTCGAAGGATACTAGCGTTGAGAGGGTGTTGCCTGGAGAGAAAAGATATATTATTATATATGCATATATTTTTAATAAAACGGTTCTCCTAGTCTCGTCTAGTCATATATTTATCTTCGTTTATTTGAATGGTCCTTGTCATAAACTTATAGTCTACAGTATTATTTATGTATTCCACGAAGTCTGCGGTCCTGATTGGATGAGGAGAAGAGTGGAAAACAATAGCCTTTGCCAAGCAGGCAATTTCTGCTGACAAAAATTTCAACTCAAAGTGAAGTGTGAAATTTATACCTAACATAATAATTTTGTGGCAGTAGAATAAAGACTAATTTATTTTTATTTTATTTTATTAGTTTAAAGCATTACTTGTACTCTGTACTCTGTGGTATTACTACAGCTTGCCCTATTTTAGGCGTCACTTCCCGAGTCCGAATAGTGGCATATTTTTTTTTATTATCATAATACAATACAATAACAAAGTAAAATATCTTAAACACCTCGTCCTACTCATTTCATTTGAAGATTATATCCCTGCCAGATTGGTTGCCTGGAAGAGATCGCTCTTAGCGATAAGGCCGCCAATTAAAACCGAAATTTTATTTTCTATGTTTTTTTGTATTGTTTTTTATGTATGTGGTGTTTTAATAAAGAATTTATCAATCAATCAAAGTCTCGTGCCACTATTTACATATACATATTTTAATATGGCATGACAAGCCGTTTTATAATTTGTTCCGAAACAACATAAAGTCAAATAGAATAGTCATTTCCTAATTGTGTATAATTAATAATTGTCTGTGACACAACATTACTGACATTCTGATTACATCCGCCCCTAAATAGTTAGCCAACTCTCTGTAATATCCGGTATTCTAAGTTTTCACAGTACATCTACGGGGTAATATACAAAATCATATTTGAGGAACTGTTTTTCAGACTGCAAAAGAGGATTATATTTTCCATATATCGGCACTAACAAGATTTAATACTTATACGGTCTTATTTATAAACGTATTATAACAACTGTTTAGTTTAAAGAGTATTTTGCCACATTAATATTTAAAAAAAAACGAGTGAGATTGACAAAACACTTTTTAACCAAACAATTGTTAAAATACGTTTATAAATAAGACTGTTAGTGCTTTGTATACTTTTTGAAGGATTAAAAAAAAATAACCCATGTCCATAGGCATGTTAGTAATTTCATTCCATGTGTCGTTACCCTGTATAATCAGTTCTGTGCCACTTGTATAACTAGTAGCATTTCCATTAATAGAGCAATTCAAATACAAACTCCATTGAATCCGTTGCAGCCAAATTGCTAGCAAAAGTTTGTCTTGTCTTAAAACCGACCGATTTCCGTGCCCGAATTCTGGGCTTCGATTAATTCAGTGCCAGTTTCGAAATTTTGTTCGATTAATGTACTTAACATGCAATAAAAGGCGCTGGGAGCCTAACTGGTAACTTTGTTCCGAAGTGCCAATTCAATTTTGGTCGGCAGTATTCGAGCTGGCATGTTGATAATTTTCAACCGCAGAGTGGAAATACGTTTGAAAGTAGAGCGGAAAATTTTCCGGAACGGAAAACTTTTCTAGACATGTTATCGTATTGGTGTCGTAACAGTAACTTCAATTAAAATCCGATAAATCTTTGGCATTCAAATCGTACGTTTGGATAAATGGATATACATATGTACATAGTCAAACGTGTGCATCAACTTATGTACTTTTACATGAATACCAATACATTGCACACACAATTTACATTTATTTCTACCATGATATGCTAATGTCATTGTAAATTGGAATAATAATAATAATCATTGGGAACACATTCTGTTTTGTGTACCATTATAAATAAATAAATAAATAAATAAGGTAGTCCTGAAGTATAAATTAAATTCATAAATAGAGTAATAACTGAAAGAACTTATACTTTTTTCTTTTTTACTTCTGGCTTATTGAATATATATTGTCATCATCACAAATTTAAGGCCAGGCTCCTCCATCTCTGCCAATTCCTTGAATATTATATTGACTAACCCCAACATTTTAAATAAATAAAAAAAACAGTCAACATAAAAAACCATTCTTGTACCATTCTCCAGACTTTTCTTTCAATGGTATCTTGGTATTATTTACGTCGGTGCCGGTTTCTAAACTCCGCCATGTTTTATGAGTTGTGCCACTTTTGCGGAGCGCCGCCGCCGCGATTTTGCTGATACTATAATTTGAAGAGAATATAGTGGCTGGAACGGATTCATGGGACTTAGGCACGAGTTATGGGGGTGTTTATGACATGTGAGGTTCTGACTGCAGTTGTACTGTGTTTCAGTATTTATAGTTCAAAGAAAATACTAGTCTTTATCTTGAAAGACTTCTAAGGGTTTCTTGCTAGAGTTGCCTGGATTAGATTGTTTGTGAATGTACTTAGTTTATATTATTAAACAAAAAAATAAAAATATATTTTTTTTATTAGTACTTAAATTGTCTCTTAGTGGGTGCAAGATACATTGTACTATAGGTCAGAGAAGAACAAGCCTGATGACTACTGATATTAACAATAACAGCTACTATTTTGTAACAGTTTCAAAGACATTTATTACGTCGAAAGTGATCATAATTTGACAAAACATTTGAATAAATGAGCATCAATTATAAGCACATTGTCGCCTTAAGTCACCTCTGAATGTCAAAACAAATCGTCCCGGCTAGACGTTAAATACTCGAAAATTATCAAAAATCTCAAAATAAACCAGCTTAAAATGTCACACGGCTATTTAGCTTTGTAATTTACCGAGAAAATTGACTCTCTTCGAATTAAATTTTGTACAATCATGCTTACTATGAATAAATTAAATAATTCGTGGTAATGGTAATTTTAATATTTATAACGTCGCTGGAAATTAAATGCATTATAATATTTAAGGCTATAAACATTAATCAGCTCAAATCGCATTAAACCAATCTGTCTCTCCGTTACGACATGAAGAAGGAAAAAAACATCAACAAACTCATACTTTGGCATTTATGTATTGATTTGATTAAGTTTTTGATTATTTATTTATATAACTATTAACGGTTTGTTATTTATAAATATCTGATTTTGAATGAATAACGGTGTATTTATATGATTAGCGCCGGAATGTCAGATGAGTTTAAATAAAACATGCGTTCATACAAGATTTTTCACCTTCTTAACCTCAACATTTTAATGAACGAATATGTGTATGTATGCGGCAAAAAGGCATACAGACCGCCTGATTGTTAGCAACAGTTAGCAGCGATTTGTTATTCCGGAGAAGGTTATGAATAGGTACTCGTAATTGAATACGCATGGAAGAAATGGCTGTAAGCGATAAGGCCGCCAGTTGTGGCACTATTTTTTAAGTCTGTGTTTCTGTTTGTCTTTTTTTCTGTACTATGTGTGTTACAATAAAAGATTATAATCCATCTACCTTGTTTATTATTTTTTAAAGCGAACGGAAGTATAACGCTTACCTTGTATATGGAACTTGCTTCTGATTTCAAACGGCGCTGAATCGTTCAGAGCGAATGTGAAAGGAGGTCCGTTTTCAGGAGAGTCATAATCTTTAGCAGTCAGAGTCACGACTTGACCGGGGGGTTCGTTCTCGTACCATATCACTGGTTGAGTCTGAAAATAATAAATTAATAATAAATAATAACAAATATTCCGGGACATTGCACACAGCGCCATCTAGCCCCACACTAAGCAAACGCTTATGTCGTGGGTACTAGGTAACGGATATAATATTTGAATATATAAATATTTCAGGACATATTACACAGCGCCGTCTAGCCCCACACTAAGCATACGCTTGTGTCGTACTATGTAAAGGATATTATACTTAAATAATTTTCTTTTGTAAATACATATGTTATACATAGACACGACCAGACTTAATACAAAATAAATGATACTGTTAATTGAAATTTATTGTAGTAATTTTAGGTGCCGTTAAAATGAAAAGTTACAACAAATTCAAACTATTCAAAACCTGAAATTATTGATTTTATCATCATCATCATCATAGCCTTTTTAATCTGAGTACTTACAGGTGTTCGATGTAATCAATGTTCGATAATAATGGCTTAAGAGGTTAAGGTCAACGCATTTTAGGAAAAATCTGGATCTGATATAAGTAGTTACACTACAGCGGTAATATATCAATTGTACAATGTTTAGTGTATTTTTGTCATAATCTTTATTTACAATAATAATACATAAAAACAAGGAAAGAAAAACTAAACCTACTACTTTTCACTACAACATAAAAAAGGGGGGAAAACTATTTGCCATAACTTATACCTTTAAGACAAACAAGAGTATTATGAGCAATATCCATTAGCCGCATCCACACCGGACGATCCAAAGCGCTCCGATCGCGCGCGGCATGGAGCGCGCTGCACGGAGCGTGAAGTAGACCTACGCGCCGCGCGCGATCCATGTGCGCGGCGGAGAGCGCGCGCTCCTCGCCGCGTGCGATCCATTTGTTGTCGGTTTTTTGGCCACGCTCAAACGGGCCTTAGTCGCTTGGCGCGCGCGGTCTGGACGGTCGCGTGATCCACCGTTGGAATCGAATGCAACTGATTCAGTATGGATCACCAGGAGCGCGTTGGAGCAGCCAGTCAGGATCGCAAACGATTGCTGTTGGATCGACCTAGAACGATCCACTCTCCACGCATCACGATCTTGAATCGCGGATCGAAGGATCACCCCATCCATTTTGGATCGTTCGATGTGGATCCGGCTATTGAACAAGGACTATAAATACTATTAATAAATATAAAGGCACCAGACCTAACATTGATATTCCATCGCACCTAGATACCGCAATGAATATTAGTTTATGTTCAGGTAAACGTGGGCGGATCTAAGTGTCTTTCTCGACGACATCTCTCGCAATAGATAGATACCTTACAATTGTGATACAATTATAGCTTACAGTTTACATGAAGAACATATGACACACAATAATAAATATATACATTTTATAATTTTAGTTTCTTCTAAAATCAATAACCTTTTTGACGCTAGCCCCCTCTTTTGTGTGATATTTCGCATTATTGAGGGTCAGTTACTTTCACGAAGGTTATCTCTCAATCTCTTCAACCTGTTTCTGTTTTTGGTCTTTTTGACGTATTATTATACAAATTCACGTGACATTGATGCAAAAGTAATATAAAAATATCACACGATAAGTGTGCATTTAGTAGGTATTCCAACGAATGTATGACGCTTTCACATTATCCATGTTCAGGGTTTCTACCATCTTCAGCTTTATCATATGTATATAGATAAAACATGAAAAATCATCATCATTATCATCATCAGATAAAACTATAAAATAAAAAGTCGAAAAATCGGAATAGTAGCAAAAAATACGACTATTCCTATTTTTCTATATAATAAAGATACGATATACAAGTCTCTAATTCATTATGTCTATGCTCTTTGCCTACGCCCACCCATTTTGGGTATATTTTCAACAGTTATTTCAAAGGCTGTATAAAATGTCAGAGCCCAAACCCTTCAGGCTGTATTACACTATCAGACACTAAGGCCAGTAATACATAAAGGGAAATTAAGTTACGAACAGTCTTTTTTGAAGACAGGGATTATTTTATCGGAGGTGTTTTTAGACTTTCAGAATGTAAGATGATCAAATTATTGATATTTTCTGGAGTATTTCTAGCGATTCGCTCTTTTTTTTTTCTTTTAGATATTTTTTATTCACTTATAGTTTTTTCAAACTTTATTGCATCTTTCAAAACCTAAAAAATCTGTGCGCCACTCGTCGCGGTCCTGCGCAGATTGAATCCAGGTGCTCCGTGTGTTTTTTTAGAAAGACATAGACTGCGTTTTATCCCAAAACAACGCGCGATACATCCACAAGTAACACAATTAAATACACATTCGGTAACCCTGTGAACTGTAGATTTAGCCCGGGCTTCCTCCCCTTGATAAAAGCTTTGTTATCACGATATCGATGTTAGAACCACTTTGTCCGGGGAGATTGCGAAGAAAGTCTTTATCCAGTCTCGAACAAGGGTGTGCGGTTTTAATCTGATATGACTCGAAGGTAAAATGGCTGGAATGGACCGACGTGTGTTTTAGTAAGGTAAATAAAAATCGAACTCGTGTTAAATATAAGTATGAGTAGAGATTTCGTTAGCCGTGTGTCATATAGGCATAATTCAAGCAGAAGAATTAAAAATAAATAAGACGACAATAAAACGAAAACGGTAGCTTCTTTACGTCGCGGGGAGCAACGGATCAACGGTGTTTGGTATGAAGTCTGAATTGGGTTCCGTAAGTGACAAATGATTGCAACTTGTGCACAAATAAAGTAGCGTACATGTGTCATATCCTGAATTACAGAACTTCTAAGCACTTATGCCTTTTAAAATGTCAAAGAACTTTTTAAGTAATAAGCTTAAATACGAACACAGTAAGATCTTTACTCAACGTTACTAATTTATATTCATAGCTCTGCAGATTACGTTACTACAATTCATGCGCAACAAAATCCGGCCAAAATATCTCCCTTACCTTTCCGACTTGTAAAAGTGTCCTCGAAATCATATCCTGAATTCATAAAACCGACCTGAGGGTGAATCCCTAATACCAAAGTAATACGGTATCCAGTCTGGGATTACATCAGTGGCCCGGCTAAAAGCTTCCTTCGGGACCTGCAGAATGGAAATTAAGCAACCTGCCCAATATTGGTTACCGATATAAGGAACTGAACACCCATAGCTGGCGGATTTGCATAAAAAATTGCCGGAGACGGTCAAAATTTGACTCAAGTGTTATTCGGGAATAAGCGGCAACAAATACAGATATTTACAGGCTTTTGCCGGCTCGAGGCGCGGATAAAAAAGGAAAATGAGGTGTTTTTACAGGCCTACCCGGTTTTGGACAACTTTGTTATTACTTTAGATGTTTTTGAAAAAAATAAAAAGGATCCTTACAATTGGTTATTTGTTTTATAAGTTTTTATTAAATAAATATTTTTATTTATCTTAAAAAAAAAAAAAAAAAAAAAAAAAAATTGGTTACGCGGACAAGAAGAAACAGTCGATATTCCGATGTGTCGCTTTTGAAGACGATTTCAAAACTTCTTCGTGTATCAAGTTTAGTACAATTCCCGCGATCTTAAATCAAAACTTTGCAACCGTCAAACATTGGGATATAGTCCACTTTGGGCTCCGAATAACCAATATTTACCTGTTCCATCTCACTCCGACCTAAACAAATTTCAGTTTCGCAAACAAGCATCCAATCTATAAGGTGGGCGATAAATATGACAATAACTTTGGTGCCAGACGAGAAATAGTGCCCTAGCGTCTCCAATTTTCATACCCTCGTCAAAGAAATTTCAGTGACAGACACACAAACACGTAACACGAAACAATGTGCCGCACTTAGTATTTACATAATATAATGTAATACCTTGGATGGTGAAACGAGTGATTTACCGCGAGGTTAGACACACTGAATAGAAACAATATTTGAAATTAGGTAACAACTTTCAAAAATAGTTTTTACCTCTAGACTTTAGGTAGGCTCTCGTGAAACGTATTACGATAAAAAGCTTAAATAGATTATTAACCTCAGCTCTTGAATTTCAATTTGCGATAAGAGGCATATAAACTGAGACCACGGTTTTTGCGGTATCGAAAAATGGTATAAGTTGTGATATATTTTTACTCCGCAAATGTACTGATTTGGAAAACAAAATAACATTGATATTGGAATATTATATTTGGCTTTTTTATCGACTTAATAATCAAAACTGGACGCAAACTTTTCCGATGCAGCAATTCTTTTTTTAACCGCATTTACTGCATAAAATCCATCAATCCCAAACCAAACTACAAGTGCGCTACAAGCTTACACATTCATACATAATTCACAGTATTTATCTTTATTACCGTTCATATACATAATTCCGGGATATAATCACCATGACTTTCGGATTTACCCATCGTTCGGATTCCCATCCTTTTGGGTTCCCATCTTCGTCCTCGAGTTTCCCATTCCCAGGATTAAGACCGTTATCTGGCGCCCAGGAATCGGTTGGAATTACGCGCGCTCGGCTTGTCAGCGTTTATTCATTCGCCGATAATGCGGTCCGTGCCGCATATCATTGGGAACCTACAGGGGATAGCACGCTCGCTTTTTGTAATCACTATTTTTCCAATCAATTACGAAAAATGTAATAAGAAGAACCATAGTAGTTCAAAACTATGAGTACCTTAAACATATCGCCACTAGCAATATACATTTAAATCTATGGAGACAATAAAACTTCTTTTAATATTGACCATCTTTGTAAATTCCGAGTAAGCAATGTAATAAAAATACTATTTTCTTTATTAGTTGGCGGATGCTCCACAGACAAGGGCCTTGCCCTTAAATTTGTGATGATGATTTATTAGTTACAGACATACTGTGTTTAGAACGCAACAACAAAGTTACAAATAATTGCAATAAAAAATTGCAAATCTTTCAAAACTGAATCACTCTCTTTAGCACATTTGTGTACATACCAAGGCCACGGCTCGGATAAGTTACGAGAGCATTTGCTTCGGGAGTGTTGGAGGGAACTGACAGATTTGCACTGAAGCGTTTTTACGGGAAAATGTGACCAGAAAGAAAGCATTGCGAATCAACACAAGTATCAAGTTAACAGCTCTAGTTTTCTGAGATACCTATCCGGTATATCTTTTGTATTAACAAATGAAGACAGGGGTTATAACTAGGTGTACGGGTGATAGCCTTTACAAATCTATAAGTTTTCGGTCTTAAAGTCAACAGTTAATCTGTTGCTTTCTGTTTTTCTGTTTTCGCGCTAGATTGTGCACTGAAACGTTTGCTTATTTTTTAACTAAACCAGGTATGCACTTGACCTTAACATCAAGCGAGTTGTAGTTAAACATGAGACCATTTAGAACAACTGTAGAACTATCAACCTGCTTATAGTACATAGTACAACATCTAGTCAATCAGAGAATGTTCAAAGCTATCGCTCTTAGAAGCCATACTACTCGTAGTTTTGCCCTTACAATTATGTTAACTGTAAAAGTTTCCTTTGATTCTGTAACTAGCAATAACATTACAGCAAGGGTTGAATTGGGTCTTCCTTTGTACGACGGCTAGATGTAAGAGTATCTTTTTCTTTAATTTTTACAATTATTATATTATTTTTAAGCAAACGCTTGTGTCATGGGAACCAGGTAATAATACATACATATAGGTATACTTTTTTGTAAATATATACCTCATTGATACCCGACCACAATGGAGTGTAGTCGGGTTATGTAGGATTTTTACCTAACATACATAGAAACGACCAGACTCAACACAAATAATTACAAACAGATAATACGTAATTACTTGTGCTATGCGGGATTCGAATCCTTAACCTCTAGATTAGAAGGCAGATACACTACCAACTAAGCTAACAGTAGTTGTCATTGATCTGGTATCTGTATAATTGGCCATTCGGCAGACCTAATCTGTAGCAATATCCATCGATGCCGCAAATCGATCAGGTATTTACTCAGAAGTAAGCTATGATGATTTAGTCAGGACGGCTCGTAAGCAAATGTTAAACAAATAACTAGGTATTATTACTGTATTAGATTATTTAGAGTAGAGAAATAGTTACGTGTTTTTTGACTGAGAAGGGGTAAGATTAAGCTAGACCTCATTGATATTATTACTCGTAGTAGAAAAAGACAAGATTTTTTTTTTCGTATAGACGATCCGTTACATCAATATCAATAAGAACTTTTTCTTATATTATGAATTGTATTTCTATCGCTAAATAATTTGAAAACACTACCGTTAATGTGTTTATGTAGAAATTGTAAGTTTAATTGTGATTCATACCGTCTTATTACAAAACGCGGCTTAACTATTAGTCCAGGGCTTTGAAAATAATAAGTCAGTTCTTGTTGTTCAAACATCACTTAAAAAAAATGACAACTTCAAATTGGAAAGTTGATTAATCATTGGCATGGAAATAATATATAGTACAAAGAGAGGGATGAAATAAAAAATCCTTGATCATTGGTAACATTTTGACAGTTTGATTATTATGACAGTAGACAGACAAAACTCGAATAGCATAAACGGACTGCATATTTTCAAAGTTCTGGACAAATAGTTAAAACACGTTTTGTAATAAGGCCCATAGAGTTTATTATAGTACTTGTTGAATAATGGCTCCGTCTCATATGTTGGTGCATAGAACGACAAACATACAAAAAGGTAGTATTTATATGAGCTCTCTAGAAAGTAACAAGTCACAGTAAGGGTGAGATAGGCGTTCATTTGCATAAAAAATTGACAGACTCAGAGGCGTCCGTCGTTCTTAATCATTACTCGAAATTCCAATTCCCCAAAGAACGAAAAGTGGAAACTGAATTCTTTTTGAGGCTGAAAAAATATACGATGAGGATTGTGGATTGCAAAGCTTTGTGTTTTTGTTCCGGGAAACGGTTTTATTTCAGTGAAATGTATTTTTATCTACTTTTGTTTGACGTACATATGAGCAATAATGATTGTTCAGTTATCAACTGATTATATTGTTGAACAAAATAATACGGCAGGATGTCGATAAATATGAAAATAGCACATATTATTTCTTATCAATAAATGACTTTGACTTTGACTTTATTACATCACTTGATTGGAATAACAGCTTTGCCTTACATTTTACTTTTATTTATTGTTATACTCCTGCAAATTATTTCACTAATGAATACACAGTCAAAACATTCATTCAAAAAACAACCCAAAATGTTATTCATTATGACATGTTTGTAATTTATTTTAAAAGCTAAACCACAGCTAATTCAGACGTATCAAGCGCCTCTAATTTTTCACTGATATATTAATTTTTTAATCTTCCAACTTACTACGAAATTCTCCAAATCAAGCCTTCCATATATCACAAGGGCAGTATGCCGCAGACAAGCAGACAGTAGGATATGAAGGCGACAGGAAATTGAATCAGATATCCAACTCCATTTAGAGCAGACGCCCTGAATGTATGCTTCCGAAGGACTGCAACTAATGTTAGGGTTTGGGCTACAGATTTGTTTGAGACCGGACTGTCTTCAAGAAATTATATTTGAGATGTGAGCAACAGAATAATTTATTTATTTATCCTGATTCTCTGTTCCGCGAACTAAATTCTCCAAAGCGAGAGTGTGTGAATTCTTATTTGGTAAGCACGTTCTAGTTTAATTATAAGGATCGCTTACAATCAGGTGAATTATGGTCAAGTGCAAACCCACCCACTAAAAATATTACTATTTTTGAGAATAAAACATCTAGACCTTAATTGTATTTAAAAAAAATGTTAGATTTTTTGTTACGATTGGTAGGTAATTTATTGACAATATCCTAATTTTCATCATCATAATAATTATCATTCAGCTTTCTAACTTTCACTTTTACAACCGTGATTCGCAACTAGCATCGCTATGGCGTTCCATCGACAACAATTCACACTTGCAATGCAATATCAGTAAACAAAACACCATCATACTTTAATAGCCTGCAATTCGAGAGCTCATTTAAAAACTCCAACTTGCATACTACTCGTTTTAACAGCAATATTTACGTTAATTGATACTAAAGCGCACAAGTACTGCGTGCACTAAACCGAACGTTTTCTTTTAAGGCTTCACCGCTAAAGGATTTATTGAAATGTATCGAGAGTTTACTTTGAAACTCTGAAACGTACTGTTAAATGCACAGAACCAGCTCTTTGTTCGCGAAATTGCAACATGACTAGTTTAATTTTATTGTTGAGCATAAACGGGTTGAGGCTTTTAAACTGTAAGGTAGTAAACTCAGCGATTTGCCTAATGGATGGTACACTATATTTAGTATAACAATATAGCAAATTCATTTGGCTTGTTTCCTTCTACTAAATTACTATTTCAAAAAACAATTTGGTCAGTATTTATATTAGTTTTCTTTAAAACTGTGCCTATTTGTCTATCGAGACAAAATCAAAAAACTAAACCCGTAAATTGATTCTGACGAAATTTGTAATTTGTTTTGTTTGGTCGATTATTGCTATCATAAATTTGGTATTTTTTTATGCCTGATCGGCTCAGTCTAGACTACAACTCGCCTAATGTTAAGCAATGTAAGATCCAGCGCACTTTCGCCTAATTAATAGTTAAAATATATTAAAAATATTTTACACCAACTGCCCTTTAATTCAGTGAAAGATATCCCACATGAATCCGCGTCAGACATTTTGAAAAGCCACAAAAATTACCACTGAGCCATCCGTCTCCTCTGACAACAACTATTTCCTACGTATATCGGATCAATCATATTTTCCCCGTGAATATGGATGTCAGTGTATGTGTAAACGGATTTTCCTGTTCAGGAAAAGGTAATTTCGTTTCGCCGGTTCCGTGAAATAATATGGATAAAAAATTCGCCAGGGAGCAAATAAATATGTATAGTTCAATATCATTTGATACCGCTGTATCAACGATATGGAATGGAAACGTTACCGGTAACAATATGTGTGACTTCACTTCTTTATGATTCTTGCTTGGCTTTGAACTTGAAAAAATGGAATTAATTTCGTAAGCGTGTAATTAGAAATAGTGATTTTTTTTGTCCAAGTTATTAGTCCCATACTGAATCACGATTTTGAAAGTTGATAATTTTTAAGTACAATGATTATAACGGTTGATCAAAATAAGAGTTAAACGGCTTTAATTCAGCGACAAAAAACCTATACCAAAACACCCAATGATGATCATATTGCTGATTAATACAAATAAATATAATACAGCTGAAGAGGGTCGAAAACCTGAACATAGAAAATATTAGAACGTTTTAGAAGTTTTTTATAATGTTTGTCTATTTGTCTGTTTATTTAAACGCTCATAACGCAAAAATGGCTAAACGGATCGTCATATTTTTTTTGTATTTAGGTGGTATGAGATCTTAAAATCGTCATAGGCTACTTTTTATCTCAAAATAATGCACGCCACGGGCGTTCACTAGTATTTATTCATTCAAAATTTAAGAGCGATGCTCTTGTCTGTGGAGTATGAGCCATTCTCCACGATTTTCGGAATTCCATGACCTCCTTATACAACATGACGCTTGCCTTCTCTTTGATTTGATCGATATATGTCCTTCTCGGTATTTATTAACCTTTAATAACCTAATAATAGTACTTACATTAGTCAAGAAAGGTGCGTTGTCGTTGATATCGGTGAGTTCGAGGATTACTTCGGTGGTGGAGCGGAGGCTGTCAGAGCCCAGTCTGCCGCCGTGGTCTGCTGCCATTATGAGGATCTGCCATCTGCAAGTTTATATTATATATTTAGTTTTTTAATAATGCGGTTATTTAACCTTTCTTCTCTGTTAAGAATAATTTCCAAGCAAGTTTACCTGCTGGAAGAGATCACTCAAGGTGATAAGGCCGCTCTCTTGTACATACATCTATAGTTTGTCCTTTTATTATGTTCGTGGTATTTTTTTGTGTGCAATAAAGTTGTATTGTTTACCCTTACTTTAAATCTTTGGCAAATAAATAAATGCATATAAAATATACGCAAAATGGTCGTGACTTGTTAATTTTAACATGAATGTGTATTACAAATTTTAATGGAGACGATCATTAGGTATTTGTTTTTTTTTTGTAATCGTTAGATTTATTACCTAAAACTGTTCCGTACAATTACTTAATATGGAAAGAGTATGTGTGGCAATGCTTTTGAACAGATCATAACTTAGCAAATAGATTTATAAATATTTTCGACCATATTAAACTTCTTCAGAATAATCCAACACTTTACTTTTATTAATTATCAGAGCGCATAATTTTTTTTATTACTTAATTTAATTTTTAATTATTTTTTTTTTACTTATTCATTAATGCACTCATTAAATATATATTAAACAATGCATTAGGCAGAATCCGAAATCTTATCCCACTAAATACCTCGTAAAACCCAAAGGCTGGTCCCGATCCAGTGGTTTGGTGAGCCGCAAGCAGCCATCGTTGTCGATCTGTAGGAACTCCTTCTGTTCATGCTTCACTAGCGAGTACACGATGTTCTGCGGCGCGCTGCGGTCTTTGATGTCTGGGTCGTAGGCTTCCACCTGAGAATGTTAAATTTACACGTTAGAGAATTCATCATCATCATCATCATCCCTGGAAAGAAGAAAGATTTGCCTGGAAGAAATCGCTGTTAGCGATAAGGCCGCCAGTTGTGGCACTTTTTTTTAAGTCTTGTGTTTCTGTTTGTTTTTTTTGCGTGTGTTACAATAAAGAGTATCTAAAGTAAATCTATCTATCTACCTATCATTATCCACAGCCTTCTCTATCCCATTGCTGGGCATAGGCCTCTCTTTGAATGTGCCAGCTGCGTCGATCTTGTGCAGACCTCATCCATATAAGACCCGCCACTCGTATTATACTAGCTGAATTAAAGACGTAGGTCCCGGCAGTTTGTCTAGTACGTCAGTCGCTAAGCTATGCTAAGGCTTGATAAACTCTCGACACCAGAGTTGGCCTCTATCATTCGATAAGAAGAACCTGAGAATGTAGGATACGTAATTTAATATGATTGGAAATGTTATTGAATACAATTGAGTGACGAAGACCGCATGCGTTTTATATTTTCAAGGTGTTTTATTTGTATAAACTGTCATGATTTGTACATTCAATCTTCATGAATGTCGAAAGATTGATGATTCGGTATTTGTGTTTTTACAACATGTATGTAGCTTGAAGAACACATGATTTTGTGTGTCTTTATTGTAAATAATATATATTCGTAGTAGACTTAGATAAACTTACTTAGTGTGTATTGTACAATGTACATATTAGATTAAGCAAACTTGTCTTACTGACATGGATTGAGCTGTGTCAATGGTTTTTATACCGCATGATAGGCTCATGTTTGCCTACCGCTTGCCTGTAGTTTAAGATATAGTATGCTGCTCTAGAAAAACCCATTCAATGCAGATATGATGTCCATTGTTATTCACGGGAATCAAGAATCCTAGTAGATTATTTTCTTACTATAAATGGTGAAATCATACTAGTTCTTGGCACCTCTACCATCATTTCCAACACCAAATTATTACCAAAATGCTTACCTTTACAATGCAGCCTTCATATAACTTTTCCTCTTCAATAGTCTTAGTATAATTGGCCAAGAAGACCGGCGGGTTGTCGTTCAAATTCTCAATATTTATAATCACTTTAGCATAATCTTCATAGATTCCATCGAATGCTCTAACGTCTAGACTGTAGCTGGTAATGTTTTCATAATCGAGCTCATTGTTTACTCGAATTTCGCCGGTGAAGTTTCGGATAACAAATGCGTCATATGTGTTACCGGCGACGATGCTGTAGGATACTATTGAAGCTGTGAAAAGAAAAGGTTATGCTTTAGATCTATATATATAAAACTCAAAGGTGACTGATTGCCTAACTGACTGACTGACTCATAGTGATCTATTAACGCACAGCCCAAACCACTGAACGGATTAGGTTGAAATTTGGAATGAAGGTAGGCATCCGCATAGCATGTTATGATGTGTGTAGGCAGGCATCCGCTAAGAAAGGATTTTTGGTAATGCCACTCTTAAACGGGTGAAATATGGAATGCAAGTTTTACTTCTTAATGCGAGCGAAGCCGCGAACACCCACTAGTTTTACTATAAATCAGAATGCTATATGGAACAAAGTTTGTAATTGTTTAGGGAAATTGTAAAAATCATAACTATAACCTTATTTAACGGATGGATGATGATTTTTGTACAATATTAGTAAATTAATGTTAAACTTATTTAGAAAGTATTTAGTTATTATGTATATTACCTAGCTTATCGTATGGAGCTTGTGATTTTTATTTGGCTAGCTAACTAAGAAACTATTTTGTAATCTCATTAAATGAAATGTCTCAGCGAATAAGAAACGTAAGACTTCATAAAATTATGTATCCTTCACATGGTTTTATGTATTCTTTTACGATTTTTCCCTTTATTTTTTAGAATAAATTAAATTACTTAGAAAAAAGAAAGAAAACTCAAAAAAAGAATATACATACCAGTATCATTATCAACAGCATTAACAACAGTGACGAGTTCGTTAATATTTGCGTTTTCCGCAATAGATTCAGCCACATACGTTTCTTGTGTGAAATGGGGCGGGTTGTCATTCTTATCTGCGATTTCAATCAAGAAGACTTGCTGACCAGCATTGTGCTTTCCAGGGATCAGCGCTGACTCTGAATTATCCGTCGCTATGATTTTAATATTATAGAAGTTCTTCTCTTCTCTGTCAAACATTTTAAGTGTAGTAATATTGCCAGTTATTGGATCTATGGCAAAAGGGTCCGAAGGGTCGCCTAGTTCGTAAGAAACTTGGTTGTTATCTGATGTGCCGTCGGCGTCGAATGCTCTGACTTGCATCACAGGTGTTCCTGGGTTTTCGTTTTCAAGAACGCTCCCAGATCTGATCTCACTGAAGATGGGTATGTTGTCGTTCACGTCTTCGACTTCGATTTGGATTATCGTTTCGGCTGCTAGCTTGTAGTTGTTCTAAAAATTAATTTAAATCATAGTACGTATGTATGTAAGTTATACAACATAACATAATATTATAGTCGGAGGGTCCATAATTAACTACATCATATAAGCAATGCCTTTCTAAACATTTGTTGGCAGTATTCAACATAATTTCCAATTTTCAACTTTTATGGTGTTTACGTCTATTTTAGGTGCAAGTTATAAAAAGTAAATATAGAGAAACTTAATTTTGTATATTCACAAAAATATTACTTCGCATAAATCGGGCCAATTTATAAGTTTCTCTGAGATTGAATATAACATTAATCCATTTAGAGAGCCCAGTTGGTCGCATTCGGGCAAGATTTACAAAAGGCCAAAAAAGCGGAATATTTTTCTTGCCTTACCTGAATTCTTACGGTGAGGGTGTAATCCGTAATTTTCTCGTAATCCAAATGGTTCCCGAGTTTAATATAGGCGGAATTCGCCTCCGGTTCCAGCACAAAGGTGTGCCATTTGTTAGTTTGTTCTGTCTGTCCTTGGACCAGCTCAAATTGCAACTTTTTCTCCTCAGGGATATTTGACCTGTAAACAAATATGACATAAGTAAGTACTTAATAAGACAAAAATGTACCTATAATAACAAGTTAAATCACTTAAACAAACGCATCTAATGGCTCGTATAGAAAGTAGAATTTAAATTTATTAGTATCTCCGCCTCAAAAAAATAACGTAAAATATCGTTTTACAATCTAAAAATCAACGCAGAAAAATATTTTAAATGTTAAATTGCGACATTTCCGTAGCCTGTAAGGGCAAATTTGTAAAAAGCCAAGAGGGCCAAACTTAATCAACCTGTGTTAGAAACTTCAAAGACAATGAATTCTGTATAAAGTCCCGAAGGTTTTCAAATTCACATTTAACTAAGTCAAATTAAACGATACTTACACAGCCCTCACTGTTGCTATAGGCGTATTGAAATCTGCGTAATTCTCTTTTAATTTTATCGGTCCTTCGGGGACTTCTATGAAAGATGGGCTCTTCTTGTTAGATTCCACAACTTGTATGTCTAAAGTTATGGAACTTTGCTGGGGTGGATCGCCCATATCTTTTACTATCGCGCTAAGTTTGAACTTGTAGCCCGGCACTTTCTGTGGAAACAAAAGGGATTTGTATTATTAAAGCTATTTGCTTTGGCATCCGTAATAATTTTATGTGGACTTTGGAAGTTTGGTTACAAAGTTTGTCCAACAGTTATTCGTGTTTGGTAACATACTAGGGTTTAGGTTAAATGTGGAATACTTCTTTCATCTTGAACATTTGTTGAAAACAAGTCTTTAACTAAAAGATTAATAAATCGCAAAGACTTTTCATGAAATATGTAGAAACATTATGCATCTTAATCAATTGTAAACCATACTTACATCAATAGTCTTATTCAAAAATATGACTCCGTTGTCTGGATCAATGAAAAAATACGCTTGATCCGGCGAGTTAGAGTCGAGACTGTAATGTACTATAGAGTTGTTCCCGTCGTCTATATCTGTCGCTGATATTCTCATCACCTCTCTTCCACTCGGCAGGTCTTGAGGCACTGACTCCGAATACGACTGTACACAAACATATATAAGTTAGAATATGATCTTAGATATAAAGACAAAAATGACAAAGATCTGGCAATGACAGAAGATCTAAATGAAGAAACAGACGCTAACGATGTTAATTTTCCCAAAATCAATCTCAAAGAAGACCTCCATGATGACTAAACTATAAACAGTGTTGTCTTAGCATCTAAACACATCATAGACATATTCTACGCGAAGCATGCCGAAAGCTAAGAGAAAGATCCTTTCATATTTATTCGAAATAATTATAATCGTGCAGTGTGATAAAATGCGCCTAAGGGGGAAAGAGCGGCCTAGCTAAAGAAAACACATCAACTACAAATGTGCAAAGAAAGTGTATTAACGACACACAAACACGTAACAATAAATTACCAATAACGCCTTGAGCGGCGGTCTATGATCCTAAATCAGACATGCAGGAACATGCAATTAAAGAAACAGATATTTCAGAATAGATATCATCCGTTGCTGCTCTCGTTTGCAATCAAAATATTAAACAAGTTATGAAACAAACAATAGTAGCAACGGATATAAGACATGTAAAAGTTAGTGACAGTTTTATATTGTGCGAAACGTTTTCTCTCATTGTGATATTTTCAGTTATTTTTGGACAAACCTTCCATACGTCTCCGCGGAAGACCTTGGGAAAACAGGCAAGCGTTAATATAGACTGCATCACGTTTTGGGGCTATTGAACGAATATTTTGTTAGTGACAATGCATATCAATGTTCAATCGTAGACAGACTCGTACTATGTCACTTATATTCACTCGCCCGGTCAAATTTTAACACAAATTTGGATCCCATGACTCGAAACGACTATATAAAAATACTAATTTTAATCTGACTTATGCTTACTCGTTTTCATTTTTTCCCCGGGCGAATGATCAGTCGGGTCGGTTTAGTCCTGACATTGGTTATGTATGAAAAAAATATGCGATTTTATTAACAATGGTGACGCCAACCTTTTTCGCCGATGATTCGATGAGGCACAGAGATCATAAGAAGTAGAGAGAAATTAGAGCGTTCACGTATTATTAATAAGACATGCATTAAGATATAGGTAATATTTTTGATATTTCGTCCAATTTTATCTAGCTCACCAGCTTATGGTAGCAATTTCTAGGGATGGTAAATCCTTTCACAATTCTATTGTGTTGTCGATAATACTTACAACTTTATCGAAGACTGGCTGGTTGTCGTTGATGTCTTCTATTAATATTTTGATGGTACAAGCATCGTCTAGTTGCGGCTGACCGTTGTCACTCGCTCGTACTGTGATGTAGGCTTCTTTCTCTCGAGAAGGCTCGTCGTGGTCGAATATCTGTATCATTTATTTACAAAATTATCAATATGTACTAAGGATGCAATTAATTTACCCACCTCACTTCCGTTCGATTTAAGATTTGCAATAGAATAGAATGTCGATTAGTAAGATGGTTCTTTTATCAGATGTAAAAGAAAATTTGTGAATAACATCATACGTTTTACATCCAGCGAAAAAATATCAATTTTCGAATTTCACGTGATGCTTTAAATATTTGCGACTGCTGTTTTAAATATTAACAACAGTACAACAACAGTAATGGTATTAAGGACAAATACATCTATCCATTCATATAATATAATATATTATATAATCTATAAAAATCTATAGATAGACCTTTAAAAAAACATGTTTGGAGATACTTCGAATTGATAGCAGAACACGCTCCAACAATTTCCAGAAATGTTGTCTGTTTATCTGAGTCTCTGTTTATCTGTTTATTTAAACGCCCATCACGCATAAACGGCTGAACGGATCATCATGATTTTTAGCAGGTAGTATGAGGTCTTGGAATGTCATAGGCTACTTTATATCCGGCAATAATGCGGGCGAAGCCGCGGGCGTCCACTACTTTCAAACTAATTAGACAAATTACACATAATATTTAGAACTCAAAGTAAATAGATTATACTGACATCGGCCGTCGTGATTCTTCCTGATTCAGGGTCGACATGAAATCTCTCTTTTTCACCAGGAGTTGAGACGAACTTGTATGTTACTGTGCCGCCCATGTCGGGGGGATCTCGGTCTTCTGCTTTTACCTGGAATCATTCAAAGTATTGTATATCAATTTCCGTATATAAGGACCTGGGGCGGCGGGCGAACAACGATGTATCTGCCCACGAGAACTTTCCTAACAAATTAATTCTGCGGCGGAGTCACGTCACGACCCCCTGTCATGAGAAGAGTGATATTCATTAATGAACGATTCTTGGTATATTATAATAACAGATTAATCAGAAGTTAATCTTAAGTATTTGGTAGTCATAACTTTATCATCCAAGCGGTGAAAATTTATATTATATAAGTAAAGCCTTTTTATACATCTTATCAGCTTACCATCGGGCAAATTTTCGTTGAGATTTACATAAAGCTAATTAAAAAGAGCTTAAGTGTATTTATTTAAGTAACTTAATACCAACCTGACAATTTATTCAATAACGACATCAGTAGCTCATTAAGACTAGATTAGCGTACAAAAATATTATTAACTTTTATATCATTAACATTTTCCAATCGTGCGAATGTATCGAAAAAAAATAAACATGAGTGATTGATCAAAAGAAAATGAACTCGCAGCTTTTCTTCGTTAACATCAAAAGCGATCCTTTTCGAAAAGCTATTTTGATGACTTCGTATGGTACTTAGCTACTTAGTATGTCTCGAACACATTTAATGATCTTCATGATACATATATTAGGTATAATGATTAACGAATGATATATGAATGTATATGTTACGGCTAATACCCGAAGTGCGGCTACACCTAGTTTTAGCCGGTTAGAACTAGGTGTAGCCACTTAGTCTTGGTTAAACCCCGAATCGAGACATGTTTTGAAAGAAGTTGGCTCCTCCTCGCTTTGCTCGTCGTCGCATGTGCGTGGTAGAAAGCAACCTAACGAACCTAATCTACCTTCTGTCACAGACAAGTGACTTCGAGTCCAACACTTGCACTACAACAGGACTTGAGACCTAGTTTTACCCGAAAACAATCGGCTCGTACTGGGTTTAACCAAGAGTAAGTGGCTACACCTAGTTCTAACCGGCTAAAACTAGGTGTAGCCGCACTTCGGGTATTAGCCGTAACATATACACACAAGGTTTTCGAAAATATGTACGTCGAGGTGTAACAACGGGTAGCAATTACGCACTTCAGTTATATTATATCTAGACTAAATAACGTCTTATGAGCTTTAGAACGGCGAAAAATATAGGAACAGTAAGTCAGTTGTATACTAAGCTGTGTTTGTATTCAAATTGATGTTTTGGTTGTGAATTGAATTAGAAAATAATTAAGTAAGATTTTTTTCTTTAAATAATATTTCGAGACATTGCGCAGAATTAATTATTGAATATCAATACTCAATCAATTTATTAGCTTTAGAAGAAACTAAGCGAGTGTGGCTCACTGGTTCCAGTGTCTGTTTTTCATCCAGACGCACCCTGGTTCAAATCCGGCCCTACACCAATGACTTGTACTTTCAAGTTATGTGTGAATTTGCATTTGCTTAACGGTGAAGGAAAACATCGTGAGGAAACCGACTGTTTGAGGACTACAACATCTGACGACATGTGTATTCCGTGGAAGGACCTGGGCGCCCACCACGATGTACTCGTATCTGCTCAAGAAAACTCTCCTAACGAATTAATACTGGGTGGAGTTACAGCCCTCAGTCATGAGGAAATACGACTCACAGAGATAGAGAAAAAACTAGGTAAGTATCCTAAATTTAAAGTATGTACATATTATGAGTTAATTTATTAAGTGCTAAACCTGCACTATGGTTGTTTATTTTTTGTCAATAGTACATCGATATGAGTGCTTGTTAGACATATTCTGACAGCACAAGGCGCCATCAGCCGCTCAGTCTGAAGTGTATGGAAATGAGTGTGGATATTCGCGCCTGGCAGTTAGTAGACCGTAGCCTAGTTGGTTAAGGCGTTCCGGACGGTGATCGGAAATACGCAGGTTCGAATCCTGCCGGTCGTGATTATTTTCGCCCATTTTCCAATAAAAGTTTAATTTATGTACATATTGTCAAAAATCAGTACTCACAGTAAATACATAAGTCCCGACTGGCTGTTCCTCTTTGACAGTCGGTCTGTAGTTGAGACACTCCGTGAACAGAGGCTTGTGGTTGTCCTTTACGGCTAACTTCATTGATGACGATGGTATAAACTGAAACGTGAATTGTAATGACAATAAACTTAAGAGTAAAACGTATTTGGAATAGAGTAAAATAAGAGTAAAACTGTAGTAGTGATCCTACCTGCTTAAGTGATTTTTTATATTTAGTTGTTATAATTATAAAAAAAATATCAATGAATTACTTATCCAATTGATTGAAATTTTGATTATGTTGATAATATGTCTGTTTTATTCTGACGTTATTCGTTTTTGAAACGAATAAAATATACAAAAAACTTAAGCAACTGTTTGATTGTTAATAGTTTTTAATGAGACACATAATATTAATAGATTACATAAAGATTACGGGTAACTTGTAGTTGAAGTGTAAATCTCTAATGGCGTTATTTCGTAAAGTAATGTGCTTACCACAAATCTAATATTTAGTTATCGTTCACTCTTTTGGTAATAAGCAATATCTTGCCAGATTCAGAAATAAATTACACAGACTACACAAATAATGTTACGAATCAGGCGTAGCTTTTTTAGGTCCATTGTTCCATAATATATAAGATAAGTATTTTATCTGTGGCAATAAAAATATGATTTACTCAGACATCGTTGGACATTATTTTTGAACAAAATAGTATTTCTATTACAATATTACCTGCGTCCATTTGAGTTGAGTGAAATAAAGAATTGAAATGTTGAGATAGAAATCGTAACAGAATTTGGCAAGACATTTCTATGATTGCTTTTTATCTAGTTTCTTAATATTATATTTTTTAGTTTTGTCTAGTCTAGCAAAAGGTGAATCATTACTTTACTAGATTTTAGCCCCAATTCTGATATACATTTTTTTAAACAAACTATAATAACAAGTATGTATGTATGTACTTATGTAAGTAAGAATTATTAAAAATAAACTGCAAATGACGATAAGTAAGTTTGTTATTTGAAACGCTTTGTAGAAAAAGAAAACATCAGAATTGGGTTAAAGTGGTTAAATATTAGACTTATATATCTAAAAATGTGTGACAATAAATATATAATGTGTAAAATACGTAAATATGTGTTTGTACCTTGTATCTATCCTGTGTAGCATGTTTGAGGGCATTAGAACAGAATTTAAATAGTATATGATAATGAACATTTAAACATTTACCATTAAATGTACGAATAAACATTAGTAAATATATTTTCCATAATACTCATTTCAATGCAATAACAAATTCATGCATACATCTATCAGTAGAACAAATAAGCGTAAAATAATTACGAAATCTATCGGGACGAAGCTTTTGGGACCGGGTGGTGAAGATGTGATGGTGATAGATTTTGATGAGTTGTGATGGTGATGATCACTTACTGGCGACGCGTGGACCGGGAGATGTCTGGAATGCCTTAACCTGGTGACGTGGTGTGATGGGTAATCACGGGCTGTGGACAAAGAAGAAATATGTTGTTAATTTTCAAGAAAGAAAGAAAGAGAGAAAATGATTTAGTGTGCCAAAATTACAAAATATAAAAATAACATCAAGAGTTTAGTTTAAGACATACTTAGGTAGAAATTCAATTTATGATTCTGATGAGGAAGTTTTTTTGTACTTTTTGGAAGTTAAAAAGGCACTCTCTGTATTTTTTACTTCATTTTGTGTATTAAATTGTAAAAGGCATCTCAGTGTTGGCTACAGCATTACTGATACCTTGAAAATACCGGGCGTAAGGCCCGAGAATGTATAAAGGCACCTATTAACCAAAAGGTCTACCCATATGCCTATATATTTAGAGCGAGTGTGGCTCAGCAGTTACCGTGTCTGCTTTTCATTCAGACGCACCCTGGTTCGAATCTGGCCCTACACGAATGGCTTGTACTTTCATGTTTAGTGTGGATTTGCACTCGCTTAACGGTGAAGGAAAAAATCGTGAGGAAACCGGCATATTTGAGGACCACAATATGCGAGGACATATCTCTTCCGTGGAAGGACCTGGGCGTCCACCACGATGTATCTGCACAAGAGAACTCCCTAACGAATCAATTCAGCGGGGAAGTCTCGACCCTCAGTCATGAGGAAATACGACTCAAAGAGAAGAAAGATATCTACATAGAAGTAGATAAGTAAGGAGTGTTATTTAACGAGTTCCACGTAAGGAAGCCGGATTATCTTACATCCATGCAGAGCGTAATATCAGTTAGTTCAGATTACTGTACACCGTGTTTACATTGTGCGCGATACCTTTGTCGTATAAATAGATGCAGTATGTCATATCTACACAAGTAAATTATCTAATAATTTACGCCATCAGCCGCTTAGCCTGAAGTGTTTGGAAATGAGTGTGGATATTCGCGCCTGGCAGTTAGTAGACCGTAGCTTAGTTGGTTAAGGCGTTCTGACGGTAGCAGAAAAACGCAGGTTCGAATCCTGCCGGCCGTGATTAATAACTTTAAGTTACACCAGTATAAAAAAACAAGTAAATTAATCGAACATGATATCGTAGGCACTTTGGAAATATCACTATGGTGACTTGAAAATACGTTACACAAAAATAATCAATAAGTCGAAATGAAAAAAAAATAGACAAGTATTAGTCTATAGTTTACGCCTTGAGGATTTGCCTATTGCTTTTTTGCCTTTAATTTCACATAACCGTATCGTACTAAAGTACGAGTATATCTTAAAATTTTTGTACATATGTAATTAGTGGGTGCTCGCGGCTTCGCTCGCATTAGGAAGTAAAACATAATATATTCCCTATTTCACCCCTTTAAAAGTGGCATTTCTAAAAATCCTTTCATTGCGCATGTCTTGGTCATAACATCAACCTGCATGCCAAATTTCAGCCCGATCCGTCCAATGGTTTGGGCTGTCCGTTGATAGATCACTATTTCAGTCAGTCAGTCAGTCGCCTTTGAGTTTTATATGTTTAGATGAAACGTGTACATGAATTTGTTCAGGTAAGTGAGTTGATATACTGAATCTACTTATACGGTCTTGTAACTGTAAATGAAGATAACATAGATAACGTTTAAACGCGAGGCACAGCTCCTGTTTGTTAAAATTACATGTCTCAAAGCTCCGTAAAAGCTTTCTTTCGAGATCTCTGATTGTTTTGATGTAGCAGATATACCTTAATTAATTTGATTTGTTTTTTACAGCGATGCTGATGAGGAAAATTTGGTAAATTTGGTACGATTTTGCTTCGGAGTATTTTTTTTGGAGTTTGGTTTATGATGTTATCTGGTTGCAGAGATAGAATTCTACGTATGTACGAGATTGGCATACATTCTTGTGACGTACCGAATTTTTTTAAAGTTAGACTGAAGCGAATGTGTTCTTGGGTTTATTCAGTTTAGAAACGAGCTTAGAACTTACCAACGAATTTTTTGGTACAAAACTTAACTCAGAGTAGTATTCAGTCGCGTAAACCCGATATAAAACCTAGAGGTCATTCAAAAGCTAACACATAACAACTTAATAACTGTTGACTAACAAACTCTTGAGCACCATAAGTACTTACCCATGAAGCACTCACACACAAAAAAGTCTTCGGCTTAAACTTGCCAAAAGTCAGAGAACCAAATCTCAATAAGCAATCAGCATCAACATGTACCACTTTTATAGTGTACACCCAGAATCTCAAGAAGTGGCACTAAACTTTGCTACAAAGTTCCGCACACGTATTACGATATTTGGGTCAGGCAATACAAGACGATCTGTGTTCGTCAAGACAAAAGCTGTACACGGCTCATCTTGATTCCCCTTTAGTATTCAAGAGCTGTATTCAGCTATTCAAACAGACCTTACACAAGATTGGAATAAAACAATAAGCGTTGACAACGCTTGTTTGAGACTCGCTCGCTTTCGCTTCGCTCGGCTCGACCGAAACACAAACATCGAACTGCATTGTGGTCGACTACGTATGTATAATAATACATATATGCAGCAGCGGAAGCTTATTGAGAGACGATGCATCATTTGTTGCTCAGGACAACGCAAACAAAAAGCGACAAACTATAATATAAAAAAGAAGAATCAAAGAAAATTTCAGAAGAAAATGAGTTACTAATAAGCAAGCAGAGAGTGCCTGGTAAGTTATAAACCATAAATGTATTAATGCAAATCGTCCATTTTCAGTACGACCACGATATAATTAATGTTTTTAAGAAGACATTTCTGAACGTTTTCGAGCTGAAATATATTTAAATAAAAATAAATAACTAAATATTCCAGGACATTGCACACAGCGCCATCTAGCCCCACACTAAGCAAACGCTAGTGCCGTGGGTACTAGATAACGGATATAATACTTATATACTTTTCTTTTGTAAATACATACTTATTATACATACAAACGACCAGACTCAACACAAGAAAGAAATTATTTGAAACAACAAAAAATTTAACGTTAGGTTAGAATTTTTGTCTTTTAAAGATTGGCTCCAAAATAGTTTCTAGCTAAGACCGACGACTTTCAACTATAACTCTAACTAAGGCCTAGTCTCAATCAATCAAGGAACTGCACCCGAATTTTCAGTTTGACGAGTAAACAGACCAGCCGGCAGCTCCTGGCCAGGCTTTGTTCTTGCAAAACGTATCTCAACTACGATGCTCACTAGACCATCCTGCGAGGTTACGATGATGCGATATAATGGAATTAGTATTGTTTTGATCATAAAGGAAGATATGCTTATTGCAAGTACATTTTATGGAATCTTTTAGTCGGTCGTCAGAAATATAATATGTTTACGGAATTCCTAATCTTTCTTAATAAGCAATGAATTGAATCGTGCATCAGACCGCAAATACATTGCAGCACTTACAATAAGATAATGTGTTAGCGATAAGGCCGCCAATTAAGACGCAAATTTTAATTTCTATGTTTTTGTTTTGTATTGTTTTTTATATGTGATGTTTTAATAAAGTATCTATCTATCTATCTTTGTGTCTCTTGTAGATGAAAACAGATCGATAATAAAACGTAGGAAAATTACCATTCAGATTACTATTTCGAATAGTATTTTTATTCCTTTTTTACCAAAAGTCAAAACTACATTTAGACTAAAATCAAATCCATTAGGTACGTGTTATAACCATAGTAACCGGCGCAGTTGTCTAACACCTTTGAATGCCAGCGCTTTTGAGCTAGATTCGGCAGCTTTGCTAAGTCTCACCGGATGACTAATGAATCCACCTACGGATTCTGAAGATGCTATTGAAAGGATGTGACTGTAGATTGACGTAGAATAGTCGTTTATAGATTTCTCTCTCTCTCTCTCTCTCTCTCTCTCTCTCTCTCTCTCTTGAGTCGTATTTCCTCACGACGCAGAATTGATTTGTTAAGGGAGTTCTCTTGGGCAGATACATCGTGGTTGGTGCCCAGGTTCTTCGCTGTAGATTTCTAATACTCGTTGAATGTACTCGTACGTAGCAGGCGTAGAAGCCGATTAAGTGTTCAGTTCTGATGAATCATCGTTAGATTGTAGAGTCCAATGCAGACATAAGCCTCCTCACTCATCAATTACTCCATGTTTCCTTAAAATTATTTTAATGTAATTAGTAAGTCTCGGTTTTTTGTCATACAACGTCGTTTGGCCAATGCTATTAGGGCAGCTAGATAACTATCAACACCATAGTTAGCTACTCTCATAACACTCTTTCACTAGTAATATGTAATTTTTAGAAGATTATTACGTCCGGTCGATTTTTAAAAGCTTTATATATTTTCATTTAGCACATAATACATAAGTGCTACTAATTAGGAATTAACAAACAATGAAATCATTATAAACAATAGTACTACAGACAGAAATAATTGTACGAAAATAATGGTATCAAACCAACTGCAAGAATCCGAGGTCATTACAGCAAAATTCACTTGAGAGCGGAGAAAATGCACTCAAATTATTATCGGATCGAACAATGAATCTGCTCTATTTTTAAACAAAGGATACAGTATAAAAGCTTTTCTCTGTTATTTTTTTTAAAGGAATAATTTACAGTGTAGAGTAAAAGTCATAGTGATCGAAATCGCCGATTTATTTTAAGCCCCGCTGAAGCCTGACGAATGAAGCAATGGAGTTGTTAAATTATCTGAGTTCCAGAATTGAGACTCCGTTTTAATTTTAAACTGAGCTCAATGGCCTTTATTACGTATAAAGTTTCTTGGACCGATTTAGTGGCTAATATACCTATAGTACATACCAGTCATGCTTTGTAACCATGAAATCAATGTTAGGGAAAAAGTGGTCTTCGTTATACTTAGTGGACGCCCGCGGGTTCGCTCGTATTATTTCAGGGTAAAAAGTAGTACATATATGACACTCCTAAGACCTTATACTACCTACATACCAAAAATCATGATGATCCGTTCAGCCGTTCTTGCATGATGGGCGTTTAAATAAACAGATTAACAGAGACTCAGATGAACAGAGAAACAGACAAAATCTTCTATGTTCTGATTCTTTACCCTCTTCAGCTTTATCATATGTAGAGATTGTCGTTTCACTATACTTCAACTGACATTAAGCTGCCATCAAGGAAGCATACCTAAAATATATTATTCCTTTTCTTTTGTTTTAGTGGTATAAGGTAAGACGAAAAACCGAAGCTTCTTTACACATTTCGGTAAAATTAAAATTACCTATATACCCACCAGTAGATTAATAAATCAACCCCATTTTAACAAACAAACAAACTGAAATCCACGTCGATCAAAGGCCGATTTCCTTAACTCTGTTCAAGTCCAGATTTCAATTAAAATCAGTACCAAGCCTATAGAACCTGTCTCCTTGATAGACTTTAGAAGCACTATGTCTACATTCAAAGTGGCAAAGGACAAGGGAAAATCATTTTACTCAGAATGGCCAGTTTTGAAAGACAACCTTTATAAATTACGTAACACTAAAACCTTTAAAGGAGATAAATTTTGCAGTTTTTTTCTTAAGGGGCCGTCCATTAATCACGTGATGTTGTTTTTTGGCATTTTTTAACCCCCCCTCCCCTGTGGTGATACATGGTGAGGTTTCAGACTAGACTTTCAGACTCCCCCCCCCTTTAGAGCCTCACGTGATTAATGGACGGCCCCTAAGATGTTAAAGAGGATGCCAGTTCATTTATTTACGCCTACGCTGCACTCAGAATGAAGTGAAAACTAAATTGAGTGCCAAAATAATTAAAGATTGTAATTGAGTTAGTCTCAAACCTTTCATACTCTAATAAAATATTAGAATTCCCCTTACCATCCAGCGCGGGAGTGCTGGCGGATTTCTGGGAACATTTGTACGGGGAGCGACTGCGATTGTAAATTTATAGAAAAAACTAAGTATATAAAAAATAAAAAAATATATTTTTTTATAAAGTACTTATATACCTTCATAACATATTTTTGGTAAACCAGTTTTAGTTATAAGCGGCCTACAAATACCTTACTAATATTATAACGCACAAATTCACTATAAACAGAGTAAGGTACAAACTAAGGTATTATTTTATTATCCGTTCTTCAGGTAACGTATTGTCCTTTAAAGAGGATCTATCAAAGCCTTGAGGTATTGCAGGAAAACGAGGATGGATTGACAGTGACGTAGCTTTTATTTAAATTTAATTTTAATTTTAGTCATGCATAGCATGACATTATAAAATTATATTTAATAATTAAATAAATATAAATTTATTTAATTATATTTTATGCATTTATAAAGCGCGCGAGCTAATTACAAAGTGAAAAGATCGAGAATCTAATCAAAGATTACGTTTTCAGCCTTCTTAACTTCATTTACATCCGAAACGCGTAAACAACTTACGCGATTTACACGTGAGTGAAAACCGTTTAGTTAATATATTCATTTAGTACGTATGTACATATGTGCTCTTTTTATTAAAAAAAATGTTTTAGACTCATATTCTTGCGGCAATAAAAATCAAACAGTTAAAATGTATCAATACTTAATCATCAATCAGTTAACGGTAGAGATCAGTCTATGGAGAAACAAAACGTCTCGCTTGCTTGTTTCGGTGTGTGTGTGTGTGTGTGTTTACTACCGTCAATTTTGCAGGACCTTTAGTACTGAGACTAAATATATTATACCTTTATACCTGCGAGACTCGGGACCGAATTATCGTATAAATGGAAAATAGCACGCTAGGTTTCCTTCAAACGGCGCTTTTGATGTGTGGCATGTTGGTAGGTGGAAGATGGATTCAATGTACAACTTTTTTTTTTTTTTACTTGAACGGGTTTGCACTTGACCATAGTTTACCTGATAGCAGGCAAAGGCTATGGCCTAAGATGGAGCGTGCTTACCCGATAAGAACCGATTCACTCTCGCTTTGAAGATCGCTGGATTATAGTGCGTGGGGAACAGAGAGTCAGGCAGGGAGTTCCACAACCTTGCGGTACGAACAATAAAGGTAGAAGCGTACCGTTTCGTTCGGGTCTTAGGAACTTCCACCATAAACCGGTGTCGAGCTATGACAGGTAATACCTATTTGTTTATATAGGTACTTACCTAAGCAAATAATACATTCTTTTTACATTGCTATTCAATCAGCATAACACATATGTATAAAGGTAAGTAATGTTAAAACTGGCAAGCACTAATCTGTTATACATCGATATACTAATAATAACAACTGATCAAAGTTTAAATTGCTTTCTTTGCTACATGTTTTGTGTTTTTTCATCGTAGTTGAAATATCCATGATAGAAAAAAACGCTGACTAGGCAAGGCAGCAAAGTTTATTCGTTGAAATTTTTTTTATAAGTTAGATGTTTATACTCGTATTCCAAAAGTATATCTTCGATTCATGTATGTTGATTTTTATATCCGAACATATAATATACTTACAAAAACGTTCCCCTTTACAGGACATTAAATGTACTTAGTTTATAGCAGCGCGGACATCTAAAAATCTATGTTAACACGAACCGACATTGAAATTACAAACGACATTGTACTGAAAACATCCCATTAACGTAACCCTGGAAAACTCGTGTCATACGATCCCAAAGGGCATTATTTATAATAGAGGTATATACTATAAACACAGACAGTATTAAACGGAGACAACTAACTATGTATGCATAAGTTTCTTCTGGGAAAACGTGGCACATCTTCGACTTCACCGTCGCTTACCACCAAGCGTGATGCAGTCAAACGCATGTCCATTTAATGTAAAACAAAATAAAAACTAGTTTATACAAAACATTTCATCATAACTCATATTAATATATACCTTGCTTATAATTGTATAATATAAACGACAAGCGATTTTTGTGTTCTTTTGTTTTCTGATATTATTTTAACATGCTGCAACGAAGCGAAGGGTCGTCGTGATGTATCGAGGTGCCACAGCATTTTAAAAGTGACATACGCCATTATTATACCTTGGACCATAGTGTTAATTTATGCGAGTGTCGTTTCAGGTGAACTTATGATCAAATGTATGACTGTACGTACACTGTAAAAAAGGTTGTTTTTTATTTCGAATCCAATGCAAGCGAACCATAATATTTAGGACCAACCAATAAAACCTATAAGTAAAATAATAAATTTGTGCATGCTGTGCTTAGCTTTTATAGGTAATACATTTTGTATATATATAAAAATACTAGTGTAAAATAAATGTATCATTGTCATTACCAATGTTAAGCCAAAATAAATAATAATAAAAAACCCACATGCATATTGCAGTCTTATTCGTGTCGGAATTTTAACCATAATGGTAAGTCTCGCCTTGTGATGTCTTTGTCTGAACAGGACATAAGACTATTGTATGAGTAAAATAATTCATGGCGTCGGAACACGAACCCTGTTAGGATACACAAGATAGTTACCAAGGAAAAAGGTTTAACCGTGTAATTTCTGAAAATATACGATATGGCACCCTTGTTACGTACAATTTGGTTCGCGTATTAATACAAAATTTTCTAATTTTAACCGACTTCATAAAAGCAGTTTTTTTGTTTTTAACAACTAATGTTTTATATCTATAGTCTAGGTTGAAAGATGTGTTATCGAGAAGGTACCGGCTTGGTCTAGATTTGAAAACTGATCTTTGTTTCCCGCTGTACCTATGCTTATAATAATAAGTCATATGATTGCTTTAACTACATTTGTGACTTAATTTTCCTCTTAATTATGTAAGTATTTGTTGATTCCTTTATCTACAACCAAGTAACCAAGATACCCGATTTAAAAAAAAAACATTTTTTTTCTAGATAACATAAACGAAGAAAGTAAATATATGTATATTAAAATCGATATTAGTTCTCAAGCAAATATCTAATATGTAGTCCACCCTCGGATAATAGGTACGGTGCTAGATACGTAACAGGTACAGTACTTAATAGGTACGTATTAGGTAGGTATTCCTACAGCTATTCACTACATCGCGTGCGTCTGACACCGGAACCTGGCTTTTTCTCCACGAGCCTTTGTTGAGCTTCCTTTGGCTAGCGAGCTAGGGCTGCCGGGAATCTCTCAAATTGCACAGGGTACGGAAGATGCCTTGGTTTTTTTGTGTTTCAGCTTTTATTTTCTTTATTAATGCTCAAGACTTAAGTTTGACTGCCCGCCTGTAATGTTTCAAAAAATTTAATAGAATAGGATAATTAGGAAGTCTCAAATAAAAAAACACAAATGTACACAGATCGAATTGGTAAACTCCTTTGAGATGTCGGTTATGAATTGGAGATTTTATTTTAATGAAATTCTAGAACAAATTAGATTCAGAAGTAATTAGGGCCTGCGCAGTCTGAGTCTGAGTGGGGTGGACTTATCAGAATAATCCCAATGCTAATAACTTGGGGGCGAGCTAATTATCATTGTCAAAATTGTGAACAAAATATTTTATTGTGACAACCCTGAGCGGGTCAAACAAGTCCCGGGAGTGGAGTCCGTGGAGCGGTGGGACTCATAGACTATGTAAATCTGAGACTTCTAACTGGGCTCATTCAAAATCTATTGTACCACAACAATAAAAAATTGGTTTGTCTGTTTATTTAAACGCGCATCACGCAAGAACGGCTGAACGGATCATCATGATTTTTGGTATGTACTTAGGTTGTATGAGGTCTTGGTAGTGACACAGGCTACTTTTTATTCTGAAACAATCCGAACAAAAACGCTGGCATATACTAATAAAGTAATAAGACGAAGTCAAGTGTCTGTGGGTTAGTCAGCACATCCAGTTGCAGCAGGATCCTGACTTTGAAATATTTGAAAATTAGGCAAACATTATCTTTAAATCGCGAGACGTATGTCTGGGTCTTTTATTTAACCGCAAAAATCGCCATCAAATTGAAAAAGACACACATCAAAGCAACACAAGTGCTAGCACACTTTTGCTTTGCAGCTGGATAACATAGGTTTAATATTTTTACAGCGAGACTTCTCTAAGCTGTTTGTGACACTTATATTCTGCAAAAAAATAAGTATTTGTTTACGCCATTAGGAGGAGTCCATTGTCTATAATATCGTTTAGCAAGCCCCATTGTGTGGGTCCAATTTGAATATTCAAGTGTGGGCCCCGTAATAGATGTCGATGGCTAGAGGGCTCACTTTTTTTTAAGTCGGCTTTGCACAGCGCATGGCAATTAGCTTTTTAAATACGCCCGATTTTCTAAGGAGCCGATGAAGTGATAATGAAAAAAAAAACGGATTATGAGCTGAGATAGAATTTAATGAAGGCATTTTGAAATATTTTTTATTAAAAATATAATAAGTAAGAAGCAAGTTTCAAGAACTTATAATATTTTTACAAGAAAACATTATCTATAGAAGTATCATAATCAAGACTATTAAAACAGTACCAATTAAAACAATCTTAGGAAAGTTAATAAGAAATTAGATATTAATTACTTTTTTTATTGTTTCAGTTAATTTAAATTGTAAAACTTTAATTAGGTTTCAGACTAAATTTATAATTATGGTTGTAAAATTTCACATCAAAGGATTAATTTGCAATACACGTTTATACTTATTAACATTTTAATGAATCTTAATAAAACATTGTAAAATGAAATAAAACTCATTCTTACTGGTTTTAAAATATTTCTTACCGTCAGGCAAGTTGTGGTCAAGTTATCAGTATGAAAAAAATGTCTACCTCGACAGATCTTTTATCAAGTCAATTCAGAACATACTGTATCCCAAAATAAAATTGCCTTTGCTTACCATCAGGCAAACTATGGCTAAGTACAAACCCGTTTCTGTAAAAAAGACACATAAAAAAGTGTCTCAATTAATTCGTTCTAAAATCATCGACTAAAAGAAGTCCCAACCCTAAAGGCAAAACATTTGGGGGGTTTGTTCTTTACGATTATTATCAGAAGTGAGAAGCGGCTTCCTAGGTTATCGCGGGCAGCGATAAGGCCGCCCTAAAGACGAGTTATTATGCTAAATTTTATGTCCGTAAATTACCCTATTCCGTAGGGAAAAGTAAACAGGGAAAAAAGGGCCTTGAATATTTTATTCGACTCAATGTGACTTGATTTTTCTTGACAACCATTTTGTTTGTATTCCGTTACTTATTTTGGAGAAGAGATACTATATCAAAGCGCAAGATGTAGGAGGAATGGAAAGCTTGATTTTACAGGAAGTTCATGAAACTTTGATTTGTGACCTTGACTTGCTTTGAATCGAAATGTTGCTTCCGAAGTAGAAACTTTTGATGATGACTCGATTTAAAATTAGATTATAAAACAGATAAACATTTTATTTATAATTTGTTGGATTTGTTGTTTTAAGTACTTGTTGTGTTATTATGTTTTTGTGTAAATTTACGTGGTAATAAAAAAAAAATTCAACGCACAAAGTTGTACCTACCTACATGTTTTTTCTTAAGGTGTACATTGTTTTATTTAGAAAAGCATGAACACCCATATCTCAAAAACTACTGAACCTATTTTAAAAATTAAATATACCTTGTTCCCGTCTATTACCCCATTTTTCTCTCATCTATTACCCAACAAGATAAGCAGATACTTCCTCCATTACCACTCCATTTCTATCCAATAGTCAATTTCAATCATAGATATTGTAATCCAGAGACCTCTTACATCCACCTGACTTCAGTGCGTGCCATTCCGCCTCTTAATAATATCTCATGCACTATAATCCAGCGATCTTCAAAGCGAGAGTGAATCGGTTCTTATCGGGTAAGCACGCTCCATCTTAGGCCCTAGCCTTTGCTTGCTATCTGGTAAACTATGGCCAAGTGCAAATCCGTTCAAGTTAAAAAAAAAACTCATTAATCATTTAAGCAGTCATTTTTATCATGCATGGTGACCAACCAATTAGCAAGCAGATTCGTTATAATATGATTGAGATACCACGAAGATTTTTGACAAAAGTACATTTATTGGCTATTCGGCTACATAACACCGTCAGATTAGGCAGTGCCAAACACCGACATAGTTGATGGTTAAAGTTATGGTCTCACTTAGCTTAGAAAGAAAGAGACAAGAAAGTAGACAATGCAAAAATGTTCATTTCCTTCGTTACTATAGTACATCTATTGCGAGTGTTGTCTATGATTTCAACACTTCGTATCGTATAAATATTCATCTCAGAGTCACGAAGGGCCAAGGGTAAGGGCAGTTCCCACGGGGCTTCCTCGCCTGGCTGCCCACAACCGGGGTCACGGACTTCTGACTTGGGCTTGGAAACGTATTTGATCGGGCACCAAAAATAACATTTTAGCACCTATTTCAATACATGACAGTACAAGAAATTTTAAAGACCATGTAACAAAAAACTTTTTCAAGTTAAGGCGCCATTACCGCGTGTAGCAATAAAATTTTGCAATTGTAAAATGTTAGTGTAAGTATTTATTTGTGGGACATATTTCGAAACGGTCTCTACAATGCTAATATGGTGACAGTTTGTGTCAGAGGGCACCACTGTCGAAATTTAATAAATCATTGATATTTAAGTCTGTTATTATAAAATATGTTGTTGTATGTCTGTTTCAATAGCTTTGCTCGATATTGCTCACAAAAGTTAAATAATGAGTCTATTGAAAGCTATATGAAGATAGAAGAAAAACAAAAAGAAAATGAACAAAATACTTACCTTTTAGTGTGAATTTACAGTATCTACCTTAAAACATTAGATTCAAAAAACGACTCCCTATCATTACTTTAGGTGCCCGATTCAAGTGGTATCCACAAAATATCACGTAAAACGTGAGAGGTCAGTGCTGAAGTGGCGACTAATAATAAAGTTGAGTCTCTAAATAAAGTAATCTAAGTGGTAGAGATAAATTGTACAAGAATAGAGATATGTAGCGAATTTCATACTTGTATGTTTAAACCAAATAAACTGTTCTGTGCATGCCAAGATTTTGAATTATGATATAAGTAGTTGGTTCTTGGTCTGTTGTCGCGTTATTGTTGTATGGTTTTATAGTGGTCGAATAAATAATAGATAATAAGAATGATGACACAGTCTACTATCCTTAATTTTTTTTTGTGCCTTTCAGGAACATATCGTTAATATTTTGGATGATTTAGAAAAAAAACATCGATAAGCCACATCAGAGGCCCAAAAGCTGTTAAAACACGGAATTTTATACCACGCGATCATCAAAAAACAATAATTCATCATCATCATCATATCAGCCCGTGTCCATCCACTGCTGAGTATGGGCCTCCTTTCCAGCACGCCACAGTAAAAGTAATAATATTAAGTACAAACAATATACGAGCCTTCTCTTTGTAAGTTGGTTGGAATAGACGTACCGACATCAAATGACGGACGAATTAATATGCAATTAATACTAAAGCCGAAATAACGAGCACCTAACGAGGTAGTCATAAAACTCACGGACAGACAGGACAAACTGACGTGTCTATTAATATTAAATAGGATGTCGAGCCCTTTGATAGTAGGTAGGCGTACCTATTACGCTAGATGTAGCTATAGTTCTATAGTACAGTCAAAGACTCGCTGCCCGCGGTGTATAGTCAAACAAATGGGAAATTGAAGTGCTGTAGGCATGTAAATAATGAAACTGTACAAAGTAAACAATTTAAGGCTATCAGAACTTAAGAGAAAATGATGAAACGATCGTAACACTTTTTTTAAACTAAAACAGTCTTCTCCTTGTCGAATGAGAGTGGCCAACTCTGCTGTCGAGAGTTTATCAAGTCGCCCAAAGGGCCTCTGACATGGCTTTACGACTGCCGAATTAGACAAACTTACCCAATAAGAACCAGTTTCTTTGTTCCGTTCATCACATGAAAAAAACGGCAAGAGAAATCTGACTTGTGCTGAGTTGGGGCCGTGTTGTGGGCGATTTTATGTTTGTTTATTATGTTTTTACTCGTGTTTGTTTTTCTGTTAAATCTGTCACAAAAAATGTTTTCTTTCTTTCTTTTTTTCTTTACTTATTTGACCACAAAATCACGAGGTGTTGCCATTACATTTATAATGCATAGCAAAGGTCCGAACACAAAAGGCGTCCCTAATTAAGATCCGATACCTCTAATCTCGCTAAGCCCAATTCTTAAAATGCAATAAATTAATTAGCGAACAAGGCCGGATAAATGTTGCATCGCAACAGTCCTAAATATCCGTAACGAAGATTAATCGGTCGGTGTTTAATGTTAATGAAAACAAAGTGGCGCTAACGACCCGAACGAACACGGAAAATTCAATTCGCACAGTTTTCATTAAAGTGTAATTACTTAGTTTTGTGTATGAAGTGAGAGGTGTACGTCGCTTTCAGTTATATTGTAAGCGCCCGTAGCATTCTTTTTACAAGTAATGAGTTTGTACTTGGCCGTAATTTGCCTGATGGTAAGCAATCATTACGGTCTAGGATGGAACGAGCTTACCCAGTAAGAACCGATTCACTCTCGCTTTGAAGATCGCAAGGTTATATTCCGCGGGGAACAGGGAGTCAGGCAGGAGTCAGGAGTCAGCTCATCTACCAGAGGCAAACAATAGCATATACCAATGTTAAGCAATGGTCGACGCGGTCAGTACTTGGATGGGTGACCGAAAAGTGATATTCCTCTTTGGGCACTTCCGTGGGTCGGATGACTCGTTAAATTGTAGGTCTGGGCTGTTTGTGTAGTACGGCAGTCGTTAAGCCATGTCAGAGGGCTTTAGGGCGGATATGATAAATTCTCGACATCAGAGTTGGCCACTCTCATTCGATAAGAAGAAGAAGTTATATTGTGACATACTTAAATGTATCAAGTGTGACTCGTATCATAAAGGCAGGTATGATTGTGAGTGAGTGTGTGTTCACAGTTCACACTCGCTAAACAGTTGAAACGATGTAAACAAAATGTATTAGGGATCTTGATTAACAAAGTACGCCAATTTATATGCGAATTTCAAGAAATAATTTCATGAACAGTTTACTAATTTCGCTGTTCCTTTTAATATCAAGTGACGAAACCAGTATTATATTTTTGTTTGTTAAAAAAATATAATTAATAATGTGAAATAATCCAAAAACAACATCAAAACGTAACGCTGTAAGACTTTTTCTTAGTTACCCGGTTAATACCTTAATAACACTGTCTATTAAAACTTCTATTATTTCAAGTTCTCTACAATCCACTTTTATAAATAACAGAAGTCTAGATGTGTTTTAAAAAGTAAAATAAACTTGATCGGAATTTCTCAGAAGTCCGTCCGAGACCTTACTTTTGTGAAGAGTGCCTTTGTTGTAAATATCTTAGAGATATTTTCCTTTCGAATTTCTTTGATCTTTCTAACAAGAAGAATGCAATCATACATTTGTATTAGATCATGTTTTTTATTACCTGAACTACAAATCAAATTATGTAATAGCATTGTTACTTGAGATAACATTTTATTGCAATAAAAATAATTACAATAGCAATGTATTGCAATTAACACGTTACTATTGGGAACGATTTAAAACGTGCGGCGTTAATGGATAAAAATATAACTGTCTAACCACACAACACAATATAAATAACTTTCTCCAAGTCTTTGTGCTACGTTTAAAAAGTAAACATAATACTTGTTAGTTTTAAAAAATCAAGCGTTTTTAAGACTGAAATCTAAGAACCATCTTATTGTTTTATGACCCTCTAACTGAAAAATCTCGGCCATTCAACCCTCGATAAGTTTTTTTTCAATCTAAACGCAATTCTTTACATAATTTACTCGGACCCGGATTACCGACTAAAATACAGCATCCCGAACAATTCTCAGTGAAGTCACGTGCGGTAAAATCGCGGTGAATTCAATAAACTAGGCTTTCTGTGAATAGTAGACCTCGGCAAGAAATTGACAAATACCTTATTGTACGCAGCAGTGTTAAAACTTATTTTTTGAAAAATTAAAATTTTAATTATGTACGTTTTATTGAATCATCACAGTTATGACAGATCACAGAATAAACAATACATTTATAATTTTACATGGTTAAAACTACTTGTGGTACGATATATTGACAAAAAGTAATTCATAAATTTATTTTTCGAACTTAAAGTGGAATGAAGGGTATTTATGCATTTGCGCACTAGTGAACGCTGCGGCTTCGAACACGTTCTGGAAGAAGTTTCCAACTTTTATAAATAAGTATGTAGGTCAGTATTTTTTACGTGTTATTTTTATATTTTTAACATATTTTAATTTTCGCTTAAAGCCTAGGTTTATCTTGATAAAATCTAGTGAGAACACTAGTAACGCACTAGAATTATATGTGCATAGATAATTTCGTATATTTTTGTACAAAAATAATTACAATTGTTGCAGAGCCGCTTTCCGCACTACCACTCTGTTAACTAGTTTAGAGACCCACAAGGGCCTGTTGGCTAATCTCGGCCTGTTAATGGATCCTTTCGAAGCCTATTAAATCTTCGAGCCGTGATACTGGGTCGAGTTATAACATAAACAGCATTGTTTGTGAATAGATTTATCTATGATGTGTAATGGTTAGGGGATTTGGGGAAGGTTTTGGTACGTGCAGGATTTACATTGCAGGAGTTAGTTGATTATGATAATGATTTGCATGTTGCAAGGGCATATCTATATGGCGCTTTAACTTTCAATGCTGATTGGTTTTACCACGATGCTCAGCAAGTGACTGAAAAAAGCTTCAAGACACTGCCCCTTAGCGAAATATATTGAAAGTAAATTAACAAGACAAAAAACTGATGAATAAATACATAGTTTTAATAATATCTTTGATTATAATTAGTCCGAAAACTTTGCATCTATAGGGTACAATAAGTGATCATTATGTATTGTAATAAAATACCTGGGAGTAAGTTGGCATGAGAACCTAAGATTTATTTTCGACACTTAGACACAAGTCAATTTTTATCAAAATTTACCAAAATTGTAACAACTAAGTACCTACTTCCCCCACCAGAAGCAGGCTGTTCCTGAAATTATGAACATCGCACGTACTTCGTTGTTTTTACGCTCGGTTATAAAATTGTGCCTAAATTCCCGACACGTTTGCGTCCCGCTGCGAGTCAATCATTGTTTTATGAGCCACCGGGTTGAGTTATATGAATGAAGACGTCTAAACAACGGATTTTTAATTCTGGATAAAGTTTGTAATATCGCGAAGATTACTTATCACCGGGAAGATTTGTCAAGCCAAGAGAACAAACATTACATCTTTTGGGAATCTTTGATTCTTGTCTTCAATCTTCGCTGGGACGTTTAAATGGTTCATTAACTTTATTTGATAAAGACACATTTGTGTACCTTTTTGTCTTGAGATAATTAATTATATGTAAAACAATTTAAACCATAAATTAGAATTTAATTCCATTTTATTCAAAACTTATAAAACATAAAGTAACTGACTAATAGTATATATTTACAAGTCTTAAACATAATATTAAAATATATAATATACCTAAACAATTTAAATACAAAGAGATACATAAATGTGTCCCTATATTCATCTCATCTTATAACCCAGGTTCACTCAATTTCTGCACCACAAAAATATAGTGACACTCGCTCCGTAAAACCCGTACTAATATCTTGAAGATAGGCCACAGAATAAATAGTACTTTCTCAGATAGGCTGAAGCATCACAAGCTTTATCCTACACGGATTTGGTCCCGTTCCAAGACGTTTTGTGAACACTGATATATACTTTAACCCCGATGACATCGCACTCTATAGACGGCTAATATAAAGAAATTATACTGATTACTGAAATAAATTTTTGGTGTAAAAAAAGTAGAAGGCTCTGGCAAGGCCTGTCGGCAGTCGCGAATGACGTGATATATCTGCATTCTGATTCGTCTCTTTGTCATGAATGCGTCGTAATATTGGATGCCGATTGATAAAATATATTTACAAGGAGCGTAAAGAGCGTAGACATGTTGTTTTTTTTAATGAGCTTAATTTTTATGCTTTATCGATTGATTGAGGTGTTGTCGTTTTAACAACACTTCGCTTATTGGAATGCGACGAACATTTTTCTAAGCTTTACAGATTGTTAATACCTCTTAATAGAAATAGACAATAGATAGTTGTATTGTGAGTATAATGTCTACGTTTAACCCCTTTTGTGTGAAGATTTAAAGTTCAACATGCGGTACGTATGTTCCGGAGACAGTCTCACAACTGAACAATAGCAGGTTTATGTGAAATCCATAATTCTGTACTAGATGTACTAAGAGGCTGGGAGAAGAAATATTGGTGTACGAGTACGTGATATAAAGTAAAAGTATGATGTTGAAATAAATGGTACGTACATTGTAGCAAACAGATTTTTTTTTTTAATATTCATTGAATTTTCATATTTTAATTACGTATACGTTTATATAACATAATATGTAGGTACATAGGAATGCGGATTTTACGCCCACTAAGACGTTTGCTCAACAGAACTCCCCCGATAAATTTCAGGGGAGTTAAGACTCAAGGAAAAGGATCCGTTGTGTAATTATGCAATAGGGCATCATTTTCAAAACTTGATTTAAAAAAAATGTTGTCAAGAGTCGTAAACAAACAAACGCATATACGTACTCAAACGTTTTATGAAAAGGTATACTAAACGTTATATAAAAACTAAAAAGCTACATGTACAGAGCATAAATGCATTACCCAAAACGTATTATCAATGCTTTGTCTTCAAATTCTCTATTCCAATATAGTAGAATTCAAGGAACCTCATCGCAGACAGCAGAGGATTAGACTTCGGGGTTTGATGGAATAGATTGACCATTTCCTCTGCAGCTTAGTTTGTAGAAACCTGTTATAATTGATAGTAGGTAGACTCACTAAGGCTTTCAGATGAACGTAGATATGTAGAAGTTTCTAGTGAGTGATTTATAAGAAAGTTGGATTGTTATTCGTTGAAATCGAAAGATTTTCTGAGTATGTATTATGTGTGTATAACTCAGAATACAAAAGTAAGTGCGTGCTACCCGTGTAAACTAGGGATAAATATATATTTTTCATCAAAATCAGTTCAACGGTTGGAGCATAAAAAAGAAACGAACACATACAATAAATTTTTAGTACATAATACAAAACAATTACTATAAATTTTCATAACAATTTGAAAATAAAGTAGTTTTAAGCTAGAATATAGGATATGTATTAAGAAACTAGTAGACGCCCGCGGCTTTGCTCGCATTATTTCAGGATAAAAAGCCTAAGACACTACTAAGATCTCATACTACCCACATACCAAAAATCCAGCCGTTTTTGCGTGATGAGCGTTTAAATAAACAGAGACACAGACAAACAGTCAATTTTTTTTTATATTTTTGTAACGTGTTCTGCTATCAATTCTAAGTGCATATCTCAAAGCTTTTTATTATATCTTCAATGTTCAGACTTTCGACCCTCTTTAGCTTTATATGAATAGATAAAGAATAGTTAGCTACATGCACCAATTTTCGAAAATAAAAAGAACAATCTATACTGCAACTACAGTAGCATATACACTGAACATCAACATGTTGACTCCAAGTATTATGATACACTGTGGAATCAGTTTATTTTGTACATGGTACCGTACTTAACTTATTGTCCCTCTCGCTCGCATCTGACAGATCCGACAGTGATGGATGTATGTTTAAAACAATGGCAAGGAGTGTGTCCTATAGTGATGTAATGTATTAAATTATACTTATTTGTATGTTGTATTCGTTGTTATGGGTTTTAAGCCATTTAAACAAAATGTTTATTGCTAATAACTAAGAAAATATAATATGTTTATGACTAATTACAAAGATGTAAGCGGTGCGTTAGCATCCGGACGAGAAATATCTGTATCCCGGATACCAACATCATTGGTTCAATATACTCGTAAAGCGTTACGACATTTTTTCTCCGAAAAAGGACTGACTGAACATTTTAAGATAGTATGGTATAGCTAATTCATGATAGACGGCAATGGCAAAGAAAATACATTTTGCTTTAAAAAAACACTGTACTTTTTAACCAATCATACTATCCCAAATTATAAATACATACTCTTAAGCTTGCTTCGTACCTTTTAGCTATATAAATACAGTATGTATTTATAAATACAGCATGTATTTATATAGCTTAAGCTTGCTTCGTACCTTTTAGCTACCTAATATTTGAAGCTCCAAATGCTCAAAACAAAGATATAAAATATTAAAGCTAGATCATAGATTATAACGTTGCTTAACATCAGGCAAGTTGTAGTCAAGCGTGAGCCTATATCATGTAAAAAATATATTTAGAGATAGTGAAGGCCACATCCATTTCTTAACCGGTCTGCTTGTACGGAACACCTGTTTACATCTGCCAGGAACAGATTATGTATGTGTATGTTAACTTTGTTTTATATTTTCCTTTTCACTCTTCTAAATGCACTAGTGCCTGCATGTTAAAGAAGTAAATAATCTATATATATAAAACTCAAAGGTGACTGATATAGTGATCTATCAACGCACGGCCCAAACCACTGGACGGATTGGGCTGAAATTTGGAATGAAGGTAGATATATATCAATTGTAAAAGATGATAGGTAAGTGTATACTGATATTATATTTATATCTGAGGACTTGTTTCTAATTAAAATTTATTGTAGGTACCTATATTTCACGATCTATATATGTATATATTTTTTTAAAGCTGAGTGCCAAAATAACTATTTACTAGTTGCCCTTTAACCCGTTCTACCTCTATAAATAACGTAAACAAAATTTTCCCCAAAACCAAAGGATCCAATCTCTGTAAGTCGGGCCTACTCGTACAAACACAAATACTCCCCAACATAATTAAATGTACATATTTAAGGCCCATCCACCTGTAGGAGACATTTGGACACCGCGCGAACATGGGCCGGATTCAGATGAGGCAGGATACGTAGACTAAATAAGCAGAGACACCGAATACCATTTTTACCGGCTCGCAAAAAGAGGCCACCGCGTGCCTCTCTTCATACCATGAATATATAACCATACTTCATATTTTTTAATTTTATATGCAATTTTTTAATGCAAACGTGTGTTTACTGTTTGTTCCGCTTTTACAACGTAACTGACGAACGGATTAACTATCGTAATTTTCGGTATAGTGATAGTATACAGTCCTGGGCGTAATATAGGCTACTTTTTAACCCAATTATAACAAGGAGCGAAGCCGGGGGCATCCACTTGTTATTAATAAAGCCGAGATCTGCGTGTGGCAATTTTCACGCTCAGTTCTTTTCGATGGCTAAACAGCAAGGAAATGCCGCGGTGATAGCAGTTTTTTTAATAATGATCTCAATAGGCCCAATACAAAATTTTGTTAAATTTCCGTTAGAGCATGTCACATTTTACCATGTAAAATATAGTGTCGCCTTTTATGACCGCAGGAGCGTCACGTTGCGACAAGTGATTTTATGTAAGAAAGTAGTGGGTGGTCGCGGCTTCGCTCGCATTAAGAAGTAAAACTTGCATCCCCTATTTCACCCCTTTAAAAGTGGCATTTCCAAAAATCCTTTCTTAGCGAATTCTTGCCTACGTCATAACATCTACCTTCATTCCAAATTTCAGCCCTATCCATCCAGTGGTTTGGGCTGTGCGTTGATTGATCACTATATCAGTCAGTCAGTCACCTTTGAATTTCATATATTTCGATATTTCCAAGCCCGGCTAGGTTAATAAGTATTTTTAATAACTCTGTATTTTCACGTATTTCCTATTTTAGAATAATGAGCCGTCTATTGGGTAAGATTGCCGGGACAGTATTACCATAATTCAGAGGGTATATTTTGGGGTAAACTCGTTTAGTTCGGATTTTTATTTATGTCTCGAGATTTGGAGGTGCTTTTGAAGCTTTTGTTTGAAATCTTTTTGCAGTAAAAATAAGAATTTATACATTTCTCAATAAAAGGCGGATATGTTGTCAATGGTTACCCAAATAAATAAGCACTGGAAACCTATTGATACCATTTATTACAATCAAGAATATATAAGCGTTTTAATAGACAAATACAAACTATTCCAAAAGATTTATCAAATACTAAAAGACATTTTAATAAATCGACAATTATTTACAAACTTCTATCAGAAATTCATAAAATTCAATTTAACTCCGGTGTATTTTACCAATCTAATAAATTTCTAGAACTCAAACTATTTACAATCTAGTTTCTTGTTCTTCTAAAACTATGCATAGAATTACCTACGAACCTAAATATTGGAGCATTTTAGTAATAATGGAATTGGGCCTTAAATTCTTGGAACAACTACAATATATTCAAGAGCTTCAGAATTCATCAATTTTATTACGAGTATATGTTATTCTACTTTATTATTTACATATTATATGAACAGAGTAAAATTTAATGTTCTGAAAATATTAAGAAAATGAAATTGCGGTTTGTATTAACTAAAGTTATTATTGACTAAGTAGATTATAATTTATATTTTGATGAAACTGAGGAATAGGTCGTTAATAAGTTATACTAATTTTATAAATCTTAACCAATTTTAGTATTTAAGCTAACTGTCATGATAATAAAATAATTTTGATAATACAAGTTACTTCAGGTTCGAATCCTGCCGGTCGTGATTATTTTCGCTCATTTTCCAATAAAAGCTTAAGTTAGGTACTTCAGTTAATAATAATAATAATTCAACGTGTTGCTGACCAGAGACGTGTAATAATCCGAAATAATTTATTGACTGATGACGTAATAAACACCTTGCGACGAGAAGTTTCTGAACAACTTAAACGAGAAGAAGCAGATAATATTGACTTACAAGTTATAGAATCAATAACAAACGCTACCCTGACTCAACAAATTGACGCAGACCAACTTACATGTCACGTCATCGACACCTTGACCCAAAATACATCTACACTGGTACCGACATCTACACAACAAACTACTTTCACACAAAATAATGACAGAGACTTCTCAATACACGACATATCTACGCAAACTAGCACATACCCTCGCATAGTCACTATCACTGAACAAATACATCAAGAACAAAACACCTTACAGGTTGATAATAATGTGACTACTCAAGAACTCACAGACCAACTTCATACTACACTTATCAAATACTCTGGTACTGATCCGATAGCTCGCCCCAAGTTACCCAAACTTAAAGAGAGTAGGAAATTATTTGAACTGCTAGGCATCTTCAACAGACACATACTGGGCAAATTCTTCAACATTGATTCTGACATAAACGCAGTACACACACTCATTTATTGTAGCGCATTTGTGATCTCAGAAACATTAGGATACAAAATAGGAAAACCAAATGTAACGAACAGACAACAAAAACCTATCAAACCAGCATGGCAAATTAGAATTGAAACAGACATCAGGCATCTGAGGGCAGATATAGGAAGACTCTCACAATATATTAATAACAATAGAAGCAGGCGAGTTGTTACAGAAGTAGAAAACATATTTAGGAAACATAAAGTACACACTTCACATGAAAAGGACAATATGCGGCCAGAAGAGTTCCTGGACACACTAAAACAAAAATTAACACTAAAATCTAAGAGGCTGGCAAGATATACTAAAGCACTACGTAGAAAAGAAGACAATAAACAGTTTGCCAGGAATGAGAAAGAATTTTACAGGACACTAAAAGGAGACAGAACCGCAACTAGCAACAATAGACAAATACCTCAAGAAGATGAACTAAAAAGTTACTGGGCAAATCTGTGGAAAAAACAACAAGACCATAAAGAAAGCGCTGATTGGTTAAGCAACGAAGCAAACAGATTACAGAATACAGAAGAGATGGAATTACAGGACATAACTAGAGATGATATAGAAACAATAACCACAAGATTGAAAAATTGGAAAGCTGCAGGTGTAGATAGTGTGCACAATTTTTGGTATAAAAAGTTCATAATATTGCACGAAATACTAGCAAAAAACATTTCAGACTTAATCAAAGGAAACCAGGAATTACCAACATTTATCACCAAAGGGATAACGTTTATGCTACCGAAAAGTACAGATACTGCTAATCCATCGCAATACCGACCAATCACATGCCTACCCACCATTTATAAACTGATCACCTCATGCATCACACTAAAAATAAACAATTTTTTACACGCCAACAACATTCTATCCGAAGAACAAAAAGGGTGTAGACAGTATCACAAAGGATGTAAAGAACAGCTTATAATTGATTCAACAGTTTTAAAACACGCTAGCACACATAAAAGAAATTTACATATATCCTATATTGACTATAAAAAGGCTTTCGACAGCGTACCACACTCATGGCTGATCCGTATACTGGAGTTGTATAAAATTAGTACCGAAATTATCAACTTCTTGAAAAATGCAATGTCAACTTGGAGGACTACACTATGTCTAAGCAATGGTACCACCACTGTTAACACGGATGAGATCCGCATTGAGAATGGCATTTTTCAAGGAGATTCTCTCAGCCCTTTGTGGTTCTGCCTCACCCTCAACCCACTGTCCCAATTACTTAACAGTTCTAATAATGGTTACAAACTTAACACTGACACATCCATAACCCACCTCATGTATATGGATGACATAAAACTTTTTGCAAAATCACGGAAAGATCTTCAACACCTGTTAGACATCACAGCACAGTACAGTTCCGACATCAACATGACTTTCGGCCTCGATAAATGCAAAACACTACACATTCAACGTGGTAAATTGGAAAATACACCCCATACCCCAGAACCATCACCTATGTTCAGTCAAATGGAGCCAAAAGAAACCTATAAATATCTCGGGATCCACCAATCAAATAACATTGATCACATCCAATTGAAGAAAAAGCTTACAGAAGAATATTCCAGGCGTCTAAACTTAATTTGCAAGAAACAGCTCTACTCCAAGAACTTATTTAAAGCAATCAACACATTCGCAATACCAATTCTGACTTATTCATTTGGCACCATCAAATGGACGCGCACTGACATCAACCGCTTAGAAATAAAAACTAGAACCACACTTAACAAACACAGTTACCTACACCCAAAATCTGCAATAGAACGCATCTCAATTAAACGACAGGAAGGAGGTAGAGGGCTCATAGATCTAAATATTCTATGGGAGGGACAAATAAAAAACCTTCGAAACTTTTTCTTTTCAAAATGTGAGAACAGTGAATTACACTCAGCAATAGTAGATTTAGACAACAATTACACCCCCCTGAACCTTAATAATAGAGAAATCCAGTATACATCTGCACTAACACACAAACAAGATAAATTCAACCGATGGCGATCAAAAGAACTCCACGGACGACATCTACATGACTTAGAACAAGATCATGTAGATAAAGTGGCTTCAAATAAGTGGTTAAAACTAGGCTCCCTGTTCCCTGAAACAGAAGGTTTTATGATCGCCATACAAGACCAAGTAATCAACACCAAAAACTACAAAAAATTCATATTCAAAGACCGAAGTATTCAAAGCGATAAATGCAGGAAATGTCACAGAGCATCAGAAACAATCCAACATATAACCAGCGCCTGCCCATCACTTACTCAGACTGATTACACCCATAGACACAACCAGATAGTTAACATTGTTCACCAAAAGTTAGCCCACAAACACAACCTTTTAAACACCAAAGCAGTCCCATACTATCAATACACACCAAAACCGGTCCTGGAGAACCAGCGGCATAAAATGTATTACGACAGAGCCATACTTACAGATCGAACTGTACATAATAACCGGCCAGATATAACTCTCATAGACAAAACAATCAAACAGACTTATCTGATTGATATTGCAGTTCCTAATACACATAACTTACAGAAGACAATTACAGATAAAATACATAAATACACAGAGTTGAAAGAAGAAATTATACGCCTTTGGAACATGAACAGGGTATCAATTGTGCCACTGGTGCTCTCCAGCACCGGAGTCATCCCAAAACACCTACTCCACTACCTGAAACAAATAGACCTAGACATAAACATTTACATGACGATGCAAAAAGCAGCAGTGTTGAATACTTGCAGGATCGTGAGGAAGTTCTTGCAGGACGATTTAGCTTCTGAAAATAACACTCAAAGTGATCTCCACTTGGCCTAGGCCCGTGGTTTTCATTTAAATGACCGAAATTCTTAAAATTTCGAGAAAAACAAACGTTTTTAAAAATAATAATAATAATAATAATAAAAACGTTTATTTGACCTTATTAGAAAGAAACAGGTAAGTATAGCAGTAGGGAACATAAAATTTTACTATGAGATAGGGCTTATAACTATACAAATATAGTTAAATAGTTAAATATAGTTAAAAAGTGTTTTTGAATTAGGTGTTTTCAATTAAAAATTTGCTTTGCTTTACTTTACTTTATCCTTTTCACCGGTTATCAAAACATTGAAAACACTCTAAAAAATCACAATCTCATCAAGATAAGCATTTGTTTGATCCTTGATCATTTTTTAATACGTAAAGCGGTAAATAATCTATTTAATTGCCTCTAGATGACTGACAAATTCCCCCTATACCGCTAACGCTAACTTATCAACACTTTACTACCATCAACTCCTTACAATAACAAACTGCACTAAAGATGTATTTATTTGTATAACAATCTGTTTTCTTTAGTGTTTCAGTATTATTATGTAGCTTTAAGCTCTTCAAGTCGCTAGCAGGTGTCTTATGTTTGTGTGTAAGCTCTTTAGTATTGTTTTGAAAAAGGGTTAACTTAAGAAGATAATGTGTTATGATTTATTTTACTAACAGACAGTCAGTGTCTTGGTGAGAATAAAATGGAATGCTAAGGCGTTAAAGATATTACAGACACAGATATTTGTTAAAAATTATGGGAATTATAAAACATGATATATTAATGGGACACTATGTTAGAGATCTCATATGACACAAAATAGTCGCGATAAAAAAAAACTACATAGCTAGCCAGCAAATAGTTATGTACATTATGTTTTTTTGAGACAAAACCCTAAGCAGGGCCAAACAATTCTTTATTGATGAAATAGTGTTGAAAGAGTAAGTATAGTAACTATACTATCTTTAGTTTTCCGAACACAAAATTGCATTTAAATTACGCTCAGTTTTCAATATTCATATTTTCAAGAATATTTTAATCCTTCAAAGGCTCGAGTTTAATGTTTATGTTAAACACAAGCAGTACTGAATAGAGCTCGACCGTTTATGTAAGACCAATTAACATACTTCTTAAAACAGTTTGCTGTGCAATATTTTATGCTGGATAACCTCTGTAATAAAACTTTATACAGATGATACTTGATAACATACTGAGCTGAGGGTTTTTTCGATAGTATTATTATTTCAATAGGTACACAACTAATACTGCTCTGGATTTTTTAAATTTACGTTAAACATGTTGAAGCAGAAGTAATGTATTAATAATGAAAATTAGAGATGTATACAGATTTTAGCAAAATACAGGGTTTTATAAAGCGCGACTGCTAATAGACCTCAGCCCAGATGGGATAACCAACATTCGGTTGGTATTATTAAGCTGCACAATTAAAATATTCAGTGTTATACATCTAAATGTCGTTAACCATACAAAGATAATATCACAAAATTTACATTTAAGTGTAAGTTACTATTTCGTGGAAAGTTCTGGGCGCCCGCAACGATGCATAGAGAACTCCCCTAACGAATTTATTCTTCGGGGGAGTCACAACCCTCAGTCATGAGGTAATACGACTCTAGAGAGGGAGTAAGTAAAGTTCCATATGATACGATACTGGTAGGTACTTGTTCTATCAACGGTTGTCTTAAAACCTCAGTAACTCTGTAAAGCTAACTCTAGATATGAGAGCGTAAATTTCTCAATTTTAGCTCTCGTCTTATCTAAAATTATTCGCATTCTTCCCGGAGCTTTGGGGAGCTTAAAACGGCTTTAGTCATGTGGATAATATTTCAGAGCTTATGAGCACAAAACAACAACGGTTGCTTATATTTTCTTCTTATACTTAAGATATTCTTAAGATTAGAGTTGACTTTTAGCACAACCTTAAGGCGTTATTGCATGGTTTAATAATAAATTTATCGACAATACTTGACTTACATTGTTAAGTTTTATGTAGTCTTTATAATATGAGGCGGCATAAAAATCTATAAAAACAGTAGCACGAAGAACATTTTGAGGTCAAGATTTATTTTATTTTTAATTTAGTCACTACGAGTACATAACTGTTTTTTTGCAATAAATCACCTGCCTGATTTTAGACGCTAATTTTGCGTGAAAAAAATCTATATTTTAAAATTTTTGATACACTTCGAAGCTCAAAAAACAAAGCTTATTTCTATAGTTTATTTTTTTGTTACGACTTTTTGTTTACAGCTGAAGTTACTTGCTTCTATAAACTTTAACTTACTTCTTCTACAGTACAAGTAACAAACAATTAACCTGAAATATTAATAAAGCGTGCCTAATTGCCATAAGCTTTTACAGCGTAAAGCAGCAACGGAATCCGAACATTAAAACACTAATAACTTTAAAGCAAAACCGGAACTTGTGGAAATTACTCCTGTTAATGCAAGGCAATGAAATTACAGACAGGAAATGTAATAAGGTGACACTGCAGAGTGGATACGGATGTCGTATATTGTGACAGGAAGGAGAAGCTATCGTATCATATTATACTAGGTAAAGACAAAAATTGGTTTGTTGGTTTGTTGGCTCCTCTTTCACACCTACGCATTTTAGCGCGCAAGATCGAAGATCGTAGCTTAACATCAGGCGAGTTATAGTCACACGTGAGCCAATCACATGTAAATAAAAAATAACACTGCGGCGGATGATCGTCATTTTTACAATAGTGGTAGTGTAGTCTCGAGAGTAACATAGGTTTCTTTTTATCATAAAACAAAGCAAGCAAACCCGTACTGCTACTAGTACTTTTAAGTTACAATGTTATATGAAAGTTGTGAGCTCTGGTTTCAAGAGATTTCGCGTGGAAAATGCTCACTCGAACACGATTGATTTACTAATATGACTGGTAACTTTGTTTTTAAGGTACCCATAATTTAACGTTCATAATGATCATCTTCTCTATTAAGATTAATACGAGACCTAAGTGTATTTTCATCATCCGTATCAGGTATCAGAAATACCAGCTAGCACATTACCCAGGCCGAGTGCATTCCTCATCACTGCATCACTGGGTGACGCATGCATACCTGCAACAAAGAATGCCTTATTATTAATTAGATAAAGGTTAAGGTACGAAGATTCTGAAATGTGTAGGCTAAAACAGAACTTACAAAAAGGTGGTGATTAAATTGCAGGTCTAAGTCGACAAAAATAACATGAACTAATAATGTAAAAAATTACATCGATACCTAGGCAATTTAAATATTTAATGATACCTACACCAAAATGGCTTTTGTTCCTATGACTTAGGTATTGAAAAGATTGGTGCAAGCTCCGCATATCTATCTCCAGCAGCAGTCACACCAGTAACGTTAGATCCAATAAACTAAAACACTGAACGCAATTCCTCCTTTTTCAATTTAACAAAACAATCTTCCCTACGCTCTCAATCTAGACTAGCACTTTCTTGAATTTCCCAAGTCTACTTTACGACACCCACTTAGCTTTGGATTACGGTCATTTCAGTTCTCTCGCAACTAAGGGTTTCCCGACTTAGGCCATTATGACTCGCCCAATAAAGCTATAACAGTTTCGCCGCTTGGCTGGAAAAAGTACTAAATATACATGAACTGGTATTCATAAACGTAACGGCCCCCTACAATGTCACGGGTACAAGACAGAGTTAAAATGTATCAGAAACAGGTACACGAGAGAAGCAAAACTTGATAGACGGGAGTCTTTGATCAGACAAGCGCAGAGATCAAAAACGTAACAGTCACTTTGCTTTTTCATTTGTAGAAAAAGTGACCCTGCGATCACAGAAATGGGGTAAATAAAATATGTACTTACTTTTAAAATATACGTGGAGTAATTAAGGATTATGTTTAGAAGACGTCAAATTTTATTCTAATTTTAACTCGTCCGGTAAGAAGCAATGGTTAAAAAGTCATGGCAAACAAATCGTAACAAACAAGTACTAAGTACCCATCAATTTAAGTTCGTTGACATTTCCTCGAAAGACGATTAAGTGGCGATTAACAACCATGTCAAAACCAAACCAATCAATGTTTTAATCAAGTTCCAGTTGAGACGAAGCAAACGTCACTCACGAACAGGACTAGAGAGGATTTACCGTCTCGTTTGCATAATTTCAATTATTAATAACGATAGTGATTATAACAAAGAACTAGGGAACTTGCCAGCTAGCCCCTTCCGCCAACAATATTGTTCCATAAACGAACAAAGACGTGCTATAATTGAAATTTGTATTAAACCCTCTGTAAAATATTCAATACTTGAATTATTTAAGCTATCGGAAAGGTCTTTGATGTTGGCCAGGTTCTTGAAATATTGAGTGATGTAACAATGTGAACGATTTCCATTATGGACGTGTCTGCGATTGTTGTGAATCACAAAATCTGGGATTGCAATCGATTATTTCTTCGTATCGATTCAGTTAGGGAAAAGATCGCCGCCATTTGGATAGTCTTTAGTGCTTTTTTACTGCCCGTTCTCACTCTCAATTTACCTAGAATTAGCCAAATCAATCGAAATATTTTTGATCAATTTCGCAAAGTAGTTCCGCTTTAAATAAAGTCATTCCATATTACACACCGGTCGAATCGATTCTTATTTATCAATAATAGAGATTCGCATCGGAAACTGGTTCTGAATCCCGAAAAGCAGGCCAGGTGGTTTGGCCATTATGTTAAAAACCTGACCCAAACGACAGGTGTAACGAACTTTATACGCAGTCAGCTGCAGACGAAAACTTTACGTTTTTTATCGAACTTATTGCATGGAAATAAGGTTGAAAGCTTCACGTATTCTGAAATAGGCTGTATAGTTGAATCTGTAGAATTTGATAGGCCTCGCAATGGGCAGATGGTCGCAAATGTGCCGCTTCGTCTCTCTCAATGTTTGCTCATTTAAAGTTGGTTATGGAGCTTTTAAGTTTTAAAAAGTTGGTAGTGTACATTTCCATTTATCTCAATTACCTTCCGCATCATTTGAACGTGAATGTTTTCCATTTTATTTATGAGTTGACGCAGCGTTATTTAGGATTCCATTTTCTGTGTCGATTTGATACGGATTGCAATCTCGGTGGTTTTTATTATGAAGCGTATACAATACAGCCTTCTCTATTTCTTCATTAGGGTATTTAGTGTGTTATTTAGATAGTTTTAAGGTCTATATTTGTGGGTGTACATTGGGAACATAAGGTGAGAAGTCAAGAGTCCAGTGAGTCAGCGCTATAAACATCTGGTCGGGTTTTTACGGTCGTGCATCAAATTCCGACCACAAAAAGGTCAAGAGTTGGATGTAAGGCGAGGTCCTTCACGTTATCGAGAATATAAATGGTCCTGTAGATGAGGAATCATTTGTTGAAGAATGTTATGTATCTTGTATGTTTTACTACTTATGTATAAAACGACAAACTACTTGAAATGTAAGTATTTAAGTAAATTCGTATGTATCTGGCAGACTCTCTGAAGCCGTATTTTAAATCATCACTAGATCCTGTGTCATGTTTTAAAACTACAATTTTATTTAAAAAAGCATCTAAATTTTCAGATTTAACCAGTGTATTAGCTTAAAATCAAAGTGAAACAAACACTAACCAAGCACTTAATGTCAGTTCAGATTTGCATAATCCTACACTTAGCTGCTTCGTAATTAGACTTAAAACACGTTGCTAAAAACAAACACACAACTATAGCGAAAAATCTAGTTCATTTGTGCAATTTGCCATAATCCGATTTTAAATTCCCGCGCGTTTTGCTACCGTTTCCTAAAGGGTTGGCTGCTATCTTTGCGACAAAACAAACTTTTAACTGGCAAGAAAATATGCTTTGAAACAGTTACATGCGAGGTTTTAGAACGGATAACAACTTTTTGTATTTATTATGGACTGTGTTTGCGCTAGTATTATATTATTTCATTTCTTACGTGACTGTCTCGAAATTATCTATTTTTATTTTTATACTAATCAAAAAAATAGAAGAATATATCTTAGCCCCATTTCTATAGGTTAAATTAAGAACTACAAAAAATCAACATAGAAAATATCTTGTAATAACATAATATCTTAAAGTCGTTTTCCAAAATCAGATCTCACATTTTCCATACATTAAATCACCGTTCACAAAAATAGAAAATCCGAATCGTTACTCAAACTAAGTAAAACAAAAGTCTGCAAATAAAATGTACTAGATTTGAATTTAGAATTTAACCTGGAATTTCCGTGCGAGATTCCTGCAATAGCAACCCTAGGCCAGTAATAAAACGACGCTTGAATCACCATTTCGTAGGTAAAAAATAAAATGCAAAGAGAGGTGGCGCAGAACTGCATATTGAGCGTTTAGCACGAAAGGACTGATGTTTCCTTTACTCAATGCGGTTAACAGCTTTGTGAGGTACCGGATAAATCTGCACTGAAATCTGGATGGGTTTATTTTGCGAGATGCAAAGCTTTTCATTGCGGTGTTAGATGGGTTAAATCCGTGTAGAAGGTAAAAGATGTATGTACATATAGTGTCTGTTTTTGGTAGACATACTACACGAAAGTACTGTTACACATTATGCTCTTAAATATTAGATACTAGCTGTGCCAGCGACTTCGTCCGCATGGAATAGTTATTACCATAAAAACGGTTCTAGTGAGTTAACCTTAAAAGATAGACATATACTGTTGCAGATATTTTGTTAGATCATTTCAAGAGAAATAATTCTTTCGTACATATTTTTTTGAAATGGTTTATCCAACACAAAAAGAATTTTTCAATTCCCACCAGTAGTTCCTGAGATTAGCGCGTTCAAACAAACAAACAAACATACAAACAAACAAACTCTTCAGCTTTATAATATAAGTATAGATAAATTATTTATCATCAACATTATCTCTTAGGTCACACTGCAGACCATGAGTACTAGAAAATAACACCAACACACAGTGTGAAACCTATCTACGTAGATACTATTTGACCAGTTAAAATTAGTTATTAGAAACACAGAAATACGTAAATATTTCTTGACACAAGTACCTACTTAGAGTTCTCTAACGTTATTTAAATTTACCTACATTCGTACCATATACATAATAATACATATATATAGCTTACACATACATATGTACATATAAAACGATATCAATTAAATACGAAGCGCAAATGTGTAAAGTAAACGTTGAATATTTGCTTAACAAAGTGGGTTAGGAATCGTATGATACATGGAAGAAATGTACCGTTACTTTAAAGGTTGGTAATGAATCGTCCAGTTTTAATGCTTAACGATATAACTGTTTGAACAGACTAAATGTTGATAGATTAGACTAGTGAATGTTTACAGTGAGATAGGTTAGGACAAATAGAACGTTTGTATACCTAAATGCTTATCCTTGAATTGTATTTCTTAATTACTGTAGGTCGTGACAACATTTCCTATTAAAATAAAGGGTTTGATTTTCTATATTGAATTTAACAATCTCAACTTCGCCTCTCATGCGGATCTTCCTTGATTCATCAGCCTGTTATCGTCCACTGCTGAGCATAGGCCTCTTTTCTTGTACGCCACTAGAGTTTTACTACGTAATTAATTAAATCACTCGGTTGGCATCGACTGTAATTCTTGTTTTTACGTGAAGCGCTCTTAATTTTATATCTACATATGGAACAATTTTACAAACTATGAAAGATTCAGTTCCTTACTGTTTTTTAACTAAACAAAACGTACCGCAAGACTTATTTCTCGGTAAACTTTATTATATCTTTATTTTATTTTTTGTGTAGTAGTCAAACGCAAGCCTTTCCCGTGTTAAAAAAAGTAAGTTTCATAATTGCTAAAGCTGAGTATATGGACGTTTTACTATAATATAAAGAAAATATTAGAAACCATTAAACCAATTGTATTAAGGCAAATAAAAATTCTTTTATCTTAAATTCTTTTATCATTACTTTCAATCCTTCCTAGAAACTCTTCCTAAATTTCCTCTTAACAGTTGGTTCCCATATAATATTCGCGGAAACACAACTTGTCTAGTTGGAATCTCTAAAGGTCACATCCCAACGCTGGGCAGCACTATTGGTGGTTCCTTGTAACATAGATTACCTAGGTATTTGCCAGATCTAGATATGACATTCCAGTTTGATCTAGTCACCATCGTATAAAAATATTCATAATGTAAAGAACTCTTATTTCTTGTCACTTGATCTAGGTCTATAAGTCAATTAGTTACGATATAGCATTTTGATATGATCAAAGCGCGATCCCTAGTACATTAATATACATATATTTATGGGGTGAATGGCCGAATAGTGACATTCAATTTGGTCAAGTTATGTCAAAAACCTTTAGAGCGGTTTAAAAACTCGTCACCCTAGTGGGGCACACTCATATTTCTTTACTTAGGTACTACGTATGTAATGTCTATGTAGCTATTGAATTTGTGGTATAATATGCAACATCGTTTTGGAGTAATCTGCGGCTATCGCCCATTCAAGTCCCAATGTGGAACGAACAAAGAGATAATCGAGTTTTCTTATTGCGCGAGCAATTTGGTACGGTAATAGTCGTTAGGGAATTTGCAGAAACGTTTATGTGCTTAAAACTCGAAATATGACGGTTTTGTGTACTTTATACCGGCTGTCCGATGGAATGAAGACTTTTGTAGCTGAAATGTATCTTTTCAACAAAAATATAGGCACTGGGCAAGTATATTATTTTTGGAGTCGTGATGGTGACCGCATAGATAAAAAAATAAAATGTGTCATCTATGGTTGTTGATATAATCCATTGTTTATTAGATTTGGAATTATTTATATTATTAAAAAAACTTACTTATGCATATGAAGACCGAGTAACCGACTTGTGTTTGTAATGAGAACATAATTCAATAAAGAACTCTTAAAAATCTTTTCTCCGAACTAATTTGTCGTACGTAAGGGCATAAAGGATTATGTATTCTGTGATAAAGGCAACAGAACGAAAAAAATAATGTTTATTAGGAGCTTATTGAAATAGGAATTGTTCGTAATTATATTTAATTTATTTTTGTACTAGGAAACGTAATGAGAAGAATTATTTTTGGATTGTCACCCATATTTTTTTAAATCTAGAACAAAATTCATGACAAATCATTCTAACATATGATCGATCATCAAACAAATTACACTACACTCAAACCAATATATTATATTCTAAAATGCTAAACACTAAATCTAGTAGTAGTCTATACCTTCTTTTTTGTTAATGTAGATTTGTAGCCTGTCAATTATAGCACTATCATCATCACTTAGAGATTTTTTTTTTATTTTTTTTTATTTTTTTTTGTATGTTCGTCGATCAATCCACCAACATATAGAAGTCGGAGATGTTGTCCAACAAACACTGATCACATCGTATTATTTGGAGGTGATGCCGAGGCAGAGCTTGCAGGGCAATCTGTGTTGGAGGGTGCTGGGCATTCTGCGGCGGAGGCCACATGTGACAAGCAGGGGCTTCATGTGATTGAAATCACTGATCTAGAGAGTACTGAAGTGAAGGCCAGTACAGAAATTATTGTGCCATATAATGAAAAACCAATAGAGACCTCTCCTATGCGGAGCACCCCTCCTAAAACCACACGTCAAAAATTCTTTTTTTCCTCCACAACCAGCAAAGGTACAATTATTTTTATAAATTTTTAATTAATTTAAGGATACAGTGATATTTATATGTGATATTATGGTTTTTTTATTTTACTCATTTTAGGTAAATTGAAGCGGCAATCTATGGCTGATGACCTCCAAGCATCCATCATTACCAGAAATTTGGCGATTGCAAGGCATTATGATGAAAAAAGAAAGCGAGATGAAGAAGTAGCTGCCTTAAAAAAAATTAAATTACAATTAGAAATTGAAGAATTGAAGAATAGACTGCCAAAATAATTATGTATTTTATTTAATTACTAGCCATTACTTATAGTTTTCATTCATTGTAATTTTTTTTATTGTGTAATTATAGTTAATTAAACAAAAAACTGTTTTATTCAATTTATTAGGTATAATATATCATTGTTTGAACATAGACTCAGGATGTAAAATAATTATTAATTAACATTTGACGTTCCAGAGTTTGATTTGTGGCATGATTATCAGAAATGTTCTCATGTGCTATATTTATGTTATAATTGGGAATTGGTATTTCTGGCTCCATATCACTTAGATTAAGCTGTCTGCAAATATTATGCAACACAGATGTTGCGATCACCACTGCCTGTATAGTTTCCAGATACAGCCTCATTTTAAGTGATAAAACTGGAAATCTTCTTTTCCATACTCCGAAAGTTCTGCAATAAAAATCAATTTGAGACTATTAGATGAGTGAAAAGTATTAAAAGTTAACCAGTTTATTGATATTTTATATGATGACATGATACCTTTCAATAGGATTCCTAGTTTTTATCTGTGCTGTATTGTAATTCATTTCATTGTTTGTTTGTGGATTGAGTAGCGGTGTCAACAAGTATGATCTGCATGGGTATGCACTATCTCCAAGTAACCATCGATCTCCATACACACCACTTTCACACTGAGCTAGAAAATTGTTTAAAAATTTTAATATCAACACATCTATATCTAAACTATTTTGGCAATTCTGGGAGTAAGCATTAAATTTAAGAAACTAATACTATGAGTTAGAATTCCATGCCATGAAATATTATTATATAAAATAAATTACCTACCTCGTAACTCAGAGTTATTAAATATTGTAGCATCGTGTGTGGACCCTGGCCATCGAGCCACAACATTCATAAATTTGAGGTTGGCATCACAGACTCCTTGGACATTTAAAGAAAATACAGATTTTCTATTTCTAAATTCTTCACCAATATTAGAGTCTGTTGAGAGAAGACATTTTTAAATAGCTGTTAATTATGTATTGTATTTGTTTTCAATTCATTTTTCATTCATCAACACACTTAAATTAATTTAATTACCTACTTGTAAGTATAGATAAGATGAAAACATAAAATATAATTATTATATGTACCTATAATAATAGCCAATAAATATGATACTTACTCGGTGATTGTATAAGAATAAATGTGCCATCGATTGCACCTAGTACTCGAGGAAATCCTGCAATTCTATAAAAGTCTTCTTGAGTGTTGTTATGCACATACACATATTTTGGATACAGCCTGGCAATAGCCTGAGATATGTTTCTCACTATACGAGATGCAGAAGATTTTGAGACTCCAACATAGTCACCTACTGATATCAACATTGTTCCCAATGCATAAAATCTCAATGTCAGTAGCAGCTGATGTAGAGGTGAGATTCCGTGGTTGCTGTAACAATGATATGAAAATAATATTATGCAATTTATTTTATATACTTAGGTAGGAAATGTATTGAACTGTTTAAGTATTATTATGAAGCACTTACCGTTTACAGGTTACTTTAATAAATGGATATATTTCCATTAGCAAATCGTTTACTGCAAATTTACTCAATCTAAACCTATATTCAAAATCATAATCATTGTATTTTTCTATATAATTAACACGCTCTTGATAACACCGGGTTTGAATGTTGTCATCGTCCGATTCCCAATCACTTAATTGCTCCAAAAGAGCAATATCACTAGAACTACTTGAACTTGAGTCAGACATTACTCGTATTTATGTAATATATTAAACAAAATCTTCCTAAATCGCTGTATGAAATTTGGTAATCCCTGAAAATCTGGCGATTAAACTTTACGTTACTAGAGATAGACAACCTCACTGACAGATAGCACTCAAAACAATATTGGGACGCGCCAAACGTCATTTTCATACAAATACTTATCTCTGGTTGGCTATCCGTCCTCCCATCGATAGATAGGAACCGGGGATAGAGTTGCCTATCGCCGATATGTTTATAGCGACGAAAAAATTAAAGATAGATAGATTTTTCTATCTCTAGTAGGGCAAAACTGAAGATAGGCATGATATTGGGAACGGCCGTTAGAGAATAGGCCAAGTCTCTTCGGTGTCAAAAATGTCTCAACTAATTCTAGTCAGAAAGGTTTTACCGCAAAAAATGAAACGCTAGAGACCTAGAATGGCACGAAAAATACTAATAAAGACCTGAATCCACCGCGGTGATGACTTACCGACCAAATATTAGCTTTACTTTTTGCACTTATTTTTCCTCAAACAATATTTTCAAAGCTTAGCGAGCCTGAGAAATTAAATTCAAAGCCACCGGCAGTTGGGCATTTATTGTATGGAATTTTAACTTTTCCATGAATATTACGAAAGTTTTGTTTTACAATTTTGAGAAGGTATCTCGTTTTTCAATGGACGTCATAAAGTCATAAAGATGGTTGAGAAAGAGAAGCAGATTGTTCTGGATAATTAAGAAAAGAAACAATTTTTAATAGGTATACAGTTTTTAAAGCATACAACACGTAGGTATATATATAAGATTTTTGAGAATATTAGAATTACTTTGATATATAATTCAAGCGACTAATAATCTACATACTCGTTTATGTATACATATGTACTTACTTACTGCGTATAAAAGAATGTTACAGAAAATATATTTTATGTAAGCACATATTTTAACACTAGCCTATCACACATGTATTATTGACATACCCTGGAAGCGTCAGTATCAGCAAATACCTGTCAAAGGCATTATAATGGAGACACCTAAGTATCTTTTTTACCCACACGAAAATAAAAATAGGCAAAAATAAATACCTTTGACCATTACATCGTTTGCGGGGGTCCCGCTTCAGATCAGTTGCTATCATCTTTATTGCCGAATACACAAATGACACATGATAGTTTTAAGTGTTCAATATCCGAACAAGAACTGATGACAATATTTTAGTAATTAAATAAAATACTTTTGATATCTTCTAGAACCAAATAATCCTATAAATATCCAATCCTATGCAGCTATTATTGTTCACTCACAGCACCAATCAGAATTTAAATAAATCGCGCGACTATATAGCATTTGGTTTATTCTCTTTTTTCAACTTAGGGACTTATATAAATATATGGCAGATCCATTGTATGTCCTATAATAATTACAATAATAAGTACCATAAAGTATACCTATCCAGGTTCATCCAAAGAGTAGTAAAATGAGGGAGTAGACTTTTCTAGATTTTGTGTCGGAAATCTTACACCAAAATGCGGAGTCTATGAAAAGGAATGTCACCGGTATCGGTACATATCGTCCCAATAGCAAACACAAGGGTCATGCGCCGCTGATAACCATTCAATAACCCGACGCTATCGGTTATGCAAATATGTATCGATGACGGAAATATTCTGTAACTGTCTGTATGGTTGAGGGAGTTGGTTAGATTACACGATGAAATTAATTGTTGTTTTTTTTTTAACTAGAACGGAATTGCACTTGGCCATAGATTGCCTGATAGTAAGCAAAGGCTATGGCCTAAGATGGAACGATGGATTTTCTTACATAATTTATATTTATAAAATGCCTAAGCAACGCTTAGTAGGTAACTGTTTGCTTTAGTAAGCATTTGTGCTATGTTAGTGAGATTTTTAATCACTTACTTTATGCTGTTTGGCACAGCACGGCAGTCGTTAGACCATGTCAGAGGCCCTTAAGGTGGTTTGAAAACTATGATTCCAGTGATGGCCACACTCAGACGAACTTACATTAGGTATGCCAGTCTAAATACGGCTTTTAAATAAGTCTAATACACACCAACAAATAAATATAACAAATAGAACAAACTAAAAAAAATTACTTTCATAAAGAAATGCGTTCCTCAGGCAAGAACGTTCCATCATATAATGCATTTTCCTACCAGACGGGACCATTCATTATGTTGCACTTCTTCTTCTTCTTATCAAATGAGGGCCATCTCTTTTGTCGAGAGTTTTCAAACCGCCCTAAGAGCCTCTGACATGGCTTAACGACTGCCGTACTAGCCTAACAGCCGGGACCTACAATTTAACATGTCATCCGACATAATGCACTTGATGTCCAGTAGCTTTCACTCTATCTATACGAGTATATCTCATAGTAAGTAGTACTATTATCATACAACAGTGCTCTTATACATCTAATTCCTAATAAAGGCCTTCTTGTCTAACAAGTACGTGATCTGGTTTGAATTTATCTTAATGATCCCTGAGGCGCCTCCATGCGTCGTTGTGATGAATACTGTCCTTGTTGGAAGAGAAGGGTGCGGATAAATTAGTTAATGTTTGTAGGTAGCGGTCAGGTAGGGATTTGTGGTCTAGCATGGGTGTTGTGAATCACTGGTGCACTTCATCTGTTTTATTTGTCACTATTGGACGCCGGCGGCTTAGCTCGCATTATTTAAGGTTAAAAAGTAGGTAGCCTATAATAATCCTAAGACCTTATTTTACCAACATCCAAAAAATCATGATGATCCGTTCAGCTGTTTTTGAGCGATGAGCGTTTAAATAAATAGACAAACAGAGACACAGGTAAACAGACAAATATCATAAAAGCGGCTGGAACGTGTTTTATAATCGATTAAATGTACATATATCCAGTCATTTTTTTTTCTTATATCTTCTACGTCTAACCTTTCAACTCTCTCCAGATTTATTACCTATATGTAGACTAGTGGATGCTCGCGGCTTCGCTCGCATTAAGAAGTAAAACTTGCATCCCCTATTTCACCCCTTTAAAAGCGGCGTTTCCAAAAATCCTTTCTTAGCGGATGCCTACGTTATAACATCTACCTGTATGCCAAATTTCAGCCCGATCCGTCCAGTGGCTTGGGCTGTGCGTTGATAGATCACTATATCAGTCAGTCAGTCACCTTTGAGTTTTATATATTTAGATAGATGTATGGAAAAAATCTGTTTATCGGTAACCAAGTAAGCAGGTTGGCAAGCAGGTTGGCTCCCAAGCGGTTCCGGCTGCTCGGTTTTGGAGTCAACATGCCATCACAACAAAATTTAATCATAATATGAGTAGATAGATCTTGTGATGTGCTTTGATAGGATGATGTATAGAAAAAAAGAAGAAAATAATAATAAATAACTCTAAGCAAACGCTTGTGTCGTGGGTACTAGATAACGGATATAATACTTATATACTTTTCTTTTGTAAATACATACTTATTATACATACAAACGACCAGACTCAACACAAGTAATTATAATTTTTTTTAAAGTACATAAATAGTTGTGTCATGCGGGAATCGAACCCGCGACCTCTAGATTAGAAGGCAGAACCATTTTTTTTTTTTTTGGCCCAGGAAAACCTATTACAGGTACCACCCAAACCCCGGGGAGGGCGGATGGTTATGTGGGAGTCTCCGCCCCACTCCATAAGGGCGGCATACCCACTAAAAACCTGGGGTGTTCCACCTCCGCATCGTTGGTCCAGGGCCACGAGAGCGCGATGCATACATCCGCAGCCCTGGTGATGCTGGCCCGTTACCGGGCCCCGCCTCGGGGAGCTTCAGCTCAACCCTCAATGGACGACGTGTCAGAACACGGGACACGTCGTGCATCCTGTGGGGACTCATTCTAGGGCAACAAGTTCCCCGACCTGCCACCCAGAGCCCCCAGGAGTCAGGCAGTCGCACGCCAAAGCGGCCGCCCTCCTCCAATGCGCCCTCTGCGCACGGAGTTCGGTTCCCGTGTCGCCGCTACTCGGCCGGTACACCGAACTCCTCTCGCCTCTCGGCGACCACCTCGGGTGCTCTGAACGAGCACCCAGCTCCGCCTGCACCGCGAGGTGCGGCGAGCTCCACGCCCCGGGCCCTACACCAGCCCTCTCCAAGGAGAGGTATAGGCGAGGGCCCCCACTCGATCGGACATTTAGACACAGGCTAGCAAGATCCACCGGACTGTGGAAGTTACTAACCTGTGGACGAGGTGCACCAGGCCTCCCCAACTAACCCCAAATCCCCATATGGAGAGATGAAATTAGTTGGGCTTACCCAACGTGAAGGTAGTCCGATCCACGCACCCCAGAAGGCAGAACCACTACCAACTAAGCTAACAGCCAGTCAAAAAATAAACATTTATAGAAAAACGTATAGGTTGGTAAGTAAGTTATGTACATAGAGTACTTTTGATACTAATCAAATAAAGAAAATTTCATATTAGTAAATAATAATCTAGGTAGTAGGACGAAATATACTATGACTAAGTTCACATATAATTTTTTTACCATTTATTTATTATTTATTTTGAATTGGTTTTGAACTACGAATCCAAAGAACGTTACCAACAAATCTTCAATATAAAAGATTCAATTTTTAACTCTGATTTCAAATCATAAAATGAAACATGAAATGTGACCATACTAACAATTCAGAAGTGTGTGTTGTTTTATTAAAATCCTGCGTTTGCGAGTGAGAAAATTATGTTAGTGGAACAAACCGTGAAAACAAAGTTTCCACAATGAAAAGTTTTAAATTAGATTTCCTTATTGACCATGTGACTCACTAATGATATTATATTAATTAAATCATAACACTATGTAAATAACAATAGTTTTTTTTGGTTAGTGGATACAGTTTTAAATTATTATTTATCATAGCAAACACCGGGACGAGCGGCGTACAAGAAGAGAGGCCTATGCTTAGCAGTTGGCGATATCAGGCTGATGATGATATATCTAAAGCCCCATATAAGCACAAAAGTGTTTTCTTTTGTTTTGTGAGTTCCGTTTGTTGTCTCTTTCACGCCACAACGAAGCAGCGTTTTATTATGGTTTTTGATATGTTGGTAGTATGGGGTCAAAAAGGACATAATATACGTTGTATACCAAAATAACAAACATCCGAGACAGCCACTATATGTTACTAAGTAACAAAGTCATGCATAGTCATAGTCATGTCTTCCAAAAGTCATGTCACAAAAGTTATTTTGAAGACGCGTCATACCATTTATTCTTTTCACTATTATTACAATTAAGTACATTCATCAAAAGAAATTATATCGCACCGGTACATTCTCACAAGAGTTTGTGCTTGACAACTACGCACGGACAAAATCAGAACTAAAAAGTTTTGACCAGAAAATGAATCTTGCTCATTTTGAATGTCAATAGGTGGCAGAAGGTGCTGCCGCCACTTGCGTTCAGTTATATTACAAGTATAGTTCTCTAACCATGACCTATAGAGGTCATTAAGCTTGTCTGAACTATTATTTGTATCCCAAAGTACGTGGAGTTCAAATATTAGTTATTTGCTTAACCGTAGTCAAGTTCAATAGGTTTATACGACATGTCTGGATACTGTTTACTTTTTTGTGGAAATTTTAACTTGGTATTATTTATAATTAAAGTAACAATTTAAAATTATATTCTTTGTACACATAACACAATAGATGCAGTAAAAGTTTTTTGTTTGATGTGGTATGAATGTAAACAAAAAACAAACGTTTAGCTTTAGGTAATTTTTAATTTAATCAAAGTACTAACTTACTTAATGAACAAATTCCAAAACAATTTGACGTCGTTTGTCAATCACTTAGTAAAAATAATAAGTATTCAATACACTGCTAAGTAATTACCATTTCTATAAAAGGTATCAAAAGTCATACAGCAAGAGCTCCAGTGGCCATATCTTATACCACTTCAAGAAAACGTGTAAAAAACTTCCTCTAGAGATAAGAGTCGTTTGCGAAACGATAAAGTGTCACTTTTACGACAACCTGTCCTCAGTTGCTTTAAAAAATTTAAAATAATGCTCTCGGAAAGTAAAGGACGTTTGCGCTGAGCTTTCGGTGGCTTTATTTAAAATTTTATAGCGGCATTTTGGCATTTTGCTCGGCCACAGTTTTTGTATAAGCAGATAGATATATAGATAGATAGAAAATTCCTGATTGCAACACACGAATTAAATTACAAAGAAAGGAAATAAAAATAACATCGACAGATCCGATAGCTATCATTTCGGTAAACGCTTATTTAAGGCAATTTATGTCATTTAAGTCATTTAGCTTTTCAAAATTTCGTCGGAAAAACTTTTCACTGCCGCTTTTCCTGGTGGTAAAGCTCAATTTTTTTATTACATTGTATAAAGTGATATTGTTAACGTTCGTATCAAATGCCGTAAAGTTTGAGATACGCCAATTAAAAAAAATAACGACAATGTGATATCTTATTTTATTTATCGGGAAAAAGCAATGTCTTCTGTATCAGAGGTTCCTGACGCCAGTTTCATCCAAGAATATTTTACACATGTTTTCTCCACATTTTCATCTAATAAGATATAGTCTAACAACCGCTCGGTCTTCAAAAAATGTGAAGAAATAAACTAAATCTATCGTCCATACTGTATCGCCGTATACCGTCAACAAAACAGATCACTTTGGATTACAAGGAGGAATGAAGCCTCATTATATATTCAATCCGCGGAACGCAGAGAGCATAAATCTGGCAAGGCATTCGTAAATCAAACTTTTTGTCTTCGAATCAATAATTCATCACTTACGACGACACGACACCGTATTCCGAATATTTGGCGCAAATCCATCAAAAATGGATCGCTGAAATATGAGACGCGCAAGACAATTCACGCGCTGCGCTGGCTGTACAAACACACAAACACAATACGGAGCTTAAAATATGAACGAAAAATCAATCAATCAATCAAATGCGATATACGATTGTAAATAAACATCTATTGTTATTAGACATAAGATAATTGCGTCTCAATACTATCCAATAAGTAAAAAATAAAGATTATGTATCCTTTGAAAGTATGTAAAATTTTCACTAGCCCATTTTTGCCACAACATTTTATACCTTGATCGTGTAAGGTCGAATTTTACAAGAAATCCACCAATCGCAATAGTAAAAATATGACTTAAGTACTTAATAAACATACATGTTTAAGTTGTTTCAACAACATTTTTAATTTTGTTTACCTAAATTCTAAGTTCCTAAATGTTCATATTTCAGTAGCCGCGAATGAGCAACGGAGCAATCTGTCAAAGCGCGGGTTGCGGTCCCACGGTTGTTTGTGGATATTAGACAGGAAGGGCTGTGAAGCCGCATGATGTATTTGTATACTAACTATGGTAGTACCTATTGTTGGCAAGAAGATTGAGGTCAATAGGACAGTTTCTTGGTAGAAGATAACCGTAAGATTGAAAAGAGTTTTCAAGCACGAACAGGAAACCTAGAGCTACGCTAACATTGACAGAAAAAATACTATAAATAAATAAATAAATAAATATTTTAGGACATATCACACAGCGCCATCTAGCCCCATACTAAGCTTACGCTTGTATCATGAGTACTAGATAACGGATATAATACTTATATACTTTTTTTTTGTATATACTTATTATACAAACAAACGACCAGACTCAACACAAGTAATTACAAATTTTAATATTCATAATTACTTGTGTCGCGCGGGAATCGAACCCGCACCCCTAGATTAGAAGGCAGATACTAAATTAGTTATATGAGGTTGGGTGTATAAATAGCTAAAGCAGTCGTTTATTTTTCTAGGTCTTGAAGCTTTCAAAGGTAAGTTTTCACGACTAATTCGCACAGTTTTTAAATTAGGGTAACTACACTTCTGATGTAGGTACTGATAACTGTAATGTAAAGTGTTTAAAAATCTGTCATAATTCTACTTAGTACGTAAAAGTTGCTTCTGGTTAAATAAACAAATAGTTATTTTTTAAAATTTTCGCTAACCAGAAATTCAAACACGCAGCAGACTATGATACGATTATATTTCCGCAAACAATTTAAGTCAATTACTCGCAAAACCACCCACAAAACCAACCTGTAGACGGCCGATAAAAGGCACAAAGGTCAAATAAACACTAGCGAAATAAAACATTCGAACCGACCGTAAAATAGAAGCAAACAACACGCAAAGCCGAAAACAGCAGGAGCCAGCAAATTGTGAGGACTTAACAGATTAACAAGTCTCACGTCCAGAATAGGGCTTTCCTCATATGCCTAGATGGAATTTTCGGGAGTAAGAGGAAGTATTTTTAATTACGTACACGTAAGCGCGGAGATTGTGTTTAATGTCGGGCGTCTGTGAGGTTTTAATGCGAATACAGGTATGTAGGGAGTTAATTATGAAGTTCGTGCTAGCTTTATAGCAGGGTCCTTTTTCTATTATTTTAGTTGGAAGTACTGACTCAATGTGTTATTTATTGCTTTATTCCTTTTTCACGTTGGTCATTTTGTGAATGAATGAAAAAAGCAATCACTGGTCAAATAATTACTCGGTGTATTAGGTACTTAAATAGAAGTAAACAATAAATATAGCTTTGGAAGTTGTTAAAATATTTAGCATTCAAACTATATTAAAATTTAGATATGTGTATAATTACGTAAATTGTTGTATTGAATTATGGATTCGTAAGTTATAAGATAATAAGATAAGATTTATTTAAGTTGACATATTGTATGATTACATACCTATTATTATGTTTGACATGATTTTAATAACAAAAATTTTCATTATTTTATTAATAAAACTAAACATATGTAACTTCTAAAATTTTATAAAAACTAAATGTTATAAATTCAATTTGACGAGATATTGTAATTTGCGTAGCATATTCTGTGATATTAGTACTTATACCTATACCTAGGTATATTACAACTTTACATTATCAATAAAGATTCTTTATTTTTATCTTTATAAGAAAAAAGAGACGAAAAGCAAATAGAAAAAAAATAGGAATGTAAACGGTAACCCTTGACATCAATTTGATTCATTTTCGCCGTCAAATAGAGTTTCGCAACCGATTGATTCCATCTATGAAAGTGAACGTGTTAATTACATTTTTTGTATCCAATATTCCAGTTGGAATTCCTGAAAACGCTTACCTACTGAAAGCGATTGAATGATTTATGCTCAACACACGACCTTTCTGAAGGGCGTGTTTTTAGATGTCATAAAGGATTTATGAGCTATCAAGGTCCTTGGTCCCTCAGCGAATAGTCACATGGGTATTTGTGCCTACATTCTTGGCTCTGGACGTAAATCTAGGTGAATAGGTTTTAGTCAGGACCAGGTAGACAGGTTTAGTTCAGGCGAAGAGTTAGAAATTATAGATAAACTGACAAAGTATTACGTTCTTTAAGTATTAAGGTTCTGTCCATACTAACTTGGGGCCGGATTGTGACACGAAACATGTACCTATATCTATCTTTATAATACTTTATTGTTTTCTGTATATAGCTTTTCTCACCAAATAAATTCACCACCAGGGCCTTACAATAAAATACATTTATTGGGACACGGAACAACTTCCGTGTCCCAATAAATGTATTTTATTGTAAGGCCCTGGTGGTGAATTTATTTGGTGAGAAAAGCTATGTAAACTTAAAAACAACACAAAGGTCAAACTATAATAATGAATTCATGAATATTGAACCTAATACCAAACACCTAATAGCACCCACTTTAGTATTCCGTAACATACGAGTAGGCCTCTTGTCTTGTACAAGAATAAGTCTATTCTCAGCCGTAGATGATAACGGGCTGATGATGATGATGATCTAATCCAGAATGTTTCATGTCAAATTCCAAGCTTTGCGATCCATAACCTCTCACGATGTATTGTACTCAAGTTCTCATCCCTCGACTAAAGGTGTTTCCAATTTCGTCGTGAAAAATAAGGCCGCGCAGAATTTAATAAAGGCAATGTAATATCCAAGTTGAAGAGTTCTCGACGAAATTGAAAATTAAGAACCACTTTCGCGTTACCGCTGTTCGCGATTCTCACCCACAGGTATTGTCTAATTTGGTTTTTCCGCAAACGATACCAGGCTTAATGTACTCGAAGCTGGTTCACAGTCAATTTGGAATGTTAATGTTTTTACTCTCGTAACGCTTTGTCGAAACGTTTAGACAAGGTTTAAGCGAAATGCGAATTTTCGAGACGGGTTTCATTTGATGTGATTACAAAAGATGTTTTCGGCGAAATTACAGGGCTGAGAGACAACTAAAATCTGGAGGTGGTGATATTTGGAACTCTGGGTGGCACTCAAACTGGAAATGTGGGTTTAAGTTTGGAGGAATTTTCAGCCATTTATAAACAAAAATCTTACATATGTACATGTTAACATTTTACGCTGTAAGTAGGTAATAAAAATAAAAAGTAACCACATACTAAAAAGTCTTGTAATATTAAAAGTAATTACAACCCCATACAAAATCACCCAAAACAAGAGCTTCATTTGTATTTTAATTAATCCCTTCCCAAACAGTCCTGCATCAAAATATCACAGACACTTTCTCAAATGATTGATAGCGTGTAACTTATGAAATTACAGTATTTTCAAAGGATTTTAAGCTTTATGTCGTAGGCAATAAGGGTTTAGTTGGCAGTAAGGGTAAATTAGTTTGTAATGGGAGTGACGTATGCGATGTCAGGGCTGCAACGGCAGCAAATGATGCACTTAAACATATTGCCGGGTGTGAAGGTAACAGATCCGGCGGGCAGTAATACTGTGGCAGGATTTTTATTTTTGTTTACCACCGCTGTATTCTTTTTCTTCTATCGAATGAGAGTGGCCAACTCTGGTGTCGAGAGTTTATCAAGCCGCCCTAAGGGCCTATGACATGGCTTAACGACTGCCGTACTAGCCTTACTGCTGGGACCTACGATTTAACGAGTCATCCGATCCACGGAAGCGCCCAAAATGGAATGCCACTTTTCGGTCAGTCATCCAAGAACTGACCGCGTCGACCTTTGCTTAACTTTGGTAATCGCATGCGATTGCCTCCGCTTGCTGAGCTACAGACGCTTCCGCTGTATTCTAATAAGTACTTCAATTCATCGTTTTGAGCTATCTTTTCCATTTGTATTACTATTTCCACTGCGATTTCTTTAAATTGTAATAGGAAGCAAAGTTATTTATTGTGTAAGTTTATTTAGAGAACATTGAATTTTATAAGTTGCACGCATTTTGACGTACCTACCTTACTAATCATACCTACATTATATTTTATTGTTGTAGTGAAGTTATTTCTTCAAGTATAAATACTATACATACCTAGTTACTGATACACATTTTTGTGCTAAAGACTTAATTTGTGATCCCATAAAAACAGTGATATTTTAAACACCTATTATCATATAAAAAATATCCGCAAACATCAGGATCTCTCGCCAGATTACAACCCTTACCAACCATAGGTACGTTATATGTTGTTTTAACAATAACGTGTGCAGCACTAATTGATCCTGTGGACACACTCGTAATGGATGGCGCTAATGCAATGCCAAGGTGATTAGGAACTATTTTATAGTGAAGAGAGTACTTACAAACCCTTGGTTGGAAACTTTGAAATCTGTGTAGTTTATATAGCATACTTATGTTATTAAAAAGACAAGACAAGAACACTTAAAGCCATGAGCGTTACATGAGAGACTAGAGGAGATCTTCAGAATGCTTTTAATTGTTAGGTGAGGTTAGTATTGTTTTTTTCTATACATAGAATCCCTAAAGACTTATTATTAGGTATTAGGTAATTAATTAAGATATTTTTTTAAAATTGATTTTTTTTTTTTTAACAATAATAATAGAGAGGTATTTTATTCCAATTTACATCACGTGTTTTACTATTGTACTAAAAATCCAATGACAAACTCGAATTAGTAGTAAAATTAAAGAACATTTGTTTGAAGTTACCAAAAGCAGTAATAAACATCAATTCCCATATCTCTTCTATAAAAAAAAAAAGAAAACTAGCTACTAGCCAACCCTCATTAATTAAATTATTCCATTAAATTCATTAAAGCGTACCATTTCAGATTTGTCACGCTACCCTTATGGTTGAAAAACATTATAAAAACACTATTTTATCAGGTGTGGGGGAATATTATTTTTTATGAATTCAAAGTGCAGTCGGCACGCACTAGACACATTAATATTCATTTGGTGATGACTAATAATAAGTTTAGTCGCACAAGGAGCAACAAGTTTCTAGTAAAACTAGTTTAAGGCCACGAAATTTCACATGAAAACGCTTTGCGCTTGAAAAAATGCCTACAGTTGCTTTTTCGCATGCAATTCCACGCCGTATTAACATGCTCTCAAGGGCGAGCATCGCGCGCATAGCTCCGGCGGACGAATCTTGTCCACACGCAAACAATTTTGCACAATTTGAGCACTTTTGCAGACGTTTTTGACGAAATAAATTCATATAAAATATTCAGAATATTCTCATTGTGGTTCTACTCATATACTCCTCTAAATAATAGCATTACCTTTTAGATATAATAAAATTGGTTTAAATTTCAGTACTACTTTTGGAAAAATAGGTGCAAAATATTTCAAAACACCTAAGTACATATTTTTCAAAAAATATAACTATCGAGCGAATTATAATCGTAATCGTGTTTTGGCGTCTTTTATAGTCTTAACACTGAATCAAAATTATATAAACTGAAAAAAATTTAGCTCTATCTAATATACTTCTATCTATTTTATTTAAATTTTATAAAATGTCGATTTCACACATCACCCCGTTTTAAGAAGATGGAGTAAGACCGCTATTACCGCGCTGGTGGAAAACAAGGGTTAAGGATGTGATTTATGTAATTGCACAAAAATGTGGAGTTGGGCTGGCCATATAGCTAGTAGGACTGTCACCGATGGACACGAAGATTAGTAGAGTGGAGACCATGGAGTGACAGGAGACCACGAACCCGCCCGCCACTACGATTGGAGGAGGACAGGTCCAAACAGCCGTGATTGGGAGGCCAAGGCACAAGATCGTGCATCATGGAAGCAATTGGGAATGGCCATTATCCCAGTAATGGATGTGAATAGGCTGAAGAAAAAGAAGAAGAGAAGAAAACCGCTACTCACCCACATACATGTATGTATGTATATCAAAAGCTCATCTTTTCAACTATCACCTATATGTGCGTAGGTAGTTACTAACACAAAGAGAGGGTAGAAACAAGATTTCAGACCCTCGATTGAAATGCGTGGTTATGTTAATGATTTCAAAGCTATCAAAGTTAATTAACTGAGGCATAATTTAATTAAGCGAGTATACACACTTTGCATTAATATTTAATTAATCTGGTTGAGAGAATTACGAAGGAGATGTTAAATAATAAATAGCTTTTAATGTATAGTAATCATCTTTCTGGTGATAAAGAAAGTCATTATGTAATTCAATTTTATTGTTAAGTTTCAATAAGAGGAATTTATAATGCTTTGATTAAGGAATAGGGTCTATATCTCCATTATTTTTATTATCAATCCAAAATCCACAATTTTACACAAAAACTGTAACTAACAATAGGCAAAAGCAACAAACCACAAATACAACAATTCCACCAACATTTCCAACACTAAAACCAACAAAGGACGCTTCCTGCGAACGTTTATCGGATAAAAGCTTTAAAAGTGATCGCGGGAAGCATGCGACCGAAAAATGGGAAAGTATTGAAGTAAACAACTAGAGGTTATCGAGAATGCATTTTATACTTGAGCCAAGTGATCGCAGCCAATGTGGGTGAATCCATTAAGACAGGGTTGTCTTTATAAAAGCTAGTTCAGTGGTCTACGTCCACTTTGAATACTGACGCACCCTGGTTCGATTCCACACCTACACAATGACGGTATTTGAAATTGTGTGTGGATTCGCATTTTGACTGCAAACTAGTCAAAATGCTGCTGCCGTATATAAAAAAATGACAAATTCATGAAATTGTTACAAGCCTATTTTTGAACGAATATTTTTAACTCGATATTACCAATTTACATATTTTACTACCTTTGCTACCAGTGTTGAACATAAATTTCCCAAACTACCCACATAAACTGTTACAAGTACTTACCGAATCATCATAAACCCACAGTCATCTAAAACTAGCCAGATATCTCGAGCCCCCTCCAAAACAGCTGAAAGACACATCAGCCGAAAGTTAAACCGACCCGACTAATCTTGTCCCATCCCTAACGCATAAAACCCCTATTAAGATTTTTGCCAAATCCTCAATTTTCCTTCGACAACCCTAATTACGACGCGTCCTAAACTGGTCGGCAATGGTCGATATTATGAAGTTTTGATATGAACTTGTTATTATATTGAACGGAACGTAAAAGGAAGCTGTTCTTGTGCACGTAAACCGGAACGAAGCGCCCGTAGCTCAGCTGGCTTAGGTATTCGCACGCGATTGCCAAAGTTATGTAAATATCAAATCAGTCAGTTCTTGGAAGGGTTATAATAAAAAAACGCTTTTCATTTAGGCAGCCGATAAGTTAAACAGTAAGTTAACTTTAAACGGTATCATCGCCCTATAACTGAGTGCACTTTGTAAGATTTCACAAATGGCAAATGTTACCCAATGACCAATCTTATGAAGTTTTTGTACTTCTTTTGTTTACTCGCGTAATTCAAAGAACCCTGAACGTAAATGGAAGCTCTAAGAGGACGTAAACCGTAACGTAAGAGCTGATAAGTGCAACAGCAACTTCCCCTATCGTTATATTTCCTCGTTGATCCGGAAACAGACGTTTACTTATGCTTTGTTAGGAATTGTATTGAAATAGAGCTGATATGGGATTTGAAATTGTGCTGGAGCAATATGCGTATCGGAAATACAATTTAAGTCGAGAGACTGGATTTGCTTCTTGTTTACTTCGTGTAGGCCATTTTGTTTTTGTTAGCATTTTGCACATAAATAAGATTTAAATAAGGCCGTAAATTTACTATAACATTCACTTAAGTACTTCTACTGTTATACGTATGTTTTTTATTTTTTGTACAACTCAATTTTCCTTGATTTTCGATATTTTAGTATGTTAGTATTTTTATCAATATGAAATAATTAAATCGGAATGAATAAATGAATAATTTTAGATATTTTAACAATATTATGTTGCCGGCATAAAAAAACGCATACAGAAAAAATAAAAGAAAGGAAAGGAAGAAATTTGCTTTTATTTCTTTCGTTATACTGGCTTTTAATCTTGCCTTAAATCTAGCCAAGCGAATAAAAAAGGCTTTAGCACTAAATAAACTCATTATTCAGTACACATTAAATTAGTTTTAGTAGTTGTTAGTTTAAAACCAAGCAAACGTAAAAATGCACGAGGAAGTTTTATTACTGCTTTTCTAATTTAAACAACCATAAGTTTCCCGTTATATACGACTTACGGATTGCTAATAAAAAAAGAAAATATATGGCTTATTTCCTTATTTAAATAACTGGGTTTACGTATTTAAGGAAAATTAAATACAAAGAATAAGTAATAAAAAAAATTGCTAATCCAATACATGAAAAACGTTTTAAAAATAATTTTATTTGGTACGGAAATTTCAACAAGTGTTAGACATATTTTATTGATCCTTAATGTGCTTTAGACTTTATATTATCTTAAGCAATTTCTAACGGCGTCAGAGGATTCACGTTATTGTACAATATTTACGTCAAATAAACGAAAAGTCACAATTTGAAAATGTGCTAGTTATTTGTACTTCTTTCAAATCTTTTTATATACTATTATAGGATTTGTTTGTAAAAATACAATATATTATTTTGGAGTTGAACAAGACAAAACACGATTTCCTCTTAACATATTAGGAAAATGATATAGTCAAGAGAATTCCTACAAGAGGCAGTCTAATGAGAAATTAGGCGCTTATATCTTCCTAATGCTGTTCTGACGTCCACATATATTAACTTAATCATAAATTATTAGTAGGTCGATAATGTCTATATTGTACGATATTGTACTCCCGGTCAATAACTATGTACGAACCAATCAGGCGTGCTCTCTTGTAATAAGATGATAATAATAATTAATTAATCAGTGATCCGTCTACTTCTCTAGTTTATTGGATGTTCTAAGAAACACTGTTGACGAAATTAAGACGGAATATGTTCACTATACGATACGTTTATATATATTGGTATCAATAGGAATAAGTATTGTTTCAATGATCAGAATAAGCGCATCAAAAGCATTCAAAAAACAAATTGAATTAATATTGCACTGTGATACAAACGAGAATTAGGATGAGCGAGCTATCTTAAAACTTAAGTACTTACTCAGGAACAATAATAAACAGAATTTTGATATCATGTTTTTAGTAAACGTTGGCAAATTTTATTTATCTTTTTTCAAATATTTGCTGTCCAAAAGCAATCAAGCACTCAGATTCTTGTATTATATCATCGGTGATTTTTACCTGTAACAAAAAACAGACACTTAATAAAACATGTAACGTTAAAAAAGCAGACGAATATTATTCTAGAAAAAGCGCAGGTGTATATTAACACCATAAGCTTATTACAATTATTTCTGACAGACAGTTAGTTATTCCAGTCATTTTTAGCAAAGCTATTTTTATTTAGGTAGAAAAGGGCCTTTATTCCGAAAACGAACGAAAATGCGTATCGAATTCTATTTGATTTATTAAGGTGCCTTATTCGCTCTTGAGATACTGACGCTGCAAAATGATAATAAGAAGAGAAGCATATCAAAAATAGCAATATCGTAATATAAACGTACATCAATGAAACGGTATTATATTATCTCTATTATTGCATGCTCGAAAACACGTAAAATAACAATACAAATTCAAACCAAAGTCCATTCTAACCAAATTTCTCTACAATAGAAGTGAATTGCCTGAGCAGTAACAAAACAAAAGATAGCCGCCCAATGACTGCAAATTAAGTGATTGTTGCCCAAAAAGGAATTTAACGACCGAAAATCGCGAGCAATCTCTTCTACTTCCCTCGAGATCAAAAGTGGGAAATAGGTATCGTTCAATCGAAAATAAGTGCGTTTTCGCGTAAAGTGCTCCCGCTAAAATATATTTGGGCTGTCGAATAATAGCCAAAGGGTCTTGATATACAGTCCATTTAATGTCGTAACAATATGAGAGCAAATGAAAGTAATCGTTCCGGTCTATTTGGAGGCGTGAAATTGCTATGGGGTTGATTGCTGATTCAATGAAGTGTGCGCCAGGTGTAGGGGGTTTTTGCTTTTAAAAGAACAAAGAAAAACATATTATTTACATTTGAATTTAGAATTTATTGCAGCTTGTCGCATCACTTTTTTACAGAATGACAGTAAGTACTTACTTACACATTTACCGTTTTAACATGTGGTTATTTTTTTGTAATGTACTCAAACAAGCTAGGTTTAATATCTCCTGCAATTATATAAAGACAGTAACATCGTTTGTAGCGACACCACCATAATACACAAATATCATACAATTCTACAAAAGTAAAAGTCAGAACAGAAAACAGCCCGTAACTTTACAACTTAATTTTTATCAGCAGAGTAAAGAGCGGTACATGACTTACGTCTATTGAGGCGCATTGAAGCGCGAAGAAAAATGTGTTGTCAAATAAAATGTCGAACAATCTTCCCTAAAAATATGTTTTTCTCCACTTTGTTTCATTTTTACGACTCCCAGAACTTATCAAAGAAACCTGCAGATACGCATTTGAATTGAGAAAAAATTATGTCGTTCAGTCAATGACAGCTAGTATTTTTATGTCCGACCATAAAATTTATGATAGGCGTATTTGACATTACAGATGCAAAGGGAATAAAAAATGTTTTATGTTCGAGGCTATCGAAGATTGGGACGTTCGACATGCCAGTAGGTACTTTAAGTAGGCTGAGGTATCTTATACCTTTGAGCCGTCTGGTAAAGTAATCATAGAAGTGAAAAGATAAGGGGACACATAATGATGATATGACTTCCTGAATAAATAGAGCGAGAACTTACTGTCACAGCTATTCGTCGCACAAATAGAAATTATTGATAGATTTAATAAAAGCTACGGGATCGTACAAAATAATTTACTTAAATTAGTTTTACTTATTTTTATTAAAATTGCAATATGTAGACACAGGTGTTTGACCAACCCATGTGGAAAATCCCAGCTGGATTAAAAATCGAATAACTCTAGAGTTCGCCACTCTCACACAAAATGTTTATTTACAGCTTCTTAATTTTTCTATTTATAAATGATAATGATAATGATGCCCTAATTTTCGAGGTCGATTTTCGACAGTCACCACCAACATGATCTGGCAATAATCCTCGCGTGCAAATGCTCTTTTTGCGCTTCACGCGATGTACGGATAAGCTCACATTCCCGACACAGTGAAGAACAGTGAGAACACGAAATCGGGACAAAAAATACTATATGTTTACTTGAGAGTATATCCAGTAAAGATGTGTGGATATTAACGATGCGCGGTAAGATTATTATAGAATATATAGCAATAGCAATTTTTGTCTAATTGGAAAAAATGTTGTGGCAGTTGGTAATATATAATCTGAATATATTAACGACCCTTGTTTAAAAGATAGCTTATAATATAATTCTAAACTAAAGACTACGATTAAAGCGCATCTCTCTTTAGACATTACCTCATTTACTGAGGGCCAGAAAAAATATTTAATTTCTTTCGTCAGGATCCTAGTACCGTATCAATACAACTAGCTACAAATTAAATATAACCTTAATCACGCTACCAACAAAAAAATTGATAAAAAATTTATAAAAACAAACAAAATACTGCCTTCATACTCTTCTGTAGCCTAGTTTGAGCTCTAAGCCGCGGCTTTGTCACCCGAGGCTTGGCATGGAATGTGAGGCCATTTTGGAAGCATCACACCATTGCACGGTGCTAACCTAAATCCTGTGTTTTAGGCGCCGAATTATGGTTATTGTACGTATTTCATCTGCTTTTATCGAATTATTAACAAGCGCGATAGGCCGTAGATTACAATGTTAACATCAGGTGAAATGTAGTCAAACGTGAGTCTATAAAGTGTAAATAAATGTGGGTTAATATTTTTTAAGTTTTTAACTAAACCATTAAAAGTAATGTCTATGTACACGTGCTAATTTTATTACAATCTTTGGTTATCAAATGCAATTCAGCTTCAGTAACATGTTATGTTGCTCGAGTCTGATTTTTTAAAACACATGGTAGCAAAACACTCATCGATTTTACGAAAAACGTTTCGTAAAATAGGGAACTAGGTATATTTTATTTTTCCAATTTCTATGACATAACACCGTCCATTCATATCACGTCACCTTGCAAACGTCATGTTTCCCTCTTCAATAAATCGAACGCATATTTCGTTTATTACCTTTTATTTGTGCCAATTGTATTTGCTTCCGCCCAGCTGTTAGTTATTACAAACTTCCCCTTCAATATAAACTCATATATTTACACTACATCTTATATCTTATATTATTTCAGCCATACTTTACGAGGAAAGATTAGAAAATATGAATTAGGTTTAGTTTATTCATACTGTTTATTCGCGAAACCCCAAGTTTGGTTTTCGTATGTCAACAAATATGTATCGAAAAGGGTCCCGAGGGTACAAAATTTTTACAGAACTAATATTTTGTATCATCCCACTATATTGTGGGGTTGCGACCCTCCGCATTAATAAAAGTGCAACTTGAATATCTTGACGTATGAATACAGAAATGTTATATTGTGTTTATTCGAGAGGCTTTTAGCTTTTTACGTGCGTGACTTTCATAAAAAATTATATATCATTTCCTAAAGCTCAAGGAAAAGACAGCAAATGATGAGAAAAGATTATAGTGCGACTTCACTATGATTTATTCTTTTTTCATGCATTCTAGATTTATTTTGGCATGCATTAATTTTGGAGAGTTGCCACTGCGATAAATAAAACATACTAACTCCACAAAAGATAATGTTCAAAGCTAACTGCAAAGGCGTGTAAGCATATTTATGTACTTATGGAATAAGTTCACATTTATTTTCATTGCTTGAATTCAATCCCGGTTTTGATTTGGCAGCATACTAAGTACTTATGGATAAATTGTTTTCTTTAATAAATTAATAAATTGGATTCAAAGTTAAAATAGCCTTTACAATAATACATATGTACATAAGTATTAATAATAAGTAAGTACACCGAGTTTTGGCAGAACTAAAAGCCTCAGGGAAGGCACATATTGTTAACTAGCTGTGCTCGCGACTTCGTCCGCGTGGAATATTATTTTGGGTATCATATTTATTTTTACAAACAACCTCTTCAGCTTTATAAATTATAGCTGTTACCTACGACTTCCTGAACCATTTTCGCAGCGCATGCAACGGAAAACCCTCAAAGATGAATAATTTTCCCCGTTTTTTCCACATTTTCTGTTGTTTCTTCGCTCCTATTAGTTACAGTGTGATGTTTGTTATATAGCCTAAAGCCTTCCTCGATAAATGGTCTCCTCAACACAAAAATAATTTATATTTTCTACATACTCGTACAACTGCGATACGACGAACGCATTAAGCCAATTATCTTTTTTTCTAGGATGTGTGTGAATTTCTTGAAAGTTTTATTGACAAAGCTAGGTAAGTTTATATTGAAGTTGTCAGTGATATGATAATAGGTGTTCGTAGAAATATGACCTCAAATACTCGTACTACTTCTAGTACGTATGTTATATACGAACTAACTCGGTCAGAATTTCCATTAATAAACCATTAATAAATCCTAAATTACAGGTTAGTTTATTTTATTGTTAGCATATCTAAGAGTATTGTAATTTATCAGCCGCTTTAGCTAAAATCTTAGAAAATCTGAGCGTTATTGCTTTCGACTGGATTATATATGTACCTAGGCCTAATGTAAACTGGTAAAAATGATCTCGGAACAAAGCAGGTTAAAATCCTACGCACTTGATTATTTTAGCTCACATTAAGACTTACAATTTTCATTTTCTGCATATATTTCACATTGATATTTACTTATATTAAATCTGTTACTAAACATATTTAAACAAGATATTAAGAAAAGGTTTAAAGAACTAAACTGCGGTGCAAGTGCGGAAGTTTTATCCTATCGACGTCGATTAGTTTAATTCGATAACTTTATCTATATTTTGCAAGTGCCGAAGTATGTTTAGAGGTAGATAAATTGATTGATAAGCCTCGGTAAGCTTTAGTACAAATAATAAAAAAAGATTGGAGTCGTTCACTCTGGTAAATTAATATTTCAAAATGATTTGATAAGTCAATGTCAAAAACACGAAATTGCTTATATCAATGTCAAATATTTTTCCACAACACTGGCAAAATTGCGGCAATACCGCAGAAGCCATTTAGATAGTTGGAATTTGAACAAAATTGCTCAAATTCTTCTCTTATAATTCTTTCACGATCTTTAGACAGAGTTTATCAGTATAAAAAGACGGAACCTCCGAGGTAAGTAAAATAAAACTAAACTATTATTATTATCTTGTCCTCCTTTAGCGCCAACGCAATCACAAAATCCATTATTTATTAAATGAGTAAACAGTAAGAATGTTTATTATCTAAGAAAACCAAACATTGTACTCGTAGTTATCGAGGCCTATCGTCGTCAATTTGAAACCTGATGAAATTAACCGATTTAAACAACTTCAAATGTCAGTGTATCGATTTCATTCGGTCTTTGACGGTAAATTTATCATAGTTACCGAACCATAGACAAGGTGTAGATAAGAAAAGACAGCGTCGATAATATTCGACAAAATCGAGTATTATCGAATTTAGCGACACGATAAAACTTCCGCACTTGCACTGCTGAGCCTATAATAAACAAGAAGACAATACAAACAGAATACACAGAACTACTTATAATTGGTGTCCGATGACAGTAGTTATAAAAACTTGAGCTTTGATTGGGCACTTATTATAGCGTGTTAATTGAAGTTCTCACACTGATGATGGCAGGTCAAATACAGTCAATATTGTGCTTTAACTTTAGGCTAATAAGAGTTAGAATTGCCTGTATTTTAACGTGGTGTCAACTTTTGTAAAACAAGCTCGCTTGTAACTTCTCTCGTGTTGATTGTCCCACAGGAGTTCTGCATTTATGAAATTCAATGCTGTTGGTCAAAAGTAATTATGATTGTTTTAATATGGCAAACGAATGTTTCGTTTTATTAAGTAGTTTATTAATTTACACGTTTTTTTAAACAAGAACATTACTCGTAAACCTCTTTTATCACGGGTCAAAATTGACCAATACACTATCAATCAGAAACAACAAAGAGTAAATTGACGTAAAAATCCAGACCTTTGTAATGACAAAAGCCACCGGTGTAAAAAAACAGCCAGGAAGTATAAACCGGAAGTCATTGACCTAAATACCGGTGGGTCATAGGTTTAAAAATACGCCATACATTGTGCATTCCCCATACATTAAACATGGGGTAGAATAATAAGAATAATCTAATACGTAATACGTCAAACTTGACAAGCAAGGCCAGGGTTCCGTACGCGTTCTCTGATTAATGATCGGCTTAACCGCGGACCCCTGAAATTAGTATTGCTTGTTTAATTTGTTTAGGGCTTCTTTTCGAATTTAAATTACATGGTGTACCTATGTTAGGGATTCGTAGATTTTTGGAAACCAAGCAATAAATACAAACGCTTATTTAATTAAAAAAATATTTTTACACAAAAGGTTGCTTTGTTTGCCTATAGCTATGGCCAGTTTCATTCCAGAAAAGGCGTGCTCAACCTTCAGCCATAGTGTTGTTTAAGGGAAACTAGAGGTCTTATACCTGACTGTCTAAGGAAGTTACTTAGCACGCTCAGCATAGAAAGACTGAAGTCTATATATCTATACTAATATTATAAAGCTGAAGAGTTTGTTTGTTTGTTTGTTTGAACGCACTAATCTCAGGAACTACTGGTGCGAATTGAAAAAATATTTTTGTGTTGGATAGACCATTTTTGCGGAAGGCTTTAGGTTATATACATCACGCTGCAACTAATATGAGCGAAGAAACAATGGAAAATGTGAAAAAAAACGGGAAAAATTATTCATCTTTGAGGGCTCCCGTTGCGTGTGCTGCGAAAACGGTTCAAGATATCAAAAAAATATATGTGTAAGAATTATTCCTCTTGAAATGATCTAACAAAATGTCTGCAACAGTATATGTCTATCTTTTAAGATTAACTCACTATAACCGTTTTTATTGGTAATAACTATTCCATTCGGACGAAGTCGCTGGCACAGCTAGTTAAATTATAAGTGTACGATTTGGCATAGCTGTTAAGTGCACTTTTTTTTTTACGAGAAATGGGTTTGCACTTGGCCGTAATTCGCCTGATGGTAAGCAATCATTACGGTCTAGGATGGAACGTGCTTACCCAGTAAGAACCGATTCACTCTCGCTTTGAAGATCGCAAGGTTATATTCCGCGGGGAACAGGGAGTCAGGCAGGGAGTTAACTGCTAAATTGTGGAATTTAGCAGTTCGCACTATAAAAGTGGAAGCAAAACGCTTAGTGCGAGTCTTGGGAACTTCCACCATAAACCGGTACTTATTGTAATTGAATGAATCTATAGGTACATAATGTATAATAAAGCTCAAGAGGGTCAAACATCTGTACATATGTAGAAGATATTCGAAAAAAATATTGGTTGGGTATACTTTAAATCAATAACACGTTTCTGAAGTTTTAAGATTTTTTGTCAGTTTATTTAAACGCTCATCACACAAAAACTGCTGAACGGATCTTCATGATTTTTGGTATGTAGGTAGTATGAGGTCCCGAATACATTATACGTTACTTTTTATCCGCCAATAGTGCGGGAGAAGCCGCAGGCGTTCACAAGTAAATAAATATGTTTAAAAATCCTTGTACATTTTCTATTAATTCCTACCTTTCTATAATTATACTCGCACATATTATCAAGTGAGCAGTAATTAAACATCGCTCACTAAGATCAATCAAGTAATTAATAGCCCCTTCCACGTATCTACTCAATTCGACCTAATTATTATTACAAACTACATTACAGACTGGCTAATACTAATTACGAGAACGCACCAAGAACCGACCATTATTCATGTAATAATTATTGGTTTATTAATTAATTCCTGAAGCGTCCGTGGTTTAGATGACAGTTTTTGTTCGATGTTGTTAAAGTGGGAAATTGTTTTAGCTATCAATCTTTGCAGAAGTAATCATGCAAAATAAAAATAAGCATTTACATAATACCTATATCTAGAAGACTTTTTTGAATCGTATAACCATTAATAATCTAATACTTTTAGTTAAATTCCTGTGTCTCAGATGCAGTTTTTTTTTGACGAGTTAATATTGTAAAGCGTTTGTTGTTGTGATCAATCTTTGAACGAATGACTATGCAAAATGAAAATATTTTATTTAGATCTAGAAGAACTATTATAGGAAAAATAAAATAAAATAAAATAAATAAATTATTATTCCGTGACATTGCACTGTAAGGCATTGTAAGCCCCAAAATCAGTCGTAAAGCAGCAGTTGATAAATCATCTCAAATACGCTTGGGCCAGTCCAAAAATAGTAGTCAACAAATTCGCTATTCCCATCATACTAAGTTATTTACACACTTTAATTAATTCCTCAAATAGATTTAGATTTGTTACAAGCGCGTGCCTCCCTAACCGTAACGAGATTACGTTAAAACGAAATCCATAACCAAATATTAAATTCCTTAGTTTTAATAGGGTTTTACACGAACGTATACATCATACGGGGCGAAATCCCATTTTGTAAATGCATTTAAGCTCAATAAAAGGGGATTTTTGGGGGCCGAGTCCTAATCAAATAGTTGGTTCGGAGTTATTTATGTGAATACAGACGGCTGTAATAAGATGTGGGGCAGTTTGCACCCTCCTGCTTCTGTCATCGAGGGTCGCAGCCGTATATAACGCTAATAAGAATTTTATAAGAAGTGCCTACTGACAGTGATGTCGTAAGACGTAGAGCTAAGTTAGGTAAGAGAATGGCCGGTTCAATAAACAAAGATTTTTTAGGTAGGTAACACAGATTTTTTTAATACAATTGTTTCGTAAGTTACGAAAAAAATACCATAAAAGTTATGTTTTCCAGGTGGCCGTAGTAACCACGCTTGCAAGCATTTATTATCGAAAAGTAAAAAAGATTGGCATTATAAATACAAATACTAAACTAAAATCCACTAGTGACGTCGTAAATAGCAGCGTCAGACAACTTGAAACCTATTTTTCTTTTGTTATAACTACTCATAAATGAATAAAATAATAGACACGACAATACATTGAATTTTGAAGTCTATTCTATATGCTTATCATTGCTACGCCATCATTACTAGAAACTCTGTCACAGAATAGAATCAACTTGTTTATATTTTGAAGAGGGTGCGTATACTTAGTAGGCGTCTATTACTTACGCTAATAAAGTTACAACTTTATTTGAGGCTTAATTTTGTTTTGTATTTTATTTGATTCTATTGTATACAAGTAAGAACATTTTTAAGACAAAATTGGTTTTTACATAAAATTAAATAAATAAAAATTACAACAAACGTATTAGTCTGATGGAACGAATATGCTTGACCATTCTTGCTGTAGTCTTAATTAAACTTAAAAAACCGTTTTTCTGTAGTTGTTCGATTACAAAGTAAATGACAGAAAATAAAACGGACATCCAGTTTTTACATCTACATTTTTCTCCTCACTTAATAGGAAGAACTAATGAGTTGTAAAGAAACTAGCCTTGCTCTAACGAGAGCGGATTCCGAACAAGAAATGTGTCCGGTTTTAATGCGTCATATGAACTGGTTACAAACCTTGTATGGGCCTTTTAAATTACTTATGCTAGTATATGTATGATTTTTTGTGTAATTCTAGAATACTTAACAGGAATTTTCCGTAAAAGGATCGCAGGATGTTTCACAAATACGGAAATTAATCACTAGAAAATTGAATGCCAATCCAAGTAGTCGAAACTGATATATTTGAATGAATGATACGATGATAGTTTAGTATTTTACCACTCAGCTGGGCGCTATTACAATATACTATATAGTCTATAAACATGTCAAAGATAATCACACCATTATGTGGATGAAATGATTAAAACTATTCTACGGTGGAGTTATTATCTTCAGTAATAGGACTACGACACAAGGAGGAAATGAACTAAATAGCTAAATTAAATAATCACATAGGTAGATTAAATAATAGCAAAACATGTAAAGCAGTAGCCATTAACGTCCCGTGACAAACATTGCCATAGGTCAGTCGACATCCGTGCGCCATAATCCCGCGCTGTCAGATTCGAACGCCGCTAAAAAGCAAAGCGCATAAAATCAGCCCAGATTGCCTCCACACATTTGACGGTTGACTGAGTGTTAAATTCAAATAAAATGTCGCCGTAAAAGTGTTACTAATCTCATGTAGGATGGCGGTCACGTTTGACCGTAACGGCAAACGCGAAGAGTTGCTTACGAAGTCTCTCAGCCACGTACGTTGCAGAACGCCTGAGATTGCTCCATCCGCCATCTTGGTTTTAGAATGCGTTTTTAAATTCGGATCTGGATTTAGAACGCCAGCTCTGTGAGTGCATCTCATAGGTTAAGTTTTGCTATTGCCATAGAGCTGTAAATAATGATGATCCTTGATTTAATGACACTGTCATGTAACTGTAATACGGATGAACTTACACGTAAGTACCTATATTTTTAACATTGTAAGTTTCATCTACAACGGTTCAACAGTTTTTGGCATAAGTATAAGGCTGGTCTTATGCTGACAGAATAATCACGTATCATAACTATTCTTACGTACGTACTTTCATTCATTTATATATAGGTAATTGATTCAAGTATTAATAGGAAACTCAACATCGAGATTTGATCCGTTATAGAAGTTAACGTACACGTTTAGTCATACACACTATTTGAATAACGGACGCATTGTTCGCGGGAATTAGAACGGCATTGCTAAATTGTTATGAATCGGAAATGTTTGAAAGCTGGACGAGCAAGGGTATTTTGCGTAGGGCTGACACGCAAGTTACAGTATACGTCTGGTTTACCTGTTTCAATTCAAACCATTTATTGCATTATTGGTTTTCAATTAAAAAAAAAATGTTGCAGATTTTATGCACATGAGAGGTACATGATTAACACAATATATCTTCAGAAGTCCGAAATGGAAAATCTGTCGCCACGTGTGGAGTGATTGTCGTTTGAGAGCTACTTTAATTTCAGTAGACACTACCCGGTTTTAACATTTTTACTTGTTGGTATTATGCTTAATCTAATACTACGTGTGTGTGTAAATAATCTGCTTTGCGCTAATGGTATATTGCATATACAAGACATACAATGGCTTGTCTAAGAACAGTGTTAGAGTTGTAGTTAACTAACTTACTAATGTGGCGCTGCGACCCAAACTGGATCTTACCCAGACTCGTCCGACACAAAGAGACGCCACTCCTCCAGGTTCGGCACCATCTCCTGCCACTCGGTAGCATGGAGATAAAGAAAGCTCTTGCAAATCCTCCGCCATTTGGTCCATCCAGCAATGCTGGCTTAGAATATTTGAAACGAACTAGTGTTAGCCAACTGTCCAAAATATGCCGGTAAATACGTAATAAGAATGAGCAACTGTCAACCTCAATAATCTAAAACTGTCAACCCTAAATATGAGTGAACATATTAATAAACTATTTGCCAACAGCCTGGCACTGAGCATGCGGATATCACCGGAGTTAATCGAGTTTAGTGGCCTGTTAAATTCTGTTGCGGCCATCGATACTAATGCTTATACTAGTAAAATTTTAGCCTCGAATAAATCTTGAGTTCTTGTGAAAGTTTGTGTTTGTAAATTGTTCGGACAATAGTATTGTTAGTGTCAGCATATTATGATTATCTTTGCTAGTGGTTATGTATGTGTCTGTAGTAGTGGTGACTGTGGTCAAAAACTTTTCAGGCCGGCTTCAGTACAAAAACACCTAAAAAATTTAAGCAAAAGGAGTTTTCCATTACCCTTGCGCCCATGTATCAGAGCAACGTGCGTACTCTACAAAAATATCTAACAACTTATATGATTAGTTTAGTTTTGCATATATAAGCTAAAATTAAGTTCGTATGAGTGTAGTCATTTCTGGTGTCAGGGTTCAGTTTTAGGGACCTCTAAAATGCTTCCTAATTAAGCAGTATGAACAGTAACACAAGACAAATGCATATCTTTATCACCATTAAAATCAAACAATATTAAAACCTTTCCAAAACTACAATAAAAGCTGCATAAAGGTATAAAGGTCTTGGTTAGGAAACAAAGTAATTCGAAAAGAGTTCTAAACCGGAACAACGTCACGGTCCAGACGTGAAATGGCGCGAATCAATTGACGTCATTAAACAGCATATGGAGTGGTTGAATGGGGTGTTAATGGGTAAAGGGAAGCTTTAAATACTAGGGGTTGTCTTGCAATTTATCAGGCGTCATTTCAGTACATATAGCGAGTATTCTCGAAAAATACATTTCTTTTTTTCTGATGCTCTTGTATATAAAAATAAGTACCTTGTATATACAGACAAGAATTTCTGCTTCACAACAAGATTTGATAAAGTCAAAACCTATAATATTGCTTTATGCAAAGCTGTAGATATAATAGGAGTATACAGCGATAATAAGACTATTTGACTTTGATGTTTCAATTATTTATTTGCTAGACTCAACTTTTGCTTTCTAAACAATAAGTGCTTATTGCACTTTAGTTAATTGCAATTGTTCACGCCACGTATGTAAAAAATCATTCATTAAAATTAGTTCAGGAGTATGATCGCAACTGAGTATCACATAAAAATTTTTATCACTTAACTTTCGCTTTAATATTACTTACTAAAGATTTTCCCAATTAAATAGCATATGTGCGGACGCCATGGGGTGTTAATGTCTAAAGCCCCTTCATATATGGGGATATACAGTAATTGCAGTTGTGCTGTAGTGGCCATTTTATGTGTGAAATCACAGATGGGCAAGGAAAATAATGGGGTGCTTCTAAGTTTCTGGGTTATTGTTTTTGGGTGCAGTGAATTATGCAGTCTATTACTTTCTCGTTCTTATGTATAGATTATGTTATACATATTCTATATGAAAAATCCATTTGAGTATGTATATTTCTTTGTAGAATAGTTTGATGCTAGTTTCAAGACAGCTCGGTGTCGATTACGATTTCGTGATGAATGACGGATAGGATAGGCGAATGGTTTTACTGAAATAAACCATCTGTGTGTCTTCATTCTCAAGTTTAGAATTGCTGTGGCAGAGCGTGTTCAGGTGATTATGTTTTATCAATCAGTTTCAAGATCTTTTGATACACATACGAGAAAACTTACGAGTATATCAAAACATGAAGTTAGCTAGATTAAATTACAATTTTCAAGTTTCTACGCCACCAAGAAATGCATTGATATTAAAAAATAAAGGTAATAACAATAATCTTAAAGCTTGACCTCTTCAAAATCTTTTCTTGATTAGATATTTGTTATAACTATCCATTCTTCAGTGAGCCCCAATCGTGATCGCATTCATCACTCGAAGCCCCTTTATAAGACTTTCGAGGGTCTTTCGGCAATTTCCTTCCACAAAAGAAATAAATACAAATTAAAGGGCAAGCAGTACCCTGGCTAATCAGAGAATACATGTACAAGACCCTACCACAATCAGCTAAAAGCAAACCCTCGTATTTGACAGGCCGTGACCGATTCCGACATTGATAGTAAGAAATGCTTCTTATTCTTATACTCCCTACGCTATACGAAAGGGGCCGCAGTGTATTGTTTGAGTGTAGTAAGAGTTATATACTATCTAGTAGATGCCCGTGGATTGGGATAAAAAGATTTTAAGCCACTTTTTTGCCAATTTACTAATACCGTACAAAAAAATGGGCTGATCTGGTGCTGCGTAAAAGAGATTAGGAAGTACAAACTGATAGTAAAGCAAGAATCATATTGGTAAGGGACAGAGAAAGATAATCTAGCTCTATTTTTGGTTATCAGTGAGACAGTTTACTTAAAGAGTAATAATAATTTATTAATCTAGTCTACATATAAAGTTTAAATAAGTACATGCCCTTAAATAATCGAAACTTTTCAAAAATCTTCATCTGCCATTCACAACAATAACATCATCACAAAATCAAGGGTGGCTTGTTACAATCGTGCTTAAATCCCTGATATGGGGCGTGAAGACCCTCAGGGCCTTAATAAGCTGATATGAAATTGGCAACATTGAGAGCATAATTGCATTTTATTACTGCCCCCGGCGACGACCCGCTGCCAGAATTCAATAGAAAAACGAATTTTTAACTGCACGAAAGAATGGCGAGAGATTTAAATTCATTTAAATATGGATTGTATAGGAAATAAGTGACACTGCTTTGTTGTAATGGGTTTGCACGAAATTAAAATAATTTATCAGAAGTCACCTTTTATCATTATTTCTAAACTCTAAGTAAATAAGCATTGTTCAGTAGTTTACAAATGTATGCCCGTCGCATTTTGTGATTGAAAAAATAGGTAAATAAATATTTATTGTGCACGTGAAAAGTGTATGGATAAATAAATAAAGTCAAATACTTCACTTGATATCACAACTAAATATTCGTTAATCCTTTCAGATCCCGGCAGTTTGTCAAGCCATGTCAGAGACCCATAGGCCTTAATTAACTCTCGATACGAGAGTTGGCCACTTTCATTCTTTAAGAAGAAGATTCGATAAATGTGCATAGTTAAGGCATTATATTTTTTTTTACAAAAACGGGTTTGCACTTGACCATAGTATTTTTTATTTATTTAGGCTTCCGTTTGACTACAGCTTGCCTGATTTTAAACAGCACTGTAGTCTAAAATTTTGCACGCTTATAGATATACGCTCGAAGAAACCTATTTACTCGTTTAAGCCTGATAGTAAGCAAAGGCTATGAGCTATGACCTAAGTTTGAGCGTGCTTACAGAATAAGAACCGATTCAATCTCGCTTTAAAGATCTGGATTATACTATATAGATGGATTTTAGTGCGTGCATAATAAAACAAGGTTACTACGAGATCCAGAGTAACCTCTTTACTATTCAACAAATTTACTCACACAGTACGCCATGGTACGCTTCGCTAACTTTCCTCTAAAGATGAATGCTCAATTTCAATTCAATAGGAAACCATAACATAGATTATGAAATACGTATTCAATTAAAGGTCATTGCCCTACATATGTTCGGAGGGAATAGCATGTATACTTGAAGTGATTAATTAGCTGATTCATTGTCGATATTGTGCGAGTCTCAGGTCCTCTATGGATGAGGTCTGCACAATATCGACGTAGCTGGCACATTGAGAGGTCTAGCAGCAGTGCGATAGAGAAGGCTGTGGATGATGATGATGATGACGAGTAGATTCAAATACCTACTGCTTCATAATGTAAATGTTAAATGTGATAATTTTCAAGTTATAAAGACAGGTACATATTCAATTCAAATAGGAATATGTTTTCGTGTTTACTAACAGACTTCTAAAATAGGAAAATGCTTTCTATATTATTGTTTCTTTTTAATTTAATTCAACATAAGGAGGTAGGTTGTTACGTGTAAATATGTTTAGTACGTAGGTTACTACTTTTATTAACAAGCGATTCGTTCAAAATCATTTTAAGCTAGAAGAACGTCGAGCTGAATATTTCGTTCATCGTAAGTATAACATTCATGGCTGACTCATGCATTCAATAGATGATTCATCGTGATGATGCTATTAACACATATCAATTCACTATGATTCAGGCAATGAGATCCAATCTCAAAAATAAATCGTGTTTTTATTATTTCTTATTGTAAGGACTCTTACTTTGGCTTGTGTTATGTTTGTATTAGCCAAGTTTCCTTTGTTTTTAGCCAAGAGCACGTACAAACCAGATTAGCTTAGGTCTTAGATTGATTCAGCTATACATTGGCGTATTGTAGCTAGCTTTTTTAAATGCGGTCATAAAAAAAGTTGTACCTACAAAGACTGACAATAATGTCTAAATTATTTATTTATACTGCCTTCCTTTTAGGCGCTTTCGTGGATATACACGTTAAATTGTAGGTTTTGGCTGTTTGTTATATATACAGTAGTATACCAGTTGTTTAGCCACTTCTGGGGTTAGTTTGAAAACTCTCTAATCCAGGCTTTGCCACTCTCATACAAACATACTAATTCTTCAGTAATGGCTTTGTGAGTTATTTTTTTGTGACTCAGGCTTGCGAAAAATACTAAACAGCCCCATTCAAAACACAAATATTCTATTTTCAAACACTCCAATCAACACCAACGCAGATTCAAAATACTAGCACGTGGAATCAGGTTGATATAAAGCAGTTAAAGTACCTACTGCAAATAGTTTGATACGCCCTTGAAGCACTCGAATTACCTGAAAAAAAAAAGATATTTGTATCGCTACATGCGTGAAACACACACAGATGTAAGTATTGTAAATACATTCAAGGTCTTTGAACTCGGTACGTGAGTAAAACAGACATGCCACGTGCACTAAAAACTTTTGTAGAAATATCAAAAGCCTGTTCATATTCCTTCCTAAACCAAAACTTTCCCTAAAAGTAGCCTAAGATATGTTAATTCTTCATCCTGGAATATTTATTTATTTATTTAGTTTATTCTATACGGAAATAAAGTAAAAGTACTGACCACGGTGTCGCTTTAAGTACACTAATGGACAAAAGCTTGATTTGTTAGACAAAAAAAAAACAAAATGACAGATGGTTGTTTAGTTATGATTTAATTACTCAGATATGCATTTTAAACAACGTCTAAAACTAGTTAGGTCGTTGAAGCCATTTAAAAAAAACGTACTTAAAATCTTTTCCAAGACCCTAAGAAAATAAAGGAAGTAAGTAGCAGATTAAAAAGTACTAATCTGAGAATTAGGATATCGTTTTACGGTTCGTCGAGTTCTAATCCTTAACTTAAGGTTTAAAGCTGGATCAAGAATTTAGAATCTATGAATCCAAACGATTGGCTTTGATATTGATATAAGGATTATCGAAGCTTTTTTGTGTTTAACAGCTTATTAGCCAGGCTTTGCCAGCGACTTTGACCGTGGATTACAGAAGCATGTTGATCATTAAAAAAATTACTCGTTACGATCCGTTTCATAAAAAGTAATATAAAAAAAATTGCAATCAGACTAAACACACCCGAAACCATAAACATTTTTTTTTTTTTTTTTTTTTTTTATTTTACTGGGGATAAGGTTATAACTTTTATTCATTTAGAAGTCGTTTCAATACATTTGTATTTTTTGTAAGTCTGTTTTGTTTTGTCATAGTTTGAGAGTTCGAAAGAAAGTGAAGATACCTATTTAGCTTGTATACATCTTCATTAGTCTTCGGCAGTTCGAGTTTTTGAAGCGAAATTACGAGTGTTTGAAAGTAGGTACGCAAAAGTTTTCGGTAAACGGTTTTGTTTTAAAGTTTAGCCGAGCCCCTCAAACAAACAACATATAAACAACATATAAACTGATCTCTTTCACCGCTTTCTTGCTAAGGTTGCCTGGAAGAGATCACTCAAGGTGATAAGGCCGCCCACTTGTACATTATTTTTAGTTTAAGTCCTTTTATTGTAATTCATTTATTTTGGTGTGCAATAAAGATATATTGTATTGTATTGTATTGTATTGTATTGTATTGTATTGTATTGTATTGTATTGTATTGTATTGTATTGTATTGTATTGTATTGTATTGTATTGTATTGTATTGTATTGTATTGTTTTGTATTGTATTGTATTGTATATAAATTGAACTTGAAATATGATCTGTATGTTTATAAAATACGAGTAGTTAATACTTATTTATATAGTAACTTCCATAGTTAGTATCTTTAATTAAATCGACTTTATATAGAATTTGAAATCGGCTTCCAGAAAAGAAAAAAACATCTTTTGTTATGAGAAATGCCATAAGTATAAAAAAATTACAAATAAAGACTGAAAAACTAATACAATAATTTACAATAACTTGACACTCTTTTGTCCTTATATAAGGAAAAGCTTTAACTCCTGTTAACATTTTATTTAGTGTTCTTTATGCCAAAATATGAGTAACGCTTTTAGTTTCCTAGGATTCTGGATGGTGGCCAGCGCGAATCTAGATCTCGATACAGGGTTGTCTCAAAGCCTAAATCTATAAAAAAAATATAGTCTTTACAACTACATCACCACATTATGTATTGTTAAAAATGTTTAAGTAACTTAAATCCTATTATATACTAACGGTCTTATTTATAAACGTATTTTGGCAATTGTTTAGTTAAAAAGGGGTTTGTCTGTATCTCAAATTATTTAATATTTTTAAAAACAAGTGAGAGAGACAAAACTTTTTTTGACTAAACAGTTATGAAAATACGTTTATTAATGAGACCGTATATATGTAATCTAAAAAAAAACATTATCAAAAAGGCAAAACAAGCTATTTAAGATTATGTTTCAAATGTTCACATTTTAACAAAGAAAGCACAGCCCTATTTAAGTGGTACTCTTAAAACAATTAAGTACTTTTTTACAAAGGCCGACCTATAAGGATCGTTGCCAAAAAGGAAATAGTTTTAGACAAGGCCTTTATTGGGCCAATAACTTCAGGAGTTCGTTAAGACAAGACTGTTTTTTCAGCATAGCTAAAATACTTTAGAATTATTTTGCTAGAATAAGTTGTTTTATGGTATACTTCGTTTTGATGTTAGAGGTATTGTTTTATCTGTAGTATGATTGGTCTCTATCTGTTGATTTTTTTATAATGGATTCAATTAATTGACTGACAAATAGGTACTTATTAATAAGAAATGCATAAGTAAGTGGGTGTTAGAGAGAATCCCATACTATTATCGAGAGCACACCGCCATAACTGCCTCTGACACTGCTTAACGACTACCATAGTTACTATGAAAAGCAGCCGGAACGATCTATTTTAAGTGTCTAACCCACAGCGTTCATATTTTATGTAAATGCCATTTTATGTACTTACAGGGGTCACCCATCCAAAGTTGCCGACTACAGCAATTGCTTAGCTTTGCTGATCGCAAATGAATCACGGCAATCATAGAGCAATATGATAACCACAATCTCTAAGTTAAGGGCGTAAAGATTATGATTACAAGCGATATAACATTGTTTATGTTTACATTGAACTCATAAAGGACCATCGCCAGTCTCGCCTCCGTATTTACATGTTTATCCTTTCCAAAAATATCCTCTACATCCGTCTGATGTACAAACTCCTTACGTGTCTGAAAGATGAAAGAGATACTCGTAACTTTATAGAAATTCGTTAAGAAATTTGTATCCCTTCTATTCGGCTCAGAGCGTTAATTTGGAGATTACCTGGCTTCTTTGGATTTGTCAGATTAATGGGATTCCGTGAAGAGGTAAAGGCATTTGTCAGGTGTAAGCGTTCAGGAATTATTTTATTGGCTTCACAAATGGGTACATAAATCTTCACAGTCGAGTTTGAATGCCGATATCTGAATATTTCGACTTGGATGTTCTAAATTTAAATTGTCAATAATATTTCACTATTTCACCTATTAGGTATTTGTAAAGGTTGATACAATCATCTGTCTACATTTATTATGAGAATATTGAGTTTATGAAAATTTTGGTATTCGAGTAAGTGGAAGTAGTAAGTAAATATTAAACGTTAAGTGCCACAAAATTATCATGAAATATGTTTTTTTTATCTTAAAAACAGTGGATAAACATAAAATTATAATATCATAAGTATCATTACAGAACGTCACTAACTAACTACGACCACAAATGTTATACAAAATTTAAGACCAAAAATAAAAATATTAAAACAACGAAACGCATACCATATCACAATAGTACGTAGATTTATATTCGCGTCCAAACGGCTTACCTTAATTGCCTGGACACTGTACCATTCTATTTTCAACCGAACTACCAAATTTAACCAGGCAATTACGGGACACAATCAGAGCATTTCATGCGTCAAAATGAAACTGCCAAAAATGAAACAAACCAATCATCAATACGCGTTAATTGGAAACAGGTATGCGACAGGAAGGCTGTCGCAAACGACAAGAGACTTTGTAGCAGAAGCCTCAGAGAGTCAGAGATGTCGTAAGGCACTCAGTACTGAAAGCAAGCCAAAAGCAGTGCAATTTGAATACGCGGAGAGTGCCGGTATAATTTGAATGTCCTCGGAGACATGTAATGCATGAAACAAGATGCAGAACGTAATGTGACTCCGTGAAATGTGGGATTGGACGTGTGCGAGGGAGATGACAGCAGTCATAAAGAGCCTGAGAGCAAGATATTTTGTGGAGTGGTGAGGTAGGAAGACAGTCGTGATAGAAATTAATAAAAGAAACTTGTGTTTTTCTTCTTCACAAAATATCTATTGAAATTAAATACGAATTAACACAACTCAACCCATTTCCAACTTTATTTAAAATTCATACGTATGTATATTTTTACCATATTTTTCTTGCAAATATTTAAATAAATAACTACGTACCTACATACATATTGTATATGAATCTACGGTCACTCAATCAATGTATGAAATTTTATTAATTTCTCTAGTATTTTTCTACGAATCGCTGTCGATTTTCGAACTGAATCAACAAATCCAAAACACAACTGTAATCCATTAGCACGTTTTGACAAATTGACCACAGCACGCAAAAATAATTAAACCAGTTATTCCCTTGCGTCGGTTATAATTTGATACAAACGACATCGCCAGCGGTTGCTCGCCTCAATTTCGGCTCTCTGTTCCCAATTCTCGCGAAAAATTCAAAAGAAACACGAACGAAATTGGCGACGGGAATCTATTCGCATAGCGCAGTCATATGCGACCAGTACCTTGCTTTCGAAGAAATGCTGAGTCAGTCTTGCATGGTCTGTACCTTTATGTCCTTTGGCATAGAATGCTTCTAGAGACAGTTATTGGATTTGAGTTTTGAATTTTTATACATGATGCAGTCATTTTGTAAATAACTTTATTGACATATATAGGGCTATGGAAATTTATCAAAAATTTAAACTATCGACATCCTAGGAATTTTTGCCTCTAAAAACATTAGTTGCAAGCGAAAATACGCTACCATGACGTTGTAATAAGAATATTGGCCATAATGTTGTAATAAGAATAGTAAGAAATTAGCTTCTAGCTTTGAAGATCGTTAGATTTTAGTATGCACAGAAAAGTGCCATATTCAGATTACCGCTGAAACGTACATATGTAAATAAAAATATATTAGGTACTGCGTAAATAGTTGTCTACATCTACACATACTTGGCGTATTTCTCATTGACAACGAAACGTACCAACATAAGTATAGCTTCGTATTTCACCAAAGATTGACCTAATTGTTCCCAGCTCTGTAGCTCAAAAGTTAGATACTGCATCGGTCTCGCCAGGCTGTTTCAGCCCCAGATTTCAGTCTAGTCACTGTGAATAAGGTTTTGTTTCTGTTCTGCCCTGATTGCCGACGGTCACCGACAAGCCTAACGGTAAAGCACGAGACAATAAAACAGCTTTTGCGATGTGATACCTTTTGAATTTAAACTTTGAGGCTATTCGTCGTTTCCTTTTGTTAGTGGTTTGCATAAATTGTGGAGAAATATGGAATCTTGTTTACGTTAGGCTCATTGTATTAACTAAGTACTTTCGTTTCAATGGCTGTTTGTTTTGGGTGAGATCAGAAGTTGTTTACAGCATTTTGGATTGTATAATTATGTAGATGTATATAATTATTGTAGATGAGGGAATTGTTATTGGTTAATGAGTATTTTCTTTGGTTTTTGTACAATTGACCAAGTCAAAATATAGCAATAGTTAACTAAGATAAAATAAATGATTACAATTTTGTGCTTAGTTGAATCTGATAATTACGTTAAGATACAAAAAATCAGTGCAATATCCAATTACGCATCAATTTATAGTTTCAAAAAGCAATATGACCCCGCAATTTTCTAATTTACTCACAAAAAAACATTTAAGTCGTCTTTTTCTTATATATATGCATGATACATTAAAGAAGCTAACATTATGTAGTTTAGATTATAACTAAAATATGAAAATGTCATGTATGGTTTAAGTTTTCAATAGATAAACATATTTGCTTAGTGTGGGGCTAGATGGCGCTGTGTGCAATGTCCCGGAATATATATTTGTATATTTTTACTTTTACTTTTAGCAGCTAATTAACAATTTAAACCAACAAGGCGATGCTCCAAACGGTGTCGTTTGAACACAATCCTCTAAGTAAACCGAACAGACAAAACACTCGGCGAGCTCTTAAAAAAACATGAACCACGGTAGAGGGAGTCCCGAAAGGCACTGCTCCGGACCTTTTATTGCATTGCAATTTTGAGAATGGAACTGCTTGGTCAACCCGAGGGAGTTGCGAATGGAGACAGTGTTGGAGCTTTGGAGAAATGGAGGAAGGACAAGTTTTCGAAATAGTAGTTTGTGTACGTGGAAATTGTACAAACACATATGAGGCTTATGTACTTGTGCATGCTGAATGGGCATGCTGTTTTGGGTGATACTTGGAATGCAGGTAGCTTAGCTCTTTTATTGTTTGATATTTTTTTATTCAATAATTTTACCCTTTATTTAACCTAACATAGTAATGTATGGTCGTAGCATGTGATATTCGATCTTTTGTTAGATATAGAAAAGTAGAGATTATTATAGATCAAACTGGGACATATGTACACAGGTGACATTCGGTACATCAACCACACTATTAGACTCATTTCTGAAATTTCATTTCATTTTTCTTATTCACGTTAATAATTTCCAACTTCAGAAATCCCGTAAGCAATCCAACATTACCCAGTCAAGCAACATTCCAGAGTTTGGAGGTCTCCACTCCCTACTGATTGTAAGAGCAATGTTATGGCACTCTTAACCCGATTCCCCGACTTGTCTACTTGGCACTACGTAGCGATACACTTTTTATCTACATAAGTTTACAATATATTGGATAGTTTTAGAGTTTTTTTTTTTGAGAAGAAAATGATGATTTGCATTCCGTATCAGAGTGGAAAAAGTCTGTTGTTGGAGTTTTCAAATCGTCGTACTTCTGGTAGATTTTTACAGTTTCCAATGATCGTAAGTAAATATTGTTGAAAATTTTTTTACGCAAATCCGACGTATATTAAGACTAGTGGATGCTCGCGGCTTCGCTCGCATTAAGAAGTAAAACTTGCATTACCTATTTCACTCCTTTAAAAGAGGCTTTTCCAAAAATCCTTATCTTAGCGGATGCCTACGTCATAACATCTACCTGCATGCCAAATTTCAGCCCGTTCCGTCCAGTGGTTTGGGCTGTGCGTTGATAGATCACTATATCAGTCAGTCAGTCAATCAGTCAGTCAGTCACCTTTGAGTTTTATATATTGAAAACTATAGCCATGGACAGAGGACCCTACGAAAGTTGTCAAACACTTGTTGAATACTAAACATCAAAAATGAGTAAAAAAGCTTAAGGAATACTATGTCTTAAAGCCTAAAATTACGTCGTAAAAAACAAAAAAGTAGACTACTAATAAAATGATATATGACATACATACATATACTAAAAGCTATTACATAATCCGTTTAAGTAAATCTTTTGAAACATTTTCAATTTCAGCATTTAAATATTTGAAATGGCCATAGCGTGTTTTGTTCCTATTTTCCGAACACATTGCGACGTTATGCCGCCATTTTTACTGGTCATAGTCACGGATATGTATAGCTTGAAAACAATGACAGCATACAATTTGTACAATACCAGTCTACAATATAAAATATACATTAAGAATAACGTTAAAATAGTCTTGGGTAATTAACTTAATTTAGGACTCAATCGGAAAAGAGTATTAAATTCGTTATCTAGTTAGTACCCATGACAAGCGTTTGCTTGGTATGGGGCTAGATGGCACTGTGTGAAAACGTCCAAGAAATAGGAATCGTAGTATTTATCATTCAAAACGTAACTGAAACATGTTTCCTGCATCATTTTCCAGATTTACTTCTACTGTATATAGCCAGTAGAAGAGATCCTCGAAACCTAGCGTTTTCACTTAAACTTGACTGATGTACGAGGTCAAACGGATAAAAGGTCCTTTCGAGTTCCGTCACGAGGAATCAATAAATATGAAGCCATCAGATGGCATCGAATCTCACAAAGCGATGCGACTTCAGAGTTCAGTGGAGTATGTGTAGGCGATATAAGGTAGAGACACCCACTCTACGTTATATACCTATTAAAATAAAAATTTATGTAAATAAATCAATATTTTGGAACATCTCACACAACGCCCTCTAGCCCCATATAAGTACGCTAGTAACATGGGTATCTACCTATTTATCATTATTTATTTCATGTATTCACTTACCTACCTACAAATAGTCAATTATTATGTATTGTACGTATCACTTAGAATTTATAATATGCATAACATGAAATATAACCGGCAATCAGTCTTTTTTTATATGTGTGTATTTTTACCGTAATGGTTTGCGTTTTACAATAACAATCCGCCGGTGTTAGAGCATAGCTACCCTAGTTGGAAACATAATAGACCTATGAGCTAATTTATCTCTTATGGAGTTAAATGTAAATCCGTATCGTTCAGGCGACAAAGCTTAGTGATTGACTGTCAAAAGTAAAAACAAGGCACGTACGTTGAATTGGTCATACGAATAATTCATTTTATCGTTCCAATATGACGTCTATGCGATAAGATATCGAAGTAGTATTGCTTTGCTGTGCCCCGCCTCTTGCATAGCAAATGGGAAGTTTGTCTTTATTTATAGATCAGACACTTGATAGCTTCCGGGCTCTACGATCTGATTAGCTGCTACTTTATTCTGTAGGATCACTAGCAGATTTACTTACGTCTTATTATTTTATGGTATGGTTTTTTTTATTTGCCAGAATTTATTAATGTTAAATCCCTGAAGTATCTAATTATTTATCATAAGCTGTAGCGACACCACTGAGCCATATTAACCTTTCCAGTGAGAATTAACAGAAGGAGGCTTTCGGCTAGTGAACAACTGTACACACAACCCGCAGAAATGTTTCTAGTTGGTAAGAAGAGAGGAAATCGAATTCTACTTCGACTTTACTCTTAAAATTCCTTTGAACTTTGTAATTTCTTGAAGACAGGTGGGTGAAATTAAACAAGCTACCAAGAAACACTCCTACAATCCGTCCGGCACTTTGTTTAAAACAAAAATACTTGTATTTTTGTATTTTATACCCCTTCAGAAGATTCAGATTCATGAAACCTCGACTTTTTCACGGTTAACGATTCACGTCAGATCCGTAACATTTTCCTTATTTTCCGAAAGAACGGAAGTAAATTTTTAAGTCCAGTTTTGTTAATTACTAAAGTTATCACCGTTAGCTTATTTAGGCTATGTTGAAGTTTGTTGCGTGGAACTTTCTTGGCCTTTAATTTTTGATATCCGACTGTCCCTGAGGGTATTTTGTCATTTTCCTGTACATTATGAAGATGTGCGTTATTAGTTCGTTTTTGTTTATCCAATTTTGTTGACTATGTCAAATTGCCTTGTTTAAGAGAGCATGTCGTTACTTTAGTTGTGTTGATAATAAATTATGTTTTCTAAGAAGGAACATTAATGTCGAGCTTGTTTTGTTATCGGCATCGTTTCGACGATGTTTTTCTATGATTAGGTAAGTAGGTAAGTAACTAGACAATATTATTCCAAGTAAATTCTCGTTCGATATTTATTATTATGTATTTTATATTTAGGAAATAGCTAAACAATTCATGAAAATATGTATGTATGTTTTTCCAGATCTTAACTTGAGATCTTTTCTTTATAAGTCACTAATATATATTGTTACTGTACTAAAATGAAAAGGAAATGGAAGGGACTAACCGACATGGCACGGGTGTACTCTCACCCAGTTTGTAGGGTTAAATTAGTATCTAAAAATGATGTGAATGAATTTTGAATTTTGAATTTTTTTTGATATCTAAAACAGTGATAGATAGCAAAAGATCAACATAGTATTTTATTCCGCTGCTTTATATCTTCAACAAGACAATGCCAAAACTCGTATTTTGTCACAGCTGATAAAGCCTTTGTCACAGAGGTCCTTTCGGAGATAAGATGTTAGAAACTTTACCAATAAAATGACAGATAGTTCGCAACTTTATAGACGAGCAAGTTACGCTAACTACTTACGAGAATTTCAACTATTGTATATAAGAAAAACAAAGTAGAAAAGTACACGATTTGCATCTTGACTTCTTATTATTAAGTACTGCAGTCACGTCCGTTCGACTCACTTGACCAAAAGGAGCAAACCTATTAATTTACTAACTTTAAAATATACTTGCGTTTGCGAGCGATGTCACAGAATAAAATAATAGTATGAAAATTAAAGTAATGAAGTCTCTGCAATGTCAATCTTTATTGAAATGACATCTACATTAAGTGATAATTGGACTCTTCATCTGCTTCGATAAATAATAATTAAGGCAAATCTAAGAACAGACGTAACATCCAAGCCAACAAAACACACTATTGAGCGAGTATCTTATAAGTAATTATTTCTAATACCTAAACCATTCCATCTATTTGTTTTTATGTATTGCTAACGGGGGCTCCACCAGAGTGATAGTGACAGGCACCAGCCAGATACCGTGCTAGCCATACTGATCTCTCTTGAATTGTATTTCCTCATGACTGAGGGTCGTGACTCCCCCGCAGAATTAATTCGTTAGGGGAGGTCTCTTGGCCAGATACATCGTGGTGGGCGCCCAGGTCCTTCCACGGCAGACACATGTCCTCGGATATTGTGGTCCTCATACATGTCGGTTTCCTCACGATGTTTTCCTTCACAGTTAATCGAGCGCAAATCCACACTTAACTTGAAAATACAAGGTCATTGGTGTAGGGCCGGATTCGAACCAGGGTGCGTCTGGATGAAAAGCAGACACTGGAACCGCTGAGCCACACTGATAGGCGATTCTTAAACTCACAAGCGAGTTAAAAAGTCACCACAGCAGAAACAGGCGCATTAATAAAACAAGGTCTTTGTGCCACCTCCTTTGTGCAGTCAGCTAACTCCAGGCTTCAAAGAAACTACTGGCTCATTAAAACTGTTTCTATAATACTCGCCTCTCGACCTGCTTGCCTGATGCTGCAGGAATAAGAAACTGCCTTTGAGTTAGGATTTATTTAAAGTATGTGAGATTAGAGGTAGTGATTTTAGTGTTGCTGGTCGGTTGATTTGATGCGTTGCACCCACAAAATGATGTTTGTGCATATGATTAATTACACAAACACCAATTATACTACTGTAATGTAATATAAAGGCAGATTCAATGTTTCCTTGTGTAATTTTTGTTGGTGGTATGTATGTATGTTTATTACTTTTTAATTCTGTTACAATATTTTTTTTCTTTTTTCTAATAGAGCCAAAAGTTTATTAGTGTGTGTGTTTGTGAAATAACATTTAGTTGAGACATTACATTAACACATAAACTGCTATTTTATCCTGGATGAGCGCGGGCATCGATAGTCCCATAATAATAACAAGTCACTCTTACGAAACTCATTTTTTTATTTTTATTTTATGAAACCTTCCTGAGCCCAAACGAGACTCAAATTAAATCTTCTCTCTGACACGCAGGCAGCTTGACAACCAAATAGCCACGTCCCTAATTAGCTGCTCAATTATCAGAATTCCCACGCCTAAGCATATAAAATCATGTCAACAAGGGCCAGAATCCCGTAATCTCTTCGACAAATGCAGGCTGTAAGTTTGAGGGCCGTTAGCCATTCCAGACCCCACTTGAGTCAACTACGAGGTCGAGAGATGTCATTATCGAGACCTTTGCCTAAAAAACTCAGCGACGGTATTTTTTTTCTACAATTTTATCCACTGCGGAGCGAAATCCCTTTACCGACGTCACAAATCCTCCGGAGGAGGCTTTGTCAAAAAATGTCCTGCTTTTATTAAATAAGTAATATCTTTCCGCGTGAACCGGCGGGATGAGACTTTTTATATTTAGATCTGTCTATTTTGCTAAGTTGACCCGAATATCGTGATCGCAGATCGGGTTTGATGTAGGTTGAAAGTTTATTTTGAGTATACGAGTACTTACAGTTATTATTATAGTCCAGAGTAAGTGTATAGATTTGTTGCACCTCAATGGGGCGACAGATTTTATCAAGATTTTTGTTTACCTTGCCTAAGGTAAAAAAAAGTACAACAGTCAATTCGGTATCCCTAAAAAGCAAACTATGTGCAACTAGTAAAAAAAACAAGGTATACAAATATAAAATAATACAAACGTAACCATTTCGGCAAAGAAATCAAACACTATCAAAGAGCTAGGATCTTATTTTGTAATGCGGTGCGTTTGTATTGAAACGCAAGAAAATAATAAAGAAAATACGGCCTCCTTTCGCCGGACAGGCTAGAAAATTTCTCCTGATGAATAGAGTACCTACTTGCGGCAACATAAAAGGCTCATCAATAATGATGATGCTTCCCATCAAGTAAATGGAAAGGACTCGGTATTACTTAAGAAATTAATATTTCGGCCCGGTTGTCGTGGGGAGTGTCTGTCAATGGTGTCACCTGACTTATCATGATATTCTATTTGGTGGGAAGTAAGTTCATATTGTAACTTGTGTGATAGCTTTGTTTGGTGGAATATGTATGTATATATGTGACAGTTGTAGAATAATGAAATTGGGTTTTATGTAATACTAGCTGGTGCCCGCGACTTCGTCCGCGTGGAATAGTTGCCATAAAAACGGTTCTAGTGAGTTAACCTTAACAGATAGACACATATAGTTGAAGACATTTTGTTAGATTATTTTAAGAGAAATAATTCTTTCATACATATTCTTGTGATATCTTGAACTGTTTTCGCAGCACACGCAACGGACGCCCTCAAAGATGAATAATTTTCCCCTTTTTTTCACATTTTCCATTATTTCTTCGCTCCTATTAGTTGCAGCGTGATGTTATATATATAGCCTAAAGCCTTCCTCGATAAATGGTCTATTAAACACAAAAAGAATTTTTCAATTAGCACCAGTAGTTCCTGAGATTAGCGCGTTCAAACAAACAAACAAACTCTTCAGCTTTATAATATTAGTATAGATTTAATTGTTTAAATACATAATATTATATCTTTTTAAAAATAGATAGATGTTCGTTGTGATCTCATAATGAAATCCTTTATTACATCATATGGATATATTGTTACACATATATACCTATATCATACAAAACTGTATGAAACTCACGAAGTATGTCTCATTCTATCACTGTTAGTATGTGTTTTGTTTTGACATTATATTGGACAGAATCAATTTCTCGTAATACTTTAACAAAAGAAATAAGGATCCCATTTTTATGAAACCACGCAGACCTTTTTTCGCGTCCGTATGATTTAGCAGCTAATGGACAACAAAGACAGATTTCCCTATTTCATTCCCAGAAAATCCAAGATATAATAATATACGAGTACATAGATGAAGTAGGTATTATTAGCATTGACACGCGCTAGAGACATTTCACTACCCTTGTATTAAATCGTGTGCCAAAAAGTCTTGTCGCTTATACATTAATTGGTTATACAACAACATGGCTACGATATGTAGCATTCAGAGTACAACCCTCAGGGAATGCAAGCGTCTCGTAGCCCAGTACTTGTGTACTCTATCATATGAGGACACGGAAGATTTGCTTAAAATCCTTAAGTAGAAGTACCTATATTCACTCACACGCACACACAGACACACCTCACACACACACACACACACACACACACACACAAACACACACGTCATCCGTTGTTTTTAGTTTAAATCTATTTTTGTAAAATTATTCAACTAATATGAACCAAAACCGTAGCTGCATATTTAAATCATACCATATTAAAAGCAACTGTGGCTGCTGCGATACAGGGGTACCTAGTGCAGTAGCCACTGGTAACTCTACTATAAGGTCAATTTAAATAAAAATTTAAAACTCTGTCTATTAAGTTATCTTTAAGGTACGAAATAAATTCTAATAAATTAAACAAAGCTGGAAGTCAAGTTTTCCGCTCGATCTATATACATTACTTTATCTTTGCCAAAAATTATTGGCCATGAATTATCGGCACATTCTTCCCCTGCCAGTCGACGAGGAGTGACGGCCGAGATGATTTATAAGAAAAGCCGAAAATTGATTGGACCGTTCCTGTTCACCGAAATATGTCCGGGAAACAAAGGGAAAACCGACGCCGGCAGTTATAGCGGGTGGACGTAAATATCAATTTGAACTATCAATAACGTACAGTAGTTTATATGTTGTGGATTTATGGTGATCATTAGTCACAGGAAGGAGTATTGTCTGATCTGTCTCAATCGGAGTTACGTTTAACTGTTTGTGTAGTTGAATGACGGTAGGAATGATGCGCGACCCAACTACTATCAATTGATTGATGATGTTAACTTTGTGGTGTGCCAGAAAGCAGAGGTTAAGGTTACTATTGAATATTTAAACCTAATAATTCAAGTAGTGTATTTTAACCTCGAGTACATGACACGAACGACGAACGAAATAAACTTTAGGTTGAGGATATATTTTTAAAAATTGGCTTGCCTGTAGACATTTTTGTACGTTTATGTAAGTATGTACGTATTAGAATTAAAATGCGTGTCGAAGCACTAGACTATAAGATACTTAATAAAAAAGTAATCACTTAATATTTCAAAAACACTACATAAATACTGATAATTTAAATTGAATGTCAGCTTACTGCTTTACACAGCAAGTTTGACATTTGAAAACACTATTTTATTCGATATGGCAAAGAAAGGATTCCCATACCTGAAAGAGAATACATCGTCTTTGATGATAAATGATATTTTACGTCCATTTACTATTGTCCAATTTTGAATACTATTCAAGCCTTGCTTCCTTTTTAGTCATTCAAAGGATACAGTGGGATTGCTTTAGGTTAGTATACAACGAACACTACGGTAGAAGTAGGGCTACTTTTAATTTTGTTTAACACGGAACAGGCTTACGTTTGACTACAGCCTGCCTGATGTTAAGTTCCATTGTAATCTAGTATGTAATAAGCTTGTGTAAATAAAACCTATTTACACCGGATTTATCGGCGAATTTCGAAAAGTACCAGAACAAGAGTGGTATCACTATCACTACATAGTATTAGGCAAAATCGCTTCCCGCGTCAGCCTATATGTATGTATGTTCAGATCTTTAAAACTACACAACAGATTTGATGAAGTTTTTTTGATAGATACGAGTGATTCAAGAGGGCGGTTATATTGTATAAAAACGCGTGCGAAACTACGGGCAAAAGCTAGTATTTTAGTATACTAAAATCACCTATGGTTATACGTTAGCAACCAGTTTTCCTTTTAGCATGATACACGGAAACTATAAAAAACTCTCTCCATGAACACTGCAGTTTCATTTTTGACCGTTTTTCTTTCTCTACTTCGTTAAGATGCTTCAAACAGAGTATCGGCACCAGTTAGTAAAGTAAAAAGTTAACTAACAGACTATTCTAGTACATATTTCAATAGTAAGTTTTTATATAAATGGTACTTTTAACGTAGGTATTGAAGGTCGGTAGAAGTATAATTACTGGAATGACATTTAGTATTTTTGTAATAGTTTAGTATTACAAAAAGATAGGTGTGGGAAGGCTAATGATTACTTACCTTACCATTATTCTTTAAACTAGTATTTAGAGTTTTTTTTACAATAACACACATTTTTGGTTACACTTTTAAATACCTATCATTAAACTAGTTTTCTATTCCTGTTCTTGGAAAAGAAAAACAAAAACTTAAAATTTTCATAACATTTTCAAATAATGGTCGTATACATGTATGTAAGTACTATTTAATATCGCAATAGACGACATACGAGATCACATACACAGCAAAGACAAAAGAAACGCTGAGGATGGTGATGATGTAATTATTACACCACCTACAACTCACCTCCTTTACCTACAAATTAATTAAAAGTAAATTGAGCCGGTATTTTTCCGGCTGATCAGCCGAGAATTCGGTGAAGAACCAACGGAGCGCGTACATTTCTACTAGATTTCAGATTAAAATAAAGGAAATTGGGGCCCACCAATAAGCGGGGAAAGGGCAATTTCCTTCATGCCTAACATAGATAATATAACTGAGAAACGCCTATCATGCTGCTGTGTCTAATTTTATTCTATGTTAAAAATAAATGAGTTGTTGAATTACTATTTAGCAACCGGGACCTTCTGCCAGTGTCACTTCAGGGTAATTGGTTGTCGGATGTCTGACTGTCAAGTGTAAGAAATGTAATCTGAACAACCTGTTCCGAAAACAATGTGTCGTGTATTATCAAAATCATCTCTTCTTTTTTTTGAAGCGTATTCCTCATTATCGTTGTCGTGACGTGAATGTCCCGTAGAATTGATGTAGTAGCGAGTTCTCTTGGACATACACATCACACTACTTCATCTATTCCGGTGGTCCGGTGGTGGTTCATCATCATCATCCATCATCATATCAGACCGAGTCAACCCATCCTGAGTATACGCCTCCTTTTCAGCGCGCCATACAGTATGTACGGTCTATCAATGTATCACGCGAAATTTTTTAGCATATGTCATTGATAAGCGAGTGTGGCTCAGGGGTTCCAGTATCTGCTTTTCATCCACACGCACCGTGGTTCAAATCCGTCCCTACCAATGACTAGTCCTAATCCCTGTTCTAGTACATATTTTCAACCTCTCCTTATCAACTGGAGTTTTCCCTAAAGTACTTAAAAAGGCGCTTGTACATCCAATTCACAAATCAGGAGACAAAAATGATGTTAACAACTATCGCCCGATATCTGTCCTACCATCTTTGTCAAAAATCTTGGAGAAAATACTAAATAAAAGACTAGTAAAATATCTGGAAATAAATAATATTATTGCTGATAATCAGTACGGTTTCCGCAAGGGCAAATCGACCGAAGATGCGGTAAACGCGTTGATTAATATTTTAGTAGAAAAACTAGATAAAAAAAACAAATGTTTGGCAATTTTCTTAGATATGTCAAAAGCTTTTGACACCGTTTCAATTTGTCAGCTACTATCTAAGATGGAGAATTTGGGGGTAAGAGGCATAGCATTAAACATTTTTCAAGATTATCTTGCAGATCGAACGCAAGTTGTCAAAATTGGATCTGTTTTAAGTCATGAAGAGTCTCTAAATTACGGAGTACCCCAGGGAAGTATTTTAGGCCCTACTCTTTTCCAAATCTATATAAATGAGCTCTGTGACCTCTCACTTCAAAATTGCTTTATTTCCTGTTATTGTGACGACACAGCTTTACTTATACACGGCTCCACATGGTCAGAGGTAAAAAAATATGCTGAATTGAATATGAGGATAGTTATGGCGTGGCTAGCAGACAATCTTTTAACTCTTAATATTGAAAAGACTAAATATGTAACTTTTTCGCTCGTTTCCGAAACCCAGCCGTCGCAAACTTTTAACATCAAAGCCCACATGTGCTCAGACTTAGGCACTGTTTGTGCTTGCTCGGAACTAACTAAAACAAATACCTTTAAATACCTAGGCGTTCATATCGATGATCTACTAAAGTGGCATACACAAATAGACATTTTAACCGGTAGGATGCGCAAGCTAATCTATGTATTTAAGATGCTTAGAGCATCGGCTGATTTAGAGACCCTTAAATTGGTATATTTTTCACTGGGCGAATCTATTCTACGCTACTGCGTGACAGTCTGGGGAGGAGCTCTCAAGACGAAAATGATGCAACTTGAGGTTTCACAACGCGTAGTTTTAAAAGTCATGAATAAGAAACATTTTCGGTTTCCGACCGACCAACTGTATAAAGAATGTCAGGTCCTCACGGTTCGTAAAATCTTCATATTGCAAACAATCTTGAGAGCACATTCATTGACAGTATACGACGCTAAACGATATGATGATAGAAGATCTGATCGAATATTTAAACTGACTAAACATAACACAGCTTTTTACCAGCGTTTTTACCCTTATTTAGGTCCTTTTCTTTACAATACAGTGAATAAACAAATTCACATATATCCCTTGTCTAAACACAAATGCAAGAAAACGATTATAAAATACCTTATTAAACTAAATTATGCATCGACCGAAGACATGATCTTATTAGTAAAATAATAAGAAACAGGTCAAAAGTATTTATACATTTTTAACATATCACAAATCACAATGACAAACTGCGATAAAGTTTATGTACTGTTTTCCTTATCCCTTCAAACGACTCACCTTTCAGTCAGACACAATACACAATACTCACACATTCATATACAGTCACGCACACACACACACAAACTCGTTTCAAACCGCGCTTGCGCGATTATTTGTAGCTGCTATCGAATATAGAACTTTGGTTATGTATACATTATAAAACTGTTTAATTTTGTTGCTTAACTGTTTACTTGTTATGTCTATATTTATTTTCTATACGAGTACTTAGTTAAAAGATGTAATCATAAGAAGCTAGTACCTAATTGATAATAATAGTATGTAATAGATATAACATGTAAGTTCACTCCGACCAAACCTAATTTCATATACATATATTTAACCGACATTCAATGATAGGTAACTATGTACCTACCTTTTAGAATGTCGTAAAATTGAGTAGGTACTATTTTCAAATGTATTGCATTACAGGCTCATTGCTTTCGCGAGAAGTCCCCGTGGCTAGAAATACAAGCAGTTTGCTTAGTTCTGCCGCGGTGGCTGATTGGGGAAGTGGTGCGACTGTGGGTACTATAATGACCTAACTACCTATTTTAAAATAACTTATGTTTTTACATAAAAAAAAAAAATAGGTACATTATTAAGATTATCATTTATATTAGTCTTTAAGTTTTGTTTATATGCCTACATTTAAGCATGTTATTTCTGTAAATAAATATTTTTCTTTCTTTCTTTCTTTCTTTCTAGTATTTTCAAGTTAAGTGTGGATTTGCACTCGCTTATCGGCGAAGAAAAACATCGTGAGGAAACCGACATTTTTGAGGTCATTTGTCTTCCGTGGAAGGACCTGGGCGCCCACTACGATGTATTTTCCCAAGAGAACTCCCTTAACGAATTAATTCTGCGGGAGAGTCACGAACCTCAGTCATGAGGAAATACAACTTAAGAGAGATATCATGCATACATTTTTTTTCACAATCTGGAGTCTATAGGGTAGCATGTCGTTGATGTCTAGCTACGAATTTGAGGTCGAAACACTTGGAACTGTGTTTCCAACACGTTAGGGGATTCAATTGCCTCCTTGATTGTTCGGAATGGAGGCGAAAATTAACTAATTCTAGGGAATTGATTCATAAAACATCGTGGTATTCATGTTTTACTTTTATCGAGATCTTAAAATTAAATGATATATATGTCACCGTAAGATTGTAAAGATCGTTAGATTACAATCTATCTAGCGAGATTGTAAACTATCGATAGATTGTGAACCGTATCATCTTCGAGTCCAACACTTGCACTACAACAGGACTTGGCTCCTCCTCGCTTCGCTCGTCGTCGCATGTGCGTGGTAGAAAGCAACCTAACGAACCTAATCTTACCTCCTGTCACAGACAAGTGACTTCGCAATACCTAAACATAGAGCGCGAGTTGCATTCCGCCCTACGCCGGTTCACAATTTGACGGCTTCACTTCGGTAGATTACAATATAGCGAAGAATAATGAGTCAAATTGCAATCATAATGATACGGTTCACAATCTATCGATAGTTTACAATCTCGCTAGATAGATTGTAATCTAACGATCTTTACAATCTAACGGTGATATATACATATTAAATAATATACCTTAGTAATATGGGTTAGAAGTTTAGTGTTTTCAAATCGTCTAAATGTTTTTTTTTTGAGGAGCCACTGTTGATAACTCCGCAAATTATGAATCCATTTTAATTTTTATATATTATAGAACTTTAAGAGTGTCTAAATTACAATGATTAATTCCGTTTTATGTTACCTGCCATTAGCTTGTTTCTATTATTACTAATAATTAATCTTGCCATCAAAACGTGGTCTAATGCATACGTTTCAGTAAAAAAAAAATTACCTGTCAAATATTTCTAAAGAAATAGTTCAGTAAAACTAGCAACCATATCACAGGGAAAACATCAAAACACACATTATCATGATGTCTTTAATATTACTTGATGTGTTTAATGAAATTTCGTTTTGTTTTTATTATTAACTAGTGGGTGCTCGTGGCTTCGCTCGCATTAAGAAGTAAAACTTGCATCCCCTATTTCACCCCTTTAAAAGTGGCATTTCCAAAAACCCTTAGCGGATGCCTACGTCATAACATCTACCTTCATTCCAAATTTCAGCCCAATCCGTCCAGTGGTTTGGGCTGTGCGTTGATAGATCACTATATCAGTCAATCAGTCAGTCACCTTTGAGTTTTATATATACCTATATATAGATTAATAACATTTTATTATCTATCTCGCAAAACGTCTCAAATATTGCTAACTTACTTGTATGGTCCTCGACACAACTTGGAAAATGCCAAGTTCTAAGTCACGAAGTTAGTGATAACTTGTTAAGTTAATAAATCGAGCGCACGATCAGCTATCAAATTGCAATACTGAAGCGTTGAGGCTTCAGTCGACTAAGCTACGTTTCAGGGCTTAACTTCGAACTTAGTTGTACTGTGTAATGTGATATACTTAGAACAGACTTGATACATAATATATTGTATTGAATGGCAGGCACATGCAATTTTCAAGGACTTTTTTCTAAAGGTCGACGCGGTAAGTCCTTGGATGGGTGACCGAAAAGTGGCATTCTATTTTGGGGCGTTTCCGTGGGTCGGATAACATGGTAAATTGTACGTCCCGGTTGTTTGTCTAGTACGGCAGTCGTTAAGCCATGTCAGAGGCTCTTAGAGCGGCTTGATAAACCCTCGACACCAGAATTGGCCACCCCCATTCAATAAGAAGAAGGACTTCTTCAAAAAAATAAGTGGTGGTTATCAATTCGACTCTATTGAGAGTAATTGATAAGAGTAAAATCATCATTATCGGTTGCCATCTTCATAAGGAAGATTGGTGGTCAAGTGGGCAAATTTTCTGCGATCCCATGTTGTTTCTTTTAGATGCGGATAGCTCAGTTTGAGAAAATAATACGATCTATTTTGGCTAAACGCGTGTGTCATTTCGTTTTCATAACTTCATTTTATTTCATACCGTCTGTTTTACCTACATTATGTATGTTTTGATCAGGGAACACTGCAAGTTTCATTTAATAATAATAATAAATAATAACTTAATAACTTATCATAACTTCGTCAGCAATTGCACAAGCAAAACCTTCGGTTTCCCCAAAGAGGTCTCCGAAGCGTAGCCAGTTCACTGATGCCAAGAGATTCACATCCGGTCCAGTAAGGGCCTGATAGAACCTCCCGTGCAGCTCTTTGCTCTTCCATATCTCCTTGCGATCCTCAACACTAAGTACCACCGGTCTGTGCCAGTTCTCGTAAATAAATAAAGAATAAAAAACAAATATATATAATAATTCGGAGATAAATAATAATATTAAATCCTTTATTGTTTAAACTTACGTGTTACGTACATGATTGTATATGACAATAACAAAGTTTATGCACTACGTTGGTAGGTGTACTAAGCTAAATACTAAATTTAAATCGGTTCAGTAATTTTATAGCATACCTCGTGCCCACCAGTTTCGAACAGGCCACAAACGTTTAATTCCTCTTTTCTTTATCTAACCAAAACAGAACAACTGCGAGTAGAACCTAAACCGCTAACATTTTAGAGTTTTAGACGTTCTTCGCGTGTATCGAGCCGGGAAACGCTTTGATCGCCCAAACGGGCCCCGCAGTTTTGTTTTACTAGAGTCCGTGTAAGAACAACTTATTACTCCACTAGTAGCAGCACTTCTACCACATTTGACCTTTTTTTGGCCAAATATTTTAGTTCAAATTTTCACCGCATGTAACCTTTCCTAACACGGGTATCCTGTTGGTTTAGGACCGCACGATAGTTCTTACCACTTCCCAACGCGAATGAACAAGCCAATTCAACTGTTATACGCAAAATCAACAGCAGAATCTTGTTGCCATTTTCAAATAGAACGTTGTGTAATCCTTTATGGATGAAAAAGGGGTAGAAAATAGTCAATACTTCAATAATCATCATATATTAGTTAAAACAGGAATACTCTGTAAATATCAGTTATTGTTTTACAAGCTGCGTCTTACGGTGTTACCCGCGTTATTCCGAGATAAGTAAATAGCCTTTGTGTTTTTCTAAAGTTTATTCTACCTACTATCTAATTGCTTCAAAATGAAAAGAAATAACAGACAAACACGTGTACAAACTTTCGCGTTTATAATTTTAGCGTGATTCATAGTTCAAAAACACATGTAAGTATGTGTTTTATTTATACAAAAATATCTCGCGAAAATATTATGTCACTGCAACCAAAATATGGTTAATCACTCATCTGTTTCGGCTTTTAACTTGTTACAAAACGACCAAGATACATCTGTCAACTCGTCAGCCTATTTAGCTAAGTATCTCCAACAAGCGTGTCCAAAGATTTAGGATTACCGAACCGGCACTAGAAAATTAGTACCGACAACTGTAAATGTGGATAAAATCGCGTCGTCTACAAATTGAGCAATCACATACTGTTATAACGGACCATTTATACATTTATTTATTTATTTAATAATAATCAAAACGGCCGAAGCCAATTACATTAATTATTTAAGACAATACTTATTCTACAAACACATAATCAATTTATAATAATCATCGTAATATAGTCAAACAAGTCAAATTTATATATTATCTACATTAAAACATTCACACATTCATTCATTTCTTGTTTTGCTCACAAAATCTCAGACACGCTAACATTATTACCGGCCATCCGTCCGTAAACAAATCACACGTTGGGTTGGCAGCGAGCAGCGCGTTGAGTGCGGCGAGAGTGCGCGGGAGTGGGGAGGCGGCCCGAGCCACCGTGCGGCAGTGGGGTTCAACCAAAAGCTTGTGTCGCCTGCTACGCAAATATTGATCCGGTACAAAAAGTTGACACAACTTATCGTGCAAGTCTGGTGCATCAACATCTCCACGTAGAACCCTACACATTATAATAAGCTGTTGCTTATCTCTTCTAACCTGCAGCGAATTATAGCCCAGGCAACCTAAAATAAAATTTGAAGGGTACATAAATGGATAATATCCAAAACAACGCTTATATACATATCGAAGGAAAGCTCTTTGCACCTTCTCCAGAGGCAATATGTATTTGCCTTCATGAGGGTTCCACACACACATTGACGCTTCTAATTTGCTACGCACCAAAGTGCTGTAAAGTAAACGGATGACATGTTGACTGTGGAAGTCCTTACAATTTCTAAGCACAAAACCGAGTCGCCTAAATGACTCTTTAACTAACGCGTTTATGTGGTCGTGGAAGGTTAACTTCTGATCGAACATGACACCCAAATCTTTCATATTGACAGTGCGGTTCAGAGTGCTACCGCTTATCTTGTATTCATAGATAATTGGATGCCACATTCGACCAAAAGTCATGACATGGCACTTTGAGGCGTTAAATTCCATGCCATTTAGGCGACTCCACTGTACCACAGCATCGATATCCTGCTGTAGAGAATCACAATCAGCTTCAGATTTGACCTCTGTATACAGTTTAAGGTCATCCGCATACAATAAGCAGCGTGCGCGCTGCAAGACAGAAGGGATGTCATTTACCATCAGTAAGAAAAGCAAGGGCCCAAGAATCGAGCCCTGACTGACTCCGGAACGCGTATGATAGGGTTTAGACTGAAAATGACCAAGCCTTACGAACTGCTGGCGATCTCGCATGTAGTCGGCAAGAAGCCGTAACAATTTAGGGGCGAACCCTAAAACAGCAAGCTTAGTCAGCAGTATATCATTGTTTACCCTATCGAACGCCTTCCGGTAATCAAAATACAGTACGTCGACCTGAGTGTGGCGATCCAGGCTTGTGGAAATATAATCCACAATGGTCAGGAGGTTGGTATCCACCGATCTCTTCCGCCTGAAGCCATGCTGGGCGTCGCAAAGGAACTTGTCCACCTGGTCGTAGATATACTTGTGGAGTATACTCTCGAACACCTTGGCTGGTGAGGACAAGACCGCGATCGGCCTAAACTCTTCCACACTCACTTTGTCGGAACCCTTAGGAATAGGGCTGACCCTAGAGAGTTTCCACTGCGGTGGATACACGCCAGATTCTAGGGCAGCATTGAAGATGTGACACAGCGGGACACAGAAGTACTTCTTCAGATCCTTTAATATAGCTGGAGGGATGCAGTCTGGCCCTATGGAGCTTCTAGGTTTCAGCTTATTTATGCCGAAAATAACGTCACTGTGTGTTATTTTAAAAATGTTGACATAATTACTGTTCGTACAAATTTCTGTCTTATACGCCAGCTCAGAACTCAGTGACGGCACTTCCGGCAAAAATACGCTTGCGAAAAAATCCGCGAAAGCCTCCGCCGCTTTAACCCCTGAGTACGACTCGTTTTTATACCTAACTGTAGCCTCAAAGCCTCCCTTGGTACGCAAACTAGATATATGGCGCCAAAACTGTCGTGGGTCTGATTTCAACTTTTGTTCAACGTTGCCAACATAGAGGTCATAAGCTGTTGAAACGCGAGATTTTAAGTCTGCTCTCAAAGTTGAAAATTTACGATATGTGTCCTCAGTCTTTGTCTGCTTCCAAATTGAATGTAGTCTTAACTTCTTTCTTGTGTCACGGATAATATCGTTTGTAAACCATATCGGGAAACGCTTAACCCTTTTACTCATGCGCTTTTTCTTTGGTACACTCTCATCGAAACAACTATAAATTACTCTATATAAGCAATCCGTAGCAGCATTAACATCGGTTGTCTCTAATACCGAATCCCAGGAACAATCTGTCAGCAATGTATACAGCCTTTTGTAGTCACATTTATTAAAGTTCCAGTCTGAGGATGTGTTGATGTTCGATGGCTCCACAGACTCATCACGACAAGTCATGTCAAATTCTAAGTCAACGTTTAAAGGTGGGTGGTACAGGTCAACCACCTTATCTACAATCTTATTGGTCGGAGTAACAGAAACTCCCCGCACTACACCGCTTTCTCGCACCAACACAATATCAAGTATGCCACCATATGCATTCATCACCTCATTCTTCTCACAAAGTTTACAATATGTCAGAAAGTAACAATAATAATTCTACATACCAAGTATCTTTATAAAGAAGCATAAATACAGCATTCCTTGGTCGCCGGCAAAAAAGAAGATGCAACTCTTGTTAAGATGGGTACACACGGTATGATTTTTTCACACATCAAATCGCTACAGTAAATGAGACGTTACAATACTTTTTGGACTGCAATAGGAAATTCTATTTTATGTTTTGGTCCGATATTAGCTTAAAACTATTGCGAACCTCAATAATGTCGGATATTTTTACATATCTACATAATTTATTAACTCAATAGGTGTTTGCACCAAAAAACGGAGGCTCTCATTTTTGTTTATCACGATATAGCCTTACGTTTGACTATAGCCTGCCTGATGTTAAGCACCTAGAAGAAACCAATTAACGTATAGCTCACGTAAAATGAGAACATTTTTGGTCACACATCTCAAAGTCAAAGTCAAAGCATTTATTTGCCGAGTACAGGTAAAAAAGATGGTACATTTCATTACATAAGAACACCATACTCAACCCATAAGGTATGCAAATATACATAATTTATAACAAATTTTGCAAATGTTAACAAATTTTACACATTTAAAACATTATAATACTAAACTAAGTAACTTACAAATCATCACTTAAGAAGTCTTTAATAGAATAATACGTCTTATCTAATAGAAACATTTTTAATTTTTGTTTGAATACTGAAAACGAGGTAGATTCCTTAATAGACTGTGGCAATTTGTTATATATTAGAACTCCCATATTATATACAGTGTTGGCATAGGTTTGAGTTATAGGTTGGCATCTATTCAAATTACTTGCATATAAAAATATCTGAGACATCATTGAGGTTTGCAATAGATTTTAAGCTAATATCGGAACAAGCATAAAATATAATTTCCTATTGCAGTTGTTTTTTATATTATTTAAGTAAGAGCGTTCAAAATCAGGTCATATCGCTTCAACAGTCATATTTAAGGCTTAACTGGCATCTTGTCTCAAGCATAACTTATCCCATGATAATTCTTTCTCTGCGCACGCCGTGAAACTGTGGAACGCTTTGCCGCTAGATATTAGGAAAGCACCATCAATAGATGTCTTCAAAAATAATGTTAAGAAATTGTATTTATCTTCTTTGGTTCCGACATAAATTGCTATATACTTATGTTTTTATTTTGTCTCTTGTATTAATATGTATGTATTATTGTGTATGTATGTATATATTATTGTAATATTTGTTTATGTTTATTCATATTATAAGTAGTATAAACTTTTTGATCATTTTTTTTTCATTTAATTTCTTAAGCACCTCGTCCTACTCATTTTATTTGAAGTTTATATCCCTGCCAGATTGGTTGCCTGGAAGAGATCGCTCTTAGCGATAAGGCCGCCAATTAAAACGCAAATTTTATTTTCTTTGTTTTTTGTATTGTTTTTTATGTATGTGGTGTTTTAATAAAGAATTTATCAATCAATCAATCAATCATGTACACCCAGGCTAAGTCTCCAGTCGCCAGGGTTGCGCTCGCGCACTCTAAGATCTAAAAGATACAGACCACAGCCGAGCTATTCCGAACGCGACCGAACATAACCGAGACTTTGAGGTCATTCCCTCCCTTTCTACTGTCCTTTATCGTCCAAAGGAGAGTACAATCTATCTGTCCCTTTCACTCCCATTTGAATATGTAAGTAGATGAAGCATTAAATTACATATTAATAAAATTCTGCTTTATTACGAAGCAGGACAGTCAAGGGCTTATTAAGTCAATTTAATAACGCTAGTAGCATATACATATAACTAGATTTATTTCTTTTTTAACTAAAACAATAGTCTGTGGCTTAAACCTTTATTCTTCGAACGTTTTGTTTTTTTTTATATTCGTTGATAGATATGGCCTAAATACAAGTACATTACTAGATATTGTACAGGTATTCATAACAGATTAAATGCTAACAACGTCAAGTTGACTGACTTATCACAAAGCAAACAAAATTAAGGAACTACATGATTATGTTCTTATTCGGATATAATTTGTTATGAATATAATTTGGGACTCCGTATTTGTCTCGCTCGTAACTATTACGATTATCTAGTTATAGGTACTCGTGATAAAAATAATGAGAACGCAGTTTTGTGACTCTCGGCCACAGATAAAGCAACGTTTACAACGGTTATAAATTGTACATTTCAGGTGAGACGAGATCTAGCCGTAACTGCAAAGGTCACATAAACGACAATATTTTGATTTTCACATTGATTTCAGTATTTATACAGCATATTATTTTTCTACCACACGTCTTCGATCCCGCCAATTTTGTCGATCTGAAAGTGACACTTGACAATAACACTTAAGTTTTTCATTTTATACTCACGAAATTTATCAGAACCGCAAGTGGAAACCAAGTACTAAAGTAAAGACTTTTAATAAGACAGCTTTCCTAAAGAAAACAGACGGCCTACGGATGGTATAAATTGAATTAATGCGACCATCAATTTGTTAGGATATAGGCGGACGATGCTCCCATATTTGGTCCACAAGAGAGGACGTAAGCGGGTCATTTAGTATGAGATTGAATTTTAATGAGACATATTATAGCTGGCGAGAATATGGAGTGTTATAATGTCTTTTGTGACTATTATGTTAGGGTATGTTTTTGTTAAGATATTGATGGAATTGAGATTTTTTCAATGTAGGTATGTATATTTTAGAGAGTCGAGAATAGAGAAAAGGAAAAAAAAGTAACTGAAGTGAGTTTTGGATGAGGATATTGAGACCTTTTGCTTTTAAAAACTGAAGACAAAATTTATTGATAGATCAATCACAATATTAACAAAGAGAGAGGGTAGTTTTTAATGGATAAGCCTATCATACTCAAAAGTAGATACAATATTTCATTTTTCTACATTAAATTTTATTACTTCAGGTGTCCAACGACAAATTTGCTTCCAATATATAAATTTTCCACAACCCCACGAATAAATCAAATTTTAACCAACGCATATTTTAAACCGGTCAAGCATATTTCACTTAAAAATGTGCTTTTACAATTTTATTAGCCAGAAAATGAAGTAACTCGTCGTTGAGCAAATTTTCTCCCCAATTAGCGATAACCGAAAACGTTATCAAGTAATTATGGGTAGGTAATTATAATGGCGTGGATGACGAATGGTCTCGAATACGCACGAACGTTTGCTTTGGTCTTTCGTAGATCGTTTTTGGGTCAATATTAGGTCTCGGTTTTATATAATCAGTCAGTTTTTATAGTTACAAACCTAAGTTCTTAATCGTAACTACTTGTAATCATAACAGAAGCTAACTCTCTGGTTAGTCGAATATGAAAATGGCGGCAAAATATAGTGGAGGATGAGAATATTTATTTTTAACATTTATTTAGTTTTCTGGCGGTAATTTACTTACCTAGATAACCAGCGTGAACAAAAACCATTCGATTAATTATTCAAAAAAAAGACCTATAAAGAGTTGACATGAGTTTTTTTTTTATGGAGTATCAAAGAACTTATGAAATTAAAATTCATTAAAGTAGGGCCTAAAAATAGACATAATCACGGTAACTGTGACTTTTTGTTACAAGTTTGATGGCTCTACAGAATTAACTCTGCCCGATCATTAGCTAAAAGCAAAAGAAAACCAAGCGAAGCCTAGATTTAGAACAAAAAGGAATTTTCGCCACGCATTTTAAGATTAATGAGTTTTTAGGGGTTCTGTTCAAGCAGAGACAACGCTCCAAGCTGAGCGTTGGTATTATATTTTATAGACGTCTTATTATGGGTCAAATGATACTAAATAAAAATAAAATCAGCACTTCTACCGCAGTATACAGGGTCCGCGGAATTAGGTTTATTTTAGACAGAGAATACAACAGTAATAAGACAAAGATATTATTATTCCCCGATCTCATGCCTACTTGAAACAATGGAATACTTTTTGATAAAATTTATTTGACTATCTATTTTTTTTAATGGTAAGCGGTCAGTAGTGCTACGTGGTACGTTTTTTTATCCCGCAAAATTTATTTTTTTGACTTTAGGGGTCTGGATTATTAGTCTATGTCGCCGAGCTTAATTTAAATTCCGAAGCTTGGACAAAAAAAATAATGAGAGATGACGTCACTTCATGGTGAACATCCAGCCGGAACTAATTCCATAGAGCGCTTAAGCGACTTTTTAATTTAACGAGATTAAAAAACAACGAATGTCGTAGTGTTCCGGAGTTAATGAGGCCGGGAAGGAACTGGGGCTTAACCTGTGGTTCCGTTCATACTGCCAAATTATCACTCATATTAGTGGTATGATTCTGTCACTAGTTATTTTGTTTTAGGGGGTTTTTATTGTCTCTTTATACCACGCTTTTTAGGACGACCTTTAATATTACTTAATTAAAAAAAGATATTTTTATTCGACTAATCACGTGCTACCTGAAAGCCTGTGTTCACTCACGGGAGGTACAAGATAACGGATAAAACACATACAAATTTTCTTAAGTATATACATAGTTATTTACACATAGAAACAACCTATCGTTCGTAACGTTCTGCGGGAATCGAACCCGCAACCCCTGGAACTGTAAGCAGACTATAGTTAGGGTTATATTACTAACTAGCTGTGCCTGCGACTTCGTCCGCGTGGAATAGTTATTTTGGCCATTAATTCTTTCATACATATTTTTTTGATATCTTGAACCGTTTTCGCAGCGCACGCAACGGAAGCCTTCAAAGATGAATAATGTTCCCCGTTTTTTCCAGATTTTTCCATTATTACTTCGCTCCTATTAGTTGCAGCGTGATGTTATATAGCCTAAAGCCTTCCTCGATAAATAGCCTATTCAACACAAAAAGATTTTTTCAATTCGCACCATTTGAACGCGCTACTCTCAGGAACTACTCCTGAGATTAGCGCGTTCAAACAATCAAATAAACAAACTCTTTAGCTTTATAATATTAGTATAGATTGGATAAGGTAGACACACTACCAGCAGAGCACGCAGGTAAGAGTAAGAAGCATGTTTTTAACAACACGAGTAAAGCAACGCTACACAGCAAGTTGCATATTACTACCACCATCTTTATTGCTGTACAAAATATGATTGAATCTATGGCTCTATCCAGCTGTCAACGTCAATGACCTCATTACGGGCGTATGATGAATGTAGTGAACCGTTAAAAGACTTGTCCATTAAACCATGGTGGTCATTAAGGACTAGGTATATTGGTGAGGAAAGTTTTGATAGATCTACTCGGACTGTTTCTATTTAAAAGTGATCATGAAATTGGTATAAGCATGCTTCAACTTTGCTTCAGCTCAAAGAATGAGGTGTCATATGTAGAGAATATAGGTTTTTTTTAATGCTTTACTGTCCAGTGTGAATATGTATAAGAAGAAATTAAGTTCGTATGGGAATGGCCAACTGGTCACGACAGTTTTCAAACCGTCCTTATAACATAGTTACTACCATTGAACTATATAGGTATTACTAGCATATAGAACAGACACCCCGAACCAAAGCTATGCTTCATTTTGGAAAGAGATTGAACTAAAATGTCGTCTAACCAAACTATTAAAATATGCAGCGCTTAAAAGCGTACAGAGTACAGTTTTCTCGCGACCAAAACGACTTAAGCGCCGTGTATTTGCAAAATGGCGGCGCCCGGCAGCCCGATTCTTGTGAACATTGTTACATCGCGAAAAACTTTAAATCAAAGAGTTTTCAACGTAAATGTCTACTTACCGATGAAATGTTAAACCATCACTTTTTTTTTAGGTTCTGGAGTGTGTACGGCATTCTTTAAGAACACAACCAGGCATTTGATGTTGTTATTTATGCGAGCCAAACACAATTATTCTCCACGGGCGTTGGATACTCACTGGATAGTTGCTGTACAGAGTACAGCAAAGCGTGGCGCAAAATCATACAACGCGTTGACTTTTCTATACGTAGTAGTATCTCAATGGTTTCTACGACTGTTTTACCATGAGAAACAGTCGAATTGAGAATTTGAGAATGTCACTTTTGGTCACATATCCAAGAACTGGCTGTGTAAAAACATAAAATGAGATATATGTTCATGGGACAGATTAATATAAGAAGTTTAATTGAGGCAAGTGTGCTGCTTCTGATAAGTACTACAGGGGTGATTAACTAACATTAAGAAAGAAAGAAATATTTATTGAAATCATATACATACATTACATTAAAAATAAATAAATTAATGCTTTATGCAACACTATGATTTCTTGTCATAATTAGTATTATTATTTTTAATTTATTATGGCACACAAAACAGAATATGTTCTTAAATTAAGTAACTTAATATAATTTTTTTTTACGTTTTATTATGTCGTATACCTACATTGAGTAACTATATTGTAATCAAACGCAAGTAAATTATGTTTTGTTGTTTCTCCCATGATCTCAATTTATAGCAATTTCCAGCAATTTGGCAGAATACCGGCAATTACGTACTAAAAAGGTAAAATAAACCTTAAGTTACAGCGACAAAATACGGAATTGAATATTTTTTCCATTCAGTTATTTTAGGTACCTATTGTCTAGGGAAGAGGGCGGAGGATTTATTTAGAGGTAAGCTGATAGAATTAGAGATATATTTATCTTTAGACAGCCATTAGGAACTGTTATTAGAGTGTCGATCTATTTGCAGCTCGTACAGGAATTAGTGTTCATAAAGAAGTTGTTTCAAAAGTTTAATGGCTGTTTTTAAAACTAGTTGAGAGTCACTAAGATCAACTCATAAATTGGGGAATCCGTTGAATAATTTGTTTAGAAAAATAGTTAAATAATGTATATATGTAATAAAATTTAAAATAATAGTTAAATAGCGGTTCTGAAATAAATCTTTGTAATATTGTATTTTAAAGGTTCTTCCAGTACCTAACCTAAATACTTATAGTAAGTCATACATTTTGGAAACTCGCTAATAATGTCTTCTCCTCTCCATACGTCCAAATTATTTGGGTACGATGAAATGTTCAACTGTTCAACAAAATCTGGCGTTCAATGAACTTCATGACATATTCAATGTAAAAGTAATGGTCATTCGTAAAGTCTTTAACTGAACAGTACAAATGACATCAGCAGTCATCTATTCCTTTATCACAAAAGGCGTTCAATAATACAACCGCAAGTTACGAACCGGTCACATTTAAAGTGCATTTATAAATATGAGTTAGGTTGACGCACACTGGCACTGTTTAACGCTTTTGTTTACATTGGATAAATACTGTTTTTTTTTAACACGAAATAGGCTTACGTTTGACCATAGCCTGCTTGATGTTAAGCCCCACTATAGTCAAAGATGTAGCACGCATGTCTAGAAGAAACCTATTTATTCTAGTTTTGAAGACCCCTGGGTTATAATTTTCTGAATACCTGTTGTATTAGTAGTTGTAACAAACTTAACATTTGAAATTGCAAGGGTGAAACCGATTTTACTCATGTTCAAACTCTGTCTGATGTCTTGGGCAAAATAGTTAATAGGCTTGATTTGTATATGATTTGACTTTATCTTCAGTAAACAACAAACCATTATAAAAATAACGTGTTTTTGTTATTTTGGTTGTTTTGCTTTTACACCACTGTATTAAAATTTACGACGGCGCTTTGTGGCCATGGTAATGAATGTACGACCATTTGCAAGAGTTTAAAAAAATTCTTAGCATAAACCTGGATCATGGACGAACAAGATATCCGTTCCAAAATCAGTATCACATCACTCGTCGTGTTAAATTAGATATCACACATTTAAATCTAAGCACTTCTTCTTCTTATCGAATGAGAGTGGCCAACTCTGGTGTCGAGAGTTTATCAAGCTACCCTAAGGGCCTCTGACACGGCTTAACGACTGCCGTACTAGACAAGCAGCCAAGACCTATAATTTAACGTATCACCCTCGGAAGCACTCAAAATGGATTGCCACTTTTCGGTCACCCATCCAAGGACTGACCGCGCCGAACTTCAATTTGCTTAACATTGGTAATCGCAAGCGATTGCCTCCGCTAGCAGAGCTATCTAAGACATCCACTTTCTATGTGCGACAGCCTTAAAACTGCATTTATATTTATAGTCGACATCTCTACCGCACGATAGCGATAAATCAAGATATCTTCACGTTATCTTACTGCATAGATTTTAAATTCGCGCTTAGTAAGTTGGGACAGGTAGAGAAATGTGAATTGTAATGCAAGTGAATTTTATCGTAATTTTATTTCACTGCTTAATGTATCAGTGCTATATGTATTAGAATTTTTATTTTATGGTAAGTAAGTATTGTAATTTCTATCTAATGTTTTAAAATATATACTTATGCTGTGTTGGTATAAATGGGTAGTCGTGTAAAGAACGTGCATTATTATTAAAAAATCTCAGTAGGAATGTTTTTTAACGATTTTATATCAAAACTAAACAACAGATTTGATTCAATAGCATGAATCTATGATACAATCAAAAATTATTAAAAAACTTATAGATTTTCTAAAACCAAACATCGATTTCCAAGAAAAAGCAGGTCGAAAGACGAGACAGAAAACTAGAACGATAAAATGCACTCTTTCCTTTTTACATACAAAAATCAATTTTTTTTTCAAGAATTTTTGTACAAAATCCTCTTCAATCCTTTCACTCCGCTTTATCTAAAAGAAAGATTGTCTTATGTCACGGCTTCCCATTCCGACTCCCTGCGTACTTCCCGTGTCCTCCGCTTGTGTATCCCTGACTTCAACCATTCCAACCTTTTCTACCACTCTTCTTTCACTATGCAAGCTATTCGCTTGTGGAATGACCTGCCACTTCATATTAGGCAGGCCAAATCCCTTCCTATTTTTCAGAACTTGGTTCATAATTATTATATGCATGACAAATTTGTGGACTCAGGTTTTTTTTCCTTCTTTTTGAGTAGGTTTATTATGTGTTGTTTTCTTTTCTCTGTTTGTATAGATGTAAATGTAGGCATTTTACATGTTTTTAGGTTTTTAGTTGTTCTATTTGTTAAGTATTATTAAGTTGTATTAGTTTTAGTAGGTACGCCAGCTTTACTGTTTTCCTATCGTTGTTTTCCAAACCAGGTTGCCTGGAAGAGATCACTTTAAGTGATAAGGCCGCCCTCTGTCCCAATACTATGGTTTACATATTTTATTCATACTTGTGTTCTTTTGCTATTGGTGTACAATAAAGAATTCTTGATTGATTGATTGATTGACATACTACTGGGTCTTAGGAGTACTACTGAGTCACCACAACTGATTGAGAATTGAAGATTATCTGAGTTAGTCTTGGTTTTTCAAATTCTGACGAAATAGGTCAGTTGCATGTTTGAAAATAACCTAAGTAATAACAATATTCATCATTAGCTCCGTAACTTCAAATGCTTGGGTCAAAATTGCGAAATAATAAATAAATAAATAAAATAAAAACAAATATTCCAGGACATTGCACACAGCGCCATCAAGCCCCACACTAAGCAAACGCTTGTGTCGTGGGTACGAGATAACGGATATATACTTTTCTTTTTGTAAATACATACTTATTACACATACAAACGACTAGACAAATGTTAACGGATTACTCAATCTAGTTTACTGTTGTCATTTAACTATACCTATTGTGAATTGCTTACTAGCTAGCAACTGCAAATGTGCGAAAAATAATAACTGATAATCGTAATAAAATAAGCGAGATTTTCCCTAATTTAACATTTACTTCACAAAATATTAGCAACAAAATGAAACTAGAGATTGTCCGAATGAATCACATTGTGAATTGCAATTGTAACCGTACTAAGCATGAATAAACTCAAACACACTCGTATTGTGTGAAACTTGTTAGTTTCGAATTATTGGAATTCACAACCCAAAGTTGGTAACTGGATATAATCCTGATATTATATATAGTTGGATAGAAATATATGGTTCGTGGCGAGAATTACGCTAAATCAGTGAGGGTTTTGTGTAGATAAGATAAGTATAGCTTAATTTTGGTTGAAAAAAATGATGTGATGTTTGGTTTACGTCAGTTTACAGTCTTTTTAACAAAGATTTATAGGGTCAACTTACAAACAGATAAACTCTAGGGTCGAGAGATTTTTAAATGTTTATCGTCTGATATATCAAAATTAACTATTCATTACACAATATTTTGTACATTAATAGACGATATGTGAAATACACATGGCAAATAAATAAAAAGTATTTAATAGGCTTTATTTTTTTATCTGTATTTAATATATTATATCATACAACGATGCACCTGGTTACTAAACTACATGTTACTCATGACCAAAATGCTGGCCTTTTTCTGGCTCAACGTATCAGCATTGCCATCCAGCGTGGTAATGCGGCCAGTATGCTGGGCACGCTGCCCTCTGGTAGTGGGCTGGAGCACTTAGATTATCTTTAAGCTTTTCTAAAGATATTCTAAGTGCCCCTTTTTGTAGTAGTTAGAAGTAGTATTTTTAGTTTTTCTTCCCTTGTTTTTATATTTTGTTATTGTTACTCATATACTAAAACATCGCACTAGTTATCAAATAAAAGTACCTAACTTATACGTAGTAGTCAGGCAGTCGAGCTTCAAGCGTTCATATGATAATGATGAAAATAGAATAAGTTCAATAGTTCAACATATACCCAGCCGTAACATACACCACTCGCACAGTGGAAAGAGAAACAGATGCCTTGTTTATTTTTAAGGCGAAGAGCAGACAATAAATATTTTGCCATGAATTTTGCTCCATAAAATTCTCGTTCGTTCAGATCGATGTTTGCTTTCACCACAAACGTATTGAGGGAAACAGTACTGGTATTTATCAGAATAATTAAATGTAATAGTTTTATGTATTTGTAATTTTCAGTTCGTTAGACGTGACATCTATAAATAGCGGCGAAAATTATTCCATCCCTTTCGCACTATACAGCTCTTCTCTTAGTGCGAAAAGGGTGGCATGATTTTTACCGCCATTTGTAAATGTCACATTTAAGGAACGGAATCTAATTCGTAATTGAGTTTTTACCAGACTTTTATAGCGCCTACAATACTAACAAGAGTGGGAATACTAATACTTACTTAAATCTTTAAAAATAATTAGTGTTATAAACTTTTCAATATTTTTATGGTTATTTTACAGCTAAACCATGTCATCATATAGGTATATTACGCTTTTTGACAACCCTAAAACGCTAAAAAGGTCAGAGCCAGGATTCTGTCAAATAAGTTAGTATGACATTCGTTTGCACGGTAGGTTTCAATTTGTTGTATTATATATTTTAGCCATCTTTATTTACAGTAATAAAATATAAAAACAAGGGAAGAAAACTAAACATACTACTTCTAACTACTACAAAAAGGGGCACTTAGAAAATCTTTAGAAAAGCCTAAAGATAATCTAAGTGCTCCAGCCCACTACCAGAGGGCAGCGTGCCCAGCATACTGGCCGCATTACCACGCTGGATACGCTGATACGTTGAGCCAGAAAAAGGCCAGCATTTTGGTCATTTGTTGTATTTGATTTTCATTTATGTGTTTCGGTAGCAGTAAACCCGCAAATGTGAGTTTCTCTAATGGGGGTAGGTATTTTGATTATTATATGCTAGCTGTATGGTACATATGTTCATTATGTACCTATACTGATACGGATAGATACAAAGAGTCAGTGGAAATTGATTCAAGTATTTATATTTACATACCAATTAACAAACGCTTTTGGAAATCGAGGCAATGCATTTTTAAGCATAACCCTGAGTTTCTCCTTACCTGAAAATTAAATAAATTTGTTAGAAAATAAACAAAGTAAAATTTGACCAAAAAATTTCGTAATAAAATATGTATGTATCAAAAACTCCGACTTTCTTATCTGTCTTCGTATGCAACAAATAAAATGCCGTACTAAAGCTGAATCTGTGCAGTTATTCATGGAAAGTATTGCCTAAATGGTTTTGGATGCGATTAATCTCATTCAATAGTATAGAGATATCTTTGTAGAGTTAGAAAATAGACACATTGAAGTCTGAGTTTCACTTTATAATGAAAGTGTTTTGTTGGTCAGTGGTAAAAACAAATATATAGCGAGAACATATAATAATATAAATACTCGTATATGACCTTGCCCCAAAAATAGCGACGCCAAACCGGTATCATCCATTTATGGGAACTTGTCTTATGACTTTCCTCATAATCAATTCCCGAGTCGACTAAATTAAAAAGCGAAATAATAGCGAAAACTTCAGTAATAAAGCTCTTTCATAAAGGTCTTACTTTTCAGGCTTTACTTTCATTAATCAAGGACAGTGGCTAAGAAATATTAGGTCTGTGATATTATTAGATCTGTGCTAAGATGGATTAAGGGCACCTAGATTTCTGGGGTGGAAAGGAATCATCCATCAACCGTTCAGAGGGGTGATGAGAACAATCATTTAAACCTCTAGTATTGTGCTTAGTACATTCAACCTGTATTATTGGAGGTAGATATAGAGAGTCTTGTAGAAACCATTTCAAAGAGTTGAAGATATTGACGTCAGTGTCGCAATATATATTAGAGATTGTAAAGTTTGTAAAAAGAAATCCACATTTGTTTAAACTTAAGACTTATAACTCAAATAGATCCAAGATAAACAGAGTATTGCTAAAACCTACTGTGCCTAGGCTGTGTATGACTAAGAAACTACCCACTATAATGGGAGAGAAACTGTTCAATAAACTCCCCGCACACATTCAGTCTTTGAATAATGATCAGCAATTTTGCAATAGTGTCAAACAATTATTGTTAGATCAGACACTATACAGTTTTAAAGAATACTTTGAAAATGACTACAGTCAACTAGTAACTGATTCTAATCTTGCTTAGAAATTAAGTAATTAACTACTAGGTAAGGAGTGTGATGCCAAATTGTCATTTTAGCCCCTATACAGCTAAAGTGACAGTACCAAGATTTATTTAAGTTGACATATTGTATGATTACATACCTATTATTATGTTTGACATGATTTTAATAACAAAAAATTTCATTATTTTATTAATAAAACTAGACATTGTAACTTCTAAAATTCATTAAAACTAAATGTTATACTTAAATTCAATTTGACGAGATATTGTAATTTGTGTAGCATATTCTGTGACATTAGTACTTATACCTATACCTATGTATGTTACAATTTTACATTATCAATAAAAATTCTTTATCTTTATCTTTATCTTTATCTTTATTGTTGACAAGTGTGACTTGTGTGGTTAGTCACACACGCGGGTCAAAATCAAAACCTATATAGGTATATTTTTGGGTTAAAAAATACGATGGTAACCTTCAATAAGGGTTTGTACAGTACAGAGTGATTTCAAGACTTGGCATACTATATAATAATATGGAATATGATAATAATGGAATTGTTTAACTCTATAATCTGGCATTTGACTACTAGGACACCTAAAGTGATACCCGAACAATCTAGTACTGGGATCCAAGCTAAAGCATGACTGTAATGAATTAGAACTTGCTCACATTAATTAGCATTTGAATTGCCTTGTGAAGTATCTACTAGGTAAACAATAAAGAACCCTTGAAATAAAATATTCCCAAGGAGACAAAACGGTTCTACCAAAACGTCAACTTTTGTTTACATCGCACCGTTGTCTTATTATCCAAAGGGTTTTCAAACCAGAGGGGACCATAAATTCGATTTTAATTGAACGGACGATGTCGTCAAATGATTCAATAGAGTCCTGACGAGCAATGAAATTAACCGTCAATCTTGTAACAGTCTTCATTGGGTGAATTTATCAGATTTTTATTTTGTTTTGTGGTCTCCGCGACGTAAATACGATTTGTAATCTTTAAATTGAAAACGTCAGAAGATAGGCGATACAAAAGTAGGTATACAATCATTTTTTCCACAGATCGAGTAAGATGAAATGGCAGAGAAAACGAAACAATCAAAATTTGTTTTCAAAAACTTTCGGAGCAATTACTTTGTTACAATTAGCAATTGTAAAACAAGACTTTAAAATACATACTGAATCATCTTCCGTAATTAAGTATTGTTTATTGTTTTAATATCCCTGTAAGTACTATTTCACACTCTGTTTTATTGATTCTTTCCCACGTGAAAACATTGCTGTTTTCGACAGTCTTTTGTTTACATCTTCTATTATGACTTTTGTGATAAATTCAATCAATCACACTTAGCTATCAATTTTCATGAGAACAAACACATAATATTTTTCCTTTTGACATTTGGATATTAGGTATTTTGGTCTAAAAGTGTAGAAATGTTATGTTTCTTATGTCCACTGCAAATTGAAAATCTTCTATTCTATGGCTTTTACAAAATTAAAACAATTCACAACATTTTTGGCACTTATACAAGAGGTCACAATGCTGACCTAACCCCAAAACGTTCAGGATGTGGTACAGAACAAACAAGCCATAAGCCACAAGTATACAACAAGCAAATATGAACTTAATTTACATGTGTATTAAGTTAAACTTGGAGTAAACGTTGGTCTAGCCACTAACTCTCGAAGTTTGGTACACCTCACGTCATGCGTGTTTCCGGACTAGAGGTTGTATTATTTATTTCCGGAGGCTCCAGTTCGCTGATAACACCAATATTTTTATTCCAATATATAAACACGGAAAATTTCGCCGCCTGTTTTGAAGAGAACTTTCGAGAACATGAAATTTAGAAAATGTAAACACGTTCACGTTACTTGAACACTTCGGAACTTTGGATAGAAGTTTCGGAGCGAGCGTTATTATTTTTCAAGCCGAATTTCGGATAGCTTTCGTAATTTGATACAGTTTAGGCGAAACTGGAGTAATACTTTGTTATTTATATTAAGGTAGATACGGAGTTATAGCCATCAAAAAAGGTTTATCTCTAGAATGCATCTTCGATTTACCTACATATCTATCATATCATTCAAACTCAAACTCAAACTTTAGTTATTTATTGATATTTGTTCCTTCTTCTCGCCACAACCGAACACTGGACCACTGCAACTTGGTTTAGAGCTAGTATCCGGAAACTGACGCCACATTTCATCTCAAAACAAAACACGCGAAGCCACGATAACCCACAAGTTTTATATAAAACCTACAGTATCGAACATCCTTTCACCAGCCAAACGTTCACCCGTTGGTCCCGAAAGTGACATCTAGCGACATACAACCGCTAACATCGGATAACAGGGTGTCGATACCGTATTTGTGGCGGGCAGCCAAACACGGTGTGAAAGTGTGCCTCGTGTGACAGGAACTATTTTGGGTGATAGTATACTGGCTAGCTTTAGAAAAGATTAGATATTGAATCAGGCGTTACTTTGCGGAAATCCATTGTAAATGAAACCACTACATAGAATCCACCAAGTTTGTGGTTTGAAGTCGGTTGAGGAGCAGTTGCAGCGGAAAAACACTAATATTTCACCAGATTTTCATTTAGAAAAGATTTTCAATTATTAAAAGAAAGGTTCAATTGTATGCGTCGATTGAATTCGTATGAGTACTGATTGAGGATTTAAATACTAACATACGATTATGATGATGCGTTCTGAACTGATTCCGGGTTTTTTTGGGTAGGAGGTTTATTTATACGATGGATTTTGAGAATTGAAAGTTAAAAGACATACTCGTTTACAGGGGAAATAAAAAAAAACAGGTTAAAAAATCTTAAAAGACAGGTTTGATGTTTCAAAACTTAGCACAGTATACCGTAACGTAGCTAGTTGTTATTAATTAGCAATAAATTCAACAAGGCACTAACTCTTTTGAACATAAATTTATATAGTTGCCAACTATACCCAATTCCTATGGATACCTACTAAGCCTTATTCATAAATCCAGCGAAACAAGACCCATCTCCTCAATTAAGTCACAAGCCAAGAACGAAAACAGCACGTTTTAACCATACTTCCACGCACGTTTTTCATACATCGGCCCGGCTTCTATACGCGAGAGTATTAACGGGGGTATGGCATAGAGAAAGTAATCCATAGCTTCCATACTTTCTATATACAAATTATTCTATTAAAAGTACGATGTATGACTCAAACACTCAGACAGACCTATTACAGGTACCACCCGGCCCCGGGGAGGGTGAGTGGTTATGTAGGAGTCTCCGCCCCACTCCAAAGGGCGGCATACCCACTAAAAACTTGGGGTGTTCCACCATTGCATCGTTGGTCCAGGGCCCCGAGAGTGCGATGCATACATCCGCAGCCCTGGCGATGCTGGCCCGGCAACGGGCCCCGCCTCGGGGAGCTGCAGCTCAACCCTCAATGGACGACGTGTCAGAACACGGGACACGTCGTGCATTCTGTGAGGACTCGTTCTAGGGCAACAGGCCGACCATACTTTGCCTGATGGTAAGTAATAGCTATGACATTAGAAATGAAATAGATAATTTTGCCGCTAGACCCACACAGGCTACGAAGTTCTAACTATTTTAATTCAAAATACGTTAGCATTATTATGTTCGGTGGTATGGGGCAAGATGGCACTGTGTGTATTTTACTGGAATATGTATATATTTATTTCTGTGGATATTGTTGTTTCGATATGAGACATCTATTAAATATTATATCCCTGGTACGGCATAAGCCGGCATTGTGCGTGCCCATGATTGAATATCGGATATTTTATATAGAGGTGCCGTTTTTCATCGCGGGATTTTTCCCGTTTTTCGTTGCTCACGAAATAAGTCGGAAATGTGTTTAAGGTATACAACAAAATCCTTTTCTGATTGGAAAATGTGATGGAGACGTTCTGAGGTGGAATTTTCGTGAGCGAAATGGTGTGAGAAACCCTATTATTATGAAAGGGATCACCCGTGTGTACTTCAATCAATTTAAACAGGCACGTATATCTTAAAAGGAAAATTTTCACTTTTCTTATAAAAAATACCATATTTTGCAATAATCTTATTATAGTATGGAAGCGGATTAAACCACCCCTATTATTCTTTAATAAGCATTAAAACTATAGATATTTACAAGTTCTCGTCCAATATATCTCAGTAATCCTCTGGAAAAACTTTATCTTTTAAGGTAAAGACGCGAGCCCATCTAACGAGCTTCCTCTAATCTTCCCCACGCTCCATAGCTCTACCACTCCCAAGTTTAAAGCCAGTATAAATTAGGGTAGTCTTAAAATGAGATATTTGTTTATGTGCAACACAGAAACCCTTTATTGCGGCCCGTACATGATTAAGATAATACACAGAGGGACGGAGACACAAATTAACTTTGTCTTGGTTTGCCCTATTTGTAGATCTCTAATGAGGTCAAGTTTTGCCTAACTCTGTTTCCTTAATTCTGTGACTTAGCAATTGTTTACGTGGCATGTACGAGTATTTGGATAGGTGCCAAACAGTGGCAATATATTCTTACGCTTAAGTGAATCGGGTGACGCGTTAAATTGTAGGTTTTTTCTTAGCCCCTACGGCCCTTAGAAAACTCTTGACACAAGAGACGACCATCTCGACTCGACTTATATACTTTTCTAGTGGAGGAGTGCAGTTTCGCTTGCGATATTTTGGGTAAAGAACCTCGGTACCAGTCTAAATACATTACAAAAATAACGATAATTTGTCGGTCTGTTGTGGCATGAAAGAGATAAAATCAGACCAACAAAGTGTTCAAATAACGCTTCCACGTTTTATATTTAAAAATCCTTACCTCGCTTCCTTACGAAATATTTAGGTCTCCCCTCATAGTTTGCATAATCCAATTTGCAAATGTTTTACATTAATTTCCGCGGCAATTTTACGAGAATTTAACTGTTATTTAGTAAATATTCAAAACGTTGTTTAGGGGAAGTGTTTACCGCACAATGTATATATCACTTAGTTGATATAGTAGCTAGTAAATAAGGCTAGATTGACTGGATTTTCGAGCCGCAAGGTTTATGCTTCAAGCATTTTGATAGAACAATGGCTGGTTACCATACTTAGCTTAAGCTTTGAATTTCACGACTGTATTGAATTTGCCATATCGGGAATCTTCAAGCAGTTCTGAAGCTCAGTATATCACGATTTGATATTTAAAGTAACGCTTAGAAAATATACTTGCCTGTGGTTTTATAACAAAGAAAAACAGACGTAATATGACAATGCTGCATAAAAAAATAAGATTAACATTCCTTTTACATACAGAAATGTTGTAAGTATAAAATACTAATCGAGTTAATTGCAGCAAAAAAACCGTCATTTTGTTTTAAAATCTCTTCTACAAAAAGCACTACAACAATTCTTTATCAAGCAAACTTCTTTTCCAATCGAAATGCAACATTACACGAACATTTTTCATCCAACATACAAACGAAAGCACATTCACTAATTGAACAAAACGATTTCATAAAACGGTTCCCTATTCAGGGAAGTGTCGTGTTGTTTACATCTATTTTGCATATAGATTGTTACGGTCGCCATGAATTTCTAATACCTACACTGTTTGATGACTTTGGTCCGTCAACCGGTCACGCGTATGTGGCGTGATTTCAGATTTAGAAATACCTCTGTCCTAGATACTTCATAATTAGTATTTTTCCATCAATATAATAATAAGTCAATATAATTGGGGCATCTAGCAGCGAGGTGGGTAGTCAAAGATTAAATCGAGTAGGCCCTGGCACCTATAGTCTTATTTAACAATATCTCAAAGACTGAGCCGATTCAACAAACGCACTGTTTCCTAATTTGTAACTATATCGCGGGTCGAATCTGGACTAAATTGAGACAGGATCGAGATGGCTAACATAAAAGGTGAGGCCTATGCTCAGCCCATTCATTGATAAGTATACCTAGTTATAAGTTGCATATTGGATATCATTGTGAAATTCTACAAACTAAGTAGGTAATTAAATATTACATCAAAGTTATAGTTAAATTAAATGATAAGTTTTCTGCAGAATTCTTTCAAAAGATGAATAAAAATCTAAACAGGCAATATAATAAAGTATATTTTTCCATAATTGGATTATCATGACGAGAGCGTCAATGTTTAATTACAACCGACAAGTTTGACCCTAAACTTTTTTCCTCAGAAATTTAGCACGGCATTTTTTTTTAATTAAAAAATTCAGTTCATCGAAAATAGAGCCTTTGTGAAGGAACCAATTATTTTTTTGCATGACCGAATTTTCATTTAGCACAGTTAAATTAACTTACTTTTTATGGCTCAAAGATATCAATTAATTTTATACCTTTCGCGGTATTGATATGGGCGGCTAATTTTGAAAGAAATACTCAATGCAACAGACAATGGCCATATTTAAAAAAAAATGTTGCTTAATACTTATATCTAAGTATCTACTATAAAATCTTACCTCGTATGTATAACTTTTTCTTTCGACGAATCTAAAAAAAACAAGTCCACAATTTCACGATCTATTCATAAAGAAATTGTTATTACAAATTCAAATATTCATTTTTAAACGATAATAATAAAAACCATGCAACATTAACCCTAGGACACACGTGTCTAATATTATTTCATACGTAATTTTCTTCTTTACAAAATAAACCCCCCTAAAAAAAATTAACACAAATGCTTGATTAACATGCCAAATGTCAAAAAAGCTAATCTCATACACTTGTTGCTATAAATTAGGGCTGACAATACGTCAAAATCGGATTTGGGGATACTTTTGCATTTAGTAGGGTGATTTTGCTTTTTAGTAGGGTTGTCGGGTGTATAACACAATCATGGTTCGTTAAATCGCAAATAGAACATACGAGGGACGTTTGCGTAACATATTTTAGTTGGCGCCCCGCAGAGTTGTGATCGCCCCTAATTTTGGGAGCTAGGGATGGCACTGTACTAAGAAGTAATCGTGTCGTGATATTACAGTTCTTATTTATTTCTTACTGTTTTATAATTTAAGATGTAACAGCAATATTAAAATTTTAAAACACATTTTTAACATCCGTTTGCCGTCTTTATAATGAATAGCATTAGAGCATTAATGGCACAAAATATGATTCTTGTGGATATGCAATGAATTTGTTTGTTAAAACTTTAATATACTTGATAAGAGTATCAAGTATATTAAAGTTTTAACGAGCAACATAAAACAATATTATAAAAAAGTATGATCTAATACAGCTATAAGATGCGCTCCATTAATGTTTATAGAAAACTGTAACAGTAACCACGAGTAAAATTATTCTCATTCACGAAAAAGTATTTTATTTTAATTTAAATCAAAACGTCACTCGCAGCCTAAAGTGTAACAACCCTATCGAATATTAATGACAAATGAATAAAAAATGCAAAACGCTCCGGGACGCGGAAGAATGACTTCGAATGGTGAATAAATTTGAAACAGGTGTACTGAAGGGGTTTTTAAGGGTTAAACTTAACCGGTTTTACCCAGTTCGAGAGATAACATAAAACATAATGGTAGAGGTAAACGTCATGAATCGATCTTTTTACAGCCACCGTTACAAGGTATAGTATTTTTTACGTTTGCTTTTTGTTGCATCGATAAAATGTAACGCTCTTCATGTGAAACATTTGGTACGTTGTTTATTATGGGACATGACATTTTGTTGATATCGTATGTTATGTTTATTTACTGTAACTGTATGTTTTGTTTATGCTGTGTGGTGCTGTGTCGCAGTTCTGCCGAATGGTGGAATCACACCTTTAATAGTTCTTGGAGTAAGTTGTAAGCTATTAAATGAACCATAGTAAAGATTTTATGTCATTTTATTTTTATTTAATTCACAAAGAGTGAACATTATCAGCTAGTGTAGAGATATTCAAGTAACTTTGTTATTGCTGTGACAGATTAATTGCAAGTCCATATATCATACAAAAGATGTCACATATATGTACATATATTTTATATTTCATTTGGCTACACAAAAATTGCTGTATGTCGCGTGGATACGTTTTTACATAAATTTATAAGCGAATTATAATAAAATTGCTTGGATTTCTTTGATGATAAAGAATGACACAGATTTACCACAGAACATTTAATATAATGTAATAAATTGGGTAACACTGCAGGTCACATGATATTTGTACATGTATATCTAGTACCCACGACACAAGCATTTTCTTAGTGTGGGGCTAGATCGCGCTGTCATAATGTCCCGGAATATTTATTTCTTTAACTATATAAATTCACAGAGATACTTTTGTTACGGCTCAATATGATCTCGTAAGTAGTCGTAAGGACGAGATATGAAAGATAGGGAGCGACCCTGAAAGGGATGAAAAAACTCCACAAGTGGTTTGAACTAGGCCAAACTTATCATTTAAGGAAATGATGCCGAAAAGCTTTACTGTATTATAGCCCGTTAAGCGAATAAGTATACTTCGAAAAGAGTGTTTTTTAGAAAGTTTTTATAAATTCGTTTCAAGTTCATTTGGATTCAAAGGATTTTCATAATGAATGACTATAATATCGTATACTCGATAAGTTAACTATTACAAAAATTGCACTGTTTTTTTTTTGTACTTATTTATTATCCCCCATTACATAATCACAACACTGATTATTAAAAAATCTATTTAATCGAAAATCTTCGCACAGATTGGTAAAAAAACTACATTAGTACTTAAGTACATATACTTAAGAACGCTGAAACTAAAGAAGAAAAAAGTTAAGACATTTTAAACTCGCTCACTTCATTCGCTCATTCGATGGGTTTCCTGAACCGTATCGGTTTCCTACGATTCTTTCCAAGTTTGTTATTTATGGAGTTGCGAATCCGGTTACAGTTTGCGCGATCGAAGAGTTTCAAGGTCCATAATGCTAAGTTTAGGAATGGTTTCCGATTTCGTGATTCCGTTCTTCCGACAATGTTGTAAGCTAAGTTGTAGTCGTTTCTGTTGGATGCTTAAATATGCGATATACATAAGAATAAGAAGTGGCATGGATAAACTTTTTATTGCTGACACATAGCTACGTCACTGTAAACGATATACATATTATTATGTGGTTTTCTTTAGTACTTCATTACAGATTTTTTTTTGTCTAATAACCATGTTAACAATAAAAAACTACCTTTAAACAAAACATTTTATACATAACAATAAAAAACGTATATAATTTTGTTGTCATTGTTACCAAATTCGTTTTCACCTATTAATTGCTTCTTTTCTTCATACAATTTTGAATGCAAAATTATTTAAGTAAAACTGTTCTAAAAGCGTAAGCCATTTGCCTAGGATCCTTGTTAGCAGTAAGACACATGCTTCCAAACTATATCAAAAGCTCCGCTTATAAACATTCAAATTTGAAGCTCACACTCATAGTCACAACTTCATAAGCCAACTGTCCCGCGTAACCCCTAATTGTCGCCAAACTTCACTTACAATGATAGCAATTAACATTTTGCCAGTCCCTGACATAGGCTTTATAAGCCAAAGACACCTAACTTAGCCATCATCTGTGCCTCTTTTTCATAAAACACAAGTGGTGAATCTTACACGAAACATTTTATGCGCGGGTTTAGTTAAGTTCAAGAAAGTTGCGAAAATTTGCCAAATAAAAAATACTGTTCCGTTGGAAAAGTTACGACGACAACATGTGAAAAAAGTCACATATCTTATTTTTTAATGGAACGGGTTTGCACTTGGCCATAGTAAACCTGATGCTAAAGAAATACTATGGCGATGAAGCGTGTATTCTGGTAAATGCGATAGTTCCGTCAATTCTAGCATCAGCCTATACACGTCCACGCGATTGACGTTACAATGATAAATTTGAAACAAACGAGTGCCGGTTTTTATTTGCGCCGTTATGAGGCATCTATTCAATTTAATGTCGTTCCTTGAACTAGTGTGAGACTCAAGTTGCCCACTAAATTAAGGATGGTTTTGTTGGAGCTGGTACGTGGTTACAAGGGGGGGATGGGGAGTTTAAGAGTTAAAACTATAAAATACGGTGTAAGTTGCATATAATAAAGTGGCGATATTGATATGATATTAAACAGTCGGAAGTTAAAACGTATGAAATAACTCCACGCGGATCACGTCTAAAAAGTTGAAAGAGAGACATAATATTCAATATCAACATGAGGTAGATATGCTGTCATTAATTGAACAAAGATATCTTATTACATTAATGGAGGATATATAGCGGCTTTGTTCCTGTCGTTCAAGACTCTATACTATCATCATACCAAAACTCACATTGACAGTTCACTCTGTTACGGTGTGATAGCAGAACAAACACACTAACAAACTAAAAAACACACTTTTCTACTTATATTAGGGTTTGATATAGATTCCATCACCAAAACCTCAGCCCAATCAGGCAAAAGCCAAGTAATTACTAAAACTAGGGCACTAGGCAAAGAAGACATAGGAGTGACAACTCTAGCCGGGAAAAACCCAGATGACACGACCCTCGATCTCGGCGCCTAGTAATATCGGTAATTAGTGCTGCCTTGTGTACTCAAACTGGGTTAGTTGTGATCAAACTTTTTTAAATTTAAAACAAAGGGATTTTTTTTAATTAAAAATAAAAATCTTTGATCTTATTAAAGTATCATTTGTAACTTATTTTTTTTTTAATGTAATAAGTAATTACTACATACTTGTAAAATGCTTTTGGTTTTTGTACAATAGTCTTCTTCGTTCTTCGTTCAACACGTCTTCTGAAGTTTTGTGTAGTCTGTCGTAAGTCTTTTAAATGCAGCCTAGTTACTAACATGTTTTTTTTTCATTTTTCAGCTAAGTAATCCGAGAACATGTGTCTTTTGTGCAAGGACCGGCGCCCACCACGATCTACTTTTTTTTGCTAGGGTGAAATTTTCATGTATTTCCGACCATGAATGGGAACATGGTAAGTGTATATGAACCACGATGTTCTTACCCAACGCATCTAAATCTTCGAACGCGTCACGAACTTACGACCCTCATTAATGAGGAATAGGACTTCAAGAGGACACAACAGCTATACAATAACCCTGTATATAATATGTAGTGTTGGTATAGATGTGTGTGAGTTGGGTGTTTGCATAGGATCGACGCCGCAGCCTCAAAGGAATTGCAAGCTTTGATGATACGATGACAAATAGTGGCAAACTTCATATATAGTACCTTATACCTACTGTAGGTTGGGTAATGAAGAAAATATTAATGACTCGGGTACATTGGCTGTAATAACTTGGCTATTTATATGAGAAGCTAATTTAAGCAAAGCGAAGGCGGCGGAAGGACGGTCTTATAAATAAGATAATTGTAATTCTCTGTCTATGTATATATTTGTTTAAGGTTTTATGTAATACTTTCAGTGAATAAATAAATTTGTAAGATATGCAGTAAGGAAGAGATACATAATATAAAAAGCATATGTCATAGTAACGTAAGCCGTGTTAAGAAAAAAACAGTAGGTTAAGTACTCTATCGGATAGCGTTTTGTTATACTTTTAAAATCTACAATCAAGAGTTGTTAAATAGTTAAATGCTCGTAAAATAGATTGTATAAAAACTAGATCAAGGTTTTTTAAATAGTATAGAAGGGTCAGGTACAACTTAAATTACCTCTAGAGTGGGTTATTATTGATTTTGATAATGTAAGGAAGATAATTACCGGTATTTATTTATAGAAGACTACTGGAATCTAAAGGTGAATTTGATTAAGCTATACATATAATAAAGCTAAAGAGGGTTAAAAATCTGACCTTACAAGATACTATTATAAAAAAAATTATAACAGAATAAGAAAATTGGCACGTCACAGGTTTAAAAAAATACGAATTTTCGAACATTAAAGATTTGGTTATTTATTAATTGCTCATGAATCCGTGAATAATCAAAATGTATAAATAATCTTAGCCGTATTGTTGCAGAGTAATTGTTTATCACTCCAATTACCTTCAACACAGTATTATCTCTCTATGAGTTGTATTTCCTCATACTGAGTCAGTCCGAGGCAGTCACGACCCTCGTACTGAGGGTCGTGACTGCCCGTAGAATTAATTCGTTAGGGATTTCTCTTGGGCAGATACATCGTGGTGGGCGCCCAGGTCCTACCACGGAAGACGCATGTCCTCGGATATTGTGGCCCTCAGACATGTCGGTTTCCTCACAATGTTTTCCTTCGCCGTTAAACGAGTGCAACACCTCACATAACTTGAAAAAAAAACAAGTCATCGATGAAGGGCCGGATTTGAACCAGGGTGCGTCTGGATGAAAAACATACAGTGGAACCGCTGAGCCACACTCGCTTGGTATTCTAGGTACTCTATGTTATATCTATGTAGACCAGCCACTTGAGACCTGACTCATATAATTGTCGGTTCGCCCTTGGATCTAGCTACTAGTTATAAAAGGTACACGTTTAATTTAAATTACAGCAATTAAGATTAGACGGGGCGTATTTTAGATCTCTACAGTAGCTGTAGATAGTTTAGATATTCGTTTGCTTTATGTGATTTAGATGTCTTTATATATATATAATTATATATATATAATTATATATATATAATTGAGTAGATGGGTATCTTGGTGCATTCCTAGACGAGTGCTTAAATTTACTCCTGACTGTTTACTTTTTATTCACTCTTCACGTTTTCTATGGAGGTATTTGATAATGGCATGCCAATGTACAAAAGAAAATATCATTAAATTAAGTAATTCAAATTAACATTAAAATATGTTACACCAATAAGTATAAGACGCGCATCCAGAGGACTTGTGACTTTTCTTTTTAGTAAATTTATATTATTATTCTATTACAGAGGTCACCAACCAAAGCGGTGGGTGGACGACATAAAAAAACCGCAGGAAGCACCCAGATTAAATCTGCGCAGGACCGGGACGAGTGGCGTAATCGAAGAGAGGCCTATGCTTAGCAGTGGACGATGATGCTGATATGTATAATAGAAAAAGTATAATGCATAAAAGCATTTTACATAAAAAATACATTAAAATATTATCAACCCATCACACAAATGTACTAGGTATTAAATTCATGACGCATAATAACATCTAATGGAATTTCCCGTGATCATTATCCAGCACTATTGATTATAGTAACTGTCTGATTGTAGTGGCTTGTACGTTTTCATTCGATGCAATGAAATGATAGGCTGGAGTGTGGAATAATGGAATGTGACAATGTATGCTAGGAATAGAAAGAAAGACATATTTGACCTAAATATGAACCTTAAAAAAAATTATTTGTAATATAATCTTATAATAAGTTAGATGGCGTCAGCGGCGACCACTATCCATTTATTTTTAGTTACTAAGTTACTCTGTACCGATGTCCGAAAACAGGCCTTGCAGCCTTAGAGAGACATCGTTATGTGTAGGTGTTTACACTTTGATAAAAAATACTTAATACTTGTAAGTCTTTGCTTCCATCCTTGGGGAAGATCTCCAGTATCCGACACACAAGCTTCAGCTTAGTTCGGGGCTGAGGGTCCACCTCTGAGATGGATCCACTGATGTTATATGAACATATCATATTATTTTTTGTATCACCTGCACATTGTTTTTTGTAAACTTAAAGAAATAAAGATTTTTTGGATTTGTATATTTGTATTTGTATTTATTTATAGCTTCACAGATTTAATTTAAATGTAGGCATATAAACAAAACCTTAAAACTGATAATCAAATGATAAAATAGAATTGATTTATGCTGAAAAGTGTGTATAATATGAATGTAAGTACGTACATACATAATATGTTTTATATTAGTTAATTTTATACACCACACCATTATATAATATTACTCTTTGAATCTAGTCAACTATCATATAACATTTTTATGGTCATTAATAAAATAAGTATCTACAATGAATTTCGAAAATTCTCTGTTACAACCTGGCAATATTCTAGTAAAGATGGATTTAAAGTTCATTGTATAAGTGATGAGTAAGATAACATCATTATTTCTTGTTCTTGCTTACTGCTAAATCTCTTTTTTTATTCCACGGAGCCATCTTGAATTTAAGGTTCCATAAGAAATCTCAGAGTTTTGAACTCACGTTCGCGCAATATAGTTTTTCTCAAGTTTTGAAATCTTTGAAGGTAGTTCAGAGTATCATGGCAGTGCAATGCTTAGCTTGGAGTTTTTAGATGTTTTTAAAGTGGCTTTTTAAAAGCATTTAAACCTGTTGTTTTATTTAGTAATTGAAAGAAAGATAAAAAATGCGACCAATCTAAACGAATTCAATGTAGGTAGTAACTTTTTAAATCTAAGATATAGAAATAAAGTTATGTTAAGATAGTTTACAGCAATTAACATTTTAAGTGTATATATTATGTGGCCCGTATTCATATTCCGAATTATTTCTGATCATCATTTGGCTTCAAAATTCATTTCGCAATATAATTGTCTCTAACCCCGGCCAAATTTAGTCGAGAATCATTCAGAATTCTAGGTATTGGTATAATGACGTCATTATGAAATTCCAACATGGCAATTTGAATTTCAAATCAAATGATTGAGCCGATGAGAGTAAAATGTGACCAGGCTATTTTGTCTCTAGTCCCAAGTATAGACACTGACCCCTTGTTTCATATTTAACGGGTATTTCACGTGATATTTGACATAAAGCCGTTGGCATACTAAACGGAAATTATATATTGTTGCGTACTCCATTCTCTTGTTTCTGCTTAATTTCGTGTAAGAGTACCTTATGTATCCTACCTACCTACTAAATGTACAAACCATATATGTATATGTATTTAATAATATTTTATGCACCGTTGCTGGAAACTAACGTAGAATTGTAAAACAACAAATCTGGACTGACCTGTTAGCTTAGTTGGTAGTGGCTCTGCCTTCTAATCTAGGGGTGCGAGTTCGATTCCCGCATAACACAAGTATTTATGAATATTAAAATTCTATGTATAATAAGTATGTATTTACAAAAAAATAGTATTATCCGTTATCTAGTACCCATGATACAAGCGAAAGCTTAGTATGGGACTAGATGGCGCTGTGTGATATGTCCTGAGATATTTATTATTATTATAATTCTAATTAAATATGTACTTCAAATACATAGATTACTAGAATTAGTTTATAACGCCGGCACGCAATTAATTAAACAAAATCATTAGTTAATCTGCTTATAAATAATGCGGTGAGTAAATGTTTATGTGTTTTATGTTAATCATTCGTTAATTAGTCGATAGGACGTTAATTTAGTTCATTGATTTTTATTGTTGCGAATTTAACTTTGCAGTAAAACATTAGGTGATTAAAACTAATGGTATGACTCATTAGTTTAATTACTTCAAGTATATTAAGTAAGTACCTATTTGATTTACGTAGAACATGTGGTTTATTTTACACCGAACAATAGAAATGGTTTTTTTTTTCGTTTTTCTATCAATAATTTCTGTTATTTGGGCAAGGTAAGGCAAAATGTAATTACAATAATATGTAATAAATATCACAGCATTGTTTGCAGAGTTGAGGATCAGATAAACTTGATGGGGGCATAAGGAATGATAGCAAAACATTTTAGTTTTTTTTTGCATATAGAATAGATTTTTTTTTAAACTTGGACGTGTTTGCACTTGGCATAGTTATATGGTATACATAGTTTACATGAATACATGTTGCCCGTACTACAATAATGTGACTACGTATATATCGGGACAGGAGGGCCGGTAGTATTAAAATTCGTCTTGAATACAGGGTACATAATCGTTAGTATAATTTGATTGGGCCTTATTTTACAATTTAAGCAACTCTAGGCAAAATATAAAGCGATTCGTCGTGGCCGTGGTGCGCTGACACCGCCCTCCCCAAAAGAAGTTCCTTTTTAAAGATGGGTGCCCCGCTGTCCTCGATACGACGCTCCGCCAGAACAACCATAGAGGTTGTTCTTCGTATTGAGGTTCGTTTACTATTTTCATCAACACGGCTGCGCCGTCATATATATAAAAAGAAAAATGCTACTACAAAAAGTACTTTTAGTTATTTATTTAGTGAGAAATACCTCATAAAAACAATTCTCGTAGTACGAATAGACGCAAACGAAAAGTAATCAAAACCAATATCTCAGTCTCAAGAAGCATAAAAATACTAACTACTAAGTTTACTTACTACCTACATACAAGGGAAAAAAATGTTTACTTACAAATGCACTACTCCTAGATAGTATGAATCAGAACCAGTATTGCCATCTTTAAAAACATAAAACACCTATTAAAATACCCTATAAAAGCTTCCTTTTGTATATTACCCATGTAATTTGACACTAAGAATACTTGCCTAATGATTTAACTAGGGCCGACATCGTTAACAATGTAACAGGTTGTAATTGGCGAGAACACACATACACACACACAGGTGTCGGGTTCAAGCGATCGTGTGTACTAGGCTTTATGCGTAGGTTAATTTAATGTATGTACATTGTACAATAGTGGTGAGGAGAAAATGGTTATAATTTTGCTATACTAATACAAAAGTACAAACTAAGTAAGAACTTATGTTAAGTAAAAGGTACATTTTGGCGCTAAACTCCAAATAATTTTGGTAAGCGTGGCATTCCTTAGGTTGCAGCAATGATTAACATCAAGATAATAATAATATAATAATAATAATTTATTGATTCAAATAATAATGGCAATTATTACAATTTCACAATTTAATTGTCTCATTCTAAAAAATTTTTTTAATGACATGCTCCCTGGCTGCCGCTGTAGGATTCCCTGTGTCGCGGAGCTCAGGGTTCTTCCGATTGTTACCAATTTATAATGACAATTAAAGTACTAAACATTCGTGACGTGAGTGTAGTCAAATGCGAAGATATGCCAAGTAAAAACCAAAATTCAAGTTTTATGATATTTGTTGTTAGCTATAGAATATATTGCTTATTCCTTTTGTAGCAAAGGATGAACAAATAGGTTTTCGAAAGCAAAAAAATGAATATCTTTTGAAACAGGTGCAACCGAGGAGAAAAATTCGTGAATGATATTATTTTTAATATACAACAGACGACATAATTATTGTAGTTACCTATATAATGTTATATTGAAATATTCCACTTTTCCACGCCCTAGTACAGTGCTGGCGGGAATTCCACGGCGGCCTAATGAGGCTTTAACGCGGTCACGCCGAGATACTAACGCTAGTTAATCTCATTGGAAAATGTGACTCGGACACCTACATAACTAAAAAAAATAGGTAAGTTCTTATGAGAGTGGCTAAGTCTGGTGTTAGACTTTTCGAAACGACTTTACAAATATTTCCGTTTTGTTTTTGTGAAGTCTATTCTTTTTATTTTGACGATAGGAAACTGTAGTTTGATCCCAGATATTCGATAACGACTCTAATTTGCAAGTAACAAAATAATTAAAACAGTTACTTTACGAGAAGGATTCAACGAAAAACGTATTCCTAAAATAACATCCAACAGAACAAGGTTAAGTCAAGTGTCTGCGACTTGAATGTAAATAATCCGAGATTTAAAAAGGAAAATAAAAAACCTTTAACAATTTGAAGGGCCCTTGAGTTCCGATCTTTTCGGAGACGTTTTGTCTTTCGAGGGCTCTCTTCTCTATGACTAAATTAGCCGAAGGCGGAATCACTTGTTTATTTTCGAAACGTTATTAAGTCGTTCGCTCTGTTGCTTTATCTGTCTTCTCAGTTTACAAATCTATGCGAATTTTATTTATTTGAGCGACATTTTATTCAGAAGAAAAATACCTAATTCGACGTATTTTAAAAGTAAACAACAATTAATGATACCGTTTTCTTAAAACATTAACGTTTAAAAGACAAACAGAAGAGGTGTTGTCGATAAATCTATGCCAAAATCTTTATTGAGAACATAAAAACCCACCTTGACAAGGACATTGTCGTCTAAAATCTAGTTACTAGTTATACAAGTATGTACTTCATTTGAATTAATTCTGGTTTCATCTATCATAACTAGTGTATATATTCTATGAATACATCAATTCTATCAAAACCCTTCACATCTAAATAGTGAAATTTAATTCCAATTCTGAAACAAGTCGTGTTACAGAAATACATTCTGATTCAGACAGGGACCCAATCTGGCAATAAAATTATTCAAGATAGTTATTATCGTTTCGTCTAGACTCTAGACATACTAGAGCTTGCATAGTTATTGGTATTACAAGCCATAGCAAGCCTTTAGCAAACTAAGGCTGGCAATACTCTGGTACAAATATTTATACACATTTTATTACTTACGATATTTTGTTTTTCTAACAATATCATTTTTCTAACAATAACTTAAAAAAGACTAGATCTCGCGACTTGAAAATTAATCTATTTGATCGTTTTATTTAATTTAATCGTTTGAATGCGAAAAAACTTAAACCAATACGACGGATTTTACGGCGATTTCGTTACATAAATATATGAGGCAAGTTTACTTAAGTAGGTACTTTTAATATCAACTCTGTGTTTAAATTGTAAAAAATATTAACTAATAAAATATGAATATGAATCAACAATTACCTACCTAAGCAATTAAACAGATATCCAGATTTGAGTACTAGAATAAGATATGGATCGAACTACAGTTTAACCGTTTGGAATCTTAAAAGAAGCATAGTACTTAGTATAAACTTAATCACTGAAGTTGAACTTAAGGGTCACTTACATTCCCAGATTAAGTTTTAAACCCAAATTAAAGTGGATTTAGCAGAGAAAGTGTGGACGTTTATAGTTTAAAAGTCGTGATAAATTCGTTAGCAGTTCGACTTAATTACTAACTCAAGTTTCAAAGCTTTAGTCTAAATTGCAATGTGAATTTAGGAAAATAAAGTTTAACTTTTATTGTAGATTTTATTATCTCTCCAACATTTACAATGACTGTTTAATTAAAGCTTAGGAAAATAATAAAACAAAGCTGTTTTATACTTCGAAGTATAAAATTATATATCCTGGTTGATATTGTGGTGTTAAAGCTATACTAGGTATACATATTCCAATGTCCCACTGTAAAGTGTTGATGATGATGAAGATTAGATATAATATAATATTAGTTAGTGTGGAAATAACCAGCTCATGCGATGTCAATTTTGGCAGTTTCTGTCTTGGTAGAGTCCATTTTTCTATTCTCATATCTGCGCCCATAATCGTGGCGATATCAACCTAATTCGCCGTTGACGGATACGTCAAGGAGGGCATCATCATACCCTATCGTATGGCAATATAGTCTTCTCTGACAGAACCGGTAAAGGTCCCAATCGCTTGCAGAAAGCTCGGTCATTACCCCGTTTCAAAAGTTGACAGAATGATAGATTCTACGGACCATTTTACCAAAGGATGGCTAAGCCATAAATCTGTGCTCTCGTTATTTTTCAAGCGCCTTCTGACTACAGAACCTAGATAAAGAATGTACTGAAACGTGTTTATTTTGAGCGATAAATTCATCTGTCTTTTCGCAATGCACTTAAGTTGTTTATCTGGGCGGTTGTTTGTTAGCGAGCTCTTGAATAGGGGTGTTTTTGTAATTTATTGATGTTTCAAGTCAGAACTACAACCGTGATGATAATTGTGTGGTACTTTAGATAGGCTCATGCAATGGAGGATAGTCTTTATTACTGGAGTTGTCACAAAAGGACTCAAGAAAAGACACGCATAATGATTATATACCTTAATGCAGTATAACAAACTATTGTGCAGTTATTATTATAAAATTGTATAAAATGCACAGCGTTAAATTCATATAAGATCCCAGTATCTGATTTGCACTATTCGTAAGCGAGCGCCGAGTTCGCTTCCAGTCAATCTACATTCAATAGCTTCACTACGCCGCGACGCCGGCTTCTATTGCTACTATATCCAGTTCCTATCACCTTACAGTGACATATATACGTTACAGTTATACCCAATACCGGTTACATACGCATCTGACGATGAATACTAAACTAAGCACTAACCTGGCGCCGTATAATATATTCATTGGAACCTGCAACTCTCGCTAGTCGGCGTGAGGCAAAAGTTTGTTGGCATAAATAGGTAACACGGGTTTTATGAGCCTTTTTAACTGGAGTGAACGTGACGCCGACGAAGTTATGGTGATTAATGATTTTCTGTGCTCGATATCATTGCTCGCAGGCGTTTAGGGGCGTAGCGGAACTAGTTCGCGATCGATAGAAGGAGATTTATGGCTAAGGATGATGAATTAATGTTTGAGTGGTACTCGTGTCACCTTCCGTTCGAGAGCCTAAAAGCCGTGGCATTAGATCTATTTGTGCTCGTATTTTACGTCGTAGCTGTATAGAATAGTCTGATCTATGATAGAATAATCACAGACGCACCGGCGTCTAGTACGGTGCTTTAGAGATATTCTTGTATGTATGCATTTTTATGAAAATTAAATAATTTTGAATTTTGAAATAGAGCTTATGTTAGTAAAACAGGAGCCTGTTCCAAACACTGTTAAATCCCTTGTAACGTTAGATAGATAGATAGATAGATAAAACTCTTTATTGTAACACACATTGAAAATAAAATAAAGACAAACAAAAACACAAACGACTTAAAAAATAGTGCCACAACTGGCGGCCTTATCGCTAATAGCGATTTCTTCCAGGCAACCGTAGGATGGACAGGAGTCGAAAGAAAAATAAAGGATGGGGTGTTCAAAAAAGAGAAAATATTATACAAACAATAAAATATTCAATATTATATACTACATAATAACAAATAACACATATTACTTATAAGTGTAAATAACTATAAATATATAACACATATACATATTATACCTACATACTATAACGACAGAAGGAGACAACAATAAACACACGATTTCAACAGCAGATTATTGAGCTATTGAGTTTAGGTACCAGTTTTTAACCTGTGTTTTGAAAGCCTCAAGAGTCTAGAATAAAATTTGCTCATTTATTTTGTGTAAATTTCAAAAGTACCAATTACAGCGTGAAAAATATAATAATCAATCGTGAGTACTTCATGTACAAGCTTACTATTTCTTCTACATATGAATCACACAAATCTTTCTCACGTCGTTCCTTAAATGTTCTCAAAAGGCACGAAATATTTGAATAACCGACAAAATACCATCGCACGAAGCTTAGGCCGACATTTGACTCCTCGATAATCCTCCCAGATACCGGGTTAACAAATTGGTGCACATTTGTCTCGAGTCATAGCTTCAAGCTGTAATGCATTTATCATGCTAACGTTTTTACTTCTCACAACACTCTGTCGATATCAATATCTCGTTTATATTCATCGGGTAATCCTTCCGAGCGAAAATATAAATAAATTTGAATACTTATCGGATAGGGATAGATGTGTATTTGTTTGAACTAAGTACCAAGTTCAGGGTCAGACATCTTTTAGCCTTTCTTTTTATCATAAGTACCTACATACAATTTTATTTTGTACACATGTGATACGACAGTATTTAAATAATAAATTTTGGATATAAACTCAAAGTATTTTTATTAGTTTAGCATTAGACTGAAAAATCCAATGCATTATGTACTTAAGTAATTAAAAAACATATAGAGCTATTTTGGAACAGAACATTTAGCAGTATTTAAAACTAGTGAGGGCAAAAATAGGATACTTTTGTTTTATACGAGAATCGGTCAAACACTCCAGCGACATTCAGCACAAGCGCCTTTGCTTTCAAAAGTGGCGCATAACTGTACTAAAATGGACTGAAATTTGGTTCACTACCTCATCAGCTCTAATCATTAGATCAGTACGTTAGTCTATCTGCATCTCAATGAGCGGTCATCGATTGACTCATATCGGTAATACCAGTCTAGGTCAACGGGTCCAGACAATTTAGTTCGTTTGAGATGCCCTACTTTATAGCCTTTTTTCATTTTCTTAATCTTTTCTAGTATTGTCGTATGTTACAGAAATTGCTTGATGATAGTTATTCTAATACTAGCTGTCCCGGCAGACTTCGTGCTGCGTCCTAAACTTTTGTATAAATTAATTTCAATTATATTTTTTTTTCCCTTTTAAACCTATCCTAGACCTCCACCAACATTTCAAGACTAAGATAAGATAAATCCGTTCAGCCGTTCTCGAGTTTTAGTATGACTAACGTACAGCAATTTATTTTTATATAGATACGTTTATTTATACTTGACTTCTTCACATAAGTATACCATTTAAAAAGTGTGAAAGTATTTTGGTAGTTTTGACGACCGGTTTTTTTTTATCACTTCGCAACGGATCGACATATCGACGTGATTTTTAGTAAAATTATTATGATTTAGGATCCCGAGAGTGATATAGGCGAACTTCATTGCCGCGATAACGCGAGCGCAGTCACGGACATATACTAGTAAGTACATAAACACAAAGCTTACGAAGAACTGTCCTCGTATGGGAAAAGAACGTGTCATTTGTCATACGGTAGCTCACAACTGTGTCATGTAAGAGAGACAGTTTCTATGCTATTGTTTACATTTTCTCGGTCAGTAGAACATATATATACACTACATATATGTGTATAGCTTATCCACACATACGCAACGCACAAGCATTAATACATGCGTGTGTGTGAGTATTATTTCACGCACATACACTTAACAAGCTTTTGCTCCCGGCTTCGTACGCTTTGTTATAGATAAGCCACGCACACACACCTAACTAACTTTTGCCCGTGGTTTCGCACGCTTTATTATTCATAAACCTTTCTCCTGAAACACTATCTATTAAAAAAGTGCATCAAATTCCGTTGTGTAGTTTTAAAGATCTAAGAATACAAACACATTACATATAGACATAGGGACAGACGGTCAAAGCGAATTTCCTTTATACTATGTAAAGATATTGAAGTAAGCATGTGATTGCTACTCACAGCATTAAGTAAGTAACTTAGTTTGTGTTTTTGTTTGTCTTTATTTTTTTATTTTCAATGTGTGTTACAATAAAGAGTTTTATCTATCTATCTATCTATCTATCTTAGTTTCAAAGATCAGTAACAGATCTCTGAGAATTTGCAAAGCCAACTAATAACCTCAGATCATTGGCTCACCGCGAGGGAATATAACTGGAGTTAGTTACTATCAACGCAGGATAGTAAATCCTATGTACGCTTTGAGTATTGTAAGTTGTTGATTGGTCGTTTCGTTTAGATGTACGCAACAAAACATGCAATAATGCCGCGCCGTGTAAGATAAGTCTGTAAAAAAATGTTGTTTGTTGACTGACCTACTAGCTTAGTTGGTAGTAGCTCTGTCTTCTAATCTAGGGTTGCGGGTTCGATTCCCGCTCATGACACAATATTTATGAATTTTAAAATTTATAATTACTTGTGTTGAGTTTGGTCGTTTGTATGTATAATACGTATGTATTTACAAAAGAAAAGTATACAAGTATTATATCCGTTATCTAGTACCCACGACACAAGCGTTTGCTTAGTGTGGGGTTAGATGGCGCTGTGTGCAATGTCCCTGAATATTTATTTATTTAATCAATGATATTGGTTAAACCAAGTATATAGCAAGAAATAATCATTTCAGCGACTCACGAAATCTTACAAAGTATAACATACCTACTTCTCTTTAAATGGCTGCAATAACGACGTCCTCAGACGTCGTTTTGTTGGGATCATGAGCTATCTCGTTTTTCCACAATTGGAATGGTTAAATTATTCTTTTCCGTGTCATTGCTTAGTATATTTTCACTATCTCCCTCAATTAATTAATTTTGCAAGGAAATCTAGGTCCTTCAGTACTGAATGAGGTATATCGTGCATGGATACGGAGTATACGTATTTTTCCTCGTAAAATTAGCTATGAACTATCAACAGCTTGTTGTTCTAAGGCTTAGGTAACAACACGTGACAGGGTCTCGTGATTCTATCGAGTATATTAGACTGTAGACGCTGCAGTCGATGGATGAAGCTAGGACTTAGTATAAACTATGTATACGGCTTCTTATAACGCTCGAGTAGATATTGGATAGAGTTACCTTAATGTTTCTTAGAATTGGAGCTGCTATATTGAAGTCAGGCCGAGAAGTTCATATATTTTTTTAAGTAAGACGGGTTTGTACTTGACCATTGTTTGCCTGATGGTAAGCAAAGGCTATGATGGAGCGCGTTTACTCGATAAGAACCGATTCAGTCTCGCTTTGAAAACCGCTGGCTTACCTATAGTGCGTGGGGAACAGGGAGTTAAGCTGTTATTTTTTTAATTAAGACGGGTTTGCACTTGGCCATAGTTTGCCTGATGGTAAGTAATATATATTGCTTAAGATGGAGCATGACCATTACCAAGTAAAGAAGAAGGCGGACTTCAAGTCGTATAAAAAGATCAAGGAATTGACTGAGGACTGGGAGGATGGCGCACGCTTCAAAAACATTGGCCCTTAAATTTGTGATGATGATTGAGGTCCAAGAAGGCTGAATTTTGTAGAACCCTATTTGAAATATGTAGATAATGTATGTATCTATAATGTGTGGACATGTTAAAAATAATTAAAATTTATGATGTTAGTATTAATTTAGTTAAATAATTTGACAATTGTAATATATATTTAGGAAGTGTTCGTAAACCCTCATAGGGTAGGAACTAGTGGAACTATTTTAGTTATTATTATACTTTAAGATCTTATGTATTTACCTAGTTTTCACTAACTGAATAAATTTTAATTTGAATTTGTTCTTAAGATATTGTTGTATTGAATATTGTGACGTATTTTATGAATAAATGAATTTTATGAATATGAATATGAGATCTATGGTGTATGCGTTGTAAGTAAGCACTGTCAAAGATATTAAGGTATGTAGCAATAAATATTGAACCTTTTTTTGATGAGTAAGAAATCTAACAAAACAACAATTTATCATTTAGGTATTAGAAAAATGCCAGGCGTATACTTCGTCAAAGCGAGAAATTATTGAAATAAACAAAATTAAATCATTCCTTTGCCGCTTTGTGTTAAAATACTTACATTTCAGAGCTCATTTACAAATCTTATTGTTTCCTTAGAAAAGCCAAGTTACTAAACATCTAATACTAAATCCAAGACATTACTTGTGAACCTTCCCTTTGTTCCTTTGAGTATCGTTATCGCGTCACAATCTTAGCTCGAAATGTACCTGAAACGAAAACAAACAAGACATTGTTACTGCTGACAATTTAAATTATAGAATTACCATTTCATAAGCAGAGATATTGTAAATTCAAATTTCACAATGGCGTTTGAAATATCTATATTCAAATATTCGTTTGTATCTAAACATGAGTTATAATCAAGGGATAAAGTTCGTTGGCATATGCTGTCGCCCTTACAAAGCTTTTTTTTTTTGACCCAGGAAACCTTTTAAAGGTACCACCCGACCCCGGGGAGGGCGGGTGGTTATGTGGGAGTCACCGCCCTGGGCGGCAACCCACTAAAAACCTGGGGTGTTCCTCCTCCGCATCACAGGTCCAGAGCCACGATGCATTCATCCGCAGCCCTAGCGATGCTAGCCCGGCATCGGGCCCCGTCTCGGGGAGCTTCAGCTCATCCTTCTGTTGGACGACGTGTCGGAACACAAGACACGTCGTGCATCCTGTGGGGACTCGTTCTTAAGGGTGACAGGTTCCCCGACCTGCCACCCAGTACGCCCTTACAAAGCTAGATCAACGAACGACTGATAAAAAAATTGGAAAACAGTTTGTTTGTTTCATGCGTAATTAAAAATATCAACAAACACTAACATCTATCAAATGTGAGAATCAAATGATAAAGTGATCATAGATCAACCAGTTTTACATTCAAATTGCTTAACGTTGGTAGTCGCATGCGATTGGATACGACAAACAACAAACCAAGTAAAAATATATATTTTTATTTGTAGCAAGTATCTGCAAAGCCTTCGTACAATGACAAAACCGCATAGAATGGGAATGTAGGTCAAGATTAACATTCATACATACACGCATACCTAAGTATGATTCATGTACGTTTACATTATGTAAATTGCTGTCTACGTTCAAACATATTTTCATATAATATATGTGTACCACAGACATGTGATTAGAAGACTTGATTTGTGTTATTTTTGTACGGTATTATATTCTCCACATGTATAGCACAATACACAACAATAAAAGTTAAAACATTGAACCTAAATTTTGCAATTTAATCATATTAAATTACTGTTTCTCTTGAACTGTATTTCCTCATGACTGAGGGTTGTGACTCGAATTACTATAACTTTTTTATTGTTTTGTTAGACTAGAAGAAAAAAATTGTTTATAAAAAATGTGTATGTGCTATCTACATTTATGAATTACGGCATTTGTGGTACCAATGCATAATATTCCTAGAGTAAGCAATACTTACATATAATATTTTTAATAACGTTGCATCATCCAAAGGTGAAATATTCAAATCTATCTAGGTAAGCGCGTTACACCCTGGCTGTAGTCAAACGTAAACCTATCCCACGTAAGAAAGATTTTACCAGATGTTAGAAAGAAAAAAAACATAAAGCAAATCAAATATTAAATCCGACGAATATGTATTACAAAAAAACACCAGCTGTGTTCCAAAAAAATAGTGTTTTAATACACCTAAGCTGAGATTCTTACGATTTCTTACGAAATAGAAAAAAAACGACCTAGGTAGTTGGAAAAGAAAGACTCCATCCCAACGACTTGTAACTTCAGAATATGCATCGCGAATTCACGACACACGACTTTTGCAATTCAATTCTACATCGCGTCGCCTCGAGTAGCTTGTAGCGAGCGCACCCAAATGCAAACACGAGGCTTATTGAGTTTCCACATCTCAGTATGATGTACCCATAATCACAGACAATATTATGCAGATACACCTAGCTAAGTGTGTATTTATCATCTATATTAACTGTTTCGGCAATCGCCCAATCATATAATTGTTTGAAGAACGAAAGTGTGTTTCATGCCACAAAGGTGCAACGAATCATCGTGATTTTTGCTACGGTAATGGTACAGTCACCTCAGAATGGAATTAACTCTATTTTATCTTGGTGCAACGGGAGGGAAGCTACGGGTTTTCACTAGGTAGTAAATTTTTTATTAGCCGCTAGCCTATTTTATAGATCAAAGTAACATCAGGCAGGCTGTAGTCAAACGTAAGCCGATCCCATGGGATAGGCTTACGTTTGACTACAGCTCACCTCTTTTAAGATTGCCAGTTTTCTCAGTGCACGTAAAAAAAAAGTTAGTGCGGACCAATCAGCACCCAGTCATATAATAATATATATTGTGTGTCGTGGCTATTTCCGTCATAGGTAATAGACGTCTATTGAGTGTAATGACTTTGACTGTACCAAACCAACGTGCTTCTAAGAGCTTAATTACATATTTAGGCGTGAGTATGGTTGCCACCACTTAAAGCTTGCTGCATTATATTGAGGAGTACATTCATAGTAAGACTGTTGAAATAGTGTTATATATAATATTGCTGTGTCGACTCCACAATGATGGCGAAGAAAGCTCATAAACTCAGAAACATATCCACTGACTAATAGCAAAGCAACATTTAGTAATAATTCAACCGGCTGCTAATTTGCTTCTAATTAGCTAAATCAATGACTAAAATCAAAATCAAATTAATGAAAATCAACCTCGCATCGATTCTCGGATCTCGTCCGCAGAGCTAAGCTAAATTTGATTGCACCGACATTATTCCGTCCACTAATTAACCTTATCAAAGCGTAGCTACTCGTACTTCTATGAGTTCTATGAGAGAACAAGCGCGGAGTTGTTGTTTATTAATTGGTTAGAGAAGAGAATCGATTGTCCGGTGTCAAAACAAAACAACACTCGAAGGCAAGCATTGCCAACTTAAGGAGCGAACTCGGCCAACTAACAGATGGGTGTACGATGTTCTCGCCGTCCAATCGAGATATCGAATGGACTCAATCGTGCAATCGAATCGAATGTCGCGACGCCGACGGATAGCGTCAACGGTCCCATTCCAACGGCTAAATATTTCCTTTGCTTTGTGAAACGCCTGTGTTTTGTTTGTGAATGACACCTAGCCAAGCGAGAGACTGCGAGCGTCCGAGCGAAGCGGGCGGACAACCGAGACATTCAATTAAATCCTTTCACAAAACACAGCGACTAGTTTAAAATCACTCGCGTTTATTCTCATTCAAAAATGAATATTTATCATATTCAGATTAAAGTTTGATTGCGAATTTCCAGTATAGCTTTTTAAGCCTACGCTTCGGGATTGTGTAAACAGATTTTATGAACACTCAAATGTCAAACTTTACTTTCGTGCCATCACGAAATGGTAATGTTAAATAAACTAGAAGTAAAATGCCTCTTTGCGAAATTATACTCAAATTCCACGGGGTCAATGGCAAAACTTGATATTTCTATTCAACTTTCACGAACGTAAAAACGCGAGATTCGAATCACTTCAGTAGATCAAAAAGAGAATAAGTTTATTGAATATGAATGTAATATTTCTATCATTTAATATTCCGATGTCGAGAGCAAATCAAATTGTTGGCAAAAGGCGACCAACAAGTTACTGAGTGGCTTAGCCAACTTATCTTGGGATTTGGAAGTTGGCTACGGCGGCTAACCCGTAGAGATTGATGTTTGGCAACGCCCCGAGCGTTTGTCCCGGCCCTTATTCGTTACCCAATCTAACTTTCCTTTCAGTTCACAAAATCTAAACATGCTTTTTTATGCGACACAATCATTCAACGCCGCCAGAAATACTCAAACTTTTTTACGGCTGTAAAGTTAATAAACCCTCGAACCGAAGCCTGGATTTGAGATTTTATTGTCAGAATTGTGGGCCTTTGTTAACTGTACAATGTAGCGTAAGAGATAGGAGACGATGATTAAACTCAAAGGCAAAGGAAACGGGGACGCGCCGAGAAAATCGTGGAAGAGATTTTAGTTCCATACGTCTATCAGCAGCCAGATTAAGGCCACATTATGATTGGCTTTAGGAACGACATATGCAATAAGATCACACAAAACAATGAAACGTAGCAGGCGGCTCTAAATTTCACGTCTAGTAATGTAAACCAATAGAAATGTCTGCTGAATTCATACATAGGTGATTTGAACGTTTTCAGCGACAGTAACTGCCTTGTAAGCATAGCTATAGGCATGTTATCAGCTCAAATCAATGCGTCATTTCTTTACCTAACCAAAGTGGCAGATTTTTCCAGACTTTTCCGCTATCGAACGTGAACGAAATTCCAGAAAACAACGGCAAACAACCTCCCCTAAGCTTAATCTGTTAGTAATAACTCTGGTTGAAGATTTTTATCAATTTCCCGAAATCAGCCGAGCCCAGCCGAGGCGTCCCGAATACCAAATGACGATGTCTTGTGGAAGGGAATCGTTTGAACCGCAAGGGCCGCAAACTTTTATCGGATTACCTAAAAGGGTTTCCTCGTTTTGGTAATTATTTCAAGAAACGTATTGTTTTGCGTTTTACTACGTGACCTTGTTTTAAGTTATTTTGGGTTAAGCCCTTTCAAGGATCCTTCATAAGGCGACGAAACCACGCTTGGACCCAGACGATTGGACGCCGCGTCACGTACAAGACAGATAATAAAGACTTCAAACTTATGTCAAACAGCGTCTGAATCTGCGACAATCAATCCTGTCCGAATGCATTGAATTCACTTTTGTTTTGTTAAAGAAAAGACTAACTATCAATTCAGATATATTTTTGGGGTACATTATACATTTACTTACACCACTAAATTTCCCCAAGCAAACTTGACACAAAACTTGAAACTCGGAAATAAATCTTGGGTTTTCGCAAGGTTTTCCTTGGGCCGCGTGAAATATCATCGGGGCCCGTATCTGGTCGGGTCAGACCTCTGACCGACGGTTTATCTTCCATCAGGTCCTTGGGACCTTTGCCAGAATTTATTTCAATAACGCATATTTGACCCAACAGTTTTATGGCGCGTAGTTACAGGTTACAGAAGTAGCCATTTTCCCCCATAGCGGGGGTTATGTATGGTACCATGTAATTTCACACTGGAAGTATAGGCAATTTGAATATTTCATAGCTTGGAAGCTAATTATGTAAATCAGCGGCTTATGGGCGAATAAGTACTGTATTGCGCGCTATTGAGACTTGTACTCGCATATGCGTATTTCAACGAATAAACGATATACTGTAATCGTTCTGGACTTGAGGACTTAAAGAACTACATTACTTTGTTTTTGTTGTATAATTTTGACCATTTTTTACATTTAATTGTATAATTATACTTACACTTACTTATTATTATTTGAATTGTATAATTATACTTACACTTAAGTAATACAATTTAGTTTTTGACTTGTAAATTTACATATATTAAATAGTACTGTAATTATTTTCTAGTATTTACAAATATACAATGTGACGTGTAAAATGGCTTTATGAATAAATGATGATTATGATTATGATTATGATTAAACGTAATTGGTTTTTATTTTATTTTTATCAAAGATCAACAGTACTTTTAATAATTAGGTGCATGTAGTGTTGATTTTATCGTGTCATATTACATTATGGATCCGTGATGAATATAATTCGTCATCAATATAACTTACACAGAAAACTTATATATGCCATATTTAAATTAAGTGCGCAAAAGAAGTAATCAAATATTCAGGTTTTAATAATAAAACCGCAAAAATCAATACGCAGCGCGTGCCATTCATTTCGGAGCTCGCTAGTAGGAATATCAACAATAACAGGACTTAACAAGTTGGGAATCCACCGGAAGATAAACATACGTAGATACCATACTTCATTATCATCATCATTAGCCTTAAGTGAACAAGGTTTTGCTTGGAAGAAATCGTTTTTAGCGACTAGGCTCTCAGCTGTAGCACTAGTCGTTAAGTCAATTTTATGTTCATGTTATAGTTTTGCATTGTGTTGCAATCAACAGTTCATATTTATATCATATCACATTGTATATATCTTTTCCTTATACTCTTATACATATGACAGTAAAATCGAAACGTACACAAAATTAATATAAACTCAGTCATTGCCAAGAAATTTTAAGTACATTGAGGTACAAGCAAATAGGTATTTAAATCGCTTTTTTACTCGTGAGGGTTTTACCAAAAAGAAACATCTTTAAAAACGTAGGTCCCACCATAGTTTCACAGTCCCACCAAAAATAAAGCAAACAAGACAGCGTTTCATAGTAACACGAAATACCACTTTGCACCCAAAAATAGCAGCGAATCTAGTTCCAACCCGGCCAACTGTCAATCTCTTACTCAAATTACGGGAGCCCACATAGTAAGAGGGACACGTAGGCGTTTACGATTTCACTAGCCAGGGAGTGACTGCGGGTATCTTTTCTGTTTTCGTCATCGGGTTTAGTTATACCTTTGGTATGAAGCATATTTTAACAGTCTTCAAAAAAGGAGCTTATCAAATCTTCTGAAAGGTTTTTTTTTTGTTACTTCTTCTTATCGAGTGCGAGTGGCCAACTCTGCGTGTCGAGAGTTTATCAAGCCGCCCTTAGACCCACGGAAGCGCCCAAAATGGAATGCCACTTTTCGGTCACCCATCCAAGGACTGACCGCGTTGACCTTTTGCTTAACATTGGTAGTCGCTTGCGATTGCCTCCACTGAGCTACGGGCGCTTTTGTTACTTAAATTGTGAAAACGAGTAATTACCTTTTCTTATTTGACTGTGTCAAATTGTACTAAGCGGTATTTAACGATGTTTCTGGATCTGTACCAGAAAATTTATTAATATTTATTATTCGTTTATTCGATACTTAATTTCCAGAATTCAATTTAACCAAACATTGTAAAACCATAAAATGAAATTGTTCTGGATCAAAACCAGTTTTGAAAGTATACTTAGCTTATTTGTGAACACATTCTGTTTTGTGTACCATTATAAATAAATAAATAAATAAATAAAATAAAATAATGGAAAGCATTAGATACTTAATGCCCTGTGTCTGCTTTAAGTTTTAGTATAACTAGCAGTATTTCACTTTTTCATTACATTTTCAGCACAGATAACACAAGCGTAAGAGCCCAGACAGTGTATGTGATTTTCTTTTCATTTATTTAAAAGAAAGACCCTGAGTCCGTACCTGGGCGGTATCCTTAAAAAGCGTTTGTTTTCCCACTCGGAAGTACAGCCCATTGGAATTGCTAATCAGGGGGACTTAATCCGGAAACCAACAACCAAGCCTGGGCCCAAACATTTATGGGCCGAGTTTGAATCAATAAATGTGGCTGAAACAGAAGTAGATTAGCCCGAGATCGGAGTGACAGAGCTGCTAAGCCGATTTTTAAAATTCACATCGACGATCCATTTAGGCGGGAAGATTAAATGGAATCAAAATTGGATGAGCGCGCAATTTTGTTAGGCTGACGTATTAATATATGGAAGCACACCGCGACACAGGTTCGCCTAGTGCGGTCTTTATGCATACTTAAGTGTGTTTATGGAACAATAAATAAATGTATTTTTAAAACTAAAGGAATTGAGCCTAAAAGGTAAAACATTTGAACCATTTTTACATACTCAACATATCATAAAAATATCAAATTACATTTAACACATTACAGCGACAAAAAGGGCTGGAATTTTCGGTTGAAATCCGAACATACCAAATAACTCAAGTTCCTCACGATCCTAAGTAACGTAAAATTCATTTTTACACTCTTTTTTATTAAAATTACGTGTTGATGTGGCGACAGGTGCTTTATATTTGTCTGTGGGGAATAAAAGTACTGTAAAAGCCTTAAAAAGTGGGACAAAGTTATTATAACATCGCGACAGAGTCATGGCGTGTATTGACATAAAAAGCTATGTCCTTAATAAAGATTACAACCACGCTACTTGAAATTCACGTGTCATAGAAGGCGAGAATGCTTATAGGATTTTTTACGACACACTTTTTTGTATGGCTGATAGATGTATCGTAAACAAAGGGATTTGCGTGATTCATCATGTGAATTGTGGTACTGCATAATGTTTTTATGTTTCTAGACTTTGAGATAAAAATAGGAACCCAAGCAACTTTTAGCTGTAAGTTTGCATTGTTACATTTTTTTCCTAAAACAATACTCGTCTATAGAAAAAGTTATTAAGAATTCAATATCTCTCGATTGAGGCGAAAGAAAGCCCCCATTATTAAGAGGCAAACTTCTTGCGGTGAAGTATTTGAGACCCTCCAAATGTTATACCATTTCTTACACCAGTAAGGGAGCATATTTTATTAGGTGCGTACATAATCCAACGAAATTTATTACTCGTGTCAAACGAGCGAACACTGGTACAAGTTAGGTGTAAGTAAAAAGTGGCGGCAAAAAATCGGGTCACGAAAAAACGTTAGAAAATGAAACGACAGTGAAGTCGAGTTACATTAGAAGTTTAGATAAGGTATCGACAAAAAACATGCAGACACTCGAAAGTGGAAGTAAAAAAGTATTAGAACATAAATTACATTGAAGTGTACCATTCTGAGCGATAAGGCGCCCTTCCAGTCGAAACTTTATAAACTCGCCAAATTCAGATTAGAGATAAGAGTTCAATAGGACACGTAAAAGTTTTCGCTGAAGCCGTATCTTGATAATACTGTCAGATTAATATTACACGTTAATTGCAAACGCCAAATGTAGTTTTCAAACTTATTAATTACAATGCAACTCCACAAATGAGATAGGTCTGCCCTCATTAAATAATAACTAAATAGAATGATAATAAAATTCAATTTCTATGAAAAAGAATGCCATTATAAATGCTAATCAGTTTTGTAACTGATGAAAAATTTAGTATGACTTATTTTAAGTTTGTACTTCTGTATTTTGCGTTTGTGCAAAATTCCGTTATTCCATATGGGCATTTGAGTTGGTTTGCATATATGTTTATTATTGTATAATTTCCAGCGCTCTAAATTTTATTAAAATTATTAAAGCTAAATGTTATTAATTCAATTTGACGAGATATTGTAATTTGTGTAGCATGTACAAAATATCAAAATATTTATTGACATAATAAAAACGGGTAACAATATGCTCTGTAACTACGAGGATAATCTGTATTCAACTGGTCAAAGCCCATTTACGAGTACTAGAACTGAGGTTTCTGTAGAATACGTCAAAGTTATCTGATATAGGTCACAGGCAAGTCGTTTACAAAGGGCCAAATCACTTGCAGTGCCTTCAAGTTGGACTATTAGTTTGTGATAAGGGAAAAGGCATGTCTAGGGGAAGTGCGGGGTGGGAATAAAATGCGATGTCTTGTTTAACCTTTGATTTTGTTGGTTTGAGTTTGTTGCATATTGCAATTCGTTTGTTTATTTAACTGTTCAATTAATTACAATTAATTTAATTAAGTATGTACTTACTTAACTACTATTATTTTTAGTAAATGAAATACATAACATGATCGTTAAATGCGTTTCGTTAATATAATAGTAACATTTAAATTCAGTAAAGTTTTTAAGTATAACTTCCTAGGTTCACTAATCCAGTAAATACATTCTATCAAAACACATCAGTACGATGTAGTGCACAACTTTTATTAAAAAAAGTCAAATGCATTTTGTTATACGTACCATCATTTAATAAAGAACAGTAGCTACATATTGTCAAGCTTCATTCAATCCAACTTGAGTCTATTGTCTTCGCATTGTACGAGTATAAAGAGAAGGCAGAACTTGTAACTGTGTTCTTCACATATTGCGAACATTTACGCTAATGTTCTCTAAGAAAAGTCTACGACAGTCGTATGTTTGTTCCCGTAGTTATCCTATTGTTTACATAGAGAACAATTGTCCTATACCACCTGGATTGCCTAACATCACAAAACATTTGAGCCACTTTATTTTTGTGTTACAAATGGATTTGTTTCATTATTCCCTTTTTTTATTACGGCTCTAACTTACACGGAGTAATTTATTACTAGCCATTTTAAATCGAGAAAAAATCTTATTTTAAAGGGCGTTCAGGAAATGTACGAGCTTTTTTATGTGCGCAGTATTTTTTGATAATTTTGACAGATGCGGAGCGGACCCTGAATAACATCGACGCGGTTGAGAGCTTTTCAAATTGTTATCATGATACAAGCGTCAGCTTAGTATGGGGCTAAGTGGCGCTGTGTGATATGTCCTGAAATATTTATTTTTATTTATTTTATTTTTAATTAGTAAGATACACTGTTTTTACCCAACGAAAACGGAGAAACAGAAAAAATACAATAAGGCTATTTTATCAAGCTATTCCAGACATAGCATGTATGCAGTCGCCATCAGAGTAATCAAATATTACTTTACAAGTATGACAAATCTTTATAAACTTTAAAACTTTTTAACACGATAAGCATATAAGCTTTTTACATGCTCTTACAATTGAATTAAGTTAGTTTAGGAGTTAAGTTTTAACTTTGAACTTGAAAGTCCCAAAGTTTCTCGAAGGTTGTACTAGAATTTGAATTGAATTAACTCCTATCTGTCTTCAGTTCGATCTTTTATATTTTCCAATCAAAATAGATTGCTCTTCAGGCCTATAAATGGTAAAGTTTAAATGTATAGAAGATCAAACCGCTTCAAGAGAGATTGATATTCTAAGGATTCAATTTGGATTTGAAAATTAAGATTTTACTTGGGCTTAAAACCTTAAAAACATTTTTGATATCACAGTTTTTTTTAAACTAAATAAGTACATTGGGTTGCACTAAATCAAACATTTTGACACGTTAATTCTTTTTTTGTTATCTAATTATTTGTTCTAAGAGGTAAACGATTACACTGCTGTGATCTCTAAAACAATACTTAAGTAATATGTATAATAAATTTTTGTTTTACTATAAATTTGGACAACATAAAAAAGTACCAATATGTTGATTTACTATTTGAAAACTTAACCTACACGTTACATTATCATGCGTAATTACTTTTAGTGTAGAAAATTAACTAAGAAATTTGTTTCATTTGTATGTTTTTTGCCTTCGCTGTATATATACCTACTAAGTAAATTAAATTAAGATATTTTTTAAGTTATTTTTTATTTTATTTACAATTCTATTTGAATTTGTTTTTATGAATGAATGCATTTTTTTTTATAGTATGCCTTTGGCATTATTTATTATGTACCTACTAGATTTTGACTTTCATAAGTGTGCAAAACTGTTTAGTTTTAACCCAAATGAAGAAATAAATAAATAAATAAACAATGCCGAAGGTAGGTATGTACCTACTATCATTTATAAATGTGTTACAAGCCATGTACGTATTGTACTGAGTCCACTCCAGTTATTCGCAGTATTCCTACATTTGTAACAGGCGATGTTATCGTACACGTGTGTTATGGAGACGGGGCTGTAATTGTTCGCGGGCGAAGCAAATTATAGCGGCCAAGAAGTATGCTAGGAAATGCTGCTTTTCAAATAACAGGGGTTGGAAGGAAGAAGTGATAATATGTGGAAAGTTGTTTGTTTGTATTTAACTCCATATATATCTCTAGTATATCTATGTACATACATGGATGATATTAGAAAGCTAGAAGGAAACATCTGGGCAAGAACAGCTCCAGACAAGGAGTATTGGCGTAAGAGGGAGGAAGGCTATATTCTGATTTTTTTTAAAAAATAAAATTGTATTAATGTTTAACGAGACATGACTGATGCCAACTCTTATTATTATTGTAATAAGTTAGTTGTAATTCTGTATGTTAATAAATTATATCTGTCTATCTATCTGCAGTGGGTCTCATTAGGCTGATGATGATGATATTTCTAGTAGAAACATATTTTTAACGGACTGGAGACCCATGACTGGCCATAGAAACAGAGATCGTCTACCAATGTGGTGGGTTGACGACATAAGAAAAACAGCAGGGACTTAGATTCAATCTGCACAGAGAGATCTACAAGAAAAGAAGCCTATGCTCAGCAGTGGGCGATAACAGGCTGATGATGATGATGATGATGATGACATATTTTGTTAAACTATATAGTAGAGATTGACCAGTGAACTTCCTATAGCGACATTGTAGCTCAAGGTGAAGTATACCTGTGCTGGAAAATTTAAAACATTTTCTTCATAGGACTCCTTTTGACTTATGATGGAAGTGTACATGGACATTCTTGCGTAAATGGCAGAGATGGATTGGCCAGAAAACATCGAGAGCTTTAAAGAGAGGGCATATTCGGTTTGTATTAAATACAAACCGAATATGCCCTCTCTTTAAACACACAGTGTTTAAACTGATCGCTTAAATCTGGGAAAAATAAAATAAACACTTGGCTCGAGATATCTAAGACGGTTCATTTCACGTAGCAGATATTAAATAAAATAGACAAATAAGCAAAAAATATAACCTCATTCTTCAATTCTTACCCACCGAGCGTAAGAACCACATCAAGCAAAAGTAACGAACAACGAGCCGAGACCGTCCCGACCAGTGATATTAAATTACACTTAAAAACCGACTCAACCCGATAAAACACCGCTGTCAATAGACTTAAAGAAAACCGTGAGCCGTCAAACGTACCAAAAGAGCTCTGTAAAAAGGGAAACGGCCTTGGAATCGTAAAAATAAAACCTCTCCACCAAACAGCCTCGAATTTAAATGAAATAAAAAATCTGAGTGAAACAACAAAGAATTTCTCGCTCTGAACATAAAGGCGTAATGAAATTCATCCCCCAGTGTGTGCCGTGGTATTATTCAGAGTATACAATATGTAGTTGTAACAAATGGCCAGAGTACTGAATTATATCGTCTAGTGCTTGTAATAAAGGAATGAGTGAGAACAGTGGTCAGTTAGGTATGCTAGAAATGATTCAAGAGCTACAGATGAATGTATGTAAGTACAGTGCGAGTATTTTTTTTTGTATAGGTACTTACAGTGCCTTTAAAAATAAAGGAATAACTAAACCTACCATTTATATAATTAAAAAACATTTTAAAAGCCTAGAGATATTCTAATTATTAAGAAATTACTTTACTAAAAATTAAATAAATACAATATTACGGGACATTGCACACAGCGCCATCTAGCCCCACACTAAGCAAACGCTTGTGTCGATGGTACTAGATAATGGATATGTTACGGCTAATACCCGAAGTGCGGCTACACCTAGTTTTAGCCGGTTAGAACTAGGTGTAGCCACTTCTTGGTTAAACCTAGTACGAGCCGATGGATTTCGGGTAAAACTAGGTCTCAAGTCCTGTTGTAGTGCAAGTGTTGGACTCGAAGTCACTTGTCTGTGACAGAAGGTAGATTAGGTTCGTTAGGTTGCTTTCTACCACGCACATGCGACGACGAGCGAAGCGAGGAGGAGCCAACTTCTTTCAAAACATGTCTCGATTCGGGGCTTAACCAAGACTAAGTGGCTACACCTAGTTCTTACCGGCTAAAACTAGGTGTAGCCGCACTTCGGGTATTAGCCGTAACAGATATATAATATGTACTTATAAACTTTTCTTTTGTAAATACATACTTATTATACTTACATAGAAATTACACAACTATTTTTGTAATATTATCAGCTTACTAAGGAAAACTGCTTATTCATTCATGATTTTCAGCAAGCATACGAAACAGTTTGACTTGAGCCGTTGAGGCTGTGAAAACTCATGCGTACGAACCAATTTCACGGAAACTTACTCTTAACTATAACTTTTTTTGTAATATTTTGTTCTTACATGTTCTTTCTTCTATTCTAACGCTTTCTTCTTTTCTTCTATTCAGAACAAGACTGATTTATTTATCTACCTACAATCCTATTTACTTATGTATATTATTATATTCAACTGTGAGATTATGGTAATACACAACATAGCACAAGTATCATCAAGACAGCATTATTTAGAAGTGTGGGTTTACCCACAACATAGATTAATTTTACAACAAAATCTAAGCATTCATGTGATAGTTGTCAACGTACTTAATAAATGTTCAAAAATTCTACAACGCATGAACTTACAAAGAAACCTCTATTGTTAAAACAACGTCTATTCCGTAATATTCATTGTAACCTCCACACTATAGCCATATCATCCCACAACACCCTGCGACGTCAAAACGCGATATAAGCACTTCAAAACTATCAAGCAACAATAGTTTGAAAGACCGTTACACGAGGATCATAAATTACCTTAAACATTGTAAGCGAAGAACCAGCAGAAACATTAACAAAGGTGCTTTAATTAAAACAGAAATGGGCAAGATATTTTCGCAAATGTCTCGCAGTTAACGTTGAGATTCCGTTGAAATGCAATTTTAGCAACTATTCGTTTATTAAATTACTAGTCTGAAGTTTTGAATTGATTTCATGAATCAGAAATGTCATAGTTTTTTACTAATCTAATGATAAGTTCATGATGAAAATGCTAACTAATAGAGATGATATTCTAAGTTTCTTTGAACATAAATAGGTACGTAACTATTCCTAAAACATTAACATACAGGTACAATTATGAACTCATGGGAAGCATTAACTACTAGGACGTTTTTCGTTCTTCCAGAAAATATTCACAACCCAAATTAACGACTTCCAATTTGTCATTTCATCATCAGAATTAGGCAAAAAAATCTCGGACAAATTGTCCACAGCCTCCTCACCTACCAGGCTGTGTTTACGAGTACATGATCCAGCACAAAGAGCTGCAAGTCACCCCACATTACTCATTCGAAGATACTGTCATGTTTCCACCACTCATATTTAATAGAAAGTTTCAATAGTTACAAACATCTTCAAAACACGACACGCCTCCGTAATCGAAGTACTTTATGTTATTAGATAATTATAGACAACAACATAAAAGCTTTTCCAAATAGTAATTTTGTCGTCAAATTTCTGTAAGGATGGTATTATTGTAGGTTGACCGTGATGAGTGATGAGCTAAGCGACTGATTTTATCAATCACATGTCACAAAATTCATGACGGGGCTTTCGATATTTCGATGACGTAATGATTTGAGTGTGATCGTTATTTTCAAGTTCGTCTAGTTGCTGGGGTTATTTTTTGTGGTAGTAAATATACGTAATTATCGACTAATTAGTGTAACAACAATGTTTAATTTAAGGTTTATCGTATATTTAAGTCGAGAAATTAATTGATACCTACGTTTGTACTTCAAATCAGTACTGACCACGTACATAACCGTCATTCTGTATGTGCAAAATCTGATTGTCTTAATCTTCAAGTCGAGAGTAAACCGGTTTCTTCTAGGCAAGCGCGCTAGATCGTAGACTATAACGTTGCTTAACATCAGGCAAGTTGTAGTCAAGCGTAAGCTTATATCATGTAAAACAAAAAAAAACTACTTGCCTTATAGGTAAATGTGTTCGTACTTAATTTCTAGTCGCAAAATATTTTTTTTTTCATTTCATAAGCATTATAAGTAAAAACTACACATAAAATAATTCGCATAACAATTACAAACACAAACCAAGTAGGTATTTACTCTTATCGTAGGACGCGTGTATGAAATCAATTTAATAGAAACGATACGTGTGAATGGCCCGAGTTTTGTTTCTTATTCTCAAGAAACTACTTACTACGGTTTCAGTTTTTAGCTGCGAATAATTAATACTATAGATTTGTAAATCCTTAATTTTTTTTCATCGAAGATGCTTCTACAATTCATCTCTCTCCTCATTCGCACACATACTTGATCGTGATACAATGTTACGATAATTAAATAAATAAATAAAATACATATATAATAATAATAATATAGTGAATAGGTTTCTCTTCGACAAACGTGCAACATCTTAGACTACAGTGGTGCTTAACATCAGGCAGGCTGTAGTCAAACGTTGGTCTAATCCGTGTTAAAAAAGTACGATGCCGGGAATAGCCAAGAACTGCCGAATACTTGGTCACTGTTGGTCGCTATATAACAAGAACTCAATATAGGCGGGTGACCGTCTCGTGATATTACTTTTTTGTCTTAGTTACGTTTCTATAAATCCATTATTTGTAGGTTTTCAGATTACGTGAGCGAAACTCAAACAATGAATGTTGAATGACCTTTTCGATTCCGACAGAGTTACTTCATAGTTTCTGTGGAAGTTTTGATTGAAATTGTTTACAAGAACATTTGATTTACACAGCACTTAAAGTTAAAAACATAGCTTGTTTTCAAACCGAAAACGGACTTTTTGTTTTATATAGCTATATATTTTAAGATTTAGTACCATGCATAACTAAACATAACTACTTTAAAACATTGTGTTTAGATCACATATCTATACTATATACTATAATATTATAAAGCTGAAGAGTTTGTTTGTTTGTTTGTTTGTTTGAACGCGCTAATCTTAGGAACTACTGGTGCGAATTAAAAAAATCTTTTTGTGTTGAATAGGCCATTTATCGAGGAAGGCTTTAGGCTATATAACATCACGCAGCAACTCATAGGAGCGAAGAAACAATGGAAAATGTGGAAAAAACGGGGAAAATTATACATATTTGAGAGCTTGCGTGCGCTGCAAAAAAGGTTCAAAAATCAAAAAATATGTATGAAGGAATTATTCCTCTTGAAATTATCTAACAAAATGTCCACATAAATATATGTCTATCTTTTAAGATCACTCACTAGAACCGTTTTTATGGAAATAACTATTCCTCGCGGACGAAGACGCTGGCACAGCTAGTTATTAATAAAATTTAAAAATGGTACCTACACATATAATAGATAGCTAAAATAACAATACTTAACTTTTTCAAATCGTAGTTGAGTTAAAAAAATCCTGTAGTTAGCTGTATGTCTAGTTAATTCTAGTGAAACACCATACGTTTTACATTGAAATAAACTTTAGGGTTATTTGTAACCAGTTAACACCTTAGGCAGCTGACCAAAAAGTTAAGACCCATAAAATTATAAGTAGAATTAACGAACTTTCCCCATCCACCTGTTTACGACACTCCTCTAAAATATTCAAATATTTCCTCGACTCCTTCTCTAATTCCAAATTCATTGCGATACTCTAAATTTATAACGGTCACGTAAATTTACGATATTTTAAATTAATTATTGTTTTCCAAATTCATTAGCGGTTCGCGGGTTACCAAACAATATATTTAGTTGACTAGTCGCGTCGGATTAACTGATATTTACTACTGTTGATATTTGATTGAAATTATATTATTTTTGAACCTGGGCGCCCACCTCGATGTATCGGCCCAAGAAAACCCCCCTAGCGAATTAATTCTGCGGGGGAGTCACGACCCTTAGTCATGAGGTAATACGACTCAAGAGAGAGAGTTATTATTTTTAGCAAAAGGTTTCTCATTTCAATTTTTCCTGTTTACTCAATCATAAGTATTACTTAGAAAATATTTCAACACAATCGAAAATAACTTCCATCTCAAATGTATTTGGTTCAAATTCGTTAACCCAGGCATAACAAATAGATCATTATATTAACAGATTCCTAGCCCTTACTAGATAGTTAACGGCACTTTGCGTTTTGAACTCATTGTGTCATACATTTCCCTTTGAGTGATCTTCTGAGAACTTCAAGAAAAGGGGAACGACGTATTCACATAATTCCCTGTTATATTAAAGGGAACAAGCTTTATTTCAAGGAAACGGTAAGGGTGCCATTTTGATGTGATAATAAGTTAGTAGAAAAAATATGAAAAAACTGCGTTAATAACTCGGTTAAGATTTATTATAACTAAGTTAGTAAAGAAGTTTATTACTTAATATTTCTTATATATCGATGCTTAACCTCAGCCAGGATGTGGTCAAGCGTAAACCATTTATAATCATTTACCAAAGACAATTGTAAACTCGGAAAATTTTGTAATATTTAAAAGGAAATTATTTGAATTTTTATTAGAAAATGTTATTATGATTTAAAATCCTTTTTTGAAGATGATATAAGTAACTTATGATATTATAACCGTTATTATGTATGTAAATACTGACAAATAATGTGAACAATATAAACTGACTGAATTATATTGACTTAATCTTTGTAAATCTTATTGAATTGAAATTGTTAATAGATTCTTAGTGACCAAAATGTGATTTTTGCTCACCAGAAATGGTAAGATGTAAGATACCTACTATAAATGATTTTGTACCATGATTCTCACTACATCTTTGCAAATAAATGAATTTGAATTTGTTTCATGTCATACCTATGTATGTATTATGCGACTAATGAAATATGTAAGTTTTGTGTGTTTCTGTACTTCAACTAATGATATTATCACATTACTATGGAAGCAATTTCCATATTTTATGTACGATTTATTTCATAAGATATAAATAAACACTCCTTCTAGCATATGAAGTAAGTATTTAATTACTTACAAATTATATTTTGTAGTAATATCTACTCAAAGACAATGTCTACCCCTTCCTTATTGTAGCGTCAACTGATCTGTTCCTTTGTCAATATTCAATGAATGAGATGATGACAAAGAAGGCTTCAGTACCTGTAATTACAAGGAAACATTAGTTAAGACATCTAATTTCAGTTACCTACTTCTATCAATACGCTGCAAGGTTAATTAAAGGGGTGTTATGGTGTTGTGGCCTGAACAATTTTTCATACAATTTTATGTACTTATGGTAAGATTAAAAACCTAGAAGCAGTTTCTCTTGTGGAAATGGCTAAAAAGAAAAAAAAAACGTGAAAATAAATCTCAAATTGCAAGTTACCTCATTACCTAACATACACGTATCTTTGACATAATAAAAGCAAGTATTTTTTCTACAAAACGTTACTCCGATTACTTAAAATTAAGACCTCAGCCGTATTATCTGTCAGGAGGCATATTTTCTTGGTTACTTAAATTTTGCATACAAATAATTGAGTACGTACACTAATGGTAATGGTACGCACGGTGCAACCCAGCCTTAATTCAGTTATCAAGTTTTCTATACAAGAGTTTGTATGTAAATGTTCCCGGGAGGTTCAACGTTAGAGGCCAATTTTCTCACGTTCGTACCCCAAATGAGGATTTAATTACGAACACCCTTTTGATACCCCAATAAGATTCGCCAATTTCAACAATTAATACGGAGTGTCTCGGCTAAATTAATTTCAGAGGGGACCATAATTTCCACAACAGTTAATGAACGTTTAATCAAAGAGCTAATTTAGACGTGAACTATTATTAAAGGTTTACGAGTTGCGGCGTTAGTTAGACTTAAATATTTTCAAGTCCAGATCCGTCTCCTCGTGCCCTATTCCTCATTACTGGGGGGTCGTGATTTCCCTGCAGAATCATTAGGTCAATATGTTTGGCTAAAATCGTAATAAAAACGACATCTTTGGACAGATCTTTTTTAGTCAAACAAATACGACGAGAAAGATCCACACATATGAACTTCGATCAAAGTACATTTTTGATCGAAGCATATGAAGCTTAAAAAACCTCTTTCGTGTTGCTAGGATAGAAAAAAAAATAAACATTTTTGTTGGGGGGTTAAGAAATAGATTTAAGAATTTAATAGAGAGTAACCGACCTTTTTTGTGATGTAGAGCCATAATGTTTATGATTCATATTTAGGGCTGTGCCTGCTTCCTTCTTCGATGTATGTTTATCTCGTAAGCCACATATTACTCTTTATGTGACCGTTAGCTACTAAAGTGAAGTTATGGTCGGCATTATGCAGATTTTAATGTTTTGTATCGGATATAAAATATTATGATGCATACGCAATGTAAGTTTTAGATTAAATTTTGTATAATATGATTAGACGAGATTTTTTCCTTTAAAAATTTAAGAACTAAGTAGCTGGTTTTGGTGGCCTTAAAATCTTGCTTATAAGTGAATGCAGCAATAATTCAGAATGGGAAACCATAAATCAATATAATATTTTCTTTCTAGCTTTCTATCCACTGATTTTTAGATAAACAAAACGACGTAACAAATTGCCAACTCAGGAGACATTCCCTTCATCTGATTAAGTGTCCACATAAAAGATGCAAGAACCACCCGTTCCATTTTTAATTAGCTAAATTAGCATCTTTCTCGAAGGCCGCCGCGAAACAAGCGGCCTCTAGCGGCGCACCGCAATCACCACTCGACGTAAATTTTCTTGTAAATGTTTCGTACAATTAAAGTTGGAGTAAGACATCAAGGACCGAAGAGGGCGCTGCCAACCACTTCCTGAGATGCCCACAACACCGCAATGGGGTCTTTATAATTAATACTATACGGAACATTTTGTATACAAGGTGTTTAACTACATACCAATGTTTTAACGGTGCTTACAGTACGTCATTCAACGTCATAAGAAATATTTAAGGCGAGATGAAAACCAACGCAAACCCATATTATTTTAGAACTAGCTGTGCCAGCGACTTCGTCGGCGTGGGATAGTTATTTTGGGCATCATATTTATTTTTGCAAACAACCTATTCAGCTTTATAAATTATAGCTGTTACCCACGACTTGAACCGTTTCCGCAGCGCACGCAACGGAAGCGCTCAAAGATGAATAATTTTCGCCGTTTTTTTTTCACATTTTCCATTGTTTCTTCGCTCCTATTAGTTGCAGCGTTATGTAATATAGCCTAAAGCCTTTCTCGATAAACGGTCTATTCAACACAAAAATAATTTTTCAATTCGCACCAGTACAGTTTCTGAGATTAGCGCGTTCAAACAAACAAACTCTTCAGCTTTATAATATTAGTATAATATAACTAAGTAATATTTTCCAACACTTTTCTGCCAGATGAATCAATTGATTTGTTAGTTAGTTGTCTTTAGTTAGTTAAATGTGGAAGGCACCTAAATTTTATACGAATGACAGATGATCCGGATTTTGTTATCTCAAAACTTAAAAACAAGTCACCTATACTAACTTTTTGCACACTTTCATTGTTATTTAATCACATAGTGTGTATTTTAGCATAACGTAAAGGACTGTGTAATCTTTGATATTATTAGTATCTTAAATACATAGTATCTTTAACACCCTGTTTGTGTTTCTATTATGTATTCGTGTTGTAGTTGTCAGGAAAACGCGGTAAAGAGGCTATTTAAATGCTGGATTTATTCGAGTTTTGGTGTTGTTGAGTTTATTTTTTATTTGTTTATTTTTTGTAAAAAGTAAGTGTGTTATGGATAATAGCTATATCATAAATGCACTTGATGAACGGATATATATTGTGAGCAACCTACAATACCTAATAATTATAGATAAATCTACCTACTTATATGTGCTTTTCTGTTATTTTAACATAAATACTGTGCGTCGCTGATTTTATACTTTTTAATTGACATAAATTAACGTTTTTAAAGGAATGACAATAACTTTCTACCCACAACAGTATGGTTTGTTACATGTAGATATTTGTATAATGTATACTAAGTTGGCTAAGTGATATCTAAGTGAATTAACTTATCATCATAAGTAGAGCTTGTAGGTGCGTAATAAAACTTTGTAGATAAGACGCCCAGACTTACAAACACCCTTCATAATAACTTGGGAATTTGGACGATAAGACTTTTAGTTCGACTGTCAAATATTTTGTGTTTTATCTTTTATTCCCTGGCTTTTTTGTGGGGTAAATAACACTTTCAGATACTAAATAGTAATTTTACTGCAAATAAGGCTGGTAATTTAAAAAAAAATATAAGGGTATTGCAAGATAGCGCGTTGCCACCGTTGTTAAAAAAAATGTAAAAAAAATGTCGGTAGCGCTGTGCTAACGTACATACTTGGTACTACCCAGCCTTAACATACTAGAATACCAAATAAACTAGAATTCCATAACCATATGCCACATATAACAATTTCAAACAAAATGTTATCAATTTAATTAATCACATGGTTTTGTGATGATCACGTAGATTTACTATCACGATTATGTGATAGTGATAATTTGCTGTCTAGACAGTCAGCAGACGGTGAAAAAAAAAAACACCCGTCATCCGGAGGAAGTTTTTAAGTCGGTCGTGGAATTTTAATGGAGCGAAAGAATCTGTCTTTCCTTGGCAGGTTTTGCGGTTGGACTGTAGTTGGACGTTTTAGTAAATTTAGCCTTAACTCTATTTGTAACTATTTTATATTGAAATCATTGTAATAGGCATGAAAGTGAAATTAATCAAAGCCATTTCCTTGGTATTTCAGTACCTCTATACTCTAGGGATTCGTCAAGATTATTGATTGACGATTTTTTATGTCCCTTCCTGGCAACCATATCTACCGTACTTGTAAAAATTTGTACTCGCATTAATTCGCTAGAAACGCTAGTCCCGAACTAGGATCGAAGCAAGCCGATCAAATCATAGCGTTCGAATTTATTAACATAGTAGGTACGAGTAACATTACTGACATTATATGCTGACTATATTCCTAATTCGTTTCGAACTCAAAAATACATTTCCCAACCGTTTCCCACAATAACATTCCCACTAAAACAAAAGTAACAATAAAACACGTTACACAATTTCAATTCCGATTAATAGCTCGATTCCACAAATAAAACGCAGAACTAAATCCCAAGAAAACTATAATAATTTTTGGACATTAAAAAATTCTATACGCGTTATCGTGTATGACCGTGACACCATGCAGCGAAGACATCATACAGAATAAACGGGTTATAGTGAAACAATTCCGACACACATGTGTAGAACTAGGTTGATCTTGGATGGTAAGTATGTATGTACGTAAAGTACATACTTTCCATTAAAGATAATAAATAAAAACCGCTAACTTCAATATATAAATTTTGTTCGGTTCAAGCATCCAATGTGAAAAAGAAACGAAAACTTATTTGCAAATATTCGCGTTTTTTCATTCAACATCTTGATAATTCTACGTAATAGGTCAGTTGGAGATATCATATAAATGTCAACGATTAATATAAAATACTGGTTGCCGTTTGAGGCGCTTTGAACATATTAACCAAAATGGTTCGTATTATAAAAGACATAGTTTTATAGGTGTTTCTGAGTTATAAAGTCTTTGCCATGCGGGCGCTTGTCCATTGTACCCCGATTTTAAAAGAAATAATAAAATATTATGAATGCACAAAGGGAACAATAGTGCTGAGTGTTGTTTGAAATAATTAATTGTAGCTGCTCGTGGCTGGAAAAAAAGATTAGCTCTCCACTATTACTTGTTAGACAATAGCAAGTTTTTATTTAACTTACGAGTGAACGTTGTTTTTGTTGGGGTTTATTTATTGGTGGAGTTGACTTTCTAACTATTAAATACGTGGGTAAACGATGCGGGGTACATAAATTATGTTTTGTGTTACTGCAGTGATTTTGTTTACGACTTTTTTCAATTCAACAGGGTTATTTCACAAATATGTAAAATAATAATGTTTTTAGATGTTTAATTTATGAATGAGAGAAAAAAACACAAAACAATATTATGAATCACTTATCAATTTTGGGTCCAACCCGGAGGCAGGATTGAAGTTGGAGAATAAAGAAGAACATCGAAATTGAAGAGCTGGTTGGGGAACCAAATGGGTGAGACAAAAGCCTATTGACTTCGCTGGCTGGGTCACTTGGTGAGAATGGGAGACGATCGTAATGTCATGAGAGCTTTTCTTGGTATCCCGAGCGGCCTTCGTCCCGAGGTACCGCTGGAAAGACGTTGTGGAGTCAGATCTACGCGTGCTTCAAGTAGCTGACTGGCGGGAAGCGGCTCAAGACCGGGACCGGTGGCGATCTCTTGTATCGGAGGCCAAGACTCACTTTGGGTCGCTTCGCCAGCGGAGTAAGTAAGTAAGTACTTATCAATATTTGCACTAAGTATTCAAATTTGTATTGTTTTCTGTGCTTTTAAGATCATCAAGCCGTGTCTGCTTATTGCATCCTCTACCGAGTGCCCAGTCATTACCTGGACAGATAAATCAGGACCTGTAATTGCACACAGCGCTACCTAGCCACAAAACAAATGCTTAATTCCGAACGCTAATTTACCTTCAGTACTTTTTCACCACGTTTATTTTTAAACCACGTGCGTAAGAACTAATCTAGATAGTTTCACGACCACTCGTATCGTACATCTGAATGGAAACCGGTCCAAGCCTCGTATAGAGGTTGTCGGGCGGAGGGCATTGACCTCTCTGACCGACGACGCCTGCGCGAGCGCACCTTTTCATTCGCTAAAGTAAAATGGAACTGCTGGTTGAGCTGTGGCGCGACAACCTAGAAATTGTGACCTCCTTGAAGGCTAGTTTGATGCGAATATTACGAAATTTTAAAAAAAATACGTTAATACGTTAAAATTTATATCGAAATAATAGCTGGAAGCATAGCCGTTTTTATTGAGCATTGTTTAAGATTTTAAATGCAGAGATAAATTACTTTTTTAATAGAGATTCAAACTTCTCAATTTATTGTGTATTTCGTCGCACGGCATGTCCCTTTTTCAGATTTGTTTTAGAACAAGCGTTTCATTAGAACTTACCACTGACACTAGTAGACCAATGATCACTAAAGGATGAGCATGGGCATATGTATAATCGTATATTGCACATTGTATCTATGTAGTATAACACAAAATCAACAAAGCTTGAAGCAGAACGTGCGAAAACGCGTGGTTGGTAATGTAACGTTTTTTGACGTGTTGATTTTTTGCGCCTTTTCAACGGTTGTCCAAACAGACAAACTGACTTGTTCTATAATGTATAGATATGCAGAAGTGCAAAAAATACAATACAATGTTATGAGACGAATAGTAATAACGTCTTAATTAAGTGCTAAGCACGTACGTAGATTTTTACAGTTTACTAGGGTCAAGTGCAAACCTGTTTTAGTTAAAAAAACCAGTAAAGTATGTGTCACGTAACACACAAATAATGATGGATAATTTACAAAACTTAAAAAATAATTGATTTTCCCAACGATTGTACAAAAAGCCACTTTGAAAAACCCATTGAGAAGAATTGAGAACCTCTTTTCTAAAAGTCTGTTAAAAACTACTTTTATAGTTTTTAGAAAACGTCTAATCTAACAATGAAGACTAAATCCTCGTAACGAGAAGAACATCAGTCTCTAGTGATCGTAGATTTCGTCGCCATAAAGCAAGGAGTTAACAAGCCGGTCGGTTCTTTATTGGGCAAACTATATGGATCGGAAAACATCCGCCCTTTGTAATAAATTAAATGTGAGATTTAAGTGGACGGGGAATTGGACTAGATATGCGATGAATTGCTATTAGGAAAATGTTATTTTGAAAGTTTGAGATATCTTTAGAGATTAGAAGATAAATAAAACGAATGCCAACGTTGGACTATGAATATTTGCTACTTCAAACAAGATATCTTTTTATTAGGGCTGAATTCATGCGCTTACCAAATTTTAAGCGTGAATTATACAGAAATACTTACTCGTACGTACTCAATCTTAAAAAATGCTACAAGTAATATTCTCTATAAAGATAAATAAGTATGATGCAACTCATCGTGTTTGTGCAAAACAATAACCGACTTTCACAATAAAGGACCAATTCATTCCTGTAAAAAGAAAAAGAATCTTCAAAATTTTTTTCAAAAAGTGGCCAGTACTTTCAATTAGGCACTTAACTTCTAAATAAGCTGTCCCATTTTATTGAAGGACCCGAAAGAGCCTTGGGGCTAAGTAGCAGCCTATAAATAACGGGACAAACAATATTTTCTACTTTAGCAGAGTTGCCAGGCTGTAATGAGCCCAATTCTGCGGATAGCGCCTTGCGATTTACGAAAGATTTCGAGGTCTGATTTTCTATGGCTTCTGGTTTGAAGGTCAGTTTATTTTATTATTTGAATAGGAAATAAGTTAGACTAATAATGTTAAGTCTTGCGATTCTGCAAGCGCCTTGAGATTTACGAAACAAAGACTTTGGGGTTTGATATTCTAGTGAAGTACTTTACGGTTTGAAGTTATTTTTTAATTGGAAATAAACCTTTTTAAATCATACTAAGCTGTCGCGCTAGCTTTATGGCAAAGGAAAACAACGAGATAATGCCCACAGTGTCTTGATGGTTAAATGCCTGACTTTCCAGTATGTTAAAAAAGTGAGTTTGTATGGTAGTAGCCAGCTCTGGTGTCAAGAGATTTCAAACCCACATTTAATAAAGCTGTCAAGGGTCAAGTATCTGTACATAGATAACATTAGAAAAAATGTACGAGTATATTTTAAACGATAATAAAACATGTTTTTTTATGATTTTTGGCTGTTTATCTGTTTGTCTCTGATTATCTGTTTATTTAAACGCTCATCACGCTAAACGGATCATCATCATTTTTGGTATGTAGGTATGGTCTTAGGAGTCATATGCTTGTTTTTGTCCTGAAATAATGCGAGCGAAGCCGCGGGCGTCAAGTAGTAGATCATATATGTAGTTGTATGAGAGTCTACACTTTCTCTTAATGAGACAAAGACATTCCTGCAAATTAGTGTTTTAAAGGAAAATTATATACCGGCACTTAAAACTATGCCAAGGAAAGTAAGTCATACCATTGTCTTTGTCGTCGGCTGAATAAAACTTAATTTTTCATAATTACGTAAACTTAAGGAAGCGTAGGCAGAAAGTCGTGAGACAATTACATTTTAAGATAGAAAGTGACAATTCAGTTTTATTGTACTTATAATTATAATAAATAGAATTTTGCAAGTTGGTTTGTAGATAGAATATTTGATAATATCTAAGCTCAAAGATTTATTAACACATTTTAAAGCAAAATTTACTTAATGATGAAAATGTCGTGAATTTTATCGTTCACTAAAACATATTCTTCGTAATTTGTAAGTTGAAATTGATAAATATATGTATACATTTATTTACGCTTTTCTAATACTTACGTCAAAATAATACCAAACTATGATTTTAGATTTATGTGTACGTAACAATCAAGTCTAACCTATTACCTTTCCAATTTATTCCAGTTAAACCTTGGAAACAAGAATTGCTTTAATAAGCTTCTGAAATAAGCCCATTTAGCATTTTACGGAGTTTAATTAGTGAAGTTTACGCGAATTAGGGTTCAAACTAAAGCCTTTAACTAGGCCTGAGATTTTCGCCTTACACACACCCTTTGTTCGTATTAAAGCTTAGAATTATTTACATCTTACCTTACAATTTATAGAAGAGCTAATATTCCGGTTTTAGAATACAAACATTTATTTATTTAGAGGAAAATGTAGATAAAATAATATTCTCGTAAATGGTTTTATATTGGAAAAGAAAGAAAAGGAAATTTTGGATTTCCTGCCTTGTGGGTAGAATACAGCCTTTTATTTATTCACAGGATTATGTAGATTTATTGTAATAATATATATATTTTTTTGTTGAAACGAAAATAATGTTTTATTTGTTCAACTTTAAGTAAAATATTTTTATTCAAATGTTGTCGTTTCGTAAATTTGGATTAGTATAACAGTAACACTTGTTTCCACACTTCCACGATGAATATAATATTATTTTAGAGTAAACATGGCAGCACCAATTTCATCCGGCACTAGAGAGCACTCTTGCTTGCACATTCTAGCTGTCATTTCAAGCTTTTCTCTTATTATTCCGGACGTCTGACGCAGGCAAAAGTGAGCTTTAGAATCGTATGGTTCTAGCAAGGCGAATACGGGCGCAGAAACGGAGAGTTGTTGATGCAGAATATAGAAGAAACAGTAATTAATGTTTTAATAGAAAATTTCAGGAAAATTGCCAGTGAACCTACGTTAATGCCTAGTATTCAGTTAACGCATAGAAAAGACTTATATAAACACATATTACTTAAGTACCTATTTGAAAGATATTTTTATCTAAGTAATTCAAGCATTCAACAAAAATCATATCATGTTGTCATATTATGTTAAATATTTTCTTTTGGAGTGAAATATTCAATAAGGAAATCTCATAGAAAAAAATCATCTGCTTTGCATCCTGACGCACCCTGGTTCGAAAGCCCTACACCAATGACTTGTCTTTCATGTTACGTGTGGATTTGCATTCGCTTAACGGTGAAGGAAAACATCTTCAGCAGGCCTACCACAACGTCTTATAGCAGTACTGCAGCAGTGCTGCTGCGATAATCGGTACTACAACGTCTAGTTTCTGACGTTTAAATAAGGTGGAATCAGTGTCGCGGCGCGTCGAGGTTTTGATGACGTCACGCGATTTTGTTCATTCATTTCCTAGGCGTTTTGCCTAAATCGGTACCATAACGTCTAATTGCCAGCGGAATCATTATCGCTGAGCTGTCAATTTGACATTATTTTGAGATGCTAAAAACGCTGCTATCTGCTTGCGTATTTGAGATATTTTTCCATTTAAATCCTTTGAATTATTGAAAATATGAAAGAAAACTGAATTTAATTGATATACAATGGTTATGTGTGTGTGGTTCGGCACAATTTTTGCGAAAATACCGAACACCAGTGAATATGTGGAGCAACGAAAATAAATCTCAAGCTGCAGCTATTTATTATTCATCAGCCAACAGCAAGCTAAAGAGCCAACTATCACGACCCAAAACTACAGCAGGGACCCAGTTCGAGATCACACTACCGCCACAGCAGATGAGGTGGCAATATAACGATGATTCAGTACCGCAGCAGGGCATCGTTATGCAGAATGTTGGTGTACCCTAGCTTTGAGAACAGTGACTTGCTCAGTGCCCTTCTATATATACTATTGTGAATAGGGTATTAAATTAACTGTTAATAAGACAAAATGTACAATAACTATTTGTTTAATTTAAACATAAATCTTAAATAGGTCCCATCTTGTGCTTAAAGGTATAAAGTAGCAGTATAGTTAGACTATGTACGACACACTATGCCTACACCACACAAACCTATTTTATAAATTAGTATAGTTGAGACACAATATAGAACGCATAAGCTAACAATCTAAATGATATCTTAGAGTTAAAAAGGATGATTAATTAGAGCTAACTTCTGTGTTATATGTTTATGTTCCCCAACATAATAACTGTCGTCCAGTAAAAATAAATTCAAGCTTATAACATCAATTTATTGAAAAAAACTTTTAAGTTTATGTATCCACATCGTATGTTTAGAGTATTCACACAGAAAAGTAATTTACACGAGTAAACGTTCGTCTACGAAGTGGTTATACTGCTTGCAGAGGAATTTGATCATCTTCCAGCTCCAATAGATGGAGTATATCCGACTGCAGCCTTGCTTGCTCGTAAGAAGTTGATGATGGTTTGTCACCGTCTTGGTATCGTGATCACAGTCATGGTGATCCACCACGTTCCATCAGCTTGTATCGAGAACAAAAAGCCGCTTGAAGAAATCAACTTTTTGTTAAGAAGCGTATCCAAAGTGTTTGGTTTATCTAGATAAGTTTTTCACTGTGCATGAACACATTCATGCGGTATTCTGTCCATCATGCTGTGTAGTATTCATACAGCACCAAATGTATCACCTCTAAATCGGGGACCCAATGCATTTCTATATATAAAACAGTTATAATTTATAGGCAGTTTGTTATGGTAGTTTGTTTACAAAATCATTCAGTGCTACCAGAATATTTATTTATACCGTACATGACATTTTTTATACACACACAAGCAAAAAAGAGAATAAGACATAGTGATCTGGCAGTTCGTACCATTTCTGTATACAAATAAGCACGAACTCTTTGGAAAAAAGTTTGAAAATGTACACCAGCTGAAAGCCGGGCTCAAATTTAAATAAAATAAATGGTTAGGAAAATAATACAGGATCCTTTTTTCGGCATAAAATGTACACAAAACAATGTATACCAACTCCAGTCGCAATAGCTATGTACATTTTACGAAATTTAATAAATAAACAAATAAAAAAATATTCCTTGCATACTGCATGTACCCCTTGCATACTGCATACTTGCATGATTATTTATAATTGTTATTGTGCTTTTTTACTACATTATGTATTTGAAAAGAGATAAATACGGTTGAAGCCGATATCTGGCAACACGCAAGTACGACAGTTTCAAAGAAAATATTGAACTGTTTTCGAATCAGTGACAGTGACAAATTTTGAAAGCAAAACTACTATAGGTTGTGCTATATTTTATCACAAACTCTTTCATTTTATGCAGTTTTAGCGAAATCATTCGTTCAGTGTCTCATCCCTAATCCGCTTGAAATCCGCTGGAACGCGATATTACGTCATAAGCTTGTGGTACGAATATTAGCAGCATTGAATTTCAGCGGAATCGCAGCGGAGCGGCAATGACACTGCTTTTAAAAACGTTATGGTAGGCCTGCAGGTCAGAAAAACAGACATGTCTGAGGACCACAATATCCGAGGACATGTGTCTTCCGTGGAAGAACCTGGGCACGCACCAAAATGTATCTGCCCAAGAGAACTCCCCTAACGAATAATTTTTGAGGGGAAGTCACGACCCCCAGTCATGAGAAAATACAACTCATACCTAGACCGATAGTAAAATTACCACCTAGGAATTAATAAGAAAACATATTCCGTCCGGGATTTGAATAAAAAAAAACCTTCCAAAAAGTCCTTACTGTTTAATATTCCCTCGTGGTCATAACGCCTTGACTAGTCTCCGAAACCGGTTTCGGTCGTGGTCTCCTATGCACGACTCTATTGTCCGCTGAAATCACTTTGTGGTAAATACGACCCGACTAGATTATAAAACACGTTGCACTAGCGTGGCTTTATTAAATTAAAATTTGAGACTTGAGTTCTGAGAAAACTGGTCGAAATTTTGGTGTGTTTGGTTCATTTTGTCTAATTTACTTTGAGTAGTAAAGAAACTATAATTTTTGCCATAATATTTCCAGCTTAGGTACACATAACAAACGACACGATATTTAATATTCATACTAAAACTTGTGTTTCAAACGGGTATTGGTATTTTCAACCATGGTACCACATGAAAATACAAATTGTTTGGCAAGTTTTTTAATAAGTATGTTATTCCTCACAATGTTTCCAACGCGCCCAAACATCTGCATATATCTCAGTGTTTCTAGATTTTTACTAATAAATTGTACTTATCACTTACTTATAAGTAATACCCAAATTATTTAAACTAACTTCGAGGCATGGCGTAGTACGAATAGTACGATAAACATACGCTTACGATAATAACGTTTACTTTATAATCCGCTCCCATATACCTTAATAACTTCAGTCGCATTTAGTGCAGGTAAAGTTTTGGCTATCTGCCAATCTTACCCATACAGCCTTAATAAAATATAAGTATCGCCAACCTGACGGGACGATAACGCTCGTAACCACAATAGTACCCACTAACCGTACTCAGTATACAGCTGTATGTTTAGGAACTTGGACCGTATCTAAGCACACTGGACAGAGAAACTTAAGATTTTTTTAAATTCAAGTTTCCTATTTTGGCAGAATCTATCTGTACCATATAGGCAAACATTTTATTTTAGACTTCGGTGATGTTAACAATCAAGTAGGTTAGAGTCAAATTACTCTCTTTTCTATATTTTGTAAAATCAGGAATTCGTTTTAAATTTTAAAGTAAATAGAAGGTTTCACGTACGAATTAGTTAGATAGTAAGTTGAGTAAAAAATATTTCTATTTTTTTTATATATCTTCTTACTTCAGTTTTGTGGGAATTGGTTCAAATATTTATACAACTATAAAAGTCGAAAGCTGTTTAAATTCATATACGACATGACACATTGATCAGACGACGTCAAATATTGCAAGAAAGAAGACTGTGAAAGAGTACAAACTTCTAAGAAACTTAAACTTTCTTTTCTACTGAACTACATTATGTATGCAGCAAGTTCTGAAAATAATCTCGAACTACCCTCCATTAATATTTCCTCGTCCGTTTTGAAAAAGCGATGAGCTGCGATATTTTCTAAATGAAATATATCAGGATCAAGATAGCTCGTGTTTAGTGGTCGTAAACTGCTACTACCGTGGCGACATAGACTAAATAAGCTAGATACTCCGACCTACATACAATTTCTATTCTATAAAACCATCAACCATTAAGAAATCCAGCGAGAATCAAACATGTCTTGGTCGTGTACAAATAGATGAACAATAAAAAAATGTAGCCTTTTCCTTCACAATATTTATTTAAATCTATAAACACTGTACAGTGGACACTCCGGACTGTTCACAGTTTCACCCTCAATGTTTTGGAATAAAAATTTGGCAATGTTACGTCAAAAATCATTCAGGGCGCTTCTCTGGTGCGACGTTAAAATGGAAGAAATAAACAAACACACTTTCACTTTTTATTACCTACGATTGTATAAATCAGCCCAATATAAACTATTCCTTCGATCTTTTGGTTCAGCATATACCAATCAGAACAACGCACCATTCACTAGCCGTGTGATACTTTTAGCTAACCAATCACAGATATCTATTTGGCATATGCATATGTTTAATATGTGTTAGAATAGTTTGTCTATTAAGATACGTCTTTAAGATATGATCCCGTTGTATAGTGATAACAGTAACATGATTTCCGAGGAACGACGTTTTTAGAACCACTCTCTTTCAAGATTAGCAATCTTCTATAGTGGACTATTAGGTGGCATTTACTACTGGCTACGTACATTATAACAGGGTGATTTTTAGAAGAAATAAATACTTCAAGGTCAACGTTAACTCCTAAACTATCTTAAATGGACTCAGACAAAATATGTTACGTTCAATTAATTCGTAAAAAAAAATTTTGTACGTTCTTTTTCACGTATTACAGAGATAGACGAGTGTCAATGAGAAAGATATTTCACAAATATGCAAGGTTTTAGTGATGAAATCATTCTCATTGTAAAAAGCAAACTGTATTAAGCAATGTTTGTTATGGAAGCTTAAAAGTATATCATAATAGCATCCTCGATGGTGTAGTGTTTCGGATACGTTAAGCTTATGATGGCGCCACTAATATGGTCCTAAGTTAATGGTGCTTGATAGAAACGGTATGTTCCGGCACCCTCACATAAGAGCCAGTTTGATTCTAGTACGTGTAAGCTCCACCTAAGATCATACACTTTTTTATATACGAGTTTTGCATCATGTAACCGTTGCCGTCTAAAAAACAGCAACGGTTCAAACTAAAAACTCATACGTTACTTTGTACTTAAGTACTGAATAGATGGTGAATGGAAAACATACACATGCAAAAATTTTAAAGATACGTGCTCTTAATTTGTAATTAAGAATGTTTAATGTTCAAAACCGTGTCGATGCAAAAGCCAAAACTAACTCCCTAAATTATCTAAAATAGTTTTTGGTCACGTTTTTACGCGACAACACGTATAGTAATGCTTACCATCATTAAATTAGAGATTCTATTGAGTAATTATTGTAAAGGTATGCGTTTAACATTAAATTAACTAGGTTATTTGAGACACAAATAAGATTATTTAAACATTTCATTAGGCTGGTTATCATGTTTTCTAGATAAGTTAACTAAACACTTAACGAAGAAGGTTATCAATTTCTTACGTCATAATTACGAACTGCTGATTAAATGATGAGTAATAAAAAGAAACGGCCGAAATTCACTGTGGTGTCACATTTTATAAGAGATAATTTACGTTCACAGTTATTTCTAAACAAGTACACTTTAAATCATGTAAAAGAAAAAATTATATTATTTCTGCTCAGGCTAAAATCATGTCTTCGTTTACAAAATCAAGTTCTTTTTAGTTTTTTATTAGTTTTACTATTACTATTTTAGTTAACTGATTTAACATGTTACATGTAACGAAACGGTACACAAAAACAATTCACAAGTCAGTCTCAGACAGTTTTAGTAAAGACTTTTACTTTCCAATAAGGTGTGACACAGTTGATAGTTATCTGGTCCAAACACGCCATCTATCCACAATAGCGACAGTTATGCCTGTTTGTAACACAATACTGCACAAATTACAATTGACTGGACTATCAAGCTGTGGACTAACAATAGCCGCGGAATATGACAGAGAGAAAAAGAAAGGGTGAGGTAATAAAAGTAAAAAAACTTTTTTTTAAATTTTCGTGGGATATATTTGTGTAAGACTACAGCCTGCCTGGTGTTAAGCAGTTAAACTCAGAAAACTTTTCGAAATCTGAATGTGTGATCATTCGTTGTTTACACCATTCAACATTCTGAATGTTATATCATGTTATGACGCTTCTGTTAGATGAGAAATGTCTACTTATATATTCTTTTTTTTACAAATACACACAGTGCCGTTTATATTATAATTTTATACCATGTGCAAAATCTGCATTTACATAGAAAAAATATCTTTCTTTCTGTTTGATTGACAAGCAAATTTAGACTGACAGTAGGTACAGGATGGTGACGTTTCGATCAACTTATCATAACAATATCAACTAGAGTGTAAGCGATATTTTTTTGTTGTGTATTTCAGAAAATAACATTTATAGTGTCCTTAAAATTGTCATGAAGTTGACTATCTGTGCTTTCACTAGTTAGTCTAAGTGAGTCTGCAAGCATGTCAAGGTTTGATAATGGAGCCTGCGTTCTAACTGGTTTACACTCTAAGTACGATAGAATGTCTTAGAGTGCTCTAAAGTCTGTATCAAATACCTTTAATATGAGACTAAGCAGTTTAAAAGTAAATTAAACTAAGTGAAAAAGTAAATTTATAAGCAAACTAGTTGTGCGCGCGACTTCGTCCGCGTGGAATAGTTATTTTGGGCATTGTATTTATTTTTGCAAACTACCTCTTCAGCTTTATAAATTATAGCTGTTACCCACGACTTGAACCATTTTCGCAGCTCACGCAACGTAAGCCTTCAAAGATGAATTATTTCCCCCGTTTATTTCCACATTTTCAATTATTTCTTCGCTCCTATTAGTTGCAGCGTGATGTTATATAGCCTAAAGCCTTCCTCGATAAAAGGTCTATGCAACACAAAAAGAATTTTTCAATTCGCACCAGTAGTTCCTGAGATTAGCGCGTTCAAACAAACAAACAAACAAACAAACTCTTCAGCTTTATAATATTAGTATAGATATCTAGTATTACGTTGATTTTATTCTGTGGTTTAAGTGAGTAAGTAGTTTTCTTTTAATGGATAAATTAAGTGTGACCCGCTAACACAAGCAAGCAAGAAAAATATCAAATTACTTACAAATAATACTGAATTAAAACAAAGAATAAAATACATTTATTGAGACACGAAACAACACGATAAGTAGAAGCCTGGAAGAGATCACTCAAGGTGATAAGGCCGCTCACTTGTGCATTCATTTATAGTTTAAGTTCATTTGATATTGTATGTGTAATTTATTTTTGGTGTCCAATAAAGTTATATTGTATTGTATTGTAAGTAGGTACACCTTTCGTGTCACAATCCGGCCCCAACTCAGCATGTGCTGGATGCAAGCATACAGCGCTGGTCTTCCGTTAGAACCGGCAGGTGACGTCACGAACGGGACGAAAGGTAACTATAGGTACTGTGTTTTACTAAAGTAACAAGTAGTCGTTAAGCCATGTCAGAGGCTCTTAGGGCAGCTTTTTGAACTCTCGACACCAAAGTTGGCCACTCTTATTCGATAAGATGAAGAAGACTAAAGTAACAATACTTATTCGGAATAACTTTAGTCTCAGAAATCTCCAGTCTCAGAAACACACTTAATCTTAAATCTTTAGTTAAGAATAAGTATAAGTATATCTACTTATTCATAGATACGTATCTATCATCGTATCATTTTTCTTCTTATCGAATGAGAGTGGTCAACTCTGGCGTCGAGAGTAATATTACATATTGTACAGTAATTTGAATAAGTAGCTAGCATCATAATCAATAATTTTAAAAATCCGTTGGTTGAATGACACGTTAAATTGTAGGTCCCAGCTGTACGGCACTTGTTAAGCCATGTCAGAGGCCCTTTGGGCGGCTTGATAAACTCTCGACTACAGAATTGGCCACTAATTCGATAAAAGAAGATTAAAAAATAACTTTAATTGATTGATAATTTTGGCTTAGATGGTCTTTCGCACTTAAAATAATCATTCAGTTTTATTCAAGCACAAGAGCACCATCATAGCAGGTGCACTATATTTCTGACCAAAGAACATTGCTAACTTTAAAACAGTTCTAGCATAGTTCTAAATGTAGGTTAGTCTATTAAGTTTAATTCAGAGCGTGCATTCTTCAGTCAGTATTAGGTATTCTATAGCGGTAGTTAACCTTTGATTAGCCCGGAGACGGCTGCGAAGAAAACTTTAATTGGTCAAAGCTCCGACTGTACAAGTGGTGTTAAAATACTGCTAGAACGTAGGTATGTTTTTGAAGACAGGAAGTTAAATAGGCAGATAGATGAAGTATATGAAACAACAAACCATTGATATTCCTCGGTAGTTACATATGTGTACCTATTGTGTGTTGGTAAACGGTTGTAAATTAACCTAAGTAGCATAACAAAACTAAACTTGTACCCACAAGTCTAACTTGTAACGCCAAATATAACTATATAATATAACCACCCGGTTATATTATATAGTTATATTTTGCGTTAGTTTTTTTAAGATGGTCAAAAACATGTACTTAGCAGGTTTCAGATAGTGTAATAAATTAAATACCTGTGATTTATCATAGTATCAACGTTTTTCAGCAGACGTTTTACTGTTCTTGTGAATCCTTACCTGAAATTAAAAAAAAATACAATTAGCATAAAAGTATATGTAAACACAAGCAAATTCTTTAAATGTTATGGAATCATGTTACCAATAAATATTAATCAACAAGCTTAGTGCAAAACGTTAATAAGCATTTTCCTAGTCTTTCTCATATTTCAAAACAAACATGGTTGGCAAATAGTACACCTATACGGTATCATAAACGGAAACCAATGAACAAACTTACAAATCCATATTACTAAAGTTCAACACTAACAAACAAAGGTATAGTTAGTGGTATGAAAACGTACAACCACGGACGAAAATGGTGTTGAAGGGAAATGTATTTTCGTCTTATTTCACAAAAGCAATTAAGCCCATCCAAAGATTTGAGTTATTAAGTAATCTGATTTGAATTGAGAATATGTAACCCCCTAATTTTAATAAGAAACCTGCAGAACAGCGTCAGAACCTCGTAAAATAATTCGAACCCATAAAATTCACTGCGTGTTACCTATTTCTAAAATCCGTAATCATTCTAAGTCTAACAGATTTTTTTAATTTGGTTCAGTAACTATAATACCTGTAGGTATATTTCTTATCAATTTGTATCTTTTATCAGTACTCTGTTACCCTTGTCAGTCCTCTGGCAGACTAATTCTGAAAGTGACTGGCCCGTTTTGCAACCAGTCATTACATTACTTATCTTATAAATCCGAATTTGTGTAAATATACTTAGCATAGAAAGTGCAATTTTTTAGAATCACCCAAATAAGGACATCTTTATACACAAATTAACATTGTTCTAAAGCTTAAAATAATGCTACTTTCACACTCCGAACATTTCGCTTCACGATTATCACTTTTCCCACTGCCTGTACTAGATCGCGCTAATTCAATTAGCGTTTAGTTAGTTGCCCCCGATACCGGTAACGGGATTCCCGAGGATAAGTTACATGAAATAACTTATTTCTTCAACCATACTACCAATAGCTGGGGTATGTATGAATTGGGTACATAAATGAAAAAGAAAAAAATCTAATCTAAATATATAAAACTCAATGGTGACTGACTGACATAGTAATCTATCAACGCACAGCCCAAATTACTGGGCGGATCGGGCTGAAATTACGTATGCAGGTAGATGTTATGACGTAGGCATCCGCTAAGAAAGGATTTTTGGAAATGCCAATTTTAAAGGGGTGAAATAGGGGATGCAAGTTTATATCTTCTTAATGCTAGTGAAGCCACGAGCTCCCACTAGTACCTACAATATAAAGCCACATCATTGCTAGCACAGCAATACGGAATCGCCAATTTACAAAATATGTCAGATAGCTTATTTTATGGTTTCTTTAAGTTTCGTTTTAAAAAATAGTATATGGCAATGCTAATACAATAGTCACAGAAAATTTTGTATGTTAATCAAGTCTAAAAATCTTCATCAAATCTATTAAAATAATCTGGATAAGATCTGTTATCAACAGAACGAATGGTGAACTAGAAGAAACGTTGATGGCAATAATAGGCTGATGATAATGATGATGATATCTACTAAGTTTAAAAACCGTTTTTAACTATCCCGGCTAAAATAAACGAAAACTTCCTCCGACCGCTGACCGGAAATGCCATTGCGCAACTTAAATGCCAGAACTTGATTCATGTAAGACGGATGAATGTACCAAATAGACCGATTTAGATTAGTTCCGAGTATCAGAATGTTAATGTACATTACTGTATTAGAAACATTGGTAAACCAGTTTGATCTTTACCGACCCAGATACAAAAGTTCCTCAATCACATCTAAAACTCAGTCCGCCTTTGTTACTCCTCATTTAACTGAAAGAGATTGGATATCTTTTTGAGTCATAGCCGTCATAGGGTAGGGTACAAAAGGTAAATCAGGACCAATCTGTTCCTAAACCTCATCTTAAACTCAGTCTGTCTTTGTTTCTCGCCAGTGAACTGATAGGGATGGAAGATAGTGACTTTGAGTCATAGGAGTCCGTGCTGTGAGTCAGTCATGACACCGATATTAGATGCAATAGATGTCTCATTATGGCTCAAAATTATGTATACAGTTTTTTTTAGATGAGATAAGATAGGCTCACTACAACTTGCCTGATGTTAAGCAACGTTATAATCTACGATCTAGCGCGCTTGCCTAGAAGAAACCGGTTTAATCTCGACTTGAAGACCGAAAAGTTATGACGAAATCCACGAGATAGGTCTATACTCTGTTATAAGAATCATACATGATAAATCTGTATGCTGATAGGTTAGCCCCTAAAATTGTGTGATAGGATTAGACATAGATCTGTATAAATTGGCTAGCGTAAGTCATAATAGTACGATTTGTACGTAAATACATGAACAAATAAGACAAGACACAAGCGTTTGCTTAGTGTGGGGCTAGATGGCGCTGTGTGCAATGTCCCGGAATATTTATTATTTAGTTATTATTATTTTATTAGATAAATATTAAGTCCACGCAATACAACTCTGTGCTCGGGTCAAGTCATAAAAACTTCAAAATGACTGGAATATGACAAAAATTGATAACACAACAGGTTGTGTTGAAACATTTTTGCTGTCCAGCGTTGACTTTTTTATACAGATCATGCGCAGACTCTACAAAGGTGTGTCCAGGTTACTCGTAAATTCGTAATAAAGTCTATGAATCACGATCTCGTGGTCAGCTGAGTCACTTGAAGAATTGCCTGTCCTGCGCTGGATTAATCATTGGCGCCATTATGGCACGGACTGATACTAACACAGTCAACATTTTCCATGTGGAGCTACTGAGATTGCTATATGTGGTAGGGATGTATTTGTATGGATGCTGTTTCTATATGGATATCGCGAATAGTAAACTAACTTGTACTTATGTGTTGGGATGTAATTCGTTTAAGGAAACTGTAGTTGATATTCCATCATACATCGTGAGGAAACCGACAATTTTGAGGACCACAATATCTGAGGACATGTGTCTTCCGTCGAAAGACCTGGGCGCCCACCACGATGTATATGCCCAAGAGAACTTCCCTAACGAATTAGTGCTGCGGGGGAATCACGACCCTCAGTCATAAGGAAATACGACTCAAGAGTTGATTTGTCATGTAATCTTCTATTTCTAGTTGGTCAGCTCCTGACCTACCGGATTTAGGAAAGTAGTTAATCTATTTACTGGTTTGAGATGACTTTCGCAGTGAAAACTCTAATTACTTCAGATTTTAAAAAGTGTTTCGGCACATTTTTATCTTCATTGTGTTTTACATAAACACATCATTATTAAAGGAATAAATAGTACCTACCCGTATTGTAGGCCTAATATTAACTTTCGATGCTCATAAGGTATTCTTTTGTTTAAAAGTTCATAACTTCAATATTTTATGGAAACATTATGAAACATTATTATTACACGATACAACGTTTTTGATCTTCCTCCGTAAAAGGTTAAATCAAATTAATGATGAGGTTAAATCATTTGATCTCCCTGGGTTGAATAAACTGTTTATAATTAATAATTTAGCGAAAGGCAGAGCGTAACAAGAAGTACTTAGTAAATTTTTGAACCAATACATAGTAAATTTTTGGATTCTAACAGTTTCACAAATTCTTTAAAAAATCATTGAAAACATAGTTTACGCTTGACTCAATATGGTCTCTACCATATTGTCATGTTATTACTTACTAGCTGTGCCAGCGACTTCGTCCGCATGAAATAGTTATTACCATAAGAACGGTTCTAGTGAGTTAATCTTAAAAGATAGACATAAACTGTTGCAGACATTTTGTTAGATCATTTCAAGAGGAATAATTCTTTCATACATATTTTTTTGATATCTTGAACCGTTTTCGCAGCACACGCAACGGAAGCCCTCAAAGATGAATAATTTTCTGCGTTTTTTTTTACATTTTCCATTGTTTCTTTGCTCATATTAGTTGCAGCGTGATGTTATATAGCCTAAAGCCTTCCTCGATAAATGGTCTATCCAACACAAAAGAATTTTTCAATTCGCACCAGTAGTTCCTGAGATTAGCGCGTTCAAACAAACAATCAAACTCTTCAGCTTTATAATATTAGTATAGATTATACAATCGAATGCACTTGTCTTTGAGCTTTTGCAACCGACATTGTATAAAGGAATAACAAACTCGACTAAAAAGTGACATGGCACTAGTCTATATAGAAGTATCCTTTTTGCCACTCCACCGCTTCACGGCCAAAAAATATACGAAATAAACCTCAATTCCGCGCGCACCTCCATAACCGGGCCACAAAAACTCTGATGAAAATGTAACCCGAAGCTAGCGGAAAAATACCTAACCAGAGTGGAATATAGTGCGTAAAAGTGCGGGACAGTAAACACATAGCAATATGTCAGAGGGCGCGGGAATTGTCGTAAAAACCATATAATAGCATTATTAGGGTCGAGATACGACGACTTTCGTAGATTACGCGAGTTAGGACACTCTGGGGGACACTAATTGTGACTAAGGGTTTTCTTGTGCTGATTTCTTTGAAGTTGTAGAATTTAAGTGTTCGGTTTTGTTTCTATTTCTGGTGTCACTGATGAATACATACAACTACTTTAAGTTTTATTGTGTTTGATTTATTCATATAAAAAACCATATAAAGTTTGAGATACAATTTTATACATAAAAACATATTTTATTATGGTGTAGGTAACTACAATACTACGAAAGATACTTGTTTGATTTAATTTATTGACGAAGAGGAAGACAAGATAGATATATGTATGTACTAAAGTTAGTGGGAATAAATGAATCGAAGCAACTAACAACAGTCGTCGAACCAGACTAACTTTATCCCAGTTCAAATTAACGCTGCAATTTTGAGGATTTAGTTCAATTTACAAACTGCTCTAGCGTACAAAATCCTACCGTCCAGCGGTCTCGGTCTAAGTCAAGCATCTATCTGGGACGTAGTTCCAAACCTGCGGTCTTGAACTACCTATAGTTGAAATCAGACTGTAGTTGTAAATACTAGTAATACATACTTAGATAAATAATATAGGGTATTGTAGGTTTACAGCGCAAGTTACGTTAATTAGTTAAGACTAACGCAGACTTTAAGTTAACGCAGGGAGCTTGATGGGCACATTTGCACCGGGAACGATTAGGGGCGGGTTATTTAGTTAACTTGACATTAAGAAAATTCCTCATAATGCCGTAGATTTATATTATTTGTAAGGTTGTATATATTTTAGATTATATAGTTGTTAATTTATTATTTTTAAGTTTATTATAAGGTTTAGTTTTTAATTTATTATTTCCCTATGTGTTTTGTAAGTGTTTTGTTATTAATCATTTATTGATACAAGTGCTACTAAAGAACTATCACATACTCGTTAAGACTTAAATAATTGTTTGTTTATATATGCTTTGTTTGAATATTTAGGTTTTGTATGATAAATTGGAAAGTATTTAGAATTTGAACTAAACTGCTATCACTGGGTTGTACTACGTACTACAAAGACTAACTTCGTACTACAAAGTACAACGACTTAAAACCATCAACAAATGTAAAATGATTTTGAATAAAAGCTCACTATCATAGACTTTGGTAACAAAAACTGCTAACAAATTACGAATACCAGTATAAAAGAAACGTCAAGCGTTATCACTTTAAAGGGAGCGAAGTAATTCTATAAGGCAGAGAGAAAGGTGGAAATATTGAATTACGTGAGACAAGATATTCACGAATCTTTGAATGACAATCCGAAGGTAAAAGTCTATTGTTTTATTTCTGAAAAATGGCTGCTCTGACGTCAAAGACGTGAAATGTGAAGTGATAAGTTAGTGGACGGTTGAACATGAACAATAGATACATACTATATAAAAACCCCTCGTATATTTTTTCACTAGCTGGTGCGCGCGATTTCGTCCGCGTGGAATAGTTATTACCATAAAAACGGTTCTAGTGAGTTAACCTTAAATGATAGACATATACTGTTGCAGACATTTTGTTAGATCATTTTAAAAGGAATATTTTTTTCATACATATTTTTTTGATATCTTGAACCGTTTTCGCAGCACACGCAACGGAAGCCCTCAAAGATGAATAATTTTCCCCGTTTTTTTCACATTTTCCATTGTTTTTTCGCTCATATTAGTTGCAGCGTGATGTTATATAGCCTAAAGCCTTCCTCGAAAAATTGTCTATCCAACACAGAAAAAAAAATTCAATTCGCACCAGTAGTTCCTGAGATTAGCGCGTTCAAACAAACAAACTCTTCAGCTTTATAATATTAGTATAGATTGCCTTCAACGTAAGGACTCGTATTTTGTATTTTCATTTGGCTGCTTCGATCAACAATACCAACATTGTTGATCGAAGTTTGGCTTTAACTAAATACTGGCAGGTTGTGATTGAACTAAAATTTATATCAAGATTCAAAGTCAAAGTCAAAGTATTTATTGTACTATTGTGTTTTCAATAAAATGTTGCAGATCTTTTATGCATAATTTAGTACATGAAGTACACAATATACCCTCAAAGGGTGTTTACAAATAATTTTAATTGTTGTGTGCGGGCCGGTCTATTTGTTTTTTATTATATTGTGTTTGTATAGAAAATCATCATTTAAATTATCATCATTAATATATTCGTCAACTGTATAGTAGCATTTATGTATCAATAATTCTTTTAATTTGTTCTCGAATATGTTGGTTTTGTCAATATTTTTTATTCAGATTCAGATTCATTTATTTATTTGCATTACAAGGTTTTAGAAAGGTTTCATGTTCCGATTGACATTTAAAGATACAGACACCCACTATATTGTATATTATGTTTTTATTTACGTCATGCAATATTTACAGAATTGATGTTTGTTTGACTGGCCTGTTAGCTTAGTTGGTAGTGGCTCTGCTCTAATCTAGGGGTTGCGGGTTCGATTCCCGCCAGACACAAGTATTTATGCATTTAAAAAATGTATAATTTCTTGTGTCGAGTCTGGTTGTTTGTATGTATAATAAGTATGTATTTACAAAAGAAAAGTATATAAGTATTATATCCGTTATCTAGTACCCACGACACAAGCGTTTGCTTAGTGTGGGGCTAGATGGCGCTGTGTGCAATGTCCCGAAATATTTATTTTCGTCTTATTAAAGTTTTAACGGAAGTGTGTTTGTATCAATTAGTACAAAGATAAAATGCGTATTTAGTATTTTCTTTCATGTCATATTTTCACCACATGCTCATTAAATCTTCAGTTTGGCTAAATCGAAAGCTAACAGACACAAGTCGCAATTTTTAAAAAAGTACCCGATTTAACGATCCTCACTTTTTCACCTTAAAAATACAAACTGCAGAGCCAAATACAGATTCATCCTATTCTTAGCACATGTGGCAATCGATATCAGATTTGCTGTGCAATATCTCACGATATCTCGACTTATCACGCCGTACCAACGACTGACACCCGCTAACCAAATAACGAAGACCTGTTGCGAATATTGTGACCAAGAAGTATTTAAAAGTAGGGATGTTTTATACTTTATTTTCTGAAGTTAACTAATTATTGCAATTTATTTATCTGCACAGGACCAGGATGAGTGGCGCACAAGGAGAGAGTGCTCAGCAGTGGGCAAAAACAGGCTGATGATGATGATTTACAGAGTGCTTGGCAAAAAGAGAAAAAGAAAAAAGATTATGTAAGATAGTTATTCACTTGAATACAATTCGGCTGATGTTGGGCACGTGGCGTGGTCAAAACCTTTGCAAATTTTAAAAGAATATTTTACGATCATAACAAAAAATACAATCATGTGGTCTTAAATTTGAGAGCAGGTAGTGAATGTATCTTTTTCTTCTTAATCGAGTACTCTTTTGATATTTTTTTTCATTCATTCACTTTTTATTCATTCTCGTTTTGACGATCATTATACTAAATACCTATGATTTTGAGATTCCCCAAAACTTACTATCACAAGGCGTATGCGACTATGGTCACCCTACTTGCACTTGACAGTTAATATTGGCAATATCAGTTCCCTGCCTCACATTTTTCATCCAATCCGATCCAACCTTGAACGAATGATTATTATGCAAGCGCTGAGGTGGAATGCAGTGATATTAAATAATGCTATGCGAGAAAGAGATAAATCATACGTTTGAATAGGTGTGAATGCGAAGGCAATACTAATTATGATAGAATCGTGGTATTATTGTAGATCATGTCATCAAACAAATACAACATACGTGTTGGATTGTTGATGTGATATTTTTGTTCGTATTAATGTGCGAGTGAATTTCTGATTGTTGATTTTATACTCGGAATACATGCACTAAACACCTATTTATTTATTGCTGTTAAGTTCATAGGTATTTAAACAACAACATGTAGTTTATTGCAGTTATGTGTAAGTAAAGTATTAACTATACTAAAAACGAAAAAACAGACTTGCCACGGACATCTTAAAGTAAATAAACAAATGATTTCTATGATTACTTAATTCCTAAGTAGGCAATTACGACCTATTATGTCTATCAGAAATGTCACTACACCACTTAAGTTAAAAACATGTTTCTATATCATGCACTAAATAGAAAAAAAAAATATTGTTTTTAAAAATAAACTTCAAATCTAGGTCAGGTCACTGTAAGTCATCAAATAAAAACAAATTTGAATTAATAACGACATAAAATTCCTCGGGCCACGCAAATCCAATCAAATAATAGCCAATTAAATCGTTTAATTGCATTTCTTTTTAGACAATAAAAAAAGTAATTAACCCACAAAATGACATCGGCGGTATAGGGCGTAACGCAGGAGTCTTAAGAACTTAGATATAATAACACAAAGACAACCATAGAGTTCATCAGACAAAGGCGAAAATTAGTTAGTGTTGAGTGTGGATTGTTTCTTCTTTACGCTAATATCTGATCCTATACGAGTATTAGACTAGTTTTGATCCCAGATTAACTAAGTACTTCTGTATTCTGTGACGAAGGGATTAGTCATAGGCCGTTTGTCTAGTACGGTAGTAAAGCCATGTCAGAGGCCCTTAGGGCGGCTTGATAAACTCTGGACACCAGAGTTGGCCACTCTCATTCGATAAGAAGAAGATTATCAGCTTAATGAGACAGGGCATAATCGTACCCACTGCAGGTCATAAGCCTCCTCCCTCTTACTTAAATGTATGTTGTGATAGTTATTACGTCTTTTTATCGAATGAGAGAGACTATAATCACTCATAATCTAATGTGGATAATCAAACCACCCTAAGGTCCTCTGACATGGCTTTGTTACATATCTATCTCGTGACTTTATTTGACGCTATGTGTTATGAGTCTTACTCATACGTAAATCCAGGTTCTGGTCAAGTGCTGAGATTCTTGCAAACCAGTCGAGCGAGTAGGAGGAACTATCACACTTACTTAAATATAAAACTTTCGTCTTCATCATATTTTTTTTACATGTGGATAGGACTTGACTACAACTCGCCTGATGTTAGGCAACGTTGTTATCTACGATCTTGCGCGCTTACCTGGAAGAAACCGGTTAGTCTTGATTTATACTAATAGACACATGAATCAGTAGATACGAGTATGTTAGATTCTAATGTGACATCTATCAATTCACATATTGTTGTTCACGACGTAGAAAACTGGTAACAAACAGACAGGCCCATTGTTCTTACTTCTTACGAAAACAAAGTTCCTCCGTCTGCCCTAATATTAGGTGCCTTGTTGAATTAATTGTATAATTACTCATCTGAAGGGGGAGGTAACAAGATGCAGAACATAAACTTCAGTACAGTCAAGAAGGTATTTAACACATATTTTAACTAGTCGCTAAGCCACGTCAGTAGCTCTTTGGGCGGTTTGACAACTCTCGGCACCGAGTTGACAACTCTCATACGAACTAATTAAAAAATAAAATAAATATTCCAGGAAATCGCACAAAGCGCCATCTAGCCCCACACTAAGCAAACGCTTGTGTCGTGGGAACGGATATAATACTAAATACTTTTCTTTTGTAAATACATGTTTACTTACTATAAATAGAAACGACCAGACTCAACACAAGTACAAGTTTAAATCATAATTATCTACTAATATGTGTAAAGAGGTGGAAGTTACGCCTCTGCATTTAAGTCAAGGGAGTCAAGAAGCTCAGTACAGCCTTAGCAAGAGAAAGCTATTATTAAACAAGGTAAAAGTTTGTAAAGGAAACAAGTGGAATTACCAACGATGTCACTGCGTAGGCTAATGTTTTGGGAACCTTAGGCGATTGACGTAGGATAATACTGGACTGGTATTTTGTAAAAGCAGCAAGAATACATTTTTTAAAAAAAAGTTAATAATATCCAAGAGTCTCAGTAACGTCTCAAAACTAGGTATAACTATTTGGATTTAAGCTGAGATGATTTTGCCGTACCTGTGATGTGTAAGGTAAGTGGTATGTGTATCAAATCGAGTATCACTATCAAATTAATGACTCATTACTATAAAATTAAATCGCAGTCTAATTTCTTTTGCAACTACTCCTTCTATAATATTAAAGTACCTAGTTATCTTGACTTATCAGTTTTATAGAATTTTATTGTAAATATTACGGCGTTGTTTGATGAAACTTGTATCAACGCATTTACTGTTAAATTTAGGTATTAGGTAGGACGTATATAATATACTATTGTTAGTATCGGAGTATTTTAGAGTAAAGGTTTGTTTACTGTTACGCTTGGGAGTAAGCGTGGGTTTATGTTGTTAGAATAATCTATTCTATTAATTGCTTATTTCTATAATGAGATTTCAATAGCAACGTAATTCTTATTCCGTATTTTTTTATCTAGAGCCATAAAGTTACGTACTTATATTATATATATTTTTACACTCACAAATAGTAAACAAGTAGGTCTTGAATTTTTCAAACGGTTTTACTAAATTTTACATGTACATATGATTTGTGATGTCTTTGACGTTAAAATACAGATTTGGTGTAAATAAATAATTTAATCTTACGAGTATAACAAAGAAAACATACGAAACTATGAGTATAACTTGTATCTACTATATCTTGACTTGTACTAATTATTTACTTACTTATAAATAAATAATTAATAACCACAAAATAAGTAAACTCTTCAGTGACATTTAAAGCAATGTCAGAACAAAATGTAGTTACTTACAACCTACATCACAAATATTTTCATAAACACTACAAAATAATTAATGAGAAAGGTCAGAACATGTTTCGTAGTTTCAAGAACTTGTGATATTTTGGGACGAATATATTTGACATTTACTTTAAATAGAAGCTCAGATAAATAAAAATAGAACTTACGTAGTAACATTTACACAAATTAAGAGGAGTAGGTAATCAAGGCGGTCGTGCGTTAACTGGTGAAATTTAGGCAACAGTAGTTTATGTTTTAATTCAGGATAGATATAATTAATCTATGTTCATGTAATATTTTAGGCTTGACCAATAAAATGGGTAAATTGACGAAATAACTCATTTAGGCCTTCACTTGGCCTTGTCCACTTTAAGTATCAAAAGCACTATATAAAAGGCTATAATAAAAAGTGAGAACTTTCAACCCCTCATAAAGATAATAACCGTACGAGTCTTGGAATAGAATAAACCTTTGGAAAATCCTACAAATTATTTATACTATAGAAACGTTATTGAGCAAAAACGTAATTCTACGAGATGGTTAGCCTTCACCGCAGCGGTCGAGTTTGTGGGCAATAACCCTTTAGCGATCAACTGCGAAGAAGCAAAATCGACAATATTCGGCTGTTTCCAACATCGTAACCAATCAAGACCAAGCTTTATGTGCGAGTAATGTGTGGAAGAGAAATTCAATGTAGAAGCATTGTCGACGCGACATTTGTAAAGAGTTACAATTCTATATTATTAATTGTTCGTTTTATAAACCTTTGGAATAAACCTCAAACTTTGTGGTGGTTCGAGGAACTTGAATAAACATTGTTAAAGCTGACGAAAGGAAAACCTACTAAGGTGGAACCAGAGTTCTTTTAAAGCGATGCCTTTTGTCTTGCGTTGTTTAAAGTTCCGAGAAACAATTGGAGTGTTAAACGTGCCCGAAAAAAAAAATTATTATATTAAGCATGTTTTAAACTAAAACAATGGGTAAACAGCGATGCTTTTCAAAAGTTTTTCATTTAGTAACTTTATTTATTTTACTTTATTTATTTCTCAGAATAGCCTGAGCAGTTTTTGTATGAAATGCTATGCGAAATTAGTCCTTATTTTTTTGTTTACCTTGTGTTCTTATGCATGTGATGTGACTACATAATTTTTTACTTACAACGTTTAAATATCTTAACAAAAATTCAAAATTCTCCATTATCCCCATCAACGTATGTAAAGTATTTATGTACCTACAACAAAAAACATAGGATGTACCTATGTACACCTATAAACAGTACCTAGAAATAACGGTATAAGTATGTAATTGCGCACGTCCATCTTCGACGTCCAGTGACCTTCAGCCGCTTTCATCCGGAAATCACTCGCAATCAATTCTATTGAGAAAATTCTCCGAACTATACAGATTATTCAAGCTTTGCCACTATATTTGGACTTTTTATTAGTGGGTATTGTGTACGGAATATTCAGACGAGGAATATGAGGGTGTAGGTCAACGGTACAGATTATAAAGGGTTGTTTGGAAATAGTAGATTGATGTATCTACAGCGTTTCTTGAACTATAAAAGTGGTCTCAAAGGGTGTTTAAATGTTCGATGGTATATGCATATGCATACAAAATGTCAACCATTGAGATTATGAAAGTATATCGCGAAAACAGGAGTTGCCTTTTTTATAAATAGTATCAGTCAAAGTAAATACGCTAAGTTTTTTTTCCCATTTAACAACTTATTTCTCAATGTCAAAGGCAAGTGTCACTGATTTAGTTTACAAGCAATATAGACTTACAAATTAATAACAATTTTATACAGCTTTTTAAGTAAATCTCAGAAGTTGTCTATATCCCTGTAAAGTATAAAGTCACAGATGATTCAATAGTACATACAGATGCGACGCACAGCTTATTCATCAAAAAATCCCACGCGCGTGCTTAATATTCAACCATTTGTGTTTTTTGTGAGTTTCACTAATTTCGTTATTGTTACGAATTGCTTTGGTAAAATTAATGAATCATGTTTATCAGAGACACCTATTTATAAAGCACTCTTTCTAGGTAAGTAAATCTTTCGGAAACAAAAACAAACCAATCAGCATCCCGTCTGGGCACGTGACTTTGACGAAACGAGTGACGACGTCCTATCAGTATTCAGATGTATCGCGTGATATTTGTAATTTACTTAGCTATCTAGTTATCACGTTCTTTCCTTATACAAGATGAGTTCACACTTATCCATAATTTAGCTTAAGCGATTTATGGTTTATGGTAAAACGAGTTTAACCAAAAAGAAGCGATTAATTCTCGCTGACTAGTTCTTGGGAACAGGCAGTCGAGCGGACGCTTATTTTTTAAAAGTAGGTTCTCAATTCTATTGTTTTTTTGGCAGTATGTGTTTCGAAATGTTTGTATAAGGAAGGGTCTACTTGGTACGATACGTTGGTAAAGTGAAACAGAAGTTTGCTGACGGGCACGAAATTTATGTAGGTTGTTGATTTTGTGCTGGAATAAAATTAATTTCACTTTTGTAAGGAGGTATGATTTAAAAGGTGTAATTCAGTTATATCTGTTTAAAAACCCCTATTTTACAGACACTCCCACATGTTACCGTGCAGAACCTTATGATATTTTTTTTAAATATGTTTTTTTATACACAGAAAATAAGCAAAGGTTTCCGACAAGACTTTTCTGAGGACACATTAGCAAGTAATGTATTTTTAGGTTAGGTAAAAACTTACTGGGAAGAAAATCATAAAATACATAGGTATAAACAATAATAATATTTCATGCATAAGAATCAGTACGTAAACACGTATATGACCTAAATCTAGTGTTACTAGTGTCCCAGCGTTATCTAAGGGCCGGTTTATCACATTAAACCAAAAGCAGGCGCCAAGGGATAGATATAAAGATAAATAGCCCGATTTATTCCCAAACACATTAAAACTTTTCCAAGCCTTCCCGTTTTCCAGAGACTTGACCTCGGAATTTAGGATTTTACGTCCTTAAAGTAGTTTTTCCTCATTCCTCTAAAGTAATGGAAACTTATTGCTGTAAGTGTGTTTAAGAGTGGTGTACTCAGGTCGTGTTAATACCGCCTAAATGTGGATTGTTTGCACATACTGCAATTCTACTGCAAATTACGAACAATCGATACAAATAATTACCGCGTCATCCATCCCACTATAGCGTCAAGATATCGTATAAAAATCATGGCAACAATGTTGCTTAACATCAGTCATGTTTTGGTCAAGCGTAAGGCTATCATGAATAAAATCACCTAAATCACCCAAAGGTTGCCCACGAATGCATTTTTTTAGCTAAAACATGTTTGCACTTGACCATAGTTTGCCTGATGGTTAGCATTAGCTATGGTCCAAGATCGATCGTGCTTACCCAATAAGAACCGGTTCACTCTCGCTTTAAAGATCTTAGGATTATAGTTCGTGGGGAACAGGGAGTCTAACTTTGGTAATAACCAATGAATATCACAAACCGTTAAGCCACAGGCGTTTTTATTCCCTTAAAAATAGTTTTCCCTTATTCCTTCCAGGGTAACAGAAACTTATTGCTGTGGAAACTCGTTTATACCGGTCATAATAAGGTAACAAATTCCTTCGATTTCATTATTACGAGCTCTTTAAAGAATGTTTCTTTCATTTGCTAGCGAGGTTTCGCGCAAAACCGTAATACGTATGTTGTAGAGGAAAATTAGCAAGAATTTAAATCGACGTATCAAAGAACTAGAGCATTATGCAGTTATTCACGTGTACTTTGGCATGCAACCGACTTCTTACTTGATTTTGTAACGATTTCAGATTTGTAATGCATCACGAAATCACTGTAAAGCGAGTCACAACATAGTATAAAACAAAGTCGACTACCGCTGTCTGTACCTTTACGCGACGTAATGTGGTTTATTTTAAAACTTAAACCAATCTATTAAAAAGAAGATTTTTATAGTCGATAGTTAAAATGAATGAAGATTAGACGCACAATAGATCCTAAACGTAATACAAACTCAAAATCGATTATATAACGAACAAGGAATACATTATTGCTTTATACGTTACGGAACCAATTTGAATTGGAATCGCTCTGTTGTTATGATTCCGTAATACATCCTACATATACATGTTTAGTTGCATAGATAGCAGTATTTGGAACTATGCATTTGCGCTATAGATTAGAAAGGCTCAGCAAAGAGATCAAATAATAATAAAAACATGCAAAATTAATCTTTAGCAAGCTATCGGTAATGGGTCGTTTTTTTTCTCGAGTAACTTGTTTGGTAGGTAGTGAGTTAGAGTTTGTAATTATCAGCTTTTCTGAACCAGTGTTGAAGATAATACCGATGTTTCCGATTCAGATTTAAGAAGTACTAACATACTACAAGGTATAGCTACTTTGCAAAATCTCGCGTGTGGTAACCTCTGTAATAGACCGCCTACGGTTTGTATTTCATTAAGTATTTTCATTCAAAAGAAACCCGTTAAAAATGCCATGGAATTTATACTACTCATTTTCTATTCTACTGGCGAAATACTGACGTTTATATCCGTAATTTATGTCCAACTGTTTGTGTACAACAGTACTGACCAATTAAATACAAAACTTGGGACTGTAAATTAGATTGGTCAGATAAACAAACGCCTTATTAACTTTACGCTGTTTTAGCGTTCTAACATCACACCCAATAGACGTTCCGGCGCAAATAGTTACAAAGACCTGAGACATCAACATAAATCTGTCTAAATACTCCGAAATAACAATGTATGACGACTTCACCCTCACAAGGAATATGACTCGAAGAGGATGCATTTCAGAAACCAATCAGATAAATTTAATACAAATACACGCGTTCTCAATTTGGATGATGACTGGTGCGATGCGTCGCCACGAACGATTTCACTCCAGGTATAAATGACAGGCTAAACTCATAGATAGAGATAGGTAGATGAGTCATATTTTGACTATGTTTTAGCTTTCCTACAAAGAAAAGAAAAGATTCAGATTCAGATTTTTTATTGACCAATAATTATAACAATCGTCATTTATGGTAAGTCATATTTTACATTATTAACTTATTATCTAATTAATATTAATTTATTTTAAACTAAATTAGGTACATAAAATTGTCATAAGATTTTTTACATCAAATTTGATCTGATTATGAGGAGCGAAATACAGCGAAAAGCCAAGTCTGAAAGGGAGTGGATTTTTCAAATAAATATTGTATCAAGTGTGTGGGTGGTTTAGAATGATTTTTCAGTGAGTTTCATATCCAAAAATTCTTCTGTTTTGTAGAAAGGGTTCTGTGTTAGGAAAGTCAACGTCGAGGGTCCAACATGGATGAGGTCTGCACAAGATCGACAGATGGCACATACAAAGGGAGGCCTATACCCAGCAGTGGAACCCCAAGGGCTGTGGATGATGATGATGACAAAGAAAGGGTTATGAAGTTTTGAAATACTTTTCGAGCTTTGAATATAGTGGGCACGAGAGCGGGAAAAGTTTGAGAATTGTTCTTAAAAAGCATTTTGAAAATGGCAACAAAACTACTGAGAAGTAGCGGAGTTGGCAAAGTTGCAGCTCGCGTTATGCAACATCAACTTGTTTAAAGTTTGCTCGCGGCATAGATCATGATTCAACCGAGATTTTCATGCATCTATTTCTACTAAACATTGTAGTTAGATTACATACGTATACAGTTCTGTTGTAAGTTATAGATGTTGTGTTTTTATTTTATTTTATACTAACTAGTGGGTGCTCACGGCTTCACTCGCATGAAGAAGTAAAACTTGCATCCTCTAACTATCCCTTTTAAAAGTGACATTTCCAAAAATCCTTTCTTAGCAGATGCCTACGTCATAACATCTACCTACATCCTAAATTTCAGCCTGCCCCGTCCAGTCGTTTGAGCTGTGCGTTGATAGATCACTATATCAGTAAGTTTTATTATATATTTAGAAAGAAGATGAAGAAGAAGCCCGCGGATCCCAGACAGTTAAAATGAGTTCAAAATTGTCTTATTACCAAACGTTGAAAGCTTTAAGTAACTACACTGTAAAAAACTACTCATTTGAATCATCGTCAAATGTCAATATATCATCCACATTTTTTTTTTAACAAAACTGGTATGCACTTACCGTAGTAAGAAACTAATAAAGTATCTACCGGTTATAACAACAACACTTTGTCCGATAAATAACATGTACCAGAAAATAACAGTTAACTAATATTTCCCGCGTATCGGTTTACGAAGGAAACACCTCATACTTAACTCTTACAAGGAAGCGTCTGAAATTATCGAGTATATTATACGTACTTATTACAGAGACTGGTAGCCTGCGGTTACAATCGATACTAGTTACTGTAGATACTAATACTATATAGATACCTACGAATTATTGCTATCTTCTATAGAAATGTAACTAGTCAAAAAAAAATCCAAGAAGGTAAACCGCCGCCATGCGGTTGAGTAAGTGGGTGAACCCTTAGCAGTAATTGCTACCAAGTATTCTGCTATATTCAGCCTTGTAACCAAAGACTTGTATTTTCAAGTGTTCTGAGGATTCGCACTTACTTAATGGCGAAGGAAAACCTCGTGAGGAAACCGACATGTTTGAGAACCACAATAGCCGAGGACATGTGTCTTCCGTGGAAGGTCCTGGGCGCCCACCACGATGTATAGCCCAAGAAAACTCCCCTGACAAATTAATTCTGCAGGGGACTCACGACCCTCAGTTTTCAGGAAATACGACTTAAGAGAGAACCAATCTCAAGCATGCTTTGTGTATGAGTGGGTTTGTAGGAGACAGATGAAATGTGGAAGCATTTTCGCATTTAAAAGAAGTTACAGTTCTAAAGTAATAATTATTCGAGGTAGATACCTAATACTAGTATTACATACTAGGTAGTATTAGGTACGTAGGTGAGTGCGGTGTAACTATGTTAGGTAATATACGATGGCATCTTGAAGGTACGCTTAGGTTTATAGAGTGGAAACCTGCCTGTAACGTTAAAGTTATGCAGCTATGAAACAAATTTACTGCCGACCTATCGATACTAAATTTAGTAACAGTAACTTGAACTAAAGGTATAGGCTTTAAATTATTATTTGAATAAGTAGTTAGTAGTAAGTACCCCCTGCCTGACTCCCTGTTCCCCACGAACTATAATCCAACGATCTTTAAAGCGATAATGAATTGGTTCTTACTGGGTAAGCGCGATCCATCTTAGACCATAGTTATTGCTTACCATCAGGCTTACTATGGGCAAGTGCAGACCTTTTTTTTTTTGTAAAGGTCAGCAATTGGTTAATATATTCTGTACTAAGAAAACGAATTCTCAGACTCGGCAATGATTCCAAACCAAATCTAGCAGTTCCCTCCATGTTACACGTAACAGCTTTATTCCCAGAAAAATAACAGCCAGCGCTACCCAATCAATAGCTAATTTTCCTCGCACTGCTTCCACAAATTAGTTGCAATCTGAAACTTAATCTTCTTTACTTTGAGCCCGTTGAAAAGCAGCCAGTTATTTGTAACCGTGTACGTAGAAACTACTGTTCATAGACAAAACTACTCAGAGAAAAACCATAAAGCGCTTTTTATTCTTGTTTGCAGCTAATATTGGTCCAGTACCACCCAAAACTAGCACTAATACTACTGCAGTACTAGCCCAGAAAACTTCCCCAATAAATCGCTTTTGCAGGGGGACTCATTACTCTCATTAATGGAAAGCGAGGAGGAAGGAGCTGGTATTAGATGTAGTTTTTTCACATGTTAATAAATGCATTTTCAAAAGTTAACAAACTGTTTGGACAATCATTGTTATTCTCGGACCAATCATCACGTAGGTTTTCATGACACCAACCCGACAACCCAACCACTCACACGTCATATCGGTCACATATGTGACCAATTTGGTGAATTTATTTGGCATACGCCTGGAAGTTTTATTTGGATGAGGTGTTTATCAGATGTTATGCCGTTACTACTATCGAATAAGGAATCTTTAGTTTCCAATCCAATTTGCGGGTATTCCCTCGCGTGTTTTAGTCGGAGCGATTTGTTTTGATTATGGCTGTTCTTGGTGGAAAACAAGCGATAAATTAGGTGAGACGTCTTAATTACGGACAGTGTTTCTAATCCCATTAACAGAGGCGATGACAGACCCCTGGTTCTATTGATGTATGGTGGTCGGGCGCCGCTTGATTGCTCAATTCAGGTGAGTTGTGGTCATACGGCGATATTGGCGTTTTTACCCGAGTAAGTACCAAGTAGAATGTGTTTGAGTGTGATGTTCTATTGTTGGCAGCAGGACAACGGTTTTAAACGTTGACCATAATTAAGTAGTACGGGAATCTTTACATAAAATAAAGCTGAAGAGGGTCAAAAATCTGAACATAGAAGATATTAGAAAAAAACATGTTTGGGTTTACTTTAAATCGATAATAAAACACGTTTTAGCAGTTTTTTTTACAATTTTTGTCTGTTTATCTGTTAATTTAAACGCTCATCACGCAAAAATGGCTGAACGGATCATCATGATTTTTGGTATTTAAAAAGTATGAGGTCTTAGTATTGCCATGAGCTATTTTTATCCTGAAATAATGCGTGCGAAACCGCGTGCGTCAGTCAGTTCTAGGCCACCACTCTGTAAATGTCTTGACATAAATTTCCAAGTCTTGAATGCCCAACGCGTAGAAAAGTTTTTATCGTCTCAAATCGGTAATTCTCCGAGAACTAGACCTCAATATTGGACAATATATATCGCTGCGGCAATTCCCTTCCTATTATGTAACCTATGAAGTTGTAAGCGAAAAGAAATTGAGCCGTAAAATATTCTCCACCCTAAAACCTTTTCAAGGATCCGGAAGAAAAATAGGCAGAGCAAATCTGTAAAAATCATGACTCATTATCTCGAACAAAGAGAATTTATAACTTTTATAAAGCAGGAACGAAAGCTGGCTTACAAAAGGAGGGTCAAAAGATGATATTAAGAAAGAAAGGTAACGATGTCAAATTAAAAGAGGAAATTAGGAGTATCAATGGTGTATCAGCCCGAGAGTTATTATTCAGAATCGTGCCGGGCTCCATTGTAACTTTTATGAGCAAGATTAACATAATACTGAACCTTTTTCAGACTATAAAGTATCATTGTTTTACTCTGCATGCCTAGAATATTAAATTTCAAACTTTGTTGCTTCTATTGTAATATAAATGGCGCCTTAATTATGTGTTAAGCCAAACTGGGTGCTTGCATTCCGGTTTATGATTATAAGCAAATCCATGTATGTTGTACATTTTGTGCATTTTAATAGGGATATTAAGTGGTGTTTAGCCCAGACTGCAGAATTTACTATCACATTCTTAGTAAGATGCAATTAATGTTAAAATGCAGTGTGGTGACAAAATCTTATCTTTCTGTGTACACGTAACAATTTGTTTAAAACGAAATTTACAACTAAGCCATGTAGCGATAGATCTGAAGCAAAACGTTCGTAACTATTTTAGTAGCGAACTTTGTAGTAAATTTTTAAAAACGGTAAGTAAACTAGCAAGGAACGTAATATATTTCATTTATTGGCTATCTATCGAACCATTTTTTTTCGACTTGTTGCTTTTACTACTCCCATCTTCAGCGACCGTGGAGTTATGGCACCGTGAAAGGTACTAAACTGTAGTTAAACATGCGAGACTTAACTGCCCCGCCTTAATTAGCCAGTTAACGTGCAACCTTGATAACTGCGTGTTGACTGTTTGTTGACAATACACATAAATTGTTATGAATTGCTCCGCTGGTATAGATTTGCAGTAGAGGGCACATTTTTGGTGTTATTTTACTAGAAAAAACTTTATTTAAAACAGACACACACTTGTCGACGCAACAAATCTATAATTTTCAGAAAGTTCAGTAACTTCCTCAGTTTATTCAGAACTTTTTTTTTTACCTTGAACGGATTTGTACTTGACCATAGTTTACCTGATAGCAAGCAAAGGCTATGGCCTAAGATGGAGCGTGCTTACCCGATAAGAACCGATTCACTCTCGCTTTGAAGATCGCTGGATTATAGTGCGTGGGGAACAGATAGTCAGGCAGGGAGTTCCACAACCTTGCGGTACGAACAATAAAGGTAGAAGCGTACCGTAACAACAACACCTAATAAGAACAACCTAATTTTCAAACAGATGTAAATGTATGACAATATATATCAATGTGTGTTTGCGAAATAGTGCATGATATAGTGTTACTTAACGCACAACAAACGAAAAAAAAATATCACACACTCACACAAACGTATGGTAAACAAAATTGAAGATGACTGCTAAATGCAAAAGGCGTAGCAGATACTAACATTATATATCAAACTGTTCTACCGAAAAATTGCTTCACTCTTCAACTCCCTCGACAATCGGGCTGCGAAAGCGTACTCGAACAAATCACACACGAAAATAAAATAGGCAGAGTTTCAACGTTAGGTTAATTTATGTGGGTCAGAATTGTGCTAAGTTGATACTGGAAAAATGGGTGAATTTCCCTCAGAACTATTTGTCATACGATACGAGGCGAGACGTGACGGGCTTGTGTAGTAGCGAATTAGTAAGCGTACAATAGATATGTACTGCCCTTCCGGCTTTTATCCGACCACATTTGTTCAGTCTTAAAGCTAAGTGGAAGCTCAGAATGCAGTAGTTAACTTAGTGTAAGGTAAAGTTTCGACATTCCGACTTTATTTCTGTTTATAAAATTATTAAAAGTTAAGTAACTATTAGTAAAGATTTTATTTTTAAAATAAATAAACAATTTTACTTATAACATTAAATAGTGCTATATTATGTAAAAAACATAAACACTATTAGTAAATAATAAAATTTGCCAAAGGATAAAACAGAAAACTTTTCTTGTAATCGTTATGATGAGAGACGTGACGTCTCATGACGTTTTTTCTTTTCAAACAACCATTACTTTGGTTAATTCATTCATTCAACTAGGTTTTAATAAAATATGGATATTCTATTCAGTCGCCAAAAAAATTACAATACATTTTGCAATTGACAACAATCTGTGTGTAACGAAACATATTATCTAGGCAACCACAACGAAAAAGACAATTAAAAAATGCAGCAAACCTCTATCCGGCAATTCTCTAGATTGTAGGATGGAGCTTTGCTGTGGTTGTCCGGTCTCCGGCCAAACCACCCCGACTACTGATCTCGACCGTATCTTGGGAACAATCTAGACGGAAACACTTTGTCTAGGGCCCGCTCGAGGGAAGGGAGATAATGGACGCTATATCTAGCGTTTTGGAGTATTGAACATGTGCTGGATATTAACAGGGTGCTGTATTATGTAGGAGTAAGGGATCGGGTTTGGTGGGAATGAGATGAACAAGTGTGAAACGTTTTGTTTCTGTATCAATTTTATAAATGTAATGGTAGGACATTAGGTTCATATTTCTAAATATCAATGTGGCATTCCATATTTGGCACTTGCGTGGGTCGGATGACACGTTAAATTGTAGGTCCCGGCTGTTTGTCTAGTTCGGCAGTCGTAAAGCCATGTCAGAGGCCTTTAGGACGGCTTGATAAACTCTCGACAACAGACTCTCACTCACTTGGCCACTCTCATTTGATAAGAAGAACAAGAATGTGGAGCGCTTAAAATTAAACATCCTTAAGTATATAAGGGTCTTTATTTATATATCATGGGTCGTAGTCTGAATATAACTCGGCTGGTGTTAAGTATCGTTATTGCTTTTGATCTAGTGCGCTTACCTAGAAGAAATCGACTAAATCACGACTTGAAGATCGATTGACTAAGTATATAGTTCAAATGGAACAAAGAAGGACTTCACTGAGTATAGCTTATTTACATACATAGCAATAAGTATTCATATTAGGTATCACATGTAAATATGAAGTGAGATAGTTTTATGAAGTTAAGTATGAATCATGATTGAGACATTTCGCAAAAAAGCAAGAAAAATTTCGTCAAAACTAGATTGAAGAATTCGTGACCATTGATACTGGCCAATGACTCAGTGCAGACATATTGACCAAAATAAAGAAAGGAAGGAACTTTCACCGACCTCAATAGATGATTCATACAATGGCGTAACATTGCAACGTTAGGTGTAATCAGATCATTGCTTTTCGCCACTGTTTGTTTGCTTTCTCCCATGGACAAGTATTCAGACACCTAAATATCTTGCCGACCTTTTTTGCCGTACGGACGATCATACTATTCTGTCAAACATTGGAGCACGGACAAATATCAAATACTGAGTTAAATGTGAAACACAATCTTTGTAGCTGACCATCGCTTAGTTAAACAACAACAACAAATACATTTTGAAACAACACACACCCACACACAGTAACAAGAAAATTTTGTGTGAGCGTTCCTCTTTCACGTTCTAACAGCTGTACCGATATGGTTTGACAACAGTATGTATATAGGTACTGTAGAATAACACATACATATTAAACTCATAAAGATTTTGATTTGATTTACGCGTGTGGAACACCACGTGGAGTAAGTAGCTAAAAATAAATTATAATCGGCGAGAGTCGTTCTTTTTTTTTGCAGTAATAAGCAGCTAATTTTATTTGCCTGTCTATTGTGGCACTCTTACTTACCAGATGACTTGATGAAAACTATCGTGGTGCCCATAGTGAAGAACAGGACAGGAGATATCTCGGACAAGAGCAATTATCGTCCTATATCATTGGCTACTACAGTCGCCAAGGTATTGGACAGCATGCTTGATCAGAGTTTGGATAAATATGTACAGTTACAGGACGCACAGTTCGGGTTTCGTCCCGGGCTCTCCACGGAAAGCGCAGTCCTGGCTCTCAAGCATACTGTCCAATATTATACGGAGCGGAAAACACCGGTTTTCGCCTGTTTTCTTGATCTCTCCAAAGCTTTCGATCTCGTAGCATATGATGTGCTTTGGAGAGAGATGGAAGACAGGGGTATCCCGGATGAGCTGCTCCGGATATTCCAGTATTGGTATAGCCGCCAGACCAATCACATCAAGTGGGCGAGTAGTATCTCGGACTCGTACAGGTTGGAATGCGGGGTAAGACAGGGTGGGCTCTCCTCGCCTAGAATTTTCAACCTCTATGTGAACGGTCTCATAGCCAAGCTCAGCAGCATGCGTGTCGGGTGTCATGTGGGTGGTGTCTGTGTCAACAACATCAGTTATGCTGACGACATGGTGCTGCTGGGACCCACTGCGAAGTCTATACGAGATATGCTCAAGGTTTGTGAGAACTACGCCGCATCACATGGTCTGATATATAATGTTAAAAAAAGTGAATACATGGTCTTCAAGGCCGCCGGTAAGTGTCCTGATTATTTCCCTCCTATTACCCTTAATGGCTTGAACTTAAATCGAGTAACTCGGTTCAGATATCTCGGACACATACTTGTCGACGACCTTAAAGACGATGAGGACGTAGAAAGGGAGCGCAGGGCGCTAGCGGCTCGAGGAAACATGCTGGCCCGCAGATTCGCCCGTTGTACGGACCAGGTCAAAATTACGCTATTTAAAGCGTATTGTCAGGGGTTGTACACGGGCGGTCTGTGGTTCAGATGCTCCCAAAAGTCTCTGGATACCCTGCGAATCCAGTATAATAATGTCTTCAGGATGATGTTGAAACTTCCCCGATTTTGTAGTGCTGCCAACATGTTCGCGCAAAACGAAACCGACGGCTTTAATGCTCTCATTAGGAAGAAAGTGGCGTCGCTAGTGCGGAGGCTGCGGGGGAGTACCAACATCATCTTGAAAGCTGTAGCGGCAGACCCGCATGCGCCTGTACTGAGACATTTCGTGCGGACTATGATCCCGCAAGGAATGCCTCCTAAGTACATGACGTATTAAATAATGTTGTGAATTATACTAACCCTAGCTTTTAAGAATACTTAGTTATAAGTTACTAACAAAATATGGATCAAACAATTGTAGTCCGAAATAAATCATTTTGAATTTGAATTTGAATTGTGTGTAATATCGTTGTTTTCACCCAACTTTCAGAACTCTCCGGCCAATTAGCGGACACGCCTCATTTCTATCGACCAAGTCGTGCCTATGAAATCATCAGCGAAGAAAAATAGACGAAATAGGAACAATTAACGCTAAAAAAATCAAGAGGCAAAATGGGCAAATCTAAGGATAACTTGCAGGTACGTATGGGTTTTTTACTTCCTATCTCTCCTCCTATATCTTCCAATATATTTTCGTCTTGTCGAATGACAGTAGCCAACACTGGTGGCAAGCGTTCATCAAACCGCCCAAAGCACGGCTTAAAGACTGCCGTATGTCAAAAAGACTGGGACCTACACTGTAACTAGTAATCCGACCCACGAACAGTTTATAGTGAATCTATTTGAACTGTTTCTGTAAGGCGCCCTAAACAAAACAAAACAATACTGAAAATATAGCAACTATACTGTATTCTGAAAATTAAATGCCTTACATCTCAATATCAACAGAAAATCATTGTATTTCATAAAAAAGTTAGCTGTCTGTAAGTGAATTGATCGCAATCAAATGGTCTATTTTTATCAGATATGATTACTCTTCAAAAATAGTTATGTAATTTTTACCTACGTGTTATTACAGAAGATTTTAATAGTCGCAAGCAAAATCTGGGCGTCTCATAACAATAAAATAATAATAGAGATATTACCAATGACTAGACTAAACATATATTACATTGAACTAAACCACACGTGCGCACGATGTAAAAATTGCAGGTGTTATTTACATAGAAAGCCACGTCTACATTGGTCAGCATAGATATACCTAACAAGAAAGTTCAATCGTGTGAATTATTCATAAATAATTGTTCGCATAACTTAAGTACTAAGAAATTACCACACACCTTTAAAACAAAGCTTTAAGCTACTTTTAAAAACATGAATAAATATTAAAAAAGAAGCGGATAAGTAAGGCAGTTGACGTAAAAAAATAATGCGACCGATTTGTTTATACAAAAATTCGAAAACATGCTTTGAAATAAATACGTTTACAGATAAATAAATTATAATTTTCATTTTCTCTCAAAATAGATAGATACTCTTAAAAAACATAACTCCTCTTCTGCAGTCAGGTAAAAAGAACTAATTCTGAAACGTTTTACCTGTTCTATGAGCATGAGTTCTTTCTACGTGCACTTACGTTCTCCTTTTTAAAAGAAACCCCAAGGTCGACCAGTTTCACAAAATCCAGGTTTACGTCCACCCGTTCTTACCTGCAACTAATCACATAAAACAACATTAGCATAGAATTCACTTCACTCACAATTCACTAACTGAATTGGGTTCTTTAAAAAGCGTTAGCAGTAAAGTTCCGAAAATCCCTGCACGGAAATAGTGGACGACGGAATACTTTTTTTCTTAAAACCATGGAACGTAATAGAGCGCCATAAATAAGGCTGGTCGTCGCCATATCCGGCGTTCTCACATATTTTCAGAACAGACATAACATGGGAAAGACGCCTCATTCCCACTACACACCATTTTTTTTTAATCGACATAAGTACAAATATAAACATAGAGGCAAAGAACTTCATAAACAACATCTTTGTGAGCGCCACATAATATCAAAACAAATAGACCGGCTCGCACCGAACTTAACTTAACCGAACTTATTTTGTCCACCATCATCCTAAGAATAGCCTATTGTTCCAGATTAAGGCAGATAGATAACACTGCGGAAAATCGCTAGTGCAAAAAACTATGATTATTATATAAATAGCTAGTGTTAGAACCTATGGCTATATGTCAACTACATACGCAATTTATTTTTATGGTAATCACTGGTCAGCATTGATGCGTGTTGAGACGAATTGACTGAATGCTGGTTAGACTATGAAGGTTGGTCCAGAAAAAATCCAGAAAAAATAAAATAGGTGTCTCTAGGTTTGTCTATGATTTTCGGTTAGCACGTAACGGCGTGCCTTGTTTCGCGAAAAATTGACGCTCTAAAAGTATTATGAATAGAGCAGAAATTGTGTTTTATGATGGTATTTATTTGGGCTTTGTTTTTTCATTATCTGGAGACTAAATCTACTGACAAAGATGCTCCTTGCTATTATTGCAGGATTATCTGTAGAGGCACAATAAATAATTATTATCTAAGTACTTACCTAGTACTTTTTTAATTGTAGGAACTATTTATCATTACGCTGTCACCCAGCTATTATATTGGCAAACGAGAAATGGCATTTACTGTAAGCCTCGTTGTTGAATCAAGATTTATATTTGAGTACTTAAATTCTTTAGATATAAACATACTGTACAAATAGAAATTGTCTTTATATACACCCATGCTATGTATTTTAAACCAACAAGTCTACGATACATAACCAAACTTATGCGTAAGTATAATATAATATACTCGTAAGTCCAATAACTTCCAGAGCGATATTGATATTCCACTCGTAAACAACTTACTTTCGCGCTCCAATTCATTTTGGCAAGTTATATGAAACAGATTCTCAGCCAAAATTGTCGGTCTGAAAGTGATATTAATTTGCAGGGACCAACCCGCATTGGTATATTTAATTTGCCTAATTGACAGGGAAACGTTAGCCTCCATTTGGCGCAACGACTTCAGTTCTATAGACACCTACACCCCATGAATATTATAAAAGCGAATGTTTGTAAGTGTGCGTGAGTGTACGTTTTTTCTAACTTGAACGGGTTTGCACTTGGCCATAGTTTACTTAATTTCTTCATGTTCAACAGTTAAACCGATTTAAATGAAATTGGGTGTAGAAGTAGATCAGAACCTATATTAGAACCTCCATATGGATTAAAAAATAAGTCCATCACGTATAAACGCGGGTAAAACCGTAATGCGCTGCTAGTTTAGCATGAAATATGCCAAACACTAAAGCCAAATACTTCTACGAGATTGGCCACACACAATTTTCACGTGATATGTCTTGATTGTTGCTTGACCTCGCTGTGAACACGAGATATATCTGCATGCTGATTGGACCGAACATTCTATTATGTTTGGTGGAATTGTCTGTTTAGAGGATTGATGGGTAATTATAGGTCTCTAGTTGATATTGTCTGTGCTATGGCTCATGTTTCGTAGTTAAGTAAGTAATGAATGCCTGTGTGATGATATTTTTATGTAAAAGAATCGTGATTTATGTTTTTCACAGGTACTTGCGATATAATTAAGGGTCGCCGCTTCGTTACCCCTTTTTAGGGTTCAGGGATTAAGTTCGGTTTAAAAAGAAACACTTGACATGGCATTTGGTTTGTGGGTTAAGTAAGTTGTTCTAAAAATATACAAGTGTATGGTTTTGAAAACGTTATAGTACTGCTTATATTGAAAATAGTTAACGGTCAATTTAAAGTGATTAGTTAATAAGTATATAATACTTCAGAGGTGTTTTTTTAACATTAAACATAAAAACTGAAGATAAGAACACTACTTAGTTACTAGAGCTAAATATTGCTAAAAATGACATAGGACTAAGTATTTGTAAAAAAAATGACCTGTTAACACATAATGAACATAAAAGTCAAGAACATACTTTTCAAGTATGTTTGAGACAATCACAAATTAATTACATATTGTACGGCGCTCCGCGACAAATTTTCCCTTTTGCCCCATATTTTAAACACAGATCTGTACTTGTACAAGTCAAGAGGACAACATGAAAAGGGGGTTGCCAGGGAAATAAAATAGCCAGTTTCAACCATTGGAGGGGACTTGGTAGAGTTATAAACAAACGGTATAAAACGGAGTAATTAGTAGGGAATTCTGTAAATCGTAATTAAAACTACTGGTAGAATTATATTGGCGATGTAAAGTTTGTAGGTTTAAAGTTTACAATATACCTAGTGGAGTAATATTATGTCGTATCGTATAGTAGGTACATGTGGCTATGCAAGTATATTGGTGTCAATTTCGTTTATTTTGATAATCCAGGGAAAGCAGGCAGCGGAATGTTTATTAAATTCAAGTTATGCTATGAACACAAATTCAGACAAAATAAACGTACGAAACAGGCAAGCCCTATTGGAATAAAAAATAAACATATTGAAGTATAGTAATAAGACAAACACTACGATTCGTACGTATGTTCTTGGCACTGATTGATATTATTTTTATCACAATCCATATAATTTTGCAATCTTTATAGCGAGAGTGAATCAGTTCTTACTGGGTAATCATTACGCTCTATCCTAGACCGTAAAGATTGCTTACCATCAGGCGCATTACGGCCAAGTGCAAACCCATTCCTTGTTAAAAAAAAACAAATGCTTGACAGGCTCGCGCATGACTACGATTGATGCTAATGTGACCGTTGATTTTTATGATCTTTCCCAACCTAGACCGTCTATATCCAGACCATTCATTTAATCTCTTAATGAGATTATAGTCTGCAGCTGTCCTTTCAAGCTTATGAAGATTTATTGTAAAATGGAAAGTGAGAGTATAAATGGCTCTGCATAATCAATCCTCACGGAATGACAAGTTAATCTGCTGTAAAGTCCTTCGGAACAGAGCTGTGTTCATTAACTCGCCTGCTAACTACAAATTAAAATGTCACTTTGATAGATTTTCAACTAAAATATGAACAGTGTTTGGAAATTTGTTTATGGATATAAAAGCGGGAAAGGGATTTGGGAATAGGTTTTTCGATGATTACTTTTCGGGGAATACTGATGTGGATTCTGGTTATGAGAATATCGGATTATGGGATGCTTTCTATAATACTTATACGATTATTAGTGTAAATATACGAGCAAAAAAAAAAATACTACCAAAAATTTATTTTTTATTTTTAGGGCGTAATATTCGCAAATTTGTGATTTGTTGTAATTTGGTGTACTTAGTATTTTCAACAAGTGAATTCGATACAAATTTACACGAAAGAGTAGCGCATTGAAAGACTTATCTAATAATGCTTACAAACGAAATAATGGGTTTCAGTACGTGAGACCACGCGGTTAAAATCAGCCTCTTGGCAAATTTAAATGCGGGACACGCGATTTTTTTCGCCGACTTCCTGAGGTTTGGTGACGACGCTAAAATATGCAACATCGTAGGTAACTCCGAGGTTTTAATGTGCCTGTGATTTTTCTTTATTTTAATCCCAACGTGGCGGTGTCTTGCCGTTTATTACGCTCGAGAGTTTACTAGACACTTTTTCTTGGTGCTTACGTGACTGCGCAACATAAATTATGGTCGGATGGATAAGGGATCTAGGCTGTAAAATGGTTGACGTTATACAGGAATTTTCGGATTCTTATAAAATTTATCCTAACTTACTTATCTTCTGTGAAAACATCTTATCATCATCAGCTGGTTTTTTTTTATTTCTAGACAAAGACCTTTATTTTCATATCAATCAACTCAAACCAATGCTTAAATCAGATTATTTGCCGAGATTGGATTCGCGAAAAGTTCAATGTCCTGTGTCTTGGTTGTCTGATGTCACTTGATACTCACTAGCCATATTACTAAATAAATTTCAACCTTAGCTGTCATGATCACAACAGGCTATAAACCCAGTTTCTCCGGCCTCACATCGCATCCTCATCTGAACTCGTCCCAAACTGCCCAAATCCTAATTCCTTCCGAACAATCCCCTGAGCTGTCATGCATGCGTTCGTCAAGTCAGTATTCAGTAAACATAACGACAACACACCTACTAAACAGCTCATTGTGACAAAAAGTCAGAATTAACCGGAAGAATAGGCAATTAAAAGTTATAATTAGACGATAGGAACTGCCGCAAGTCAAAGCTGGACTAGACTAACAGTGAGACCAACACCAACAGATACCAGAGTGGACAGCCCTGTAGTCAGGACTATTGAAAACTACAATTTACACTAAACGCGAAACTTTGTTCTCTTAAAAAAACCTGGCCTGCAGCAAGTCCTCCTGAATGTGATCGTCGGCGAGTCCTGGACGCCTCCTGGTCAAGTCCAAGTATTGGAAAACACAGGATAGATGTACAGGAACACTGATTAGGTTGAAACATTCGCGTTATATTTTTAGATTGTTTTTTGCGTAACGTATTTTCTGCTCAAGTGTTGGAGCAGCACTGTCGATGTAAATGTCATTATTTGTAGAGATGCGCGAGCGCGGGGTAGAATGCCGCGAGCAAGATATATTCGATTTTACATCGACTTGATGAATGTAGATTTTAGGCAAGCCAAGTCCCTACACAGAGAATACTAAAGACAGCAATCGATGATGAAATTACTTATTTGCCTTTTACAGACAGCGAAGTACAATACAGAGTCCAGCAATACACCAGCTGGATTGACTCGCGTCGAAGACAACATATAGGACATGATTAGTCTGAGCTGAAAATTTAAGGCAATAATATGTGTAGGATTTGTATGAATAGTTAGAATTTTCTTTGTTATATTCTCTGTGTAAAACAAACAAGGGACCGCAGGGTAAACGAGTCATACCCAACGCCCATACTCAAGTCGGCGTTACGACGCAATGTTCCATAAAAACTGAAGATAAGCCCGCCTTACTTTTATCACTATGGAATTCCACGGTTGGAGACGAGACGGCTTTGGAAGGAGGAAGAAAGCAGTGGAAGACCGTGTCAGAGGAGAATCTCTGGTGTCGAGAGATTTCAAATCTCCTTGGAGAATGGCAATGTTTAATAAGGGTAGCTACAGTTACCTAGTATGTTTTTTTTAATAAGAACCCAGGTATATTTGTGTAGGTAGTAATTTAAACTATTGAAGTACTTTATAAATAACAGCGCGTAAAAAATAATCTGATACTTAACAGTGTGTAGAAAGAAACAAATGTTTCAAAGGTTTTCTTAAACAAGTTAACGAAGTAGTATCATCTTAAAACCAAATAACTAAAATTTAATTTTTTCTAATACTATGACATTTTAAGAAAAATAATAAGTACGAAAGTAACAACAATTAGTAACGTTTCTAAGCACGCATACATTTGAGTGCGTGCGAGGGTGCCTGGCCTTCAAACTTTCCGAGTTTACTCAGGTGCGACAAGACAGGTAACAAGTTTGAACGCCAGTGGAAACATATTTTAGAAACACTTGCTTAATATGTTGTTTGTACATGTTTGAGGCATAATGTTACTTATAATTCTAAAAGCCTTGGCTAAGAACAGTCTAAATATGAAACAATATCGGTCAATCACTAAGAGTTATGATGGAAGTATTTTTGACATTACTTAGGTACTGACTTGGAGTAAAATCATAACATCGCACTGCCTCTTTTGTGGCGGCGTTGAAAAATATTGTATTAAATTATTTATCTACGGTTTTTGCAGAATTAGGCCATGCTTCATTTAGCCAGGAACTCATAAAGTTCGGAGTGCGTTGATGATGACGGTAAAATTCTCGTAAAATACAATGTTTTCAACTCAACAAGCCGATAGTAGACAGAAAATGCGAGAAAGAAGATTTTACTTAGTAAGAAAAAATAAATAAGTACTTAAGTAATGATAAATAGCATAGTATTACTTTAAATCAACTTGAAGAAAAAAGAAACAAAGAGGTTTTGTTTATGGCTCCAATCCAGTATGATTCATATAGTTATAGACAGTACCTAAGTACTTAGTTGAGCTGTGGAAGAAGAGAAGATACAGCACACAATTTTTTTTTAAGTTATGAGTTTATAATATAGCAATTAATAAAAATAAAAATAGGGTATATTAGTCATGTGAGAACGCACCAGTAACCTACCCGTAGGAAATACATTCGCCGTAGCCGAAATCGGCTTGGAAAGTATCATCATCATCAATGAACAGAATAGCATAGCTTAGTTCCCGTATGACAATGGAAACGTCAGTCATAAGCTAGCTGAAGTAAAGTTGTTTACTACCCGTAAACGTAATCAATAAACCTAAGTTATGGGGCGGCCGACTTCCCAGTGGTACTCACGAGGTAGCCAAATATGGTGGCGTTAAATTAGGCAATATTCTATAAAAAGATGGATTATGAATTTTATGGGCTAGCTATATTGCGCTGTCAAGTTATTATGGCTTGCTAGCGTCGGTACTGAAGTTTTTACATCGATAAATATTGTTACTAACGGCAGTTTATATTTTATAATATTACTTACTTCAATAGAAGCGAAAGTGTGTTAGTTTTTTTGTGTGTTGAACAGATTATTTGCTCTTTCACGCGATACGGAGTAACGGAACAAAACTTAATAATAAGTAGTTAGGCTTCTTTTCATTAGTTAGGATACAACGAAGTTATAAGATATTATGTTGAAAATTTCATTTTCACTGTAGTAGAATTTGTGGAATTTCTTTCTCGAGAACTACAATCTAGCAAACATCAAGGTAAGACTTCAGAGAATTTGTTCTTATGAATCTGACACGCTGCACGCTTATTACCAGTTAAATGCAAAAACGGTACCATTCATTGTCATGTCATGTCAGAGGCCCTTAAGGCGGTTTGAAAACTCTCGACACCATAGTTGGCCACTCTCATTCGATAAGAAGAAGATCACTAAATAGGTTTATGTAGTCTAAGATGTAGCACGCTCTAAAAGAAACCTATTTATTCTAGATTTGAAGACGCCCTGGGTTATAATTTTCTGAGAAGGATTCTCAACAGAACAAGTTAAGATAGCTGAGTAGTTATATAATTTTATTTGGTGATCTTCCATGTGACTTGTAGTTTATAACAAGACCACAATAAACATACAAATTATAGACCTCGTAAGATGATGTATAATAAGCCTTGCCGATTACAAACAGACGTAACCAAACAAACCTCAGAAATATGTGCCGTTTGAAACACCTACGATTAGTCATCATATAAATTACCTACTGTTTGATAAGTCAATATGACATCTTACATATACAAAAGTAATTTGTACGTGTGTTTGTGTGTGTGTGTGTGTGTGTGAGAATATATTGTTGGTGTAGTCGTTTAATGAATCATATTTTATCCGTAATTTAAGTATTTTTGTCACAGGTGAGCAATAACTAACTATAGGTACAGTGGGAGTCGTTAAATAATGTCAGAAATCCTATAGTGGTTTAATAACTCTATAGCTATACCGTCCTGTTAATCACTCTTATACACGACTAGTTAAAAGAAAAAAATGTTAAACACTTGTAAAAGTTTTATTTTATTTTCTTCTTCTTGTCGAATTAGACTGACTAACTCTGGTGAGGAGAATTCTATTCTATAATATTATGATTTTTGTAGTTTGCCTCTGGCAACTCTTAACGTATTGTTTTAGATTTTTGACATTCATAAGTGTATTAAACTCTTTAGTTTTTACCTATGTGAATAAATGGATTGAGTTGAATACAGTTACTTACTTTTATTCCGTCTCATTACAAAACGTGGTTTAGATATTAGTCTAGAACTTTTAAAGTATAAAGTCGGTTCTTGTTGTTCAAACATCACATACAAACTATCAAAATGTCAACTTCAAATTGGAACGTTGATTTTATCCGAAGATTTTATCATTGGTAACATTTTGACATCATAATTATTGATAGTAGACAGACATATTTCGAACCACAAAAACTTGGTATTTCTAAAGTTCTGGACTAATACTTAAACCACGTTTTGTAATAAGACGGATTAAGTTTATCTTCTTCTGTAAAATGAAACAATGTTTTATGAGAACCTACATGTATACAGGCACGACAGAGATGCCGTTGATGGAATCAGCAACATATTGGTCACGCTTGGACTTGATAGCCTAGTATGGGAATCACGATGTACTGAAAATATTGAATCGGAATTACGGTATTATTCACTTTACTTATTTGCTTAATATTATCACTTCCTCCTCGAATAACATTACTAATTTCTGAGGGTCGTACCTCCCGCTGATTTTATTCATTGGGGAAGTACTCTCGGGCATGTATGTACTATGTATATAGTAGCAAGTACTAAGTATATATGCTACGCGTAGCATTAATATATATATGTTGACTGGCCTGTTAGCTTAGTTGGTAGTGGCTCTTGCCTTCTAATCTAGAGGTCGCGGGTTCGATTCCCGCATGACACAAGTATTTATGTACTTTAAAAATTTATAATTACTTGTGTTGAGTCTGGTCGTTTGTATGTATAATAAGTATGTATTTACAAAAGAAAAGTATATAAGTATTATATCCGTTATTTAGTACCCAAGACACAAGCGTTTGCTTAGTGTGGGGCTAGATGGCGCTGTGTGCTATGTCCCGGAATATTTATTATTATTATTATTATGTAGTCAATTCTTAATTTATCTAATACAAAATTAAATAAGTAATTTGTGATAACATTATGACCTAATTGACTTATGGGATTATCGCAGTCTAGTTACTTCATATCTGGTAACATCGACATAATTATTTTATGAAAACGCCGTCCCCAGTAATTGATAACCTTATTAAAAGTTCCTTACCTAATTTTAATAATTTACTAAAGTATTTTTTGAGTATACTTGACAATTTTCCCGTTGCCACAACAGTTTGAGATGGATGAGCCAGATGAGAAATATGCAATATCCTCGGAGTACTTTTAAAAATTAAGCCCCACGTCAAAATTAGGAGCTTTGATCGTTGCCAGAATATTCCCGACGTTTTTGGCTCACGTCATCGTGAGATTGAGATAATTTAGTTACAGGGATGCTCAATAAATTCATTTCCGGGAAATCTCAGGGAAAAACAAGTTCCAAAATGAAAAGAAAACAGGCAGGTGGGAAGAATGGAAATTGGTACCTATTTGAGATTGCAGATTTTACTCTCTCCGCGAAAATCACGGAGCAAGCCGACGTATTCATTTAAATTAGCAATTTCGCCTTTCGTTTTCTTTTTTTTTATATTTAAATCTTCATTTCTGGGATTAGAGTCTAAACCTGGAGTCAAGGTTGGAGAGACGGGCTTCTGAACTCGTTTTTAAAATTACTTTTTCAAATGATAGCTTCAGTAAGATAAGGTTAAATATTTCAGGCACACTGATACGACAACACTGATAGGTGAGATAGGTTTCTTCTAGACAAGCGTGCTACATCTTAGACTACACGTGCGTAACATCAGGCAAGCTGTCGTCAAACGCAAGTCTATTTCGTGATAAAAAGCAAATTTTTCGTAAATTTAAAACTAAGACTTTCCTGTTTATGGCTCGTTCTAGCAACATTACCAAAAAGTAACAGTACATAACATAAACACGTCCGTAACGGCGAAACTTTTCATAATAATGACGAGCAACGCTTTAAAAGCTCTGCTTCCGCAGTTGTAAGCAATAAAGAGGCTCTATTGCGACAACAGGCAAAGGAAATTTAATAAAAACGTCACAAGTGACCCGCTTGGCCAACTACCAAGTTCGCGCCAAACTCTGGAGCCAATCCGAATTGTTTTCAAATTGTATAGCGCTAAGTAAGTACTTTGGGTACAACTTTTGCACAATAGACGGCCAATTAGAATAAAGGTTAATATATTTGGGACAATTACAGCAATTCTATCACACTACTCATAAGAACAAGTAAAACATAATGCTGGTTGTGTGTGAGCGACCAGCGTTGATCTTCCGTTAGGGCTACAAGAAGGTACAGATGAATACGGCGAAACAATTTTATTGTCATAAATATATCATACACAAAAGGTTACACATTTCGGGCCATGCATTTGCATGTGGATTGGTCTTATGCAACGGACGCGTAATGGGCCTGGATGATGATTGGTCCTAACAGGACATACAGATAAATGGATCGTCGGTTTGTACTTTGTACATAATAGAGGAAGAATTACTTAGGTATCTCTAGATTCTGTATTCTATGTTTGAGCACTAGGAATTCAACGATTGCGGCGAACCCAATTCAACAAAATTAAGTAGTTTAAGTACGAACCTTGTCAAATGACTTCTGCTTAGTTGTTTGCGAAATCTGCTATGGGCTTTCAAGTCGTTAGCAACATTCCCTAGTTGGTTGGTATTTACTGTCACGAAATCGGGGTTTCGCAATCTGTCTTCATTGTTATCTTTGTGAGCGCTTTCTAAAGAGCTCGAAATAATCGGATTAACTTTTATTCGGGTAATATTAAAGTTATCTGACTTACGGTTTTTGTGATTTTGACTAACGAAAATGCTATCGCCATTACAAAAATGGCGATAGCATTTTCGTTAAGTTTACTTTTATAATTACCTACCTACTAAATACTATCTTACTAACCTTCAATATCTCAATTCAAATTCATTAAAAAAGACAATTATCAACAACACCTTAAGTCACACTTACAAACACACCAGTATACGCAATCTCAAAAGACACATAAACACGTAGCACACACACACCCATACGCACACGCGAACGCACACATATGCACATACAAACACACACACACACAAACATCCAGAACTAATCGCCAATACTCCACGCATAACATCATTGTAAATATATAAATAGCTGTTCATATTATATTATATAAAATTCAATTTAGGATACAAATAGATTAAGTAATATCATATTATGTATAAACAATAACTAGACATAGATTATTTTGTAATCACTTAACATACTACATTATTTTAAGTTGTTAATATAAAACTAAGTTGTACTAGAACCCCCGGAAGAACCTGCCTCTCTACGACACAGTTTTTTACTAATGTAAGAGGCAGAGCTATTTGTAAAGTGTAACATATTGTTTTGTTTACAATAAATTTATCTTATCTTTATCATTTATTGGTCTGCGAAACATGGGTACATAAGCATAAGCACCACATTTCAGCCATCAGCATGCAAAACAATTTGCTTAATGTAAGTACTTACATATACCATCACATATTGAATAACAAAGAAAATCCGAGATAAAATGAAAACAAATCTTTACTATCGGTACCTTCATGACCAAAAAAATATAGCTGTCATTTTTACAATTACAAAGAGCTGTCGAATTAACAGAACAAATTTAAAACCACCGTACATATCGATATTTCAATAAAAATTTCTTAGTTTGATGGCCTACCTTCCCACTTGACATTGGCAGAATTGCGAAGTTAAATCTTAGCAAAAGCCATAAAAAAAAAACAGAAATGTCAAAACAATCATAGAACAAGCAAACGTCAAACTTAAAAGAATATCATCTAAAATGATTCACTTCCTAAAAAGCATACAAAAATCAAATTATGATTCATTTAGAAATTTGAATTGCTTAAATTTTTTTCCCATTAGTCGAAAAATCGAGCTCAGTTCGAAATGATCGGATTAAAATCCTATTTCACACGATGAATCAATCTTCAAACCAGTTACCTTGTATCGAATATAACAGTAATCGAATCACCGGCGGTGGGTACCGCAGCACGAAACTCTGAGCAAGAAATCTTCATTTTACTCGACAGCCGAATATCTACAATTTTAACGCCATTAATCAAGTAGGCATGTACATAACATACATAGTGTTATTAGATAATTGTGTTTCAATTTTTGTTTAAAAGATTTTTTTTTGAAACCTTAACGTAATCATAATATGTGTTTAACATATATTTTTGTGGTAAAAGATCACCTGTTGCATCCGTCTTCTATATCCGCAAATTGGAAAACATGTATCGTTAGAAAGTACATAACGTACATGAAACTTCTATAGTTATGAAGGTTTATTGAGTATAGTTATGAAGGAATACATATTGTGGCATTTTTTTTTTAATTTGGAAGCTCATCGAGCGATGGAACGAAAAATGTGTAATTTTAAAGTAAGTATCCGCAGAACAAACAATCAATTGATTCCTCATCCTAAGCAAAAGCATGAAAGGTACAAGAAGTTAAAACCACAGTCACAGGAATGAGGGCAACGCTCCACTTTCCGGCTGGAACCGGTTCTGGGACCAACGCCGACCGCTACTTTACCAGGTACGGACTAAACGTAGACTATAGAACTAAGAGATTACCGAGTAACTAGAAAATAGAAATATCTTTATTGAAACACACGCACAAACACCCAAAAAACTAGAAATATCCTTATGATACACACACAAGACAAGTTAAGATTGTGCCCCAATACAGCCGCAACTCAGCCTAACAGGCAGCGCCGATATTCTGTTGCGGCTAGCGGTGACTAATCGAACTATGATCTATTCTTTATTTTTTGATTCTATAGCATTCATTGGCGATGAATTGAGCCCAATTCCTTCTGTATTCTGTGTCGATACTTAAAACAAAAGACAGAGGCAATTTTTTTAGACTTTACTAACAATTTATTTATTTATTTATTTATAATGGTACACAAAACAGAATGTGTTCACAAATAAGCTAAGTATACTTTCAAAACTGGTTTTGATCCAGAACAAATTCCTAAAATAAGTGTACACAGCTTGAACAACATAAATGCGATTAATAATTTCAAAAACCTGAGTTAGACAGAGAATACAGTACCTAACTGGTACTGTGTTCTCTGTCTAACAAACACACAAAAAACAACGATAATCAAGGACAACATAATTACAGACTAAATTGTATCTTACAATTAGTGATCATATAGAGCTTTAATTGATTTAGATATGGTGGAAATTTGTAAGTAATGGAGACAAATCGATCTAAGTGTTTGATTGTTTGTTTTCGCTTACTTTATTTGATTTTTATACTATTTATACCGGTTAAAAGTGCGGGAAATGAATAGGGCCTCACTAGTCTATCAACCATTTTGAAATTTTATGGCGTATAACACGAGTTTTTAAATATATTTTTGAAGCAATTAGGCATCTCTCATGATTGATGTCGTTGAGATAATGCCAGGTTTTTTTGACGGATATTCAATGAATTATTTTACGAGTCATCGTACCAGTAAGTAAGTAGGTTATGGTTGAGGACACATAGAATTTAATTTCGTATCCAAGATTGGTCCAGCATTTAAGCCGTTTAAGGAATCAAAGTCAAGTCAGGCCAGACGGGTTTTGAAAATCCTGATATGTTTGTGACTCACGGCTTTGCCCTTTACGGTCTTTTTGCATTCCTGCAGTGTTTCCTTTGTTAGTTTTATAACGTTTCTTCATTGGTTTCCTCTGAAGTAGAACCTCGCTATTTGGTTATTTTTTAACGTTTTTAAAGGGTCGGTAACGTAGTTGCGGTCGTGTTAAAAGCACGGAGCGATATAAAATCGAAGTAAGCATTAATGGTCGCTATTTTTGGAGTTGGTAAGTGAAATGTTGGTTTTGGGCGCACGATATCGTTTACAACGCGTAACAATATTGCAGTGATATTTCTGAAGCAAGATTTGGTGTAAACCCTAATTTTGGAGAGATTATGAAATTCGAATATGTTCATAAGTTAAATACCTAACATTGGTTATTGTTAGATGATATTTGTTACAGAAATATAATAGTTTTGTATAGACAAAGATAGATTTATTTATTTGCCAGATGTAGTTTGTTACAAGATGGTAGGTGATAAAATATCAAATATTAGAATCATACATCTCAACCATTACTGGTGTGCAAATTAGACATAATAGGTATAAAAACTAAACTTAATTCAATGTTTATGATTATTTGTAAAAAGAAAATTTAAGAAATGTCAAAGTTATATAAATTAAATTAATGTCACAAATTAATTATCTTATCATTTAAATATAATTTCACACTATAATAACATTTAGATAGTAAAAAATCAAACAATTTTCTTCTAAAAACAGTCAAATTTACATATTCACGAATCGACTTTGGCAGGTGATTATAGATTATTGGTCCCATACCTACCTAAGACACTTTTCCTAAACAGAGTCGTTTTATGCCGTGGGATACAAATCTTGCTTTTCAGTCTCTTACCCTTTGCTAGAACAAACATGTGTATGTTCCTACGTACAAACATTGCAGTTTCAAATATATACAGACATGGGAACGGTAATATTTTTAATTTTGAAAAGTAAAGATAGACAATGCTATTACCTAACAGCTAGCACTTCTGGCAGAGTATTTAATGTTACACCCTTGGCGGCAGCAATGCTTAAAAGTAAGTAGTTAGTTGAGGTAAAAGGCAAACCTATTCCACGTAAAAAAATGGAACTGTCATTTTGCTAAATCAATATGTCCCACTATCCAATCATAGCCAGTTCCACGCCACTAAACCTGTCAAATCGCACTATTTCCAAACTCGATCGCATCGCTGCAAACAAAAGTTGAATTTTAATTTTTCGCCACATGAATTTATTTTTGACAGCGCGTTGTCATACGGTCTAAAAGCGGCAAGTTTTATGGTGATCCGCCGTGAATTGGGCATGAAAAATATGTATAAAAGTATAAATACGAAATGCGCATTTTTTTTTAAGTCCGACATTTCACCGCTAGGTTACCAAAAGCGAAATTGGCTCAAACGAACACTGTAACGGGTAACCCATGGTAGACCATCAGTGTATTTAATAGCTCGATTGTAAAAATACTTAACTATAGTTACTTAATTTTCTATGGTTGTAATACAATACAATATATCTTTATTGCACACCAAAATAAATGAATTAAAATAAAAGGACTTAAACTAAAAATAATGTACAAGTGGGCGGCCTTATCACCTTGAGTGATCTCTTCCAGGCAACCTTAGCAAGAAAGCGGTGAAAGAGATCAGTTTGGTCGGTGGCGTACAAATAAAAAATACTTAAAAATAAAATCTATAACGAAAACAGAGAAAATAAAAGAAAATCAAACTAATTTACATGTTACAAATAATAATATTAATAAACTATGAACACACACATTTAACACCAATAAACGCGATTGATAGTTTACAACGTAGAGATGTAATGGCTGTACACCATACTCTGGAAAATCGACAGAGTTTTAGCCTGCCTGATATTTAAAGGCAGGTCATTCCAGAGTAAGAGAGCTTTAATTGTGAAGGAGGATTGATAGAACAGATTGGAGTGGTTGAATTTAGGATATTGTAGGATGAGAGTACGTGAAAGACGAAGGGATGAAGAGTGAGTTTCACTCACAAAGGAGAAACGTTCCTTTAAGTATAAAGGAGTGGAAGGAATAAATAGCACTTTGTAGAGGAGGGACAGCAGGTGAGTATTACGACGAAGACGGATAGGTAACCATTTGAGCTTTTTGCGAAATTCGGAAATGTGGTCATATTTACGCAAGCCAAATATGAACCTAATAAAGAAATTTTGGAGACGCTCGAGCTTATCGAGCTGCTCTTCGGTTAGGTCAGGATAACAAGCGTCAGCGTAATCTAAAATAGGATGTAGCAGAGACTGAACAAGCGCAGTTTTGGTTGAAATCGGAAGAAAATTACGCAAACGCCTAATAGCTGCAGAGGAAGCAAAGACCTTTCGACTGACCTCATTGAGCTGTGATATCCATGAGAGCTGACTGTCAACCATTATGCCTAAATTTTTTACAGTGTCACTAATGTAATGTAACTAATCCTCAATTGTTCTCATTACTGAGTGTCTGGACTACCCTGCAATACTAATAGTTATAACTTAATACAGTTCTCTTTAGGAAACAAATCGTGTCGTCAAGAAATACTTTATTTTAAAATACCTATTAAGGTACATGGTTTGTAATTACCTAGTCTCATTTTTACCTTTCAAAAGTCCATTTAAATTCCTCAAATGCATTCCTAGTTATCACAGAACTAATGTGTGGCCATTAAAAGTTATCAAAAGACGTCAAACTCGTCACTAGAGTCACGGACTTAAAACAAAGTAACCGTTACATTGAGACATAGACAATATAAACTAGAGACTAGCTATAACTATACCTGTAAACCTTTTTACGAAAAAAGCGGCGGTAAGATCGCGTTACATTAAGTAATAACAGACTATTGGAGTAACTGACTGATTACGCCCGTCCCATGAAAACTACTCTAATATGGAGGATAGGTAGATCTAGTTACTAGATATACTCAAATCTTTATCCTACATATTTGCCTATTTTTGTGACATCCGTAGTACTCGTACCTACCAACCTATTCGTCAACCATAGGTTGTGCGCGGACAAATCATGTTCTATTTATGTCATACTACACGATGACAGATCAATCTTAATTAATTTAGTTGTTACTACTTTAGTTGTGACTAGTTATACCATTTGATATTTATGTCGTATATAATGAAGTAGAAACTTCTTATACACGAGGACACAAGCATTTGCAGAATGGGGCAGAATATTTATTTGTAAGGTGTTCATTAGTTACAATATCGCTGCATTGAACTTTGTAAGTACCTATTACAAACTATGAGTCATTAAGTAGTACGAGAAACAATGTTTACGTTTTTCTCTCATTTTAGTTCATAGTAGCATGAGAAACCATAACAAACGGGTATTGTGTCCGCATAGATTACTGTGTACAAGAGGTAATGGAATAAAGTTAACCGACTTTTTTGCATATTCTAATGTGTATACAGAAATGCGTGGATACCTACCAATTAAAACTATCTTAAAAGTTGTAACGATATGTGTACAATTTGTTACTTTTATGTAAGTTTCAAGGTAAGGGAATGATCTATGAAAGAAGTAGTGATTAAATTGAGTAGACGCTTGTCTTATTCACTTACTTAAATAAAAAACTACTTCTGGTTATAACTACTGGAGAAAATCGTGAACTACACTGTCTACACTTGCCTATATTATGCAATAATTACAGCCAATAGGTAGTTAGAAAAATAATGTTCAAACATATATAGTAGTTATAACTTCATTTTGGATTTAGAATGGTTTCTAAATCCAAAATTATGTTTAGAAGTGTTTACACACACTTTAGACTTACCACTGATACAGTACTAACATATATATTTTTTCATTTGAAGTCGTTTACTAAAATTATCCTAAACTAATTAATTTTATTTTGAATTAAGTTCTCTCATACACGATCATGAGAATTCTAAGCATGTGTGTCGGACTGATCGGTTGATCTCCGTAGTCGATAACGTATAGAATAGATACTAGATCGGGATCGAGTCTCGCATACCGAGATTTCTTGTGTGGATTTAGTCGTGACTTGTGATTGTAACTGTAGATAACTATATATATGGATATACATACATATAAAGTTATATTAATGTATGTTTTCCATCGAAAACGATATGTCATTGGATAGAGAAATTACTATGATTTGTGTTAAATAGAAAGATAATGATGGTTGTTAACACATTTGTGTGTGTTTCAATAAAGTTTTTTTATATTTATATTTCAAAGGGAAGCTTACATCCAAGTGGGATGCAAAGGAAGGGTCGTAGATGAAGATGATAAGAAAATCCGAGAACAAAATAAGAATAGATATTCAAAACTCCAGAGAATATGTGAGTTCAAGTACATAACTAGTTATATAAGTGCTTTTGTAAATAGTTTAGAAGTCTAGTACAGCTACATATCTAGATAACAATCGTCGTTATCTTGACTTTATAATATCCTACTAGGTAACTAATAAATATATACTAATTATGTAGTTGAATTAATTTATTACGTGCTAAACCTGCACTATGGTTGTTTTAGTTAATATGTATGTACTTACTTACTTACTAACGTGGCGCTGCGACCCAAAGTGGATCCTGGCCTCCGACACAAGGAGACGCCAATTGTCCCGGTTCTGCGCCATCTTCATCCATCAATAAGAATATATATGTATGTATATTATATCATGATCGTATCGTTGATATATTTATAGCAAACATCGGCCTCACTCCGATTACGCCACTTTTATGTAACAGAAAAATATATCTCCTATTTCCTTACTTCCTCATACTTGAATAAGCTCAATAAGGCTCCCGGAAGCTTATTCCCTTCTGCCGTGGGAAATAGAGTAAAAACCGCTTCTAGACAACTTCATTACCATCCCAAGTGGCTGTGAAAGTTTAAGGTCGATTCATACGCATCAGTGGCGCTTCAGTGCAGCAGTGTCAGTGATTTCTTTCAAATATTATGCATAAAACGCAACACTATTGATTACATTGATGCAACACTTTTTTTCTTAAAAATGTTGAAATATATGTGCTAGTTTAATCCTTGGTGTTGACAAATTCAGTTTGTAACAATATGTACGCATATAACCATCGCATGTTATAATTTTGTTTAGTTCACACGGTAAATCAGGCTATAGTCTAAAGTTTTTATCATAAGCACACTATAAATATGTTAAATGACTATTGACTGCGTCCATTACCGATCCGACACTGAATCCTCACTGACGCTTGTAAGTATCTCTTCAAACTGGCACTTACCTCGTCAAACGTCAAGTGAATTATTCCGTGTCTGACCAATGTCTGACCATTGTCTGATGCATCCCTTGCGTGATCCTCACTTGTCATTACAAGTGGACAAATTGACGTCATCCGGACTGAATTCTGTGTCTACATCGAGTAACGTAATGAGGTGATTTAGGCCCTTTTTAACTGTTTGGTTTTCTGGACAAAATTGTACACTTGATACACAAGTTTTCCAGAGGTAAAGTACCTTTTTATGTATAATAGGTATGTATTTATATATATATATATATATAATATATATATATATATATAATATATATATATATATAAGTATTATATCCGTTATCTAGTACCCACGACACAAGCGTTAGCTCAGTGTGGAGCTAGATGGCGCTGTGTGCAATGTCCCGGAATATTTATTTATTTATTTTATTTTACTACAAAAAAAGAAACAGGTTCTGAATTCGTGCGATATTTTTTGAATTCATAGCTTGTGCTTATCTAGTTTTTTTCAACTAAGCACTGCATGAAAATTACGTAAATAACTTTGGAAGATTTAGGCAGGTAAGTAAGTTTAAACTCAAAAAGCTGAAATCTACCTGCAGTGACTAATAAAATTTAAAACCCAATATTCCCTATATCGGGCTTTAAATTTTAATCGAAAGCTTACAAATCTGACAGATGCTCGCCAGATTATAAGGTAGACTGCCTAACAAAGAATTGATAAAAAAAAGGACCGAGGCCAGTTTAACAAGCATTAAAATGGAGTTTTTTCGCAGCAGGTGGCGGGAAACGCTTGCTATTGGCCGATTCAAGGGCGCAGTCTACCCTTAACGTCGACTTTAGAATAGACACCACATTATAGTGCATGCATACATTCACAGATCAACTGCAACACGCAATATAATAATAAATATTCCGGGACATATCACACAGCGCCATCTAGCCCCACACTAAGCAAACGCTTGTGTCGCGGGTACTAGATAAAGGATATAATAGTTATAATATATTTTTTGTACCTACTTAATATAAGTACATAGAAACGAACAGACTCAACACAAGTAATAAAAGGTATTTAATAACTCATAACAACCTTAGATTAGAAGGTATAGTCACTCGCAACTAAGCTAACAGACCAGTCAAATGTAGCCAATTCTGTCTCAGAATGTTCCTAAACAGTACATGCTAGATGCTAGTTAGTAACTAATGTAACTACTCTTTTGCTGTAATCAACATATTCCTTGCCACTACGATTTCCTCTGAGGTGCAAGATCACGATATGTGTTAAAGACAATGTTGATGGTTGACAGTTAGGTTTGTGAAGAAAGAAACGACAGTTACTAGCCTCTAGGCAATACTATCTCTGAACTTTGAATGGCACACGCTCCGTTTCCTACCAACTCGACTTCGCTTTATAGATTTCAAGACATGCAACGTTATTAAATTTGATGTCTGCGTTCCTATTCACTGATTTTACGGCACAAGGGTCGTATGTCATGTAGACTCTAAAATAATAAAGGTAACAATGTAGCTTTTGCAGGGAATTTTTGCAAAAATACGTCATGATTTCAAGTTTTAAGATTTACCCTCATTTCTATTTCTGCTGTCATTGGAGGAGTTCAAATTTTCAGCCAATGATAGCGCGTAGAATTGGATTTGATATTAGAATTAAACTAATTGTCGTTCTAGCAATTGGGGGTAAGACTAGGCTAAACATTGAACGTGCTGAATTGTAGAACGTAATTTGATTAAGTTTGATTAATCTGTAAACGTGTACTCAGTTAGTAGAAAACGATTCGAATCACATTGCTTAAACCAAATCAGTATTTTTGCGGCAGCGTAATGCCTTTGATACATTGCAGTTAATTAAGTTGCTTGTAAGGCTTTGCAGTTTGAAAGGCAATAATGGCATTCGACAGGTCGCTCGATACCGTTCGATCTCGGCCATGACTCACCGCGAAGTCGCAACAATCTTGCAACATGTTGCACGATTTAGTGACGGATTTGCGACATTTTTAAACGACTTCCAAAAAAAAGGAGGTTATATAAGTCGTCTGATTTTTTTTCTTTAATATTAACTATAACGGGTTTGAACTTGGCCATAGTTTGGTCGCCCAATGCGGTGGGTTGACGACATAAGAATAACACCAGGGAGCACCTGGATTCAATCTGCACAGGACCGGGATGAGTGGCGTACTAGAAGAGACCTCGGGAGTGGGCGATATCGGGCTTATGATAATATTTTGCATGATGGTAAGCGAAAGCTATGGCCTAAGATGGAGCGTGCTTACCCGATAAGAACCGGTTACAAAAGCGTACATGTTACAAGATTTAGTGACGGTTGCTCCACAACATATGTCTTTCTTGCGGCCCCGATTTAAAGCTTTTGAAGTGTTGCGAGTGGCTTTTGTGGCGTTTGTTTACTTGAAGGTAAAGTTTTCGATCTCATTTCCATTTCTGTATCAATAATGCTGCTGTTGAAGATTTTTTAATGTTTGTTTTCTACTGTAGGTACTTATTAATTACTTAAGTATGGATATGGAAAATTCCTTATATAAAATACTAAAAACTGACATAAAACATTCAAAAGCAAAAGGTTTCTTTTATTAGCTTGTTTATTTCAAAGAATTGCCTCAATGGGTGGCTATTTCTGGTAACTACTTAACAGCGTTTTACTGATACATTTTCTTTGTAAATACTTAGTTACTTACTGAAAGATTATTTTTTATTTTGACCAACCAGTTAAAAAGTGTTTTGGGTTTACTGTAAACATACATTTAAATAAGACACTTGTATTAACAACCAGTTTAAAAAATGCAATTAACAATACACATTTTATTCAGATAAGCGTAACTTTCGCGTGCTTTAGTAACATTCAATGATACACATTACACAAATATAGTTACCTACTTAAGTTATTGAATAATGTGCTAGGATTTTTTAATTAAATAAACAAACAATCAAGACACATAAGTACCTAAATAAGATAAATATACTTGACTAGGTACTCATACCAAAACAAAACTAATGAGCATAAAAATCCCCGACTCCACACACCCATTTTTTCCTCTCAATTTCTGTTGATCAGAAGGCATTAACCATTGAAAACGGAAGCTTACAAGTTGACAGGAATTTTATTAAGCTCTCCTTATAAGTTGGAGGTACAAACTTCGAGTTGGGACTAAATAGGCACTTAGAGAAGGAATTTTATAACTCTCCGTGTACTTATGTACTTTTTTGGGCTTCAATGAAATGTTTTTAATGAAATACCTACTTAATTTAAAAAAGAAAGCAGCAAGGGATTGCAAGAAGTTTAGCCGATTGACTTCCGAACGTCAATATGAAGACGGCACCCGATGATGATGAATGTTATATATAAATATTGTTTCATTTGTGCACTTTCTACTTAACTCAATGTAAGTAAGTTAAGATGCACTGGCGTCCATGGTGAAGAGAGGCCTGTGCTCATCAGTGGGCGATAACGGGCTGATGATGATGATGAAGTAAGTTTCTCAAGTACCTATTTCAGGATGTAAGTTATAAATACTAACTAACTATCAAACAATGGTACTTAACTTCTTCTTACCTTTTATATTGGCTTGATATTTTTATCACAAATTGCCGTAAAATATCTTGCCCGTTGACGCTCCTTCACATTTATCAGTAGTGATAAGCATTACTGCACCAAATGATTACACTGATAACATATACCGTGTAATTGGTTTACGTTTACTTGTAGTTTTGATAAATATTTTATAGGTGAGTAAGCCGAAAGCATAAGCCGAGCGTCCGTGGAATAACCTGGGCGCCCACTACATTGTATCTGCCCAAGAGAACTGCGCTAACGAATTAATTCTGTGGCGGAGTTACGACCCTCAGTCATGAGGAAATACGACTCAAGAAATAGAAGCCAAAAGCAGGGGAGGTCTTTACCTAGCAGTGATCCTGATGATTATGATGAAGCCGAAGAAGGAATTTGTATAGCATTAAAAACTTTAGCTATTTTAACTTTTACAGATTATTTTTGATAGCCATCGTAATATTGCTAGCGATATTGGGAACTGTGATAAGTATGAAGGTATGACATTAATTTATTTAACAAATTTTATTATATATTATCGATAAATGACGACGAAATGGTTCGAAAACACCACTCATGAATATGGATAACGATTTCACCTGCTCATTTGTTCATATACGTTTAACCTGCAAAATTAAACGGGATCAGAGGTAAAATAAATTCAGCCCTATAAATTTGCAGCCGTGAATGCGCATCACAAATATCACAATATTGTTTCCAGTATCGTTTGTGAGTAGGGTTGTCACAACAGGAAGGCAGTCTCGGCTCGGGAAGCGGCAACCCTGACTCGCACACTTTCATAACATGTCACTGTTTCATAAAAACATGTGTCTGACACGAGACGCGTGCCTGAAAAAAAAGACCGCTGAATAAACATTTCGACGCGTTAGCGCCATGTGCTACATAAAGACGTATGTCATAAACTTCATAAGTGAGTTACGTCCTTACGTCTTTCCAAGGGCGCCGCATGTTTTCCTAATCGACCAGCTCATTCCCCAATAAAGTTATGTTACGACTTGTTAATCACAGCTAATGCTTGAGAGAGTGCCAAATGTAATTATGACGAATGTTTCAAGTTTGAGCATCATGATTGATGTTTAATAGAAGATAACTTCGACTGATGGCATTGGTAATGGAGTGAAATAACTTGGGATTGCAGTTTGTAATTCTGATACTTTGCAGATACAAATGATTTTATTATCCACAATAATTGCATGTTTCTCTAAAATACCATCATTAGTAGTCAAAGTAGGGGTTTAATAAGAGTGGATATGTCTTCTCGTCTCCTCTTTTTTTAAAGAATAGAGACTAGCTACGGAAATACATAAGTACTTACTTTTAAATTTCATAAAAAACATACTAATAATCATCTAAAACAAAAAGTTAGCCATAGTTATCAGTTTTTAGACACAATAAATAAATAAATAATAAATAAATATTTCGGGACATTGCACACAGCGCTATCTAGCCCCACACTAAGCAAACGCTTGTGTCGTGGGTACTAGATAACGGATATAATACTTATATACTTTTCTTTTGTAAATACATACTTATTATACATACAAACAACCAGACTCAACACAAGAAATTATACATTTTTAAAATGCATAAATACTTGTGTCAGGCGGGAATCGAACCCGCAACCCCTAGATTAGAAGGCACAGCCACTACCAACTAAGCTAACAGGCCAGTTAAGTCAAGTAAAGTCAAGTCAATGCGTGTGACCCTATCCGTCCCCAATTACTCCGAAGTCCCAAGGACGAGGCCTACTAAGATCCAACTCTAATAACTCACAAAGCACTACGTGAAAATGGTCTTTATCTGCAGAAACTCTCTTATAAGAAGAATGGCTCATTTCTATCCGGCTCTAAGGACCATACACGTTTCAACTTCAAGTCACGATGTGGCAAAGCCGAATATGGAATGACCAGTAAGATGCTGACCTTAAGAACTTCTAAAGTAAATAGAATTGTTAAATATTGCTGTTCCAACTGTCTGCTGAGTAATAAATGCAATTTTGTATCATCAAACCGTTAGAGAAAACTATTTTAGATACAACAATTCAACATACATGAGTAACTATTTTCACTTAACAAATTCAATATAATAGGTATAAAATTTCGATGTAAACGTGTCTTAAAATTCTGCAGGCATCCTAAAACGGAAGCTCGCCTAATTCCCGCACCGACGACATGGCATTTATAAAACGCTCCGTGTCTCAGCCTAGCTCTCCGAGAGATATCAAAAGATGAAGTATTCTATATCAATTTGCGCATTCGTGCAAAGTATATTCAAGTAGCCCGTTCCCGGTCTTAGCTTTTTAATGGCACCATTTATGGGGGTAAAATATCCTTGTAAAGGAAGACGGACCGAGAATTCCTTATGATGATTACACTCGTGATTCGAATACTCTTATTAAAATTAAAGCCCGTAGCATATTCGGGTTCGTTTGTCGTTTTCAATAAGAATCAGTCGGCGTTTGAAAAGATTGCAGACGTGATTGTGATACCATTAGCCCGATTCAGCGAAACGAAATCTTCGTCGGGCGAATGGACATTGATTGGCCATTGTGGTCAGCAACAATAAGCAATCACTCCGTTCATACGGGTCTAGTGCTAATAGCGGAGGCGCGAAACGCTCTTCATTTTCATGGTACTCGTTACTCATAACGAGTACCATGAAAATGAATATAACTGACGGGCAACTTAAGTGCCCTCAGGCACTTAAGTTGCCCGTCAGTTATCAGACATACTCCGGCTTCCATAATATGCGCCATCCGAATTCTAAACTGTAATGATTCTGGCCTTCCTTTACCATCATCCGCTAGTTGGTCTCCATTGTTTGAGGTACCTTGCTTCTGTGACCTGTTTATTCTGTAGCCAGGAGCACGTGACGCGAAAAGCAACAATGGGCCGTGTTTAGAATTCCATTCATGAGAATCTTTATCCAAGGGAGTTATAATTGCCTCTGATTATGACAGTTTCTCTCTGTAAATGTCGTGGAATAATAAAGAAACGCCCAAGTTATACTTTTAAAACTACGCATAGTAAAATAGTAAACAACAATAAATCTTTTACAGCGTAGTGTACTTATAAGTTTGTTTCCGTTTCGCCAACAAGTCAACAATCCACTCCCGATTGATGTGCCTTAATTGACACTATTAGCCGGCGCAATAAAATGATCCAACAAGTCATCAAAGCATTAACAACTCGACAGACAAACTAGTTTCCTCCGTTCCCATTCACGCCGCTTTGATATCAAGCCCCATTGTGAAAGCAAAAAGCAATCGGAAGTGATCGAGAACCGCTTCAACGGATTTGAAAGAAGACTCTCACTATACCGCATTTTCTACTTTTTCCAACTCGGATCCCTGTTCGCTTACAGCTCTATTTTAACATTTTGATTTCACCTAATCAACGACAGAACACGGAATTACTTACTCAACTAACTAATTGTTTGCATATCACTTACATATAAGAGAGCGTCTGCGGATAGCAGTAAACTATAAAGTTACCAGCACAATTAAAATTCTGTGACTAAAGGCATGGCAGGCTCTGGAGAGTTTATTTTTAAAGCGGGCAATGGTTCAGTTTGCGGTAACTGTGCCCTCAGGGACGTATGGGCGATGTTCGTTTAATAGCCGTCCTTTGTACTGGATGTACGTAATTAATGACAACTGCTAATCGAGAAGTCAGGGGGATACTTAAACCGGTTTATTTTCGGGCTGTTGAAAAACATTTTAAACTAACAGATTTTTAACTCTGTCTCTAATTAGCTTAAGAGCATATTTACGCATAGTGAAGCACTCTTAAATGGGAAGCAATTTCACAGACGCTTACCTTAAGGATCTTCGCTGGAGTTTCTCTACAAACTTTTCTCACTGCTCGAGCTACTTTGGAATGTCGTTAAATTTAAATTCATCTCTCAAGTCCACGCAAATCTTTCCTACATAGAAGAAACTAAACGTCTCAGTATGTGAGAGAAATTACTAACGCCCGTATTCACAAACAAAACTTCCCTAAGTAAAGCATCAACACTGTGCTAAGGGTAACACTTCTCAGTGCGTTCCATTCATCGAGCCTTTCTATTCATAGATAAAACATAAGTAATGCTTGGCAAAGTAAACGCACTGCTTGAAATGGCGACATGTGATTGGTCCATTTTGTATTGCTAAGTTCATGGTGGAGTTTGACAGGAGTAAATGACAATCAAATCAAATAAAAATAACCTGAAACCGTTTGTTTAGAAACATTGTCGATTTGTCGTCTTAATTTTAATTGAATAATAAGCTTACACTTGTGTGTGTATTGTATTTAAAAATGTCGAAGCACTTAGAAACACCAAATAAAATAAATACATTACGGACGCGATGTGGTAAGTGAAATTTTAGAAATTTCATTTTACTATCTTTACAAATTATGAACATTGCTATGTTAATATTTTGCTTTTAAGTGTTTAATTTTAACTTGGTTTAATATGGCATATTGACTGGCAAACTAAGGAAAATTTAAGTATACCTACATATAAACGAAAATTTAGAGTGACTTATAAATAAAACAATATAATTGTATTCCAGTTCTAAGAAAATACCATTCACCATTGAAAAGCAATAAAATGTTGAGGTACATACATATTATGGTTTATTTTATTTCTTAAAAGTGGCTTATTATAAACATGCTAAGAGAATACCACTTATTACTCCTTCATAAACGCTGCAAAAATCGGTTAACAAGTATCTAAACATAACCAGCCATACAACTATGATAAAGACAAGCCCTATGCGTAGGTTAAAATAGCTAGCGAGCTCCCTTGGCTGTGCGCGCGTTTAAAAGGACGCATAGTGCCGGCCGCCACTCAAGTATTGTTTATGAATAGGTTTTTGGGACCATGTGCGTCCGCGCGCGCTGTGAGACCTCATAGTATCGTTTGTGAATACGGGTGTGAGTCTTCTCATCAGCTTTTATGTTGTTGATTCACATAAAACAACTGTTTTTTTTATGTGTTCATACCTGTTTAATACAGCTGGGAATCTTTTAATGCGGGATTGTTGTTTGTTTTCGCGCGGTGAATGAGATCCATCTGTCTTTCAACCATCAAATAAGGTGTGCTTATTTGGGCATCGGGCAGTAGGGCAATAGGAAGTTGGAGCTTCCGCAACTTCGGCGGTGGCTATTGTGGGTCGGACTGCACCCCAGGGGCGCATATCGACGATGTACCTCTAATAGGGATCTATTGTGTTTGCCCTGACTTAATTACAGCTGTTCCAACGATATTCCGAAATGAACCACGTTGGGCGCTAATTTTATTTAGCATCTGTTTTGCGCACACTTTACAATCTCGATTTACTCCGAAAATGTTTATGAATGCCGGAGAAAAAAGAAATCGTGAACCGAAATAGGTAAACAGAACCTTGAACAGTAAATAATGGCATTGCGTGCAGTACGAGTACGTACACTGAAATGCTTAGCAAAATGTGAACTCGTTCGAGCAATTTCCGTGGCTAATTTTATTACGAGTGCAGCCAGCAACGACTAGCATGATAAAAGATGTTTACTATGAAACTGACTAAAAGAAACTGTAAACCTGTAACCGGCTTTGGAAACTGGAGCGCGTTCAATGCAGTGACATAATCGAAAATGGTTCCTAGTTTAAACAATAGGTGAAGTGGAACGCTAACAACAGCCATCCGAGATCTTTATCGGATTGGAAAATATAATCCTAGTGTTTTCTCGGAGAATTTTTCTCTCGCCGAAGTACTAAAAAGTAACGGGCTATTTGAGGGAATGGAAAGGCATTAGGATATAATTGCGAGTGTTTTTCTAAAGCAATAACAATCAATGTTGCAGTTGTTGCAACTTAATCCCGCTCAGACATGTTCGGAAACATTGTAACACTCTACTACTAGTGTTTCGTTTTTGTGTAGTTTCATCATACTGTTTTGTTGACTTTCTTTACTTTTCAGATCAGAACAATTCATATACTGAACTATCTCGTGAATTGTATTTTCTTCTGAGACTGAGTCAAAATTTTTAGAATTCATTTTCATAAGTGCATAAAGTTCCAGCATTATCTAAGAATTTCATTCTAGCATAACAGAAGCAAGCATTTATTGAAGCTTCAGTAATCAAGCGATTCCGATTAAAAGTGCCAAATAAGCGAACAAAATGTAGTAAAATATCGTGCATAGTATATCACACGGGTCTCGTATTTCCTACCCAAGCGGAGACAGAAAGATTAACCGTCTGCAGTAGCAAACACAAATCGCGCTTGGACGTCAGGATTTGTTCTAACTTCTATTCAGCATTTCTGGTCTAGATTGCTGACCTACATTTTATTGAGGATAGGAAGGAGCTCTTATGCTTTGCCTATTATAGGTTGATTGACAGCCGTCATCTTTATACATTTTACGTCAAATTTTCAGAAAGCGTATAACTACTTGATGAGAGCTGTCCAAATTATCATCATATAACTAATTGACAAAGCATAAGAACATAATAAGTAAGTACACAACTTTGAGAATGTTTTAACTACAATTGATGGAATAGTTAAGAAATAATAAATATTCCGGGACATTGCATACAGCGCCATCTAGCCCCACACTAGGCAAACGCTTGTGTCGCGGGTACTAGATAACGGATATAATACTTATAAACTTTTCTTTTTGTAAATACATACTTATTATACATAGAAACGACCAGACTCGACACAAGTAATTGCTTTGAAATAATTAAGGTGCGATTAATTAGTAGGTATATTAGGTTTAATAAATCAAAGGGTTTTCTTAATAGATCATTGATGACGAAAGAGCCAAGAGTTAATATGTTTCTACTTAAGTAAGTACTTACATATAAGTATGTTAGTATTTAATAGGTAAGCAGTACAAAAATATTAATGACTAACACCCGTATTCTTAAACGTTACCTTACGATTTCCTCGACTTAAGGATGGCTTGAGTAAGGTCACGTGGTCAATTTGGTATTCTTAAACGTTTCAAATGCACTCCACTTAAGATTTTTCCTCTTTCGAGTGTACGACACAACTGTCAAACTCAAGGTAGCTCGCGACCTACCTTACAGCTTCCTCGAGACGTATTGTCCGGTTTATCTAGTGTTTGTTTGTGAAAAGATGAGTGAAGTTAACATGGAATTTGAAGATTATGTTTACGAGGAACAATATATGTACAATATGTAGGTAATATTGTACCCATCAAGGAGCTATGTGCGAGACGCTATGAACTTTATGGAGTTTTATAGTAATGATGAATTTAGAAAAAGGTTTCGTTTCCGGAAGGAAACTGTTCTACATGCAATCATGCCTTTAATATGCTTCAAGGGTGGTGTTAATAGAGGTCTACCAGTGCCTGGTCCTACAATTATTGGTGGCATTAAAGTTCTTCGCAACGGGACTGTTTTAAGTGAGTTGAGCCAAGTTTCCCTAACTACCTAATTTTATTGAGATATGCCGTTAATTTGTTTCAATTAAACCTATTTCCTAATACAAAATCTATTATTGCTTTCAGATTGAATGTGGAGATTTGCACAAACTTAGCCAGAGTACAGTGTGTAAAATTGTGGCAAATATATCGAAACAATTGGCATTGAAGCTGGGGCTGTTCATAAAGTTTCCTCAAGGTGCAGACGTCGGCGATGTGAAAAGGAAATTTTATGAAATAGCGTCATTTCCCGGAGTGGTTGGTTGCATTGATTGCACCCATGTGCCAATCAAAACCCCTAATAGATAGCATGGTTCAGTTAGTTTGTGGCCCTAACTTGGAAATTTTTGATATTGTAGCTCGTTGGCCAGGCTCTGTACATGACTCAAGAATTTTTGCAAATAGCAGGTGCTGCATGAAATTTGAAGAAGGAAATATTCAGGGTTTACTTTTAGTTGACAGTGAATATGCTCAAACTAGTTATATGTACACACCAGTTCTGAGTCCTCAGAGTCCCGCAGAGGAAAGATATAAAAGAGCACACAAACATACTTACAAGGAATACAATAGACAGGCTAAATGGTGTGCTGAAACGCAAGTTTGCTTGCTTGAGTAGGAAGCTACAGCATAAACTGGAAAATGTTATCAATATTATAGTAGCTTGTGCTGTTCTACAGAATATCAGTATACTTAACCGTGAAGAGTTTACAGATGAAATTCAAACAGAAGAAGCAACACCTGAAGTACCTGCTATTGCAAATGAAAGGGGCAGCCTTATAAGATCTGCTTTCATAGCTAGACATTTTAGATGAAATACTAGCAACGCCCTAAAGGTGTTATCACTTTAATGTGGAAGTAAAGTAGTTATGTCTTAATGCAGGGTCTAATCTTTCTCCATGCTTAATTCCATTCAAAATGCCTCTATTATTTTTAATATTCAACATTTTCATCATGTAGATTTTTACTATTTGTAGGATATGATGATATTTACTATAAAAAAGTTGCTACAACAAGTACTAACTGAGCGCTTACACTATTAGGTCTAATAATGAAAAACAAGTGTACAGTGATCCATTTTTTAATTGATTTAATTTAAAATCTGCAGCCTCTCTTTCTAACTATTTTTTTTAGTAAATGGCTGCAGCTGCTTTGACTTTTAACTCGGCAGCCTCCTTTTCCAAATAATTTTTATTATATAACTCTTCTGCTGCTTTCATTAGCCAGTTGCTTTCTTGATGTTTTATTTGGTGCAGCTCATTCTCCCTGGCTTGTGTCCGTTTGTATTTTTCCTTACGTAGAGAAAATTCATCCAGGATCACTCGCCTTGTATAGTTAGTAGGCCCTGAGGAAAAAGAAAATTATCAAAATAAAGTATAACTAAATAGGTATTAGGTTAATATTTATTCATTCACATTTGTAACAAATCTTGTGTATAAGTATTCTATAAAGATTTAATATGATTGTCATGCCTAACTAACATTTAATAGTATATTCATGTTTTTTGCTTTTGTATATCTTTTGTAAACCACATAATGTATATTAATAGATTACTATTTACAAAATATATTTTACTTCAACTTTGTGAAGTAGTTTCTCTGGGATACAAGCTTGCTTGGTTCAGAAGAACTCAAACTTCATTTGTACCACATTACTAATTATATTTAAATTACTTGACTTTAGTTAAGCATAGGCTGTGTAACTAGTACATACAACTCAGGTTCAATAAATGATTATATGGAAATTGACATGACAGGATTTACATGTTATACATGCCAATGTAATGAAATATATAATGCAATTATTATTGTTAATTTAAGGTGATTATATACGAGAAAGTATCGTAGAAATAAGTGAGGCTTGACACAACTTAATTATTATGCACTGGTAGGATTGTTTCATAATAGCACCACAGACACAAGTAGATATTGTATTAATTCTTAAATAACATAATTTAGAATAAAAAGTATGGTTTTATTTACTTACCTTTGAATTAGTTTCTATCGAATTAAACTCATTAGTAAGTTCGATCCACGCATTTTTTCTTACGGCAGGATTAAAATTACCAGCACCCATAGTTGCAGTGGAATTTAATTTGTATTTAACTATGAATTCCTGTACGCACACTTTCTCAGACTCTGAAAATACTTGGCGACCGGTCATTTTGAATACCCAACATTTAATATATGTAACACGCGAATAGCACTAAAAACAGTACGTAGACAGAATATTAAGATACAGTAATAAAAACTGACTGAATGGAGAGAAAGATAAACTTTTGAAAACTATTTAAAAGAAAACAAACACTTGGTAGTAATACCATAAGCAAAAACATTTTTCCCTGGTTTATGCATGTACTTCACAGTCACTTTGATTCATCATCGTTTAATCTAGTCCGAGCATGGCATAGATTATCACAATCACTATATGTTTTATAAAATAGATATGAAAATATATTATCACGGCTGAAAAATATTAAAGGCAAATAGTTTTTAAATACATACATACAAACAAACACTCTGACCTAAGCCTACCAAGCCACAGGTTCACATAACCTAATATTAATATTGTTGTAATATTGTATGTGTGCTGGCTTGATTGAATAATTAATAATGTTGATATTTTGTAACTAGACACATATAATATTAGGAAAATAAAAATTGAATAAATTAAGTAGACTGTTATCTGTACATGTTGCAATCATCAAAGATTCACATTCTCCTACGTTTAAAATTCTTACGTACATACACAAATAATGATTTGTAAAAACTAGAATCTGCCTTATAAACCGTTAATAGGGAATTTTACATTAACTGGTAACACTAAAATACATACATTGATATTTGCGATAATTTTGACATTGACAGTTATAAAATTTCACATTAGCAAGACATTAGCAAAGAATCGCCTTTAAACGCGCCCTAAAATCATAGACAGCAATGACGTCACACCTTGACTCGACCCTTCTTCGAGACACGCTCGAGGTTGGTCGAGGTTTGACTAAGAATACCACTTTAGAGTAACGCCTTGACTTATCCTTAAGGACGCCTTGGCAAAGGCGGAGTGAAGGATGGTTTTAAGGTTTGTTTAAGAATACGGGTGTAAGTAATTAACTACTTGCTTAATATGATTATCGAGATGGTGCAAACATTATGATGACATGTATGTACCTATATGATTTAATAGTAGTGGAACTACATATGTCCTTGCTTACTTACCTAAGTACATATTGTATTGTATGTATTATAAAATGTATCTAGTAATCAAATCTATACTTAGTTACAATTATATTTTGCCATATGCTCAGACAAGTTAAGTATATCGACAGTAGGTTATTTGATCATGGTTGCATACAGGCAGCGCCTGTCAAGTGAAGTAGGTACATCTAATGGAAATCCTGTGTTCTTCTAAGTAGACGCCGCGCTGATGCTTTTATACTTAACTACAACTTAGATATTTTAGTTCCTCATATGGAGTATGGAAGTTTAGGCGAATAGTCTACAGAAATGATACTAACTACCGTGAACATTAGGTGATACAATTAAAGCAGCATCTTTGATAAATAATTGCTTAATAAATTCGAGATTGCAAATATTCGAAAAAAGCTTTATGATGACAATTTCTAATTTCAGAAGCATCTTATTAGTAAACCAGAATATATCTAAATACACATGTAAGTATTGACAGATAAGTAGTTTAATTTACTTAAAACTAACAAAAACAAAGGACGTAATTCCCGCTCGAATAATAGTAAAGCACATGCAAACCGAAAGTTGCTCGTCCAAACTACCGCCTCATTTGACAAAGGCCCGCAAACTAAGAGTAACTAGTAAGTAACTACAGAAAGTGGACTGACCTTTACCCAGTAATTAGGCTTCGGCGTCAAAACCACCAAATCGCGTAGGCAATTACTGAAGTCACCACTGTTAATAGACTCCTTATTATAAAAAAAATCTAAAGGTAAAAAGCTAAAATAACCAAGTCGTCGCGATAGGTCAGGCACAAATATGACGCGATATTTTTGGGCGTTGAATGGTCCATTGACGTGATAAGGCCAGTCGTTGAATCAGTCAAGTTCGTAATAATCGTCGTAATAATACCTAATTAGCAAAATAATTCACGAAGGGGCTCTCGACGGTACGATTTGTATGGCGTAGGTATATCCTACTCAATTTTATTGTTTATTTTAAGTTGATAATTTGGACTCTGCGTGTGACAAAGCCTATTTATTATCCCAAAACAACGCGAGCGAATCTGCAGACATCCACTAGGTTACCTATAAATTATGAGTCTCGAAGTTATTTTAGTCCTTGGCAATTACCGACAAATTAAGCCAGAACTGGAGAACCGTCAAATTCGGAAAGCAGTTCGCGTGACCGCTGCCACGTAAGTTAGAGTTGGCTCAAGTTATAGAGTCTGTAGTTTAGGTATGCTATTTCGACTATTTCCTACACTTCACACCTAATAATAGTAAAGGTGAAAGTTTTATGATAAACTAGTGGACGCCCCGCGGCCCCGTCACTTGCGCTAATATGAAATAAAAGTCGTCGAAATCGGTTAAACCATTTGAGAGTGAGTGAAGTAATATGTAAGTAAGTAGGTACTTACATATATCACAAAGTTTCTAATGTCTCTCACCTATACAGAAACAGAAGAGCTGCTCACCATAGTCAAATAAAACTCTTCATGAAATATCTGCCTGTTCAAGTCATGTTTCTATATAACTAAACACACTTTAGCACACTCAAACACACACACTCACACACTCAAACACACTTACACAAACACACACAGTTCCATGTTAGTCAACTTAAGCCAGAACCTATTTTATTAAATCTTTGTAAATTTACTTTCTGAAATGTAAATTCATATTTTTTTGTTCATACTATTATCAAAGAATCCGCACCGAAACACACTACAATGGACAGTTTGATTTGTGAGAGCGCCTACGATACAGGTCTCGAACCTAGTGTAGGGCTCGCGTAATCACTTAGGAACCTTTCACTCACTGCGGGTAATAGTCATTTACTTACCTACTAATAGAATTAAGGTTATATTTGTAAAATGGAAATAAATAAATTTTGTATTTTGTATTTTTGTTGTTAACTAAAAGCTTTTCACTCACGTGTAATTCGCGTATGTTGTGTGTGTGCTGCCGCGGTCCCAGAACATACGTTGTGAAGACGGATGTCATAACATCCGAAACGCGTAAACAACATACGCGAATTACCTACACGTGAGTGAAAACCGTTTAGATAACATACAGAAAAGTTCCAATAAAACACAAATTGTTTGTAAACACAAATGTATAGATAAAATCTGACACAATATTAAGTAGACTTTATTAAGTAGAATTAAGTAGTACCTACCCACTTAGATAGTTAGGTATTAAAGCAGAATTGATTTGCTTTCACACCATAACATAATAACAATATTACTTAACCTAAACAATTACTACATATTCGCATATCTGTTAATTAACTACTTACGTAGTTACTTATTTACAAAATATAAAAATTACTTATGTGGTTACGCGGGTAGGGTATGCATATCTAGGTTCACTGTGATACTAAGCTCATCGACTGTAAGAGAACCTGTAAATTACTTTTTACTATGACCTAAATAAAATACCTACATTTAAAGTACAAGTTCATGACTCAAAACAAACAAGTTACTATCACCAAGTTCATAAAACTCCTGGATGTGAGTGCAGTGTACACTCAACCAATCAAACTGTGCCAGTTCCGTTATCACAACATCGATAAGCGGTAGCCAACCGTCGCTATGTCCTTATCGATGAGAATGTCTTTAAAGATAGCCGAAGTGAATATTAGTTGGTGTAATTTCAAATTATGCATATTATTATTAGAGATGTTAAGTAGATAAAAATTTTAAACACTATATAAAATTATGGTAAAACGAGGCGAGCCAAGACCACCTAGCCGTTTCCGAATATTTATTTATTAATAGTTATTAGACGAAAACTAACGTTTAAGTAAATTTGTTACGAGAAGAGTCAGATTTAGTTCTTTGACAAATGTTTTAAGTAACAAAAAATAGCTATTTACATGAAAAAGTCATTCAACATTTCCTCAGCAACCAAATTCAATTTTAAAATTATTCTTTCACACACGTTCGATTTTCAAATCCAGCCGTTAGAATAATAAGAAATAATAATATTCCAACATGATTCCAACGGTCATTTCGCGAGCGACCAATCAAGTGACCAATAACCAATAGCTTCCTAATTCAAGTTCACCGAACTCTTCAAGGATCTTAGCATGAATATTCTTTATCAATCAATGAATATTGTTTGTTCAGCTCGGATTCCAAGATATCTATTGAATACTTCTATAGGTAATGTTGCAAGTACTTGAATGATCACGTCATTGTGATTTGGATGAGTCATGTGTTCCTATTTTCTTAGAAACGTGACGTTTTGATGCTAAGTATTTTGTTTAGAAGGAAAACCTGCTCATTCATACGTTTTATGTAGGTATTTTAAGTATTGCGACAGGTTGGGTATATTTTTTTTACATTGTATAGTTAAGTACTTAAGTGTAGGTACTATATTATATTTACACTTACCTAGTTAGGTACTTACTTTTTTAAAAAGAGTACAAAAAAGTGTTTATTCAGTTCGTACTGACCACGCGTAGTTTTTGTTACCAAATTAACTTTACCGTCGTGTTTGCTCCCATCTGAATTTTTCAACAAAAATTTAATTGTATTCAGGCCCGAATATTTAACTGGTAGCTGGTAGCTGGCTGGCATTGCATTCCATACCGACCAACCGTCCACTGGTCCGGTGACGTCATCGCCCAGGCAGCCGTGTCACAGAAGCCATACTTTAGTCACCATTGTGCCTCGACCGCAACGGATTGTGCCTCACACACCGCTGCTTTATTGCGCAACAGTATAAAACCAGCAGTGCAGAAACAGCGATGGTTTACGCGCTCCACAAGGAACGACTGTCTGCGGTAAATGAGCATTCCGCATTGCCGCTCAAATTTACAGCCGTTTGGAATTACGACGCACTCAAACAGCGATGGTTGGTACATTGTAAAAGTTGTTAAAACTAGTCGGGGCTGAGGTGAGTGCAAGGAGCATAAATTAAGGGTAATGAATGACTTATTGTCCGAGACAGGAAATTATTATTGGTGGTGGTCGGGTTACGGAGGGTCGCGGACTTGTCGCGGAGGCAACTGATGGGCAGCTTTAGGTTTACACTGGTCAGTAATGGGAAAGATTGCGAGAGAATCGGAAGTTTTTTTAGAATTTAATATAGTGATGAGTGGTCAATGTCATTTACTTACTTAGTTTAACAGTTTGAGTCAGTCAGTTAATGCAAAGAATGGTTTCATTTCTGCAACGGTATTTTAAAACGATAAAAACTCATTTACGAGTAAATTGGGGTAGGTACCTACTTAAGTACAGTAGGTACATGATTGGTTTCCTTTGCATAAAATTCACATTTACAAACAATTGCCAAAAGCAAAAAAAAACAGTCACTTAAAATGAATTTTCGATTATTATTATTTTTGAGCGAAGATCTGAATTTGTGAATCTATTACCTACAATAGGGCATCAAACCAACACCAAGATAAATTTAATAACTATCATTCACAACCCCCATAAGTAAAACAGTCGGAGACGCGCCATTAATCCTGATAATGGCCATAAATACTCATGGAAGTAATTGAATAAAATTACCATTCGCCAGTTTCCTACATTCAGCAGATAATTCAGTCCACGTCAGAGTAATGCAGTCGACTTTTCCATACAAATGTGCAACATTCACGCTAGAAGTTAAAGTTATGGGTTAAACGTAGAAGTTAAGTTTGCGAGAAGTTGTGATTGTGTATCTTTCACCTGCAGATGAGATCAAGTTCAGGTGTATCAAAGTTAAGCAACGGCGGTCGCGGTCAGTCCGTGGATGGGTGACCGATGCCGTGGAACCCTGTCACAATTTTCAGGCGAATTCTTATAAGAAAATCGTCCATTTTTTCTTGAAGTAAGTAAGTAAAGTTACCATTCTTAACAAATTCAACTGATTTCTATGCTATTTTTAATTATATTATTTTTTGTATACTCGAACTATTACCTACTCTGTTTTTTCGTAAGTATCATTAAAGTATCTACCTAGTGTAGTAATTAAACATTAAATTAGATATATACTGGGAGATGACTAGCCTCGTAACATATCCTAACGGCTACCACGAGGTCAGAGGATTCGAAAGATTTTGTAACCTAAGTTTTCGGCAAATAAATTTATTTTGTAAGTATTTGTAGTGATTAATATAACTTACCTATATGTATAACATTATAACAATACGTTTGAAAGGACAAAATATTATCAAGCAAGACTAACTATTTTGATTCAACACCAACCCCGGCTTCTCACATATCCTAGCCTAGCTACCTAGGTACTTACCAAACTATTTGTATAACTATGCATATAAGACCATAGTTATTGAAAAGTAGTGATTCCACTGCTACTTAAGTTTTGCATACGAGACATTGCATTGTTCTCAAAACGGCTTTGCAAACTTTCTGCAGTTGCTTGGTAAGTTTACTAATACTTACGTCTTACGTATGCTGTGGCTAGTTTAGTTACTTAGGTATTTTTAGGTTTATTTTTTATGAAACGTGAAACTAACGAAGTTTAGCTTACTATGCACTATATTCTATCATCTATCTATCTATGCAAAACCGGTCTGTAAGGTGAGTAGATAAAATAGGAAGACGAAAGACAAGAACTTTTTTGTTTCAAGTTTTTTTTTACTTTTTTGCGACTTATCACTCTTTTATTTAAGTATTTAGGTACTTACTTAGTAGCTATTGATTAAAAGCAAGTTTAGTTGTAATAGGTAACCGGCTAGCACTTTCGTTAATAATAACGTCGAAAAATTAGCTCGACAAGCTTATTATTAAATTAAATCATGCCTTACGGGAACTATAATACAGTGATTAAAAGCAAGTTTTTTTTTCTGCTAGTTTATTATGACATCCACATCCAGCATTTTAGTACCTGCCTACCTATTCTCATAGTTTGCATAAGATTTTAACAAAACAGTTAAGTACCTAATTCAGCAGCAAACAATAACATACCTACACTAACAAATAGTCATATACCTATTTTATTTACCTACCTATTTTCCTACAAATAGAACAGACATAATACCTAGTTATTTTTAAGTTAACAACTACCTAGTTAAGAGCCCAATTACCTACCACGATTTCCTCTATGACCTATAACTAACTACAAATTTACTATAGAGTTCATAATTACTAGGATCGATCATAGCTAAGCGACTTTCGCCATTCTAAGGTTACGTCGCCCATTGTTAACTCTAGTTAACAATAGGTAATACCTACCTATGGCGTGGTCACGATCACCTTTCACCAGCAAATATGACTTTATCGGACATCTTTTATAGTTGAATGTATATTTTGAATATACCTACCTACCTACCAGAGTGGTAAGTACCTACCTAGGTATACGTTCGAAGGTACATTCAAATGATCAGTAGGTAATTTGTCCATAAATTTTTAAGTTGTAACCATAGAGTTGTTGTAACGGTATCTTTAAAGTGGTAACTAAATACTAGGTTACAAATAAAAATAGGTAGTTTCACATCTATGTATATTATAACTGCTGAACTAAGTACCTACTAATTACAAATTAAAGTTGACACTCAGTAATTTACACAAACCTAGGTAAGTATAACTATTTTACCTTATGGCAGGTCCATCTTCTGCCTTGCCTTGCATTAAACATAAATCCTGTGAAATGCCTAGGTACCTACTTAAAAGTATTGCGAATATATTAAGTAACTAGGCAAGTACCTAGGTACCTACAACTTGAAAAAAAAACTCAGAATAATATCAGATATAAGTAGGTACCTAGGTACTATAGTAAGTACCTACCTTTGTTTGTTCTGTAGGTATTGTAAGCAGGAAGTACCTACTCCCAGGTACAGCGTATTCAAACTTCTTAGAAGGAACTTAGACCTCCTTATCTTAGCCTCAAGTGTCGGTGATAGCATTAACGGAAATAATAAATACCTAGGTAGGACTACCTATTCACTTTACATTTAAACTGATATGCAGCCGATTTTCACAATCATTCATTGTATTTTACATTTATTATGTATCGTGTTTTTTTGCAATTTTTCTACTTAAGTACCTATAGGTACTTATCATAAAAACCCACGTGGAATAATCCTTAACTTTTTATAACGTTCTATCCTAGGTACATCTTTTATTTAAATTCCGAATACGACTAAGTCGCACGCATTTCTCAGAACACCGGTAGGTGGCCAGGTAGGCACTAAAGTATCTAATTACCTGCCTAGATACCTCAGGTACGCACGTTTACACTAAACAACACGTTCTATTTCGCAAGGGTCCGAGGCAAGAGCGCACAAAGGCCATAGAACAAAGCCATGCGAACACAGGTAGAAAGAGGTTTTTACCTTTTGTGTATTGCGCCGACGCCACCGCCAGCGAGCAAACCAGCAAAGCCGCCATCATTGTTTCACTCCCGCGCAACATGGTCTTCGATCCCATTTTATTACAACTTAAAAACACGTCACTATTGTAAAAACTTGTCACTAGCTCCAATCACGCTCTCACGATGTCTTGTATCACATAACACGCACACTATCACACTAAATAAACGCACACCCATTTGAAAAATGTTCGTTTATCCGATAAGGTAGCTTGCCGTTTCACGAACGTGGGACGAAGCATGCAGGTAAAATGAGAAAGCCTACAGAGTTTCGATGAGTTAAAACTACTCGAATGAAGCTTTACGCGACGGTTAAGCACTAGATTTGATGTTCTATACAGTCGTTGTTCACGGCAATGAGTTTGGAAACTTCACGTATTTTCGTAAAATAATTTCGAAGTTGAGAGCGCTAGCGGCGCGGCGCGAGACACGACCGTCCGGCGCATCGTTCGCCTCAGACTGGCGCGAAGTGAGCGAACAATCAACAAGTTGCGACTTGCGAGCGAGGCGGGCCGTTGCGCTCGGAGCATGCGCGTCTCGGTGCTATGTTCAGAGGCGACCGGCCAACTATGTTGACACCGCCGCCGCCCCGCGCCCCTCCGGCCGGCTTCTCAACCGGTTCGTTTTCGCGCAAAAACGACAAGACAGGACCGCGACCCCACTGGAGCCTGTTCTAAGACCACATCTAGTCATTCCAGACTTGAATAAATTGCACTATCTGCCGTATCGTATTCGATCTCTGACTTTGTAGGTTTTATTTTATTGCTTTGCAATGATCCAAGAACTAAAGAAACTAAAACACCTAGGTATCTAACTATAGTTTATCAACTAAGTTTGTGTACATATCACTTACTTACTTATATTTTTTTGTATGTTCATTGGAGACAAAATTAAATAAATACCTAAATACAACTCAATGTAATCTAACTCAATTTTATTTACTTATAATCTAACATTGAACATCACAATTTCTAAATTCCATAGGATTCGGATCCCCCATTGCTTGGCAGCTGCTGTCTGGAAGCACTTGAATGTCGTCATTCTGTAATAAGATAAATAAATAAATGAATCATGATATCAGTTTCCAAATAAGATCATTTCTTTAATTTTAAATTGATATGTGGAGCCATCTAGTACGTGTCCCGTAAGCTAGTCAATACAACGTTTCAGTTCATTTTGTCATATATAGAGGGCACTATTAAGCAATATATATTTACAAAATAATAAATAAATAATAAATAAATAATATAAGAAATAATACTAATAAAATACCTATATTACGGCTGCTAATATTCCATACATCTAACGCATAAAGATAAAAGAATCATTATTTGATACTGTAAAGTTGTAGTATACATATTACATAGGTATAGGTATAAGTACTAATATCATAGAATATGCTACACAAATTACAATATCTCGTCAAATTGAATTTATAACATTTTGATTTAATAAAATTTTAGAAGTTAAGTACAATGTCTAGTTTTTTAAATAAAATAATGAAATTTTTTGTTATTAAAATCATGTCAAACATCTACCTATAATTTACTTGATTTTTAACATGACGATGCCACTTGCTACTACAGATGAAGTTTTATTGGAAAATGAGCGAAAATAATCGCGACCGGATATATATATATATCCTTCTTATTTATTCCTTCTTATTCTTTATTTCTTATTGGATTGGAACATTCGCATGTAAGTAAATTTTAAGAGTTAAACAACCATAGTGCGTGTTTAGCACTATACAAAATAACTCACAAATTCTACTTGAATAAGTTTGTACCACACTCATGACAGTTTTAATAGCAACATGGCCGCAACTTGTGGCACTAGAGTAGTTCCTGATTGTAATTTTATTATTTTTGTTTTATATGTGTGTGACTAATTGACTATAAATATTTATCTATCTATCTCTATCTAAAAATAAAAAATAAATACTTACACCATCTCCATATCGGCTAACAGTTCGAACCCTGCTTCTAGTCTGTGCGCCGATCCCGCAGGAACCCACATCAGGTATACAGGCTGACCATTCGCTCCACTCGCCTATGCTACAACTACGAGACTCCGCTACTCTCGGTCCGTAGTCTGGTTCACTGAAAAAAAAAAACATTTTACTAGGTTTTTTCATCATCATCATTCACAGCCGGTTTTTCCCACTGCTGCGTATAGTAGGCCTCGCTCTTGTCATGCCAACAGTCTCGGTCCTGTGCCAATGACTATGTTTACCACAATTTTATTAATGTAACTTGAAAGCTATCTTGAGTTGACAGTTCTTTTTACACTCGACTCGACTTATGGTATGGATTTGCACTTGACCTATAATGATAATGACGGTCTAGGGGAAAAATCTGTACTAAAATTCCAGTAAGGCATTTTTAATTGATTTTTAACACCTCCGTCCTCCTGATGAAGAATCATGCTTTGAAATATATATATATATATAATATCGAGCTAATTCTGTCGACATAAGAATATGTTTAACGTCAGTGCAAACTGGTGTTCCAACTATGAAGTTTGAAAAAAAACGGCCCAAATTTGTCATAAAACTGTGTAGTATATTTATTTGTTTTTGTACAAAGTTCACAGTTTATGTTTTTGTGCAAAGTTCATGATTATTTGTATTTTTTTCTCAATTTGTCGTATAACATCAGTGACCTACTTTGCAAATCGGAAAGCACATTGACATTCACATAAGTATGTATTTTCTTCAAAATACTGTAAATGAGTGTTGGAATTATGTCAGAGTATTTGTAGTTTGTCCAATAGTCTAGGAGTACAATAAAAAACAATAATTAGAAGTTAAACCTAACCTTTTTCTATTGAAAAAATTAAAAAAATAATTATCCGTTAATAATTAATTATTATTATCCGTTCTTGGCTCCATACCACATGTAGATGTTTTAAATTTAGGTTAAATGTACATACTCTTATTTAGTTTTATTAGTGTATATATGTGTATATATTGTTTATTCTTGTGAAAAAAATAAATATCACTTACTCTTGTGCTTCTTCTTCGGCAGCCACTTCTTCCTCTTGATTTTCTGCGTCTTCTGTAAAAACATTTTAGAAAAATAATAGAATAGAATAATAGAAATTTATTCACCTTATAACATCTCGTTACATTGGGCAAGTCAATTTACATTTTTTCTTAATTATATGGTACATACCTACTTAAATTAAATTAGACTTACTTACTAAACTTATATAACAATTTGGTCATACATAAATGATGATTCTGTCAAAGGCAATCTCATGTATTCGTTTAGTGTATAAAATGGGTTGTTAAGAAAGAAGTTTTTAATAATAAATATACTACATTGACATAATAATGTTGTAATGCAATTATAATGTCTTATCACGATGTGTAATCAATCGTCACAGTTTTCATATTGTAACAACTAAATTAATATACCTAACAACTATATTATGGAACATGTTACACAATCACACTAAATGACAAAGATAAGTAAAAGATACATATTTGGTACCATAGTAGCATAAAGGAATGTTTAGCTTATATTTTAAAGCCAGATTCATCTCCCAGTGTATGAACTAGGTAAGCAAAGTATTAATTTATCAAAATACAAATTCACTCTCATTTTGAAGATCGCAAGATTAAAGTCCGTGGATAACAGGGAATCAGGCAGGAAGTTTCGCAACTTCACACATATTTTTAAATTAATAAGTATAAGTAGTTGGAGAAAATAAGTTGGACAGAAAGAAAGACTAATGAAGAAGTGTATAGCATGGTCCAAGAACACCGTACAATTATGGCGACCATTGAAAATAGAAGAGGGAAGATGGTTGGCCACCTTATACGACATGACAAATTTATGAAAGACATCATTGAGGGAAAATTGGAAGCCCGAAGAGGAAGAGAAAGGCCGAGAAGGTCATACATGGACCAAGTAAAAGAAAGGCGGGCGTCATGTCTTATAAGGAGGTCAAGGAATTAGCAGAAGATCGGGAATGATGGCGCCTCCACAGACAAGCCCTTAAATTTTTGATGATGATGATGATGAAGTAGTTACCTTCTTCACCAGGACATTCCTCAGGATCCAATGGGTATACATCCAGTCTCCGGACCTCCAGATACGCGAACGGCCGCAGTTCGTTCAGGTTGGTCTGGTAGAACGGTGACCTAGAGTCGAACGAACCAACTTCCACACGCTTGATGTTGTCTCGAGGCTGGGTTTGGGATGTTGGTGACTGGAACAATGAAATCACTTGAGTCGTATTTCCTCTTGACTGAGGGTCGTGCCTCCCCCACAGAATTAATTCGTTAGGGGAGTTCTTTTGGGCAGACACATCGTGGTGGGCGCCGAGATCCTTCCACGGAAGACACATGTCCTCAGATATTGTGGTCCTCAAACATGTCGGTTTCCTCACAATGTTTTCCTTCACCGTTAAGCGAGTGCAAATCCACACTTAAGTTGAAAATACAAGGGCTGGGTTCGAAACAGGGTGCGTCTGGATGAAAAGCAGACACTGGAACCGCTGAGCCACACATACTTACTGGAACAAAGTAATATACAAATACAAATAGTTTATTAATTAAAAATACAAATGTAAAAACGTACCCATTTAATGTTATGTAGGATATGCAAATCTATACTAATATTATAAAACTGAAGAGTTTGTTTGTTTGTTTGAACGCGCTAATCTCAGGAACTACTGGTGTGAATTGAAAAATTATTTTTGTGTTGAATAGACCATTTATCGAGGAAGGTTTTAGGCTATATAACATCACGCTGCAACTAATAGGAGCAAAGAAACAGAGGAAAATGTGTGAAAAACGGGGAAAATGATTCATCTTTGAGGGCTTCCGTTGCGTATGCTGCGAAAACGGTTCAAAGTTCAAAGAATTAATGCCCAAAATAACTATACCACGCGGACGAAGTCGCGCGCACAGCTAGTCCAATAATAAGTGTTTGGTACGCGGCAGAATGACTGACTCCTGCGCTAGGTACCTATCAGAGAAATAACAATATTGCATACATACATTCACCCCTGGTTTCACGAACGCCAATCGACTTACTTCTTTCATCAACTCTAGTGATTAACCTTTCAATATTTTAGGCGATGTCATTGTTGAATTTAAAATTTTGAAGAATCGAATAGATTGTGTTAGAAACTGGGATAAACTGTAATTATAAATCAAAATCCTTTTGTGCTCAGTGAAATGGTATTTGGTATTTATTTATGCATTTTCCTACATGTATTTTTCACATTCTCTTACACCTGTATCCACTTCAAAGCGCAATATTTATATTTCTGTCGGAACCCCTCGTCGCCCCATGTTACCCACAAGGGGAATCCACATGAATCCCTTAAGTGTTGCAAGTACAGACCGTGAAATGTTGTTGATGAATATTTTCAGGAAAATAGTTATGTGTACCTACTGAGCAACGACTTAATATATTATGACGTAGTTAAAGATATGACGTGTAATTTGTGGTGGTATTAATAAAGGTTTGTATTTGTATTTTATTTGATTAATATTTCTTGTTTTGCTTGGTAACGAAAGGTATTTACAGTATTAGAATAATAAAAATTTGCCTGTACGTACGTTATGTACATATGTTTGTTTGAATATTTATTTTGGCGAAAGATATTCGTGCATTTAAATCGAGATCAATTTTTTATTCTACGAATCCAATGCAATTTTTTTACGCCATAAGAAGCCCTAAGTTTGATTAAATTACAAACTATTTTACCCCATAACCAAAATAAACCCACTTATATTAAAATCCGAAAGACGTACATCTACCTCCCTAGCCGTACCTCTGGCAACGATCCCTGAACATCAGTCTTCTGTCAGCGGTGGCTCGGCGCAGTGATTGATTGATATTCCGATGTGTTTAAAAGCACTCCAATGTAACGGGTTTGACAAATAAGCCCCGTTTTGTTTACACATCATTTGGGTGTGACTACGATAGGTTAAGCATTTACATTGATGGGGCAATTAGCGTTTAATAGTGTTTAAATAGCATTGAGTAAATAATGCAATTTTGTTAATAATTTTATATTTTGTGCTTACTAATAATGCATAATGCTATTAATAGTTTTAAACAAACCATTGCTAACATGGACTGAAATAACTATGTTATGTTCCGTTTATCTAAATACTGCGTTTACATAAACTTTATTCTTTTAAAATAAGTACTGTAGGTTGATATTGTTGTTTTTTATATAAGATTTCTGTTTTTTTAAGGCTCACGTTTGACCACAACTGACAACAACACGCCTGCGATCTAGCGAGAAACTATGTCGTGCAAGGATTTTTATTTTATTATTAACGAGTATAATCTTCAATATGGACCATTATATTATTATATAGTCCATATTAACTGCATAACATTGTGTGAAGTAAAATGTCAAACTTACATCATAAGACACACCATCCATAACCCCTGCATCCCAAGGATATAACGGCAGCTCTTTATAATCAAACCAGCCTTCATCAGTACAGAGTTCGAATTTCTTCATCCCTAAGAACCAGTCTGGTGAAGGTCTGATTGCCACAGCGATGGAGAAGAGATGGTGAATCCTGTCTACTCGGAATAGTGCGTGAGACCATTTGTGCATGTGTGGGTGGAGGCGACGTTTGCCACGGATTAGGGTGCGAGTTCCGTCGGTTTCTGACATCTGGGGATGAAAAATAAGACTAAACTGCAATTAGGCGCATAAAAGTCTTCCGTATACAAAAAAAAACTATATTTTAATAATTTTATTGTTTGGTTACATTCTAAGGGATTTGTCGTTTCACAGACGGTATTTCAAGTTCCGTTTAGTAGTTTCGTTTTGCGTACTGAATAAATGAAACAAACTCGTTTTTTACTCATATTGTAAGTTGCTAGATTATTTTACCAATAAACTGTTGAGCTATTAATCAACGAACTAGAAAAAAACATATCAAAGACTTGAAGATTAATTTCGTTAGGCAAGTGTCTTATTTACTGTTAACGTAAGGATGACAAACACAAGACAGACTATTTTCACTATCTTAGGATTTTTTATGAGCTATTTCTTGAAATCTTTTTGCCCGTTTTTGTATCATGTATATTTTCAAAATTAAAATGAATAATTTTATAAATTGCAGAAACACTCACACTGTTAATAATATGCCGCTCCAGCAGTGTCACATTGGCCTTCGTAGCCAGGTCTATCATCCCAGGGCTGGCCTCGGATCCTGGGTCCCAGAGGGTGAAGTTGAATGCATGGGAGGCCCCGATCATGTGGCTGTAGCCATTCTCGTCCGGCTTGTTGGGGTAGTGGCGCGGGTGCTCCAGTCTGGACCAGCGGCCTTTGAAGATTACCTGGATAAAGAAGTACTATGTGTTAATATTATACCTATAGTTTTTTTTATATTAACAAATGTTTATTTATTAAAAGAAAAAATGAACAATATATATACACTAAATTTTTAAAAAATGTATGTACATTTAACCTAAATTTAATACATCCACATGTGGTATGGAGCTAAGAACGCTGGCTGCATTCCCACGCTGGATTGCTAAAGAAATCCTTTGCGCAAGGAACCAGCCAGCGTTCTTGTCTCCAGTATTATATATATATATATAGATTTTAAGTTTATTTCGTCATTATGACTGAAACGTTTTGAATCCTTTTTACCGACGGCCTTGAAAAGAAGGTTATCATTTCAATCCGTATGTTTGTAATATTAACAAAGTTGTATAAACATTGAGAGTAATGATCTATTTAGGTTGTTAAAGACGTGTTCTGTTTGTTTGTTTGTATGGACGTATTCTAAACAATATATATTCATTTGTCCATAGATTTAGCAAAAACTAAAAATAATATTTATATACGTATTTTGCGACCTTTTCTTCGTATCAGATTAAGTTGGTATTTAAACATATGAAACTGAGAAAATTTGCTCATAATCGATCCAGAAATTTTTGAGAAATTGGTTAGACTATTTACGTATTCGGAGAAGGCATGTACGGACACTGCAAGTCGTTAGTTTGATTTTTCTTATTGCTAATAAGTAAAATAAACGGAAGGAGTTGGGGGAGACCTTTGGCCTAGGAGTGGGCCACTAATGGTTAATAAAAAAAAGTGTCTGTAGTACATACTCACCTCGTACCGAGCTTCACTACAAAGTTTACAAGTGGGATTGGGCGACACAGGCGGATCATCTTTAGGTGGAGCCTTGTCTTTTTCCAACACTATACTCAAAGTGCCTCCTATGTACCAGTTCTCGCTGTTTTCAGCCACCATAGCTCGTATGCGGACTCTTTCTGTCATCGCTGGTGACACCCAGTGCACCTGAAAAATAAGTCATACGCTATGATGGAAGTCCAAGCTACCGAGTGGCAGAAGATGGTGCAGAACCGAGAGGAGTGGCGTCTCTTTGTGTCGGAGGCCAGGATCCACTTTTGGTCGCAGCGCCACGTTAGTAAGTTATGATGAAAGTAGGAATTCACTGTATTATAGTTCTCGTAAGGCATGAATAAATTTAGTTGTAATAACCGGCTAGCCCTTACTTCAATAATTAATTATAATTATCGACATAATTATTGACGTAAGTGCTAGCCGGTTATTATAACTAAATTGAAGTAGGAATTATTTGTAACATTCATCTTATTTTACAAAGATGAGGAGATAGACTCCTTTTTTACTTATACCACCATGCAATTGATAAGTTAGCCTCCATGATTATTGTTTTTAATTTTAACTCTTTACAGTGAGACATTTGACCATTCTCTCTCTTTGAGTCATATTCCTCATGACTGCTGGGGAGTCACGACTCCCCCGCAGAAAGACATTTGACCAATTTGATAAGGTCAATCAAAGCGGCATATGCACAAGCAATGGTCGAGAATGGTTCTCACTTTTGTTGGAATGGCACTTTAAACAAGCAGATGATAAGTACACCGTTAAGTGCTTGCCTATTTTTAACCGACTTCCAAAAAAGGAGGTTATCAAGTCTTCTGAAAGTTTTTTTTTTACAATTTTATTGGGCTGACCAAAATGGATGCTTGAAAGTTTTCTCATATCTTAAAGTGCAATAATTAGCCTGATGGTAAACGATTATCTAAACATATAAAATTCAAAGGTGACTGACTGACTGATATAGTGATCTATCAACGCACAGCTCAAACCACTGGACGGATTGGGCTGAAATTTGGAATGAAGGTAGATGTTATGACGTAGGCATCCGCTAAGAAAGGATTTTTGGAAATGCCACTTTTAAAGGGGTGAAAGGTTTTTAAAGGGATGCAAGTTTTACTTCTTAATGCGAGCGAAGCCGCGAGCGCCCACTAGTTGTGATATAAAATGGAACGAAACAGTATAAAAAAGTAACCAACCTCAACTTTAGGCTTCTTAACATTATCAAACCCTTCAACAGTGTTGGCACATCGCTCACTGTATCTCGACATGCTGTTATCTAATGTCTTCAACACTCCCACGTCGACATTAGTTCTGCTAAAGTCGTAGATGCTGTTGTCAACGTTAGGGTCTTCGGCGGTAATCATGAACCAAGTGAAGTTGCGGGTCAGGTTTGTGGTTTCTAATGTCACTGTGGAATAATGTTTCATGAATTTAATAAGTTTTTTGAACACATGCATTAAAAATTTTAAGAGCTCGGCGCCTGTCGGTGGCCTATGCGCATTTTTGAACACATTAGTAAAATAATGATGGCTATAGCTTATTCAAATGGATATCGAAATAGTTATTAACTTTACATAGACGTAATTGCTTAAAAACAGTGATTCCTTACGCCTATATACATCTTCACGTGTATATGTATGTATGTATTTCGTCACAGAATCTTTACGTACGCTAAAATAAATACGGGAAGTAAAAGAATACAAAAAACAAATAATAACTTAAAACTGCATTCAATTATATAGCTTGCTCACATTGAAGGAAGTTGCTATGAAAATAAATTAAGGCGTTATAATCTCATACTGCCATGAAGCTACTTCTACTACGACTTCTTTCTCCAATTTATGCACGATTTCGTGTTATTACGGAGTATTAATAACTGTATATAAAACAGATTTCTCTTACACACATAAGTCTGCAAAGGAATGAAGTTGTTGTCCTTAGCGTTGCTGATTTTCAGTTGGAATATGTCCTCATCTTCGATAGGGTTGGGCTCCGTGGCCTGCGGCGGCGTCTGGTCACATCTCCTGGGCTGACAGGAACAGCTAGATATGGCTAGCAGCAGGAGGATTATGTGTTTTATGTGCCTGGAAAAGTTGGTCGAAAATGTGTTAATAAGTAATTGAAAATTTCATATACCTATATATTTGTTTTATTAGCAGCAGGATGATTATGTAGGTACTTAGTTTCCCTGGAAAAATATTTGTTAATAAATAATTTAAAATATATTATTTTTATGAAATGAAACAAAAAACCACTCAAAATTCAATTATCTGGATAGGATAATTAGAGTAAGCATTTAATCTAGCTCATGAATTAAATGTACACCAATTTGTTTCTTCCTGTTAAAATGAAAAGTTTCTCTTATAAAACATTTAATCACATCGAGAAAATTCTCCTTTTGGAAGTAAATTCAAAATAAATAATCACAATATAAACAATGATTTACAGAGTCAAATTACAAAATAAAAAACGAGTTAATGAATCAATAATTTTCATATCTTGAAACTTAAATAATTAACTAACCCGAAAATATATCTCACCAAGAACCAAGACGCCCCATTTCCGAAAATATATCCCAACATCCCAAACACCACCGCAGCGTCACAAACAATCCAAAACAAACACCGGCACCATAAATACTCACATTTAGAAAACAAGCTGGATTTTTGCCGTTCAACTTCACCCGTTTCATGAGTCGCATAGGTTGCACAAAACTATCCAGCTTTTGTAAGGTATTTCCTTGAGTCACGACAAATTGGTGCAAATTCAATTCGAACCAACTATTAGGTTATCTTGCCGTCAACTGAATGTGCTCTACTCGAAATAAACCGCTGACGCAGTGTGGAATAACAGACAGTTGCTAAGATCGGTTTATTGGAAATATGTTTTAATAACATGATTCTGCATTGGAGATAAATATGACTACAGGATAAGCTATTTTTAAGCAAGATAATGATTTCACCAGAAAGCCAATTCACCAAAAATGATCTACATGCTCTATCTCAAATCACGTTTCCAGTTTGTACATTCATTCATTTAGGTTACGATCATCACTTATTTAAAATCATTTTACTACGTTTATTCTTTATCCAAAATTCTCGAAAAATGTATTATTATATTATCAAACTAGTGGACGCCCGCGGCTTCGCTCGCATCATTTTGAGATAAAAAGGTTTAAAATGAACATAACTTTTTATTTACGAACCGATTGAAATGAAATATTAACACTAAATGTTAAGTTAAAAATGCACCAACATGTAAGTGGAAACCGTAGACAAATCGGTTCAGCCGTTTTCGAGTTTATAATGAACAAACATACAGACAAACAGTATTTTTTAAACATGATTTTTGTGTTTTATTGCATCAAAGAAGACCCCTCAACAATTATTTTTCAATTAACTTCAATGTACAGACACCGACCTGTTACAGCTTTATTATATGTGTAGATGTTAGCTGACAAAAAGTGAAATTATCATGCTATATTCGACAAAGCATATGTACTGTCTCACCCGTACATACCACTTCGTTGAAAAGTTTGGAAGTTGGCCAAAGTTAGCAGTCTGTGGTAGCACTCGTTATTAATCTGTTATTGTGAAAGCGCCGCCCGCCTATTTCTGGCGGGCTGGGATCACACGCGATTCATATACCTACTAACCTGCTGGAGAATTAACTCGATTTGTTATATTAGTAGCACACTACTGTGTAAATCTGGTATAAAAAGGAGCGTATGTGTTTAGGGCCTAATCTTCATATTATCATATAAAAAATTAACCAAATATGTTCAGACTCCTGCAGAAGAAAAAGCTGTGTTTGTTTATAACTCATACTCATACTTGCTCTCATACAATTTTCCAAAAAAAAAAAAAACATGTGCCCCGAAGTATTGGGGCCTAGCAAGAGACAATGGCTATTATTGGTGTGATGTCTAGTTAATTGCTTCCTTTAGACAAGTTTATTAATTGTTAGGCTACAATGCTAAGCCAATGATAATTGGTATATATTAAATCGACTTCAATGCCCTGGCTACACTTAGTTTAGTAGAAATTATATTTTATACTAAACTACTGATTCGATTTTGATGTGAACACATAACTGTTACTTTAACTGTTGAACACATAATCCACTGACAGCAGGGACACTGAAGATTTCCGAAAACCTTCGCTTTCGATAGGCGTATCAATAATAAATAAAGTCGTATTGAGAAAAGCTCACACAAAAAAAAAAAGATACTTTAATTTGAAGTTTCTGTACATTTATTTTTGTATGAGTTACCAGAAAAGGGGCGCCGAAAATATATTACTTTAGTACTTTTGAATTCCAGATCTTAGGAATAGGAAATCTAATAAACTATGAACAGGAACCTTTCTTTGATAAGGGAGGTAGATACCAAAAGCCAGTTCTAAAAGTAATTTCCTTTCCATCTACTTTAGCCGTTATTATTTCACTTATAACAATGGCAGGTTTTAATTCCCACAGAATTATTATTCATAAAGTTAAATGGAAATTTTGAAACAATTACACAATTAATTGCTGCGATCGGAATGTAATTTGGTCGGTTTATGATAATTATTATTGTTAATTAAATAAAAACAAAGCGAACGTTTAATTTTAATGCAATTATCTTAGATGGCATTATTTTATTTATTCATTAAAATGGTCCGTTTATGTATAATAATTGATTTTATCGCACATATAAAAATGGCACTATTCGACATTACTTTTTAGTAAGTACACTTTTTTACCAGAGTTTGCTGGATACACGGATCCTGGATGATAAACCATGGTAGCTTTAATATAGCACACCTAGTGAACATTCAAAGTGGACCGCGTCGTCTGTCTTTAACCTATCGGTAAAAATAGAACACTTTTTCTTCATCTCGACTAAATGTTTATTTAAGCATTTGTTAAAGTGTGTGTTATTTTTATCGTACCAGAAGAAGTAAATAAACAATTGAAGAAACTATTAGTGATAGACTTATCGCTAAGAGCTTTTTAATACCTTCACCACAGAATAGTTACCTCAGTTATAACTAAATCATAGCCTATATAAAAATGTATGCAGGTCTTATTTGATCAATTTGGCGTTAATATTTATAAAAAAGGAAAACCCTAAAAACTCTGAACCAATCTTGTATAACCTGAACCCTAAAGTTTTAGTAAAATTAGATGGGCTCTTCCATAAAGAAAGTGCGTTATGAAAGAACCTTATACTTATAAACTTACTTTACTTTGCACTTTTCTAAATGATCACTCTTTTATTAATGTTAGGGAAAAATGGAAAACGGTCACGTATGGTTTTATATTATACTAGTGGGTACTCGCGGCTTCACTCGCATTAAGAAGTAAAACTTGCATCCCCCATTTCACCCCTTTAAAAGTGGAATTTCCAAAAATCCTTTCTTAGCGGATGCCTACGTCATAACATCTACCTTCATTCCAAATTTCAGCCCAATCTGTCCAGTGGTTTGGGCTGTGCGTTGATAGATCACTATATCAGTCAGTCAAGTCAATCAGTCAGTCACCTTTGAGTTTTATATATATAGAAGTATTTCACGTACGTATTTGATTTGAATACATAAAATCTCTGATTATGATCAAATATTAAAATGAGTGAGGGTTTTTTGATTATGTTGGATTTCCGCAGGAAGTCATATATGATCTCTTTAACCATTGACTGCTTTTATACGGCAAGTTAAAGTAGACTACGATACTTCATCGACAGTGTCACTTTTAGGCGATCTGATTAATTCTAATTGTTATCTAATACCTACGACACAAGTGTTTGCTTAGTGTGGGGCTAGATGGCGCTGTGTGCAATATCCCAGAATATAAATTTATTTTATTTGATTGTAGGTATAGAATATTATATTGGACTGTTAGTTTTAAATAAAAATACTCCTAGTGTTTATAATACAACTTTAAGACACTTGTGATTTTGTCCACGTTATATTAGATAAAAGATAGACTATTTCCGTCATGATTCTAAGAGTAAAGTCTAATTTTCAATGCGGACAACCCTAAAGTACCTCCATACTAAAGCTTGTTTTGGTCAATTTATTTATGTTGACTAGTAATCAGAAGAAACATAACAAGAAACAAAAAGCAAACAGACTTTCGTTTCTATATAATGGAATAAATTAATAAATATTCCGAGACATTGCACACAGCGCCATCTAGCCCCACACTTAGCAAACGCTTGTGTCGTGGGTACTAGTAATGGGTAGGTATTATAAGGAACATCGTACTCTCGCTTTATTTATGTACGAGATTTCTAGTAAGTTGAGAGTTCTTGAGATTTCAAGTAAGTTCTAATAGCACCTTCTCCTAGTACTCGGCATCGATTAAGGCCAACCTATAATTGAAAACAAGTTAGATACAGACGTGAGTAGAAACCGCCTCACATGAGCTTCGGAAGAAATTACTAACTCAGATACCTGAATGCAAAGATAATATTATCTAGATACGGGTATTTTTCTGTTACTTATACAAAACGTTCCAACAAGCATAATAATATGTCATGCGTGGATGTACCACGTTCAGTATCATAATGCGTCCATGTAGGCGGACTAATAAGCAAGCAGAATTATTGAGCTATTGTTGATACCAAACCTATATATTTGTACAAAATGTATCTCAGAAATCGGCATCTTATTGTCTTTAATAAACATTCACACGGTCGGTATGTCTTGTGTGGATCCTTCAATTTCAGCACTGTCATACATCCAGAGACGGACCAATTAGCGACCAGAAGCCAATAAGTTTCGTGATATTTGTACCGTGAGGTACAGGTAAGGTTGGTGGTAAGAATAAATTAATGGTAATTAGTAGGACTTATTAATACTTGTTTTTTGGACTAAGTGTGCTGTGCCATGATAGTGGAAATAAACAGACTACTTAGTTAGACAACGAACACTCTGTTTGTTGTCCGTAGGTATGATATAATCTGATCGGTAATATTTTGAGCATATTGAGGCGTCTCTAGATTGAAATGTCTTTGTATCCAGGCTTCAAGAGCCAGAAACACATAAAGGTATCGTATCTTTATATGTTTATTCTTTGTTGTGTGCGAAGGAACTAGGGTTGTGAATACTTAGTAACCACATTTGCTCGTAATGCGCTGTTATCGATAGGAAACGTTTTGCAACCTCTTTTAGAAAAGAGGTTTTCTGCAATAGTGTATGTTAAATTCTAAAAAAGCTTCTTATTTACTGTATGTACATATTACTAATACTATGCTTCTTCTACATAGGCGAAGCTTTAAGTGTGTGGATATGTAAAATAATGAAAAAAAGATGTAAACTTTATTTACAATAATAAAATATAAAAACAAGGAAAGAAAAACTAAACATTCTACTTCTAACTACTACAAATAGGGGCACTTAGAAAATCAAATAATAAAAATAATTATATTAATATCTAGTGATATCTATAGACTGACATGTAAATAATTTAGATGAACGATTTCTGATACTGGCATATGGATACATTTATGGTATTATATTCGTTATATCTTCACCATCAGACCTGAATCTGTTTCGATGAAATTTGGTATGAAGGTGTAAAACACCCTGGATAAATATAGTCTATTTTTATCCTAGATTAACGCGGCGAACATCACGGAGCGCTGTCAGCTTAGGATATATATTCACCGTTTACAATCCCATACTCAAACTATCAAACAGTTTCAAACAACAATCAAAACACATGTCGTGTTGCAGATAAATAGCTAATTCAGTATTTATATGAAACGTCCAAGCCCCACGATTGGGAATCCAGAATTAGCGAGAGCCCGGCTCATCCTCATTACTATTCTGTGGGAAAAACCGCGTTGCATTGTCATTACATACACATTACAGTATTATGATTTACATGTAGTACCGAGTTAATTAGTTAATTCTCATGCATTTAAAAAACAATCCAACCAACAATCAAGAGATTGGCCAGTCAAATCATTCTCTCGTACGTGACGTCACAGCCAGCCCCAACGGAAGACCGGCGCTGATTTCCAGTATTCAGCAATATGCTGAGTTGGGGCTTTGTTGGGGCAGACTTATTAAATTATTGTGTATACCTACTAAATGTTTGTAAATCTGTCTCAAATAATGTTATTCTATTACATTCGGTGCTGGGCACGCTGCCCTCTGGCAGTGGGTTGGAGAACTTAGACTATCTGCAGCCGTCACTCAAGATTTTCTAAGTGCGTATTTTGTAGTCGTTGGGAGTGCTAACTATGGTTTATTTTCTTGTTTAAATGTTTTATATTATAGTTTTCTTATTTTTGTATTATACTATGTAAATAGAAAATCTAAGAGCATAATTATTTAATTTGTGCTCTTTAATACTAATTACAAGCCGTATGTTGCTATCTCGCAACATGGTTCCACAATCTTTATTCATTTCTTTCACGAAAATAAATTTAAGTATTAGACATTTAAGCTCGCTTGCACATCGACTAAACACATTTAGCCTTTCACTGCGTAATATTGTCATTAAATACATTTAGATTTACATAGAGGCACGGTAAGGAGGCACCGTTATACAGTTAAGGTTCCAAGCGTTTTGCTTCGACTTTCATCGTGCGGACAGCCAAACTGTGGAACTCCTTGCCCGAATCTCTATTCCCCTTGAACTATAATTTGTCGGTCTTCAAGTCGAGAGTAAACCGGTTTCTTCTAGGCAAGCGCGCTAGATCGTAGATTATAACGTTGCTTAACCTCAGGCAAGTTGTAGTCAAGCGTGAGCCTATTTCATGTAAAAAAAATATTTGAGAATCGATGAGCTAGTGGGGAGTGGAATATAAAAATCATTTTTGTTTCACAGACCTGACTGCAAAGTTCTAATTGTTAATTGAAATAAACAACATTTCTCGAACACAATTTGTATGAAATTTCAGTAATGAAGGTCTACAAAATGTAAACTTTGAACGCAGCGTTTTGGTGATAATTAATCATTTGCACTTTGCGGCGGCGCTCGATGCAATTGATCTCTGAAAACGTTGCGAAATTACAATTTATTTGGCGTTTAATTTTACTGATGACTATTTAAAAATACTAACGGAAATGGACGGAGCATTTTGAATATAAAAACAAGAGTACGTATTAATTTTTTTAGATGATTTATTCGAGTTTATATTATTTATGATATTTTTTTATAAAGATAAAAAAAGATAAAGATAAAGAATCTTTATTGATATTGTAAAGTTGTAACATACATAGGTATAGGTATAAGTACTAATATCACAGAATATGCCACACAAATTACAATATCTCGTCAAATTGAATTTATAACATTTAGTTACTATAACATGTCTACATTATATATGATCGGATAGCCAATATTGAGTAGTATCAGGTGAAACTTTTCTTTAGGGTCTTAATCCAGACTTTAAGCTCAATTCTAGCAAGTGTCTATAAAGATCCTTCTAATTTATTCAATTAAACTACATACATAAACCGCAAAAGCCTATTTTCAAACAAAAAAGCAATTAACAGTAAATCAATGATAAAAATCGAGTTTCACTTACCATTTCAGCAAAAACTGTAAAACTTTTTGCTCATTACGAAAGCGGTATTTTAGATAAGGAATGTTTATAACACCTTACTTTGTTAGGCGATTAATATTGGATTAAAATAGAACCGTCCTTTGTGTATAATAATGTACATCGGATTAAAATAAACACTAGAATAATAAATACAATATTTTTGATTTATTGTTATTATGTAGAATATCAACATGTCAAACCTCACTTAAAATACACAAACAAACAGACAGATCAACAAACAAAACACTATTTCCCCGCACGCGAAACTGAATGTCACCAGAACACTGGCAGCGTTCCCTTGCTGATGAAAACGCGTGATGAGCGATGGAAACGCATTTTGCCAAGTAAGATCCAGAACGAGGATCCTGCCCTCTATCCCGCATACGGCACCCGAGGTCCTGAATAGTTTATAAATACAATGTATCGAATTAACAAGAATAAAAGTCATAATTATGTTCTGTACAAATCGGTGTATATTACATAGGTATATTTTATGTCTGTACGTTATGTTTTTTTTCTCCCTCCTCCACATTTATTAATCCCCCTACGTTGTAGGGGACCTTTTTTAGGTTTCTTACGTTATGTATTGAAATTGATTGATTTTCTTTGGACAATAGATAGATAGATAATTCTTTATTGTCACACACATATGACATGACTGCTCTGTTAGCTTAGTTGGTGGTGGCTCTGCCTTCTAATCTAGGGGTGCGGGTTCGATTCCCGCATAACACAAGTAATTATGCATATTAAAATTTGTAATTACTTGTGTTGAGTCTGGTCGTTTGTATGTATAATAAGTATGTATTTACAAAAAAAAAGTATTTAAGTATTATATCCGTTATCTAGTACCCATGATACAAGCGTAAGCTTAGTATGGGGCTAGATGGCGCTGTGTGATGTCCTGAAATATTTATTTATTTATATAAAACAAAATTAATATAAAAATTTGTACATAAATTACTCAATACAATATATTACAATATATTCGTAATAATAAATAATAATTTATTTATTGTTCATATATTTTTTTGCTGTAAAATTTACTTCAATCATGTGGTTTGATGATAATTTTCTAGATCTTATATAATAGTTAACATAAAAGGGTACATTAAAAAAACACTCTTTGTATAATAATTTTATTTTAATAATTGTACTTATGTCTGTTTGTAAAAGTTAAGTATCCGTGAATGATTTTTCTGTGCCTTATGATAAATACATTAAAAAAACCGTAATGAAGTGTCGAGTAGGGTTTACGTTCGTGACTATTTTTATGTTAGTATTTTTAATCAGTAAATGGGGAAATAGTGTGAAGCATTACATTGTTACATGTCTAGTTTTTGAAAACTATTTCCAGACCTTTTTGTTATGTAATAGACTCGTGTGTTCTTTGTAATGAAATTTATAATAGGTCCTGGTTTCTTTATGAAATATTAGCGTTAGAAAACGTGGATGGAAGTTTTGATTTTTATACAAACAAAAATATGTTTATTTTTTACTTTTCCAGTTCATTTCTTAACACAATTCCCACATCCAGCCAGTGTTTGCTAAGACTTGTAAAGTGCAAGCAAGATATTACAATGTACCACAGGGGGCAGCACTTTCACCAACTTCTTTATTAATCTGTCATCCTAACTTCATAACAATTTAAAAGACCATATAAACCTTTTTTCTTGTTAGTATTTGGAAATAAGCCTACATGCATATTTGGAAGACGCAGGTTCGAATCTTGCCGGATATAATTATTTTTGCTCATCTAGCTATCTTTACATATAATATAGCTGAATAGAGTTGAATATGAACATAGAAGATATTAAAAAAATATATATTTGGTACTTTAAATCGATAAAATCAAACACATTTCAGCAGTTTTATATTTTTTGCCTGTTTATCTGTTTAATTAAACGCTTATCACGGCTTATCACTGCAAAAACGGCTGAACAGATAATCACAACTTTTGGTATGCAGGTAGTATGAGATCTTAGGAGTGTCATAGGTCACTTTTTATCTTGAAATAATGTAAGTGAAGCCGCGGGCGTTCACTAGTTTTCAATTAGGTATGGATTTTTTAGTTCCAATTTCATCCACTCTCAGATATCTTCCAAAGTCTAGAACTTAGGACATCACACGCGAGTTCCAGTCACGTATTGTATTGCAACAGTGGCAGTGAGTCTGTAAAGCCGAGAATACTTGCGCAACTATTTATAATTTCCGACTTCGAAAACATAGTTTGGTTTCTACTATACTTCGGGGTGGAGATAGAGAAAATTTTATGTACAAATGTGATAAAAATAGTAAGGAAATTATGAAGAATTCTTTTACTAAATCTTTTTTTCCTTATACATGAGAGGAGTCAACTTTAGTGTCAAGAGCCTTCATATCTGTCATACATGATATACAAGAAAAAAAGGGTTTATCACAATGATTCGGATATTATCCGATCGGCTCGTAGTAGAAAATGGTAGAAGTTCTATACATCGGTAGAAACTTAAAAAATATACTTTAGTGACAATTTTAATATGTTTACTCTAGATTTGCATATAAATAATGATATATAAAAATAAATGAATTAAGTAATAATGAAATAAAAATCAGGTTTGATATCAAGAAAAAAAAACTCCAACTTATGATTGACGGAAACGAACGCTTTTGTCTCAGGAAAAGTTTCAGATTTTTTGTCGTATAGATTTATTGAAGGAATTGCATGGATACATTGTGATTTGGAAAAAAACCTCTCCGTATCGAATGTTTTCCGTCTGTATCGAATCGGATCCGTATCCGACCCAATGTGAGACACACTCCTCCAATTACGAATAGAATTTGGTTGGAACACCACTATAGGTATAATATATATGTTGTTGAAATGAAATAAACGTTCTACCTGTTTATTTTTGTACCGTCTGAACACAAAAATATCGTGAAAGAAATCCTGATCGCTGAGATTGCAAAGTTACCATCAATACCATTAATAACACCATAACTCTCATGCATCTAACAAAAGCCAACTGAAGCGTCAGCATTTAATATGTCCCGGGAAATACTTCCCCATGGTCCCGGGACATTCGGGACATATAAATGGAGAGTTTATTGATTGAGAGATCTAATACGTCCGGGAAAACATGGGAATGAAGATTCTTTGGTGCAGAGATTTAGTTGGTAGTTGTTAAAAGATGTGATTTGAGTTTCGTCTTGGCCTTTAAATAGAGGAACCGAATTTGATGTAGCACGTAGTAGCAACTGGTTTTTGTGGCGTAACCAGCATTGTTTCAAGATACAAAGAAGTCTAGTCTAGGAATACTACTCTCTCTTGAGTCGTATTTCCCCTTGACTGACTCCCAGCAGAGCTCGTTAGGAGAGTTCTCTTGGGCAGATACATCGTGGTGGGCGCCCAGGTCCTTCCACGGAAGACACATGGGCTTAGATATTGTGGCCCTCATGTCGGTTTCCTCACGATGTTTTCTTGCACAGATAAGCGTGTGAAAGAGGAAAACTACTGGCTTTGGAACACTTTACCAGCCGGTATGTTTCCTGCGAACTACAATCCAGAGGTCTTCAAATCAAGAGTTAATAGGTGTCTTCTAGGTAAGCGTCTCACACCCTAGGCTACAGCAATGCATAACATCAGGCAGGCTGTATTCTAACGTAAACCTATCTCAGGTAAAAAAAGCTTCATATAAAAAACATACAGATCTAATGCTCCATTGCGGCTTGTAAGATGAACCAATGTCAAAAAAAGTAATACATCAAAAACACATGAAGATTTTTATAATTGTGATGACCTGATTATGTATCGTATCGTAATTGTATCATATCTAACTAATATATTTTTAGACATGTATTAATATTATGTAATAAGAAGCAAGACTCTTGATTATACATATAGCACGTACTTTAATAACTACACCAGCCACTAAGCTCTAAACTCCTTGAGCATGAAATCCGACTAAATATCAGCGTGGTTCGAAGTCACAGATTGTGGAAGTTTCGGCATAGATTTACAAGAATGGCCATATTTATTTTACAAAATTTATCTCATTATATATATTCCTATAAAATATATATTAATCAAACCAAAGAATTGTATGTGTATAATTAAATTGTCGTTGGAATAAATGAATTGTTTCAGTATATTTTGCCACGAATTTCTCGTAAACCAAACGGAGTTGGTATGTTTGGAAATTTATAAATATAAGTTGGAAAGTTGTATTTTATTTCATTTGTTATGAAATATGGTATAACTATGTCTCAAAATCAATATCTGGAAGAAATTGCAAATGACAATAATTGTAATTATTCTACTAATTATTTCTCCTCAATATCAGAGGTCGCCCACCAATGCGGTCGGTTGACGACATTAGAACAACCTCAGGGAGCACCTGGATTCAATCCTGGAGGACCGGGACGAATGGCGTAAAACAAGAGAGGCCTATGCTCAGCCGTGGGCGATATCAGGCTGATGATCTATATGATTTGATGAATATCAAAAGCCTATCTACCTATTCCCACATACATCTCAACCTCTCATCTCTAGTTAAGGGGCTTCAAACAGGAGCAAGCGCGATTAACTCCGCCTTAACTGATCGATGAACTCGGAGGTTTAGATAGCTGCCGGAAGTGGGCTCCAGAAGTTTGAGTGAACACCTAACTCGCTCACGTTTCCTTGAATTCACTAATATTCGATCGTATAATGGTCTCAATTTGCAAATTTACGTATATATGTATGTCGTATATGGCACATACAAAGGGAGCCACCATATACATTGAGCATGCAGCAGAGGGATTACCCAGCAGTGGGATCCCAAGAGCTGTAGATAATGATTACGTAAGTCGTATTTATTAAAAGGAAAAGTTTAGGCTCTAAATACTTCAAAACGCGACGCCTGAGCCGATGTGAAAGTTTAATGTACATAAGTTTCGACTGTCATCAAAAAGAAAGTGGTGTTAGTTACACCATTTATAACTCAAGAACGGCTGAACAGATTTAGCTGAAAATTTGTGGGAAGGTAGCTTAGTAAAAAAAAACCAGGAGACGGACATAGGATACTTTTTATCCCGTATTTTTATTTTTTTTATTGAATTGAATAAAATCCAAAATCTGCTTATTTATTGCCTCTAAGGTGGAACAGAGTTCGCCGGGTCAGCTAGTTTAATATATATCTCTTGTTAGAAAAAAAATGAAAATGACGTATTAACGGTTTAGACCACTGCTTTAAAAAACTTAAGCAGTGACTAACAATAGTATTTATACTTGACTGTAACATAAAGTAAGTTCAGATGAGAGTGGCTAGCTCTGTCAGAGTTTACATACCGCCCTAAGGGCCTCTGACATGTGTTAACGAATGCTGTTTGGAATTTATTTAGAGCTGATATTCCACCACCAGATTGATCGAAATGACACCAAGCACAGTAACAATCAACCCTTATCTATTTTTAGTTATATCGACTTGCCCAAGTGTAAATTTTTCCCAATTTCACTCATATTGTTTTAGCTGTTTTTTTCCTATATTTATGACAACAGATTTTGATGTACCTTAAATACTTGAATAAACTAGTTGATTATTAGTAGTTATTTTTAGGGTTCGGTACCCAAAGGGTAAAACAGGACCCTATTAATAAGCCTCCGCTGTCTGTCTGTCTGTCTGTCTGTCTCCAGGATGTATCTCATAAACCGTGATAGCTAGAAAGCTGAAATTTTCACAAATGATGTATTTTATATGAATATAACACTTGTCATAACTCCTTACAGTGTACTTGGATTATCGTGAAAAAGGTAGGAACGCATTTTTACAGTCACATACTCTCGTATTTGTTATTATTTTTTTGTCTGTAACTACATAGAAATTTTACAGCGCACCTCAGCGTCCTCAACCCTATCTAAACAATATGCTAAATCATTCATCCCGGAATAATCAAACAAATTATTAATTTGCAATTTTCAAAACGCTCAAATACGACACAAATGAATTTACAATTTATAACAATCAAACTGTTTGGTAATCTTACTTACAGCCTACGACCATTACATATATTGATATATTTATATATGTATTATATCCGTTATCTAGTACCCATGATACAAGCGTAAGCTTAGTATGGGGCTAGAGGGCGCTGTGTGATATGTCCTGAAATATTTATTTATTTATTTTTATTTAGGAAAGCCAAAATGCATCAATTTAATATTATATTTGCTGTTTAATAAGATAACAAATTAAAAAAATTAGCTCTGAGATACAGCCAAAACTGTGTTTAAGTAATAATTAAAACATGATTAAATTCCAGTACTGAAAGATTTTAGATTCAGCGATCGCTATTTGCTTAATGTTTACTAATATATATATATACATCAAATTTCATCAAAATCAGTTCAACCGATTGAGTGTCAAGATCGGAAAAATAAAACAGACACAAATTCATGTATTTGCCTTAATAATATTAGTGGAATGCAATATATAGCAATCGGTAATTATAAAACCGCAAAGTTCTGCAATTTATCACAGCGGCCGCCAGAATAATTCGTTACATTCACGCTGATAGAAAACAAATAAATAATGGAAATCTAATTATCACGTGACGCATTTAATTTCCAAATTCTTATTTACGTAAAACAGATGTAACTGAAGTATTGGGGCTAAACTGAGCGAATCGAATGCGGTCGAACCCTAATGACTGTCTAGTTTTGTATATGTTTCGTCCAACGACATTGCATTAAAAAGATGTCTCATTAAAGCTGAAAAAACGTATGCGATTATCAATGTTAAGCAAAAGTCGACGCGGTCAGTACTTGGATGGGTGACCGAAAACTGGCATTCCATTTTGGGCGCTTCCGTGGGTCGGATGACATGTTAAATTGTAGGTCTCGGCTGTTTGTCTAGCAGTGTTAAGCCGTGTCAGAAACCCTTGAATAAATAGATACTTAGATATTATATGACTAAATGTATTGTGAACAGAACCGGTTCTTATTGGGTAAGCATGATCCATCTTAAACCATAATTTTTGCTTACCATCAGGCAAACTATACCTGACCAGACTGGACCTGATTTAGTTAAAAAAAATAGAGTAGGTAATATACATAACAAAATAATTTTACTAATTTTGAGTCCATAATTTATTTCATCTATGGTTTCATTACAGTAAATTTAAACTACGCGAATAGTTTATAGTAACACCTCGTACATCAAATAGGACTAATGTGTTTTTAGACTAATTAACGCTAGTTCATTAGATCGCGTTCTAAATGCTAAGTGCTGTTTTCTGTCACAGGACTAAACTAACACTATTATAAATTAAAGAGTTAAAATTAAATAAATAATAAATAAATAAATATTCCGGGACATTGCACACATCGCCATCTAGCCCCACACTAAGCAAACGCTTGTGTCGTGGGTACTAGATAACGGATATAATACTTATATACTTTTCTTTTGTAAATACATACTTATTATACATACAAACAACCAGACTCAACACAAGAAATTATACATTTTTAAAATGCATAAATACTTGTGTCAGGCGGGAATCGAACCCGCAACCCCTAGATTAGAAGGCAGAGCCACTACCAACTAAGCTAATCGGCCAGTCGAAACTTCTTAACTCTACTTCACACCAATATAATGCAGAATCAAAACCGTACGAAAGTCGTTTGAAATTACATTTTAAGTTTTAGCGCTGTAATCTAATTTTAATTAATAAAAATAATATATATATCTGAATCTATGCATCCTTTAAATAATTAAGATATCACAAAGACAAAAAAAAATATAAAGTTATGACTGCACCTCTTTTTACCAGTAGAACACAAATTTAAACATATATGTAATATAATAAAACTCAAAGGTGACTGACTGGTTGACTGACTGACTGATATAGTGATCTATCAACGCACAGCCCAAATCACTGGACGGATTAGGCTGAAATTTGGAATGTAGGTGGATGTTATAAAGTAGGCATCCGCTAAGAAAGGATTTTTGGAAATGCCACTTTTAAAGGGGTGAAATAGGGGATGCAAGTTTTACTTCTTAATGCGAGCGAAGCCGCGAGCACCCACTAGTGTAATATAAAACTCAAAGATGACTGACAAAGTGATCTATCGACGCACAGCTCAAACTACTGGAAGGATTAGGCTGTAAATTGGAATGCCTTTAGGTGTTATGACGTAGGCATCCGCTAAGATAGGATTTTTGGAAATGCCACTTTTATAGGCGTGAAATAGGGGATGCAAGTTTAACTTCTTAATGCCAGCAAAGCCGCTAACACCCACTAGTCTTTGTATATTTTCAATTACTTGTGTTGACTCTGGCTTGTTCTATGTATACTAAGTATGTATAGGTATATGTACAGCGTTATAGCATGCATAATATAAGTTCAGTAAGTATGGGGCTAGATGGCACTGAGTGCAAAGTTCCGAAACATGTATTTGAATTCGAATTGCGCAGAGATTAATGTTTAAACCAACTGCAAAACCTAAAGCAACGTATCACTGTAGTCTAAGATCTAAACATATAAAAGAACGTATGTAAAATGAAAAAACCGTCTTTTCACAGTCACAAAAGATGCAAAGCACTTTTTTCCCCGTGCAAGGAAACACCGGCCTTTCTACTTTATCTCTTTACTAATTGGCCTGTAATTACAGGGGACAGGCCTATGAATCATATTTACTGTAGAATTGTAACTGCTTACAAATGTCGCGTTAAAAACGCTTCCACATTTCATCTCTTTCCCACAAACGACTCTCACACAGAGCTTGCTTGTAATAATAGAAATAGACATTGCTTTTCTATTTACATTAACAAATCTTGCCTTTTATTGGTTACGATACCGGAAATAACCGAATGGTTTGTTGAAGTTGGTCTTTAAAGGGTTAAGTTTTACCTACCAACTCAACCGTGGCCGCGATAGTTCACAATCTTGTAGATAAGGTAAAGATAAAAGATTTTTATTTGTAAACATATAAATGTGATAAAATTACTGTTGCTCTGCATTCTACTGTAGTGTTGACTGTGGCAGGAAAGGCAGGATATTCTATCTTATCTTTATGGACCTATATATTGGACGTAGCTGCATAGTTGCAGTTGATCACTAAAGGCTTAGCTTCACCCACCAACTCAACCGTGGCAACGGTGGTTGACCATCTGTGGAATTATTATCGCGGCTCAAATGCGTTTCTATAATATTAATTATTCATAGGAGACCGACGTAATCACTGTAGGACGCTAATTTGTAGGTAACCGTGCCTCTACACTTTTTGTTTAAGCTTCTCTGCTTTATGTGTGATTGGTTTGCTTTTTTACTTTTTGCAATTGTTGTTTCTTTAGGTTTGCTGTGATATACTTTTTTAATGTTTTAGTTCATATTATAACAGTATTTAAATGTTTATTAGATAAAGTATTTGTAGTTAAACGTCTTACTTAGAAATGAGAGTCAACGCGTTATATGTGAATAAAAAATATCAAGTTTGTCTTTCTCATTTACTTTAAAATATAACCGTTGGTTTAGGTTTATGAATAAGAAAAAAACTTTCAGAAAATTGATAACATTCTTATTTTAAAGTCAGTTAATAAATAGCTAAGATATATTTTAACACCTATATTAGGGATCTTAATGCTTTTCTAATAAAAATGATGACACGTCAGCTATCTTACAAAAAATATTGAAGTCATGATACAGCAGGTATGCCTGACTAATTGATAAAAATCGACGTTAAAAAATAAGATATTTTAGTTCTGTAGCTTAAAATAAGTCAATAAGCTAATGTTAGTTTTTGTAATTACTATTTTTAGATAGCACAAAATCTATCAAAAGTGTTATGCTCTTAGACTGAGACTGTTCAAATTTACTCGTAAATAAAAAGAGTTATTTATTTATCATAATTTCTATTGTCAAACTCTGTTAAATGCGCATGCAATATGTAATGCTTTTCAAAATAAATTTATGATTTCTGAGGACAAATCCTCATCATGTTTAAGGGCGCAATTCACTTAGTTTGGCTTAACATGGTTCACTAATTTTACACCATACTATTTCCTCCATCAAATATTAATAGCCCCATCGTCTCCCGTACTAAACTAATCATCGAGATCTACGTCTCATAACAATCCAAAGTGGATATTACAATGATATTAAATATTAAGCCATTCGACTCCATTGTAGATTTGTGAAGGTCAATATTGACATAATCTCCTTGTTCTGAAATTCTCAAACATAAAGGCAGTTATTCAGAAACTATTTCAAGTCGGCCATTGTTAGATGTCGAACTTTCTCGATTGTTACAAAACGAATTCTTGCTTTATCTCAGCGGGAAGTTTAATGAAACGGCTACGGTGCTACGAGAGGCTACGCCGTAGCAAACTGCGTAGAGGTGCTACAAGCATTTTTGTTAAGATAGTTTTAGATTCGAGAATTTCTTTGTGGGCTTTGTTTGAATAGTTTTTTTTTAATGTACTCACGATAAATGAAATAAATATTTCTTTAATTTTATATTTGTTCGTTGACTTCAGTAGTGAGAAATCATGTTTTTTTTGTTAATTACAAAGTTTAGTCATACTTGCAATGCAATATACTTAATGCCATTTAAAATAAATAACGGAAAAAAGTTTTCTTACAAGATCTTACCCACTTTTATATTATTTCAACACACTCGTGTCATATATTGATATGAACGAGGAAAATACATCTGAAAATATTTCCTTGAGGAAGTTACCGGAAGAGGAAACCAGAGCGTTTTGTTAATACACCAGCTTGTAAACATTGGTATGTGATGACTATGTTTTCTTAACACTTTATTTCTTGTTTTGCTTTTATCCTCTTGACATTGCAATAGCGCTATAGATATGTAGTGGTCTTTATATCAAGCTTCTCTCAGATACAGGTATTCGCATTCGATAACCAAAATTATGTGTCTGTCGATGTGGTTAGTCCTTGGATGGGTGAACAAGAATAAAAATATTTGACATTTGTCAGTCAGGGATGTTTGTTATATTATCGTAGTTTTAAGCATTATTATTGGTTCCAAAACTCTTGACACTATTTCTGGCTAATCTTATATAACAAAAAATAGAGTTCAGGCAAGAAGCCAAAAAATCTCGTCGTCAAAGGAAACTATTTATAGCTTTACTTAAGAACCTTAAATCGTCCACTGTTTGTTTCTATCTTACATTGATTAGTTTTGAAAGTGTGCGTAAATAAATCAATTGATGACAATTCATGATAATAAACATAACGTACATTTTTGTTAGTCAAATACGTAAAAAATACTTTATTAAAAGTTTTGTTTTAATAAAACTTTAATTAAGGATTCTTAAGCATCTAAACCAATCAAGAGCATAAGAGTAATACAACAAAAAAACTAGATTAAATTAGAAAAGCGTGTTCTTTAATAAGGAGTAGTGTTTTAAAGAAATTTAGATTCTCGTTCGCCAAGACGTGGCGGGGAAGTTAATTAAGTAAGAACACTCCTTTTCTCGCTGAAAACTTTATAGCTTAGGAGTCAGAAGACTCAGAAGAAAAGGAGCCTTTTAAATTACTGTACGAGTATAGCACACAATTCATACCATAGAATATTACGAGAAAATATCAAAGCTGGTCGATTTGTTCCTCTTTGACACTGCAATTGCGATAACTATGATATCATAGTATTGGGTTCCGAAACAGAAATAGTTTCCCCGAAATGACGCCAGTGAAGCAAACAAACAAATCATATATTTATGATAAGTAATAAAATATTTTATTTTTGCGTGAATGTACATAAGGTCTCTGACATAATCAGAGGTGAATGATGTACAGAAAAAACCTAAGTCCACTTGTATAACTGAACACTAACTTAACTATTTTACTTGTAATATAAAATTACCTAAACGAAATGACTACACTAAAAAGTGTGTATGTTATTTTAAGCAATTTCGTTTAGCTTTTTTAAAAGACCTAAGTCAAAACGGCATCCACCTCTTATCAATTTCTTTTGTAAAAGCGGAACCCTCGCGGTTAACCGTAACTCTAGTTTTTTACGTCTCAGTCACTTGACGGTGAATGAAATTAAAAAATGCACTTTTATATTTTTTTAAATAAAATGAAAGCGTTTTAATCAAGGGATGTGTACTTTTTTAATTTGCGTAGTTCAAACAGGGACCGTACCTACTGTTTACGAAACTTGTAAACTAGGAGAACTTTTTCGCCTTTTAAGGGCACGTGACAATTTGTTTGGTTTAGTGTGCTATTTTGTAGTTTTTAAAACTAAGTATACATTTACTTTAGAAATTATAAAGTAAGGAGTCGCTTTAGGTTTTGGATTTAAATTTAATGCAAATTTTTGGATATAATTATTTTCAACTTTTTAGTTTTTTTTTTTTTTTTTTACAAGAAATGGGTTTGCACTTGACCGTAATTCGCCTGATGGTAAGAAAAAGAAAAAAGTAGTGACACTAAAAGTTAAGTAATTATATAACATAACGTAGACTTGAGGTAGAGTTTTGTTTTTTTTTTGCTTTTGATATCTTGTGTGTATATTATAACATTGAAAGCTAGATTTTATTGTTGTAGCGAAAATTTTAGAAAATTTTAACATAAAACCACACATTCTGTTTTATGATTTCTATTTTCCTTGTGGTTTTACCTATACATTTTTCACCACATATTTTGTTATTTCAACACCAGTTATTCTGTTTCAGACAGAAGCTCAAAGCTTTCAGCTCTATGTCAGATTGCTACATACCTTTACATGTATAAAGTGTTTTGAAGCCGACCCCCAACAGCTTTTATGGACTCATACGTTGGGCGCTGATTTTAAATGTATGAATCTATATACATACATAATTCCATCGTGATGTACCTAACAGGTGAGTTAATAAGGTTTAGTTTTTTTTTACACTTGCAGTGACAATACATTTTTGTTAACAAGTTTGAGCTATTCATCACAACGGCCTTTTAGCCGTGTATGACTTCCTCAGGTGGGTAACTATTACGAGTTTGCCACTTTCATACAAATAAATAATAAAGATAATCTCACCAAATCATGGCTATTTGTTAATTAATGGATTGTAGATAGCCAGCAAAATTATATTGTAATTAAATTTCGCAGTCTGCAAAAATGGAATTTACAGTAACTTTAAAAATGTAGCCCTAAATGTACCTTACCTACTGTATAAATATTAACTAGCTGTAGTTCGAGGAATGGCCGATAGATGGCGCTAGTGGTAGAATTAGATCGCAGTTTTGTAACAGTGATGCATATTAGCGAGTAAATTTGGAATTAAAGTTTCTTTGTCTTCTGATCCAGCAGAATCGTCGTTTTATTTACATTATTTCTTGCTAAGTGATCCAGTAGGCAGTATTGGAGATACTGTCATACTGTTGTTACCTCAGGTAGTAGGTAGCAAGGGAGTCCATATTTTTACACCTACTAAAAGTACCTTTTCTTTAACATGAAACTAAATTGCTGACAGTCGCACCACTCCTGATTTCACAATTACACCTTTGACGCGTGAGGCGAAGAGAATGTCGATGAAAATATTTTGCCAACAATTTGACTTACATGACAGAACCTGGTACATACTCGTCTGGTATAACACCGTAAATACTCGTCTGGTAGGTACGGTAGAAAAAGGAATTTGACAATGTTCTTATTTTGTTTGTATTGTATATATAATGTTTGTACCATATTTAGTAAAATATAAGGGTCAGTTTTACATTGAAATAAACACAAAGTCAGGGTTTTGGTAAAATGAAATTTCAGTTTCTCACAGACTATGGTTTTGATCGCGCGTGATTAGCAAAGTTAACTTTGCTAATAACAGTCTTTGATGTGCTCTTTGAAAACAATGATAGTAATAATTACTCATAAAGGTGTGAATTTAGATGGATTATACGACACATTCATTTATGGGTTTACATTTTTAACTCTAGAATATTGAACTGTTTATGAATACGAACCTTTAACTCTTTAGCGCACCAAAGAGGCTCGTATATGTAAATTAATAATAACACTCAACGTCCTTTACACTCAAACATTCTAAGTAATTATATCAATATTAAAGTACTTCTCTAATTAGATACTAGGTCAATACAAAATACACACGTGTTTCATTCATAGATCAAAGGTAACTAGAACACACATACATACACACATAAATATACCTAGCATATATATACATATGTATGGAAATGTATTACTAATTAACAGACTCGTATCACTTGGTTGAACTTTCTTAAAAGTCATTTGAATGTTAAATGTTTTACAATGTAAAACGGGTAAGTTAATTTTACAAGGTTCTTGTTTTCGGAGAACTAAAATACTTTAGAATATAGCGGTGCTGCACATTAGACAGGCTGTAGTCAATCATTAATTAGCCTATAAACCATTTTTTTAAATTGTATGCTAGAAAAAAAACGACATGAAAATCTTTGTTGCTTTCTAAATATAACCTCCAAAAATGATGATCTCTCTAATGAGGAATTAATAAATTACCTACTACTAAAAATTTTATTTTCTATTATAAGATACAATAACAGATTAATTTAACAAAGCAAAAAGGAAATGATCTTAAAACCTTCACTAACTCTATAATTCGCTTTTCAGTTTCTGGAACTAGGTTAAAAACTGATGCATCCAATCAACTAAAGTTCAAAAATAAGAATATTCAAACCACATGCATTCAAAAACTAATATCGTTAAAAAATTCTGCATGATGCAGTAACAAAACAAAAGAGTGGACCCACTCCTTCCTATAACTCATTTAGTTTGCTACGAGAAAAAAATTGCAGAGAAAGCATTAAAAAATATGAAATGTGTCCCTTACGGGTCAGATTACACATTGTTTTTCGTAAAAATTGATTTTATAGACATTGATTGAAGATAATATATTCATCATCACCACATACCTAAGGCGAGGCCCTTGTCTGTGGAGTATGCGCCATTCTTCCCAAATTTTTGCCAATTCCTGCACCTTATACGACATGACGCCCGCCTTCTCTTTTACTTGGTCTACATATGACCTCCACGGCCTTCCTCTGCCGCTTTGGCTTCCAGGTGGGATTCAATGATGTTTTTCAGAAAGCTGTCATGTCGTATGAAGTGGCCAATCATCTTCCTTCTTCTGTTTTCAAATGTCGCCACTATTGTGCGGTGTTCTTGGACCATGCTCAGCACATGATAAAATAATTATGTAAGACATATCAAAATCTAAAAAAAAAACTACTACATATGTAGGTATAAATTATGTACTACTGCCATTGGATACCTTATAAAAATAATCCAACTTTACTAGAGTAGTACATACACATAGTTTATCCTGAAACTTAACTAACTTACATTATGAATTTTACTTCCGTCTGATTTTCGTTTCCATTTACTTATTTAATAGTTCTATTTAGAAACTACCTATAAAGTTATAATCTGTGTTGATGGCTGGTGTGGAGAGAGAGAAACTTATAATCAGCAGAGGGAAATAAACTAGCTGTGGATAATGATGAAGTTTTGCATTTGTGTGACCACGCGTCAGGATTTTTGTAAGCCAAAAATAACTTATTTTGGCAAATTTAAACATGGTATTTACCATGCTCTGCAATATCACCTCTAAGGAAATACTATCATACTTAGTAGAAAAAGGAAGTGTAAAACTTCCACCGCAGTACATTCAGTAGTAATTGCAGAAACTGAGTAAAATGATAAAAACTTCTAACTTTACTGCAGCGGGGGCTAACATGAATTAGATCGCAACTGTTATTTATTGGTGTGTCTGTTTTGTTTAAAGCTGTTAAAAGTTGTTTGACTTCTTGTTTATTGAGTCACTAGTGGATGCCTGCGGATTTGGCTTGACTTCATTGTTACAAGTTAAAAGTAGCAAATATCACTTTAGATATCCCATACAAACTCATATTAAAAATCATAATAGTATGGCCTCTGACATGGCTTAACGACTGTCGTACTAGCTTAACACCCGGGACATACAATTTAACGTCTAACCGACCGTAATAGTTATTATTATATCCGTTATCTAGTACCCATGATACAAGCGTAAGCTTAGTATGGGGCTAGATGGCGCTGTGTGATATGTCCTGAAATATTTATTTATTTATTACGGTTTTCATTGACGTCTAATTTCGCGTATGTTACATCCTACGAGTACACACAACTATCACTATAACGCTATTATTTTGATACGAATGTCTCACGATAGCTTTAATAATAAAATTATTTTTTGGTATACGCGGTCACAACAAATATAACTACATATTAAAACTTATTTGTTGTTGCCGCTAATGATTGTTTTTCCTTTATTCCACAACGGAACAACGGATTGCCATGGTATTTTATGAGGACATTGAAATACATATAATATTCATATAAGACAGTCTACTTTTTAGCCACTACAAACATTACAAGCGAAGCCACGGGAGTTCATATAGAATTACTGCTTAATCAACCTTTTCTAAAACCTAATTATTTCACAGACCGTCAAATAAAATGAAACATTCATAATAACAGTCACTATACTCTATAAAACATTTACGTAGAGTGTAAAGTTTACATTCTCAACTTACATAAAAGTTTTATTTAGTTCCGTTGCCGGAACGGAGAAGATTTGCATCCAGAAATAGGAAACAACTTTGTGTATGTACTGAGATCTATTTGATCACCATATTTGAAGCTAAATAGAATTAAATTGAGGCATCTTAATTGTGACTGCTCTCTTCGAATATTACTCCTCATTACGGAGAGTCGTGATTACCCCTCAGAACTGATTCTATTTTATTTCTATTTAAATCTATACACAATAGTTCCGTTAACTTGTTTAAGTGGTGTGTAGAAAGTGTTTGTATTCTAGAGTGTACAAATAAAATAATTTAGCTGTAAGATTTTTAATTTTTTAAGATTAACTGAACATAGAAGACATTGTAAAAAAAATGTTTGGATATACTTTACATGTTTCGGCAATTTTTGTCTGTTTTTATGATATTATTTATCTGTGCCTGTGTTTGTCTGTTTATTTAAGCGATAATTACGCAATAAGGGCTAAACGAATCATTATGATTTTTGGTATGTAGATAGAATTGAGGTCTTAGGAGTGTCGTAGGCTACTTTTTATCCTGAAATAATGCGAGCGAAGCCACGGGTGTCCACTAGTATCATATATCTCTATGGTGTAGGTTGTACAGAATGTTGTTTATTTTAACCAAAAATAAAGCATTGCCATTCAAAATCCGTGGCTTTGGCTACGCGTTAACTTTGACATCAGACGTTTAAAAGTTTTTTTTTTACAAAAGGTAACAATTTGTGCTCCTAATACTGGTTTGTTAATAATAAATTACACAATATTTTTTGGTCAACAATTTTCAAAAAAATCTAAAAAACTGCTGTTTTTATATAAAAGCTAGTCAACTTGCGGCAAGTCTAAAAGGAACGTGAATTTCGAAAAGTAATTGAAATAAAGTCGATGATATTGTGTAAAGCTTTGGTTTCCTAGGAAAGCGGTGCCGTCATATAGCGACCGTAATATTACGGACGCAAATAGACGGCCGTCTTTACGGTGATGACATGTGGAAAGTTCCACGGCCGTTTTAACACACGTCACCGTCGTTTAAATGTAGCTTATTAAGTACTGTGATGTAAAATGAAAATTAGATTATTATAAACTTTCCTAGGAAACCAAAGCTTAACCGCAATTAATAAATCAAGATTTTATAAAGTAATAGAACAAAAGCAAAAAATAAAGCTTCCATTAAGGATAATCTTCACAGATAGGCTCATAGTTAGTGGTAGTCACGGCCCTCAGATATGACGAAAACGACACAACGCGGGAGGAGAACAAAAGCCATTGTAGTATATTAATATAGATGGTATCTCATACCTGTTATCTTACCTGTTACCCGATATTACTGTTATCGGTTACAAGTATGACTTACCGTCATAACCTGTTACATTACACTTAACATCAAATTACTACGAACATGTGTGAGCAGCATATTCCAAGATATTAATTATTCCCGTCTCAACTGTACATGTCACTATATGTCATAGTAAAACATACATATGTTATAGTAGAGTTTCTTACATATTAGAAGGAAACTAAGTAACACTTTATTTTGTTTTTCTAAAGATTTTCTAAGTGCCCCCTTATTATATTGTAGTAATTAGTATGTTTATTTTTTTTCTCTTGTTTTTATGAAGGTACCTAGTTATGTTCTGCCATCTGCAATAACCAATGATTTTCATAAACACTGGAGACGGCTCCAGTGTCCTGCAGCGCGGTCCGATCCCGACCCGCACATGTGCATGCACTTTGACTTTGATCCTTTTTTGTGTGTAGTATGCAACTAAGTTTTATTTTAAATATTTTAAGTTAGTATTAGCATAGCCATGAAGGCGAATAAACGTCCTTGGTTCCTATAAAAATGTTTCATTTTTGGGAATCCCTTCCTCTACCAGCTCCGCTGTACCGTGCCAACATGTCTACCTATTGTTTTTGTAAATAAATTCCATTACTTAATGCATGTACTTACCTTGTACTACAATTTTAATTATTAATCTATTATTTTGATTTTCACATATTTGGCCTGTTAGCTTATTTGGTAAGTGACTCTACCTTCTAATCTAGGGTTGCGGGTTCGATTCCCGCGTGATACAAGTAATTATGAACTTTAAAAATTTGAAATTACTTGTTTAACCTAATTATTAATTAATTTTGTTGAGTGTGGTCGTTTCTATACATAATAAGTATGTACTTACAAAAGAAAAGTACATTAGTATTATATCCGTTATCTAGTACCCACAACACAAGCGTGTGCTTAGTGTGGGGCTAGATGGCGCTGTGTGCAATGTCCCGGAACATTTATTAGTATTCATTTATCTTATTGCATACTTGCAGTTTTTTCTGCAATTTCTATAAAGGGTCGTGCGTCCCCTGCAGAAAGCAGAATTTGCCAAAAATGGCAGATACATCGTGGTGGGGCGCCCACCACGATGTATCTGCATATATATAATGTATAGGTTCTTCCACGGAAGACACATGTCTTTGGATGTTGTGGTTCCCTAACACGTCGGTTTCCTCACGATGATTTCCTACACCGCGAAGCAAGTGCTAACACCCAGATATAATAGCCTCTTTAATGCATTAGACAAATAATGATAGATACATAATATATACATGTTATACTTACGCCTGGTTTTTGTTTTTTGAGCGAATGAAACCTAATCTGTTAATTATGCATAGTGTTTACAAAATACGAGTAAAATGCACCTGTGTACATGTTTTGAAATATTTAAATCAAATTGTTGTCACAGACTGCGAGTCGTTTGTTTGTAAAGTATCCACAAAATAATATGGTTGGCAGCCTTTTGCGTTATTTGTTAAATTGTAGCCGTTTGACAATTATAATGTAAACTCGGCGGTCGCACGGCGTCGTCGCTCCGTATGTGCGGTCAATAAGCAGAATATACACAGATATACGACTTTGTGCACATCAATTTAGTACCTGTGAGGGTAGTGTACTGTGTCATGTGTTAGTTTTCAAACAACCGGAAAGGCATCTATTTATCTCTTGCTATGTTATTTATTACTTTACGTATGCGTGGTAGCATAACATTGTAATGTTATGCTACCACAGGTAGCGGTGTAACTACACCTAAAATATATCGTATTACTCAGCATTGTAAAGTCATTATGTCTGCCCTGTCTTTCGGAAATTATGTTATTTTCTAAGCTACCCTTAACACGATTGTATTACAATGGTTGCAAACGATCAATACAATTTAGTGACCATTTGGTTCTATTTGATATTCAATGCAGAATAATCTTGCAAATATTAAAACTTCATTGATACACCAATATTTTTTTTATTTTAGGTTGCCTGGGCTATAATTCGCTGCAGGTTAGAAGAGATAAGCAACAGCTTATTATAATGTGTAGGGTTCTACGTGGAGATGTTGATGCACCAGACTTGCACGATAAGTTGTGTCAACTTTTTGTACCGGATCAATATTTGCGTAGCAGGCGACACAAGCTTTTGGTTGAGCCCCACTGCCGCACGGTGGCTCGGGCCGCCTCCCCACTCCCGCGCACTCTCGCCGCACTCAACACGCTGCTCGCTGCCAACCTAACGTGTGATTTGTTTACGGACGGATGGCCGGTAATAATGTTAGCGTGTTTGAGATTTTGTGAGCAAAAGAAGAAATTAATGAATGTGTGAATGTTTTAATGTAGATAATATATAAATTTGACTTGTTTGACTATATTGTGATGATTATTATTAAGTTATATTTGATTATGTGTTTGTAGAATAAGTATTGTTTTAAATAATTAATGTAATTGGCTTCGGCCGTTTTGATTGTTATTAAATAAATAAATAAATTAAATAAATAAAAATATTATCTAAATAAAATAACACTACTTTTTGATTGGCTAAAAATAAGATTAAAATTTGTTTCTTATCTCTATACCTTTTACTCTGTCCACACCCTACTCAGTAGAGCGGTGTGACCACAGTCATGTGTTCAGCGTATAGCGTTAACATTGGTCCGTGTTAACATTGTTGTCATATTGTAGCAGTGTGCGCTTAAACGTTAATGCTACGTTTTTATAAATTGCTATTTTGGAGATGCTGTTTTAATAGCTGTTACGGGTTTTTGATTTTGATATTAGTGTTGTTAATGGACAGATTCAAGATACAAGGAGGTCAATTGCATAATGTTAACATTGTTGTCATATTGTATAGCAGTATCTGCTTACACGTTGGTGCTACGATTTTATAAGCTGCTATTTTAGAGATGCTTCTTAAAACGCTGTTACGGTTCTTTGATGTTCTTATTCGTTTTTAATCGAAAAGAGGATGGATGGAAGGATTCAAGATGGATTAAGTTTTGTTTTTTTTTATTAGTTATGGCCGAAAAATCAGTGTTATTTAATTTCATTAGTCGAAAAATATTATTTCTTTTGTGATTATGATAAATACAATAAGATGTCAATTTTCAGCATCGTCGTAGAACTTTATTTTAATTGACTAATTTACAAAGATAAAAAAGATATCCTCCAAGGTATTATAATATTAAATTATACTCAAATCACATTTGTTAGAAATTTTGGACAAAATCTTAGACTTTATCATAAAGTAAAATCCTTGGAGACGACTTAAATTATTTTTATATCCAAATATAAAGTTTGTCCAATTTCGCTTCAATTCAGGTAAAACAAATTAGGTTTCATAAAATTTTCTCGCTCTAGATTTTATTTAGAAACTTTTAATACGTTCTCGATTTGAAGAGAACAAACCTTCGATTCAATTTCTAACGATTTATTATCTTGAGTTTGCATAATCTGTTTGCGAAATGTGTTTATAATTTATCAGTTTAATAAATATGTATATTATTATCATTTAATATAATGTATTATATAATATAATATTAATATAATATAATTTATTATGTAATATAACTAGCTGTGCCAGCGACTTCGTCCGCGTGGAATAGTTATTATCATAAAAACGGTTCTAGTGAGTTAATCTTAAAAGATAGACATATACTGCTGCAGACATTTTATTAGATCATTTTAAGAAGAATAATTCTTTCATACATATTTTTTTGATATATTGAACCGTTTTCGCAGCGCACGCAACAGAAGCCCTCAAAGCTTTTATCTATAAAAAAATAACTTAGGCTACAGTGGCTCTAACTTCAGGCAGGCTTTAGTCAAACGTTGCCCTATTCCGTGTAAAAAAAAGTCTTATTCATTCCTTTGTATCTATTCTTTCCATTTTAGTATTATATTTAAAAAAAAAACTATTCATTATGTCATGTTTACGACAATGCCATCTAATAAATATTTCCCCATTCGCTGCAATTAAAATTTGAACCATGCTACTCCGAATCAAAACAAAATTCAACGAACCCAAAACTACTACGAAGACATATTACACTTTACGATTTTCGATTTTTCCCTCAGTGTATTTGTGGAGCAATTCATAAAACTTGACTTAGGCCACTGCTTAGCCTCTCGAGATATATTGGGGCGGTATTGAAAAGCCGAGTTGCAGCCAGTATTTGGAGATCACTTCAAGCCGAATGTATGAAAACCTCAGGGATTCGAGTTGCGACGTTCGCCGTGTTGGCTTACGGAGCTCGGATTTTGGAATTATTTTGGGGGACGAGAAATAAGGGGGACGTAAAATTGAAGTTGGTGAAGAAAATAAATGATTTTCTTGCGCTTTATGAATGTTGTGTAAACAAGTGATATATTATGAACCTCATTTGTTTATCTCTCTTTTTTGAGTCGTATTTCCTCATGACTGAGGGTCGTGAATTAAATCGTAAAGGGAGATTTCTTGGGCAGATACATCGTGGCGAGCGCTGAGGTCCTTCCACGGAAGACACATGTCCTCGAATATAGTGGTCCTCAAACATGTCGGTTTCCTTTCGATGGTTTCCTTCACTGGAACCGCTGAGCATATACATTTATTTATAGACTAGTGAAAAAATATATTTCAAAATAAAACAAATGATATCAATTAAAACGATATAATTAGGACGGCTTCAAACCGTAGAAGCGAATAATCAAAATATGTTCAAAAAATTCAATTAGTCACAACGTGCATATAACTACTATAACAAAAAAAAGAAAGACTAAAACAAATGCAACATGCATTTGCACAGAGTACAAAACATTGATATAATGCACTCCCCGCCACGTGAATAAGTTATGCATTACTAACATTTCCAATTTCCTGTAAAAGGGAAAATGTTTTTGTTTTACTATCCAAAGAGTTTGAAAAAAAATAATTGACAGGTGTCAGAGGATAACACGCACGAGTTATTTTTTTTTTAATATTGATGTCGAAACCTTTTTCATTTTTACAATGTATTTTATTGCCGTTTATTATTCTGGACGTTTGTTTGCTTTTATTTATTGAAAATTGAATTGGAATATGAGTACTACTCGGAACTAAAACAACAATAAATGCGTACCTTACAATACTACAATGCACTGACAGTATTCAACACATTGCTTTTAATAAATATAATTAAGACTTGTCCATATAGTGACATGATGATTTTGACAGCCGTCATTTTTATATAATTTCTATCAATATCGCGGATAATGGAAGAAAATTACAGCTTCCAATTAATCATGCTATAATCAAGGATTTTAATCCCTCTTTATGGCTATAATAGACAAAAAATTTGGTAAATATCTAAAAAATCTCGCAGAAGCAAGAGACAAAATCATACCTTACAAATTAAAATTGGCCGCGGCCTTTTATAAATGAGAAAACAAGCAAAATTGTGACTGTCACAACCGGCACAAAGCTACAGAAAAGCGTAATAAATAGAGTCCAACCACACTCTGCCCGCAGTCGAGCGAAAAACACCCGACTGTAGACTTAGCATGCACTTGGTGAATTTTAATTCGATCCCAAGTATGATTCAGTTTTGAAAATGTGATTGTCAATAAGTATGAGATAAGAAACTATGAAGATGACAAACGATTAACTTCTAAGCACTAGTGTCTTACGTATAAATTTCAGTGCACATAATAAGTTGATATAACTTTAGATCATAACTTTTAAAACGAATGATAACAAAACAATGTTCAGCTACTTATTAGCCAAAAAATTACTACTTCCATTTAACTAGAACTAAATAGTCCAGGGTTTACTTTTACTTTATCTTTGCATATATCATATTTCATTATTACTTAATAAGCAATGGTATTAAAGGTATGAGATATCGGACATTCATTGTACTATTTATCTCTCAGAAACACAAACATTTTGTAAAATAGAAAATCATTTGAAGACACATTTTATTAATCTCAATTACAACTTTGTGTTTTCAATGATGTATTGTAATTTAAGTTGGATGTACTCCAAGATTCTTGAAACCCAATATATTAATTTATGGTTTATGAATTATTTTTCTTTCCTGCAAGTACGACACGATTAACATTGATAATCCCAGTTAAGGATTTTTAATACTAAAATCAATTGACATAAATCAATACAACATTCTCCAGCCAATGATTCTCCATTCGCATGCTAACTCCAACTCTCCACTTAACAAAACACGGTTGGTTGAGGTGATATATTGTCCACAAGTTTCTGCCTACTTGAAGTTACAGTCTCATGTTCTGTTAATAAATTTCATTATAACTTGCCAACGAGCTTCTTTGAGTTAATTAAAAAGTGACGCAGGACCATCTAATTGTGCATGCGAGTGTACAAGAACACGAGCCAAATTATAAAACAACATACGAGACATTACTTTTCGCGCTCGCGCGCACTTGGCGGTTAATTTTGGTTATGATATTGCAAAGATAACATAGGAAAAAGATGCCTAATCTATAATACTATCTATAGTATAATAATATTAGCTGAAGAATTTGTTTGTTTGTTTGAACGCGCTAATCTCAGGAACTACTGGTGCGAATTCAAAAAATCTTTTTGTGTTGTTTAGACCATTTATCGAGGAAGGCTTTAGGCTATATAACATCACGCTGCAACTAATAGGAGCGAAGAAACAATGGAAAATCTGGAAAAAACGGGGACAATTATTCATCTTTGAGGGCTTTCGTTGCGTGCGCTGCGAAAACGGTTCAAGTCGTGGGTAACAGCTGTAATTTATAAACCTGAAGAGGTTATTTGCAAAAATAAATATGATGCCCAAAATAACTATTCCACGCGGACGAAGTCGCAGGCACAGCTAGTATTGTATAAGATGATAATATGCACGTCCGTTATTTACTTGTTATGTTATCACAGGGAAATAGGAGTGGAAATAAATCGAATGATAACTTCCAATTAAAATTAATTTCAATGCTACCGTTTATGGAATCATCTGACAAAACACTCATTTCATACTCTGGGCAGGCAGGCATAGGACTAATATATCACCTGAAACGACACAAACGACACCCGCATAAGTGACAATGTAGACTTCTAGCCTATCAGATCTCAGTACTGTCAGTTTTATTTTATATATATTATGTTTATATTAAAACATTCAAGAAGTTATACGATAATCTAAGTTGCTGCTGGAGGTAGAGTTTTGTGGCGAAATATTATGAATTCAAGAGCAACCTTCAATAATGATGAACGTGAATCAAAGAGCGGAATGACTAAAAACCGTTTCTACAACTGTGTCTATGAGTTATTTTGTCTACGTAATATTGTGAAATTTCATTCCTTGAACGTTGTTTTGACGAGTGAGCCGAAGTTTTTAATTAGGGAGCGTGTTATGCTAACGATTTTCCCTACTTCACTTCTACGTGACAAAATAATTTTACGGACAGTCGACGGAGAAAACATGAAATTAATTATGTCAGCTGTAATATAGATATGCTCTCTAAATTACAATGTCGAGAAGTAAAGGTTATAAAAGATTATTAACTTTGAGGGCGTGTATATAGAAAGAACAATTTCATTATTCCACGGCTATGAGTTTAATTCCTATTGAAATTATACTTACTTTTTTACTCTTAATTAATATTATAAACAAGGTACTCACAAATTTAAGGCAAATAATACAAGACGACTTCCAAAATATTGTTCTTGGAACGCACGTAAGTTTTATAAGAAAGTAATATTCTTTACGCTAAAAACTTTGGAGCAACCTAATAACTTAGATTCGATCATAAACTTTGCTAACAAAAGTTTTGACAATGAGGACGTTCAAGGACAGAGTAAAATCATTACAGAGAAACAAATCAATTGATTTTGAATCGAAAGTGAAGATTATCAGATGGGATTAGAAATGACAACTTGATTGTTCTCGTTGCCACAAACGTTGGTTCAAAAATGAGTGTCTAATTTATGTTTCCGGTTTACTTATCTGTAATTTACAAACTACCACTATGTTTTTAATAGTTTATATCTGTGTTCATAGCTGAGAAATTTCTTTAAGAAGAAATTATAACTTCTATTTTGAAGTCTATTGATAAAAACAATCACACGCCTAAACCCTAACTGATTGGAGCAAAGTAAGTCGGCAATACTTAATTGAGTATCATATAACTAAACACATATCTCTACACATACATTCTACTCCGTACCATCTCGGTCCAAAACGACAGTTTAAACTGTTCTGGGCCGCAGGAGTAAATTACTTCATTGTGGGCCAATACTTGTTTGGTTACTCAACAACTTAGTTACCGAGTGTCGCTCATAAGATGTTCAAGTATACCTACTAGGGATGGAATATCTAAGCAGTGAATCATCATCATCATCATCATCATGTCAGCCTGTGTTCACCCACTGCTGAGTATAGGCCTCCTAAAGCGGAAAGCGAAAAGCAAGCAGTGAATAGCTAATAATTTAATAGATGTAGTTTTTTTTTAATCTATTCTACATGATTTGAATGAATTTGACTCTTGTTCAAAAAATTGTTTCAAAACACAGTGTGTGCGTTCTGTATCGCCGATAATATTATTTCTAATGAAATTCTATTGCTATATTTGTCGGTTGTTCTGTGTTTTGGTTATTCACTTATAAAAAACTTAAAAATAAAGTTAACTAAACTTGAAAGTACATGTAATTAGTTGATCAGCGTTTTATGTATTGTTTATATAAATATTTTTTGGAATAATACTCGCGCGGATTTTTTTATTGTTTTAAAATCATGCATACTCTAACGTTCTAGTCACTTATTTGTCCCATCTCTACATAAACTCGTCCAATCAAAATTTAAGTTGATATTGGAAAAGTTGGAGATTGATGCGTAACCACGAACGATTCAAAGAAATTGATGCCACACATAAACTCGCCAGTTCCTGCTAAAAAGTTTGTAAACAAAGATCTCGTTTCGTTTCAGATTATAGCTTGTTTTTACCAGAATTAAGTTTTCGTTGCGAAAACACGAAGATTTTTTGAAAATTATATTCGATGATTTAACTATTTTTAATTTGTGTGTAACAAATACTGTTTAATTTTTTTTTTTTAATTATCCAAGTTATATTTTATATCCATAAACTTAGCCTAGCATAATCGTCCAAGTTATTTCGCAAGAAAAAGACACAAACTTAATAAGTCTCAAATAGGATAAAATTCTCTTAAAATATCAGCTCAAAGGATTTTTTATAGTATCAATTTCCCTCACATTTCGACCAATAACCGTGCAACTAAACCATGAATGTGTCAATTTGTCGTTCCACCGCAACTGTAGATCAAATTGTATGGGTGTCAGTGGATATGCGTTAGCGGTTGTCAAAACTGGTCAAAACACCGAAATGTTGGTAGAATCGCCAGTGGCAGCGAAAATGTGCGATAAATTGAATCACGCGGTCGCACAAACATGAATGCGAGCGAAAACGAGAACATGTTAAAAATGTCCGTGTACGAATATTATATAAACCATAGATTGGGCAAACGATTTCAACTGTACTTTTCTAAAAATAAAATTGTCGACGAGTCACGATTAGCTTAGTTGGTAGTGGCTCTGCCTTCTAATCCAGGGGTGCGGGTTCGATTCCCGCATAACACAAGTAATTATGAATATTTAAATTTGTAATTATTTGTGTTGAGTCTGGTCGTTTCTATGTATAATAAGTATGTATTTACAAAAGAAAAGTATATAAGTATTATATCCGTTATCTAGTACCCACGACACAAGCGTTTGCTTAGTGTGGGGCTAGATGGCGCTGTGTGCAATGTCCCGGAATATATATTTATTTATTTTAAAAATAATTATAAGGAAGATCGTGCGAATACTTTACTGAAAATCGTGAAAAACAAGAAGCAGAGTAACAAAAGTTTTTATTGGTGTGCACAGCGTGTATCTGTTTCCATTACTTTGTAAATGGTTGATTGGTCAAAAAAAAAATTAAGTCGTTGGCTTCTTATGCAAATAATTTCCCTTGCCATCCAGCGCGGGAATGCTGCCGATGTTCTGGGAACATTTGTTGCAAATCATTTTTTTTTTAATTTTCTTTATTTCATAAGTGTTAGTTTCTAGTTCGTAGTTAAGACACCTTTTAGATACACAACTTTCTAGTGTAATAAAAGTTTGATGATGGACGTTAAGAAAAGGTACGGAATAAGCTTAAAATAATGAAGAAGTTAAAATTAAAATATCTTATTTATCGATATTAATCGGTTTCTTTTATGCAAGCGCGCTAGACCGTAGTCTACAAAGATGCTGAACATCCGGTAAGCTGTGGCCAAGCGCGAGCCATTCTCACAAAAAAAAAAACAAGTTTAAGATAGAAGTTGTACAAAAAACCAGAGTTACAGATTTGATAGAGCAGTTTGGTACACCAGTAGCTTCAAAGTATGTTTGTATGTACATATGTATGTATAAGTGTGCACAAACCCAACCAGAGCAGTTTTGCATTGTAAATTCGAATATGGCTTTACTGTGCCGGAAAAATGGGCTTTTCAGGTTGATTCGCAGATAAGTGCGCATTTTTATCACAGCCACCGAGGAAATGAAATCACTCGAGCTCTGAACAAGTTGGCGAGAAATCTTTTCTAAAAGGGGCTGGAGTTTAAACTAATTTTCTATTCACCGGTTAGTGTTAATACGACGCTAAAGATTAATATCGATCATAGAGTAAAGTAACAATACTGATAACAAATTTAAATCTATGTTGAATGTGGAATTGTCTTACAAAACTACGAAAGTTACAGAGAAAATAGGTACATTATCACAGAGAAGAAAGTCTCTTAATTTCTTTTTCTAAAATATCGTAGCGATGTTTATTTAGTTAATTACCTCCAATAATAATGACGCATAGTAAGTCAGCATTTGACGAATCAAAAAGGGTGTAGTATGTATTTGTTTTTCACTAATGAATTAAATTACGCACAAAATATCTTAAACCCAAAGCAATCGTTTCAAACCATTTCACGTAGTTTGAAAATAAAAAATTCTTTGTTGTGTATAAAAACACTCATAAACTTCAAAAGGTTCTACCAGTTTCTATATAGCACGGTGGATGGGTTCAAAGTGGCCTCCGAATACAATCCGCATTGTAAGGAGTTCCGTTATGCTCCAAATATTTTTCATAAAGCTTCCATTCTGAATGTATGCGTATGCAAAAATATTAAATTAGTAGTTAGCTTGCCATAGTTAGTTGGAGTTATTGATTTGCGGTTGTGTTTGTGTTTGTGGGTTGTAGTTGTTGAAATAGTGATGGAAAATTGCGGCTAGTGTGTGTTCAGAATTTGGGAATTAAACGGCGTTAGTTCGAATTAAGGAACTCGTTGTTTGATCGGAGAAATCCGATTGTTCATTGTATTCTAGTGCAAGAAAAGTATAAATAAAGTTGAACCGAAAAAGCATTGTACGAAATCATATGTTATGTAGTTTGTGTTGATTTCAAATCGAATATAAAACTATAATTGTATTTTGTTATTATTATTTTTTCCTTTTTTCTTTTAGTTTAAAAGGTTCACAGTAAAAAGCAATTATAAAGCCCTGTAATAAAAGCTACAATAATTTACAACATTGACATATTCCGTCCAGTAACTTTCGGGAGAGTTATCACAGCGCACTGCCATCAATCAAAACTAAATTTACAGCGAAACCTGCACCCAACATTTTTTACACAAAATCCGGCCACGGGAGGCGCGAAAGAAAATTTATGAATTGGATTTCGGAAGTGAATTTTTTGTCGGTTTATCCAAGCCAGGCCGGCCAGTCAAAGGACTATTGTGCACTGAACGGTTATTTTTCAAAACGTGCTCTGGATTTTGAAAATTTTCCATGGCTTTAGAATACCGAACGGCCAATATTTTCGATGATACATTGTTATGTAAATTGAACGTGTCGAAGTGGCGTGTAAAAGAAAAATGGCGGCGGACAGGAAACGGAAGCACTGGACACTTTTTGGTCGTTGCAAGTCTTATTTGCATAATGCAGAGTTTGCTTTATGCCTGAGCTTGGGCATGTATAATTTACTGCGAACTTAGCAAGAATTAATAGTAGTCATTATGATTATGGAAAACTTAGTAAATCGAATCTAATATGTTCGTGGCAGTCTATAAATAGGTAAGCAAAAGAAGTGATTTATTCTCCTATCGGTCACAACTCTTGGAGCTCTTATTGTAAGTCACTGAACCGTCAAAATATCTAGGATCACAGAATCCAACATAACAGCTCGCTTTGATACCACCAAATGAATGTAAACCTTTGATAAGCCTAAATAACAAAATACCACACATGCTTTCGCTTTTCCTGCGAAATAAATTGTACAGCTCATACATAATGATTCCCAACATTTCGCAGGTTTGATGTACACAATATGTAATGTGGGCCGTCTATTGTATGCTTTCCATTGTACAGCTTCTATAAGCCCAAGAATAAGAGGCTGCTATGCACAGGGTGGAATCTAGAGACGAATGAAAATGGGCGAGTTACTGTTACTGTAATAAAATAAATAAGTAAGATCCACGAGATCCACGCGGAGAGGCCTGGTGTGCACAATACAGTGTTGTAACTAGTGCGCATACCAGTTAGATTGTATTTCACAATTATTTAAGTTTAATTAATGAATTAGTCAATTTAACCTTAACAGTCAGGTCAGCGACAAATAGTAATATATTTAAATTTCGCCTTAAACATTGGCTTATCGAGCAGACTTTCTATAGTTACGAAGATTTTCTAAAAGTCGATGGCAGCATTAGAATTAAATAATTATAAATACTTAATTGTAATAATAATATTGATTTAATTAATGTATACATTACATTAAGCAATAATTACATGAATAACTATGTACGTATGTATATGGATTGTTGTAACTAATTTTATAAGATTTAATCAATGACATGTAAGAATTTACTTACCAACAAGGATTTTTTATATCATCCCTCTCTTTCCCTCTGGATTGTTCTCTCTTTTGTTTTGTGAAATAGATTTTATACGAATAGAAACCTTATGTTCTTACACTTAAAGTTTCTTTTCTATAAATGGTAAATCGGGGGTGAGATCGGTCAAAAATGAAAGGCATATAGAGCAGGCTGTTGTCTTGCTTCAACAGCTTGCCAGTTTAAAAAATAATGTGTGATAAATGTCACTGTCAACTTAAGTTTTGAAATATTTAGCAATAAATAATATTATTCAATTTTATTTATTATAAATTTTACTCGACACAAAGAAATCTGAATTAATTAATGAAATTAACACAAAATAAAATAAGTATGTAACAAATTAATATTATATTATTTTTCACACAAGCAACATTAAATTATGATGACATTATATGACAAAAGGTGGCGGGAAAAAAAAAATTTCATTTGTTACTCATTTATATGCATTTTATTGTAAAAATAACAAAATGGTAAGAACTTGTAGTGTTCCGGGATGCAGAAGTGAATCTTATAGTGGCTGCAATATATCTTTCTACAGGTATGCTAAAGTTTAAGTAAGATTACATTACTGGGACTAAGGTGACCATATTTTCTCGTGCTTGAAATAATTGTTGCAATATGATGTTTTTTCAGTTTTCCTAAAAATGAATACATCAAAATAAAATGGAAAAAGAACTTAAATATAACACGTTACTCGTTTAGGTTAGTACATGAAACACAAGGAAAAGGATTATATTGGTGTACCTACATAGTTTAAACCATCACTTGTTTCATTTAGAATATGAAACACAAGGAAAAGGATTATATTGTTGTACATAGTTTAAGCATTCACTCGTTTCAGTTAGAATATAAAACACAAGGAAAATGATAGTGTAAAAAAAATATAGGATATAGGCAACTACCTATATGCAATTCAAATGTGAACTTGTAAATAAATATTGTAATTACTGCAAAATGTTTATGATTTTGATTACATTGCCTCCCTGTCAATTAACCGAATCGATACTATTATAAATTACAAACTAAAGTGCATATTAATTTGTAAGTTTGTTGGTGTTTGTTACTTAACGCGTCAATAGAGCTAGGGATCATCATGACTGGCAAGCTGCAGGTAAAATAGGACCCCAAAAGAGACTGCTCCAGATTTGGTAAGAAGATGAATTGGTATATCCTAATTATATAATTTATTGTCACCCTAGTTAGAAAAAGACAACTGCCTGTCATACTTCGCCTCGCTCTGCTCATATTGGATCAGCAGTAATATTTCCCTATATATTACTTCCATGCTTACCAATAAATAACTTTGACTTTGACTTTGACTTTGACTTTGACTTTTAAGTTTATTAAATTGTAAATAGTAAAATAAACCTTTTTTTATTCTTTTTTTTTTGTTATTTTATCTATTGTTTTTACTTTTTGACACGAATCGCACGGTTGTCACAACAAACCCAAAGGTTACAAAATTATAAATCAAACTTCGTCACATACGTATCTGTATGAACAAGTTATCGAATAAAATTTAAAACATTAAAAATTTAACACGATAAAACACGTGTCAACTGTAGCAACTGTAGAATCATTGAAAACTATTTAGTATGTGAGTGGGAGAAAGATAATACAAGCAAATGTATGTAAGTCCACACATAACTTTAATAATATTGACGTAGGGCTGAATTCAAACTAGGCTGCGTCAGAAAGTAAAGCACACACTTAGTAAGGAAGAAGAAGATTTAAAATGAAATTAACTTAAACCGTATCACTTGAATGTGACCTCTGAGGAATTAGTCATACTTAATGTATAATGTTGGTACGTATATAGGTACGTACAAACCTTATTAATCATATTTTGTTCTTAACGTGGGATTTAAACTTCGGTTTGGTAGTTCATGCTTATTATACTATTATGGGTTATATATTAAATTGTAACTCGTATCATAAAATTTACCTAAATCATCAAATCACGCAAAATTTTATGAGGCTAAAATTGGTCAGCGTTTTTCTATTTACAGATTCCTGATTAAGACATTGGTCCGACACGTTGGTCCGATCAAAATCGTACCACACTTGATACATCAGTGTAGGGAGCGCTGCATGACGCTGATGATAGAGAGAGATGGCGGAAAATCATCAGAGATAGGCTCATGGATGGTGGTAGTCACGACCCTCAGATATGAGGAATACGACGCAAGGAGGAGGATTAATCCATTGGCGATTCTGATTCTGGATTATGGAGCGTAACACTACGGGTTATCGTTGATGTATTATAATAAAATAAGAAGGTTCTTAAGCTGGTTTCAGATTAAATATATTATATAATATATGTATAGTAGGTGGTAAATCCTATGCGGTTATCTAAAACTAGCTGTGCCTGCGACTTCGCCCGCGTGGAATAGTTATTTTGGGCATTAATTCTTTGAATTTTGAACCGTTTTCGCAGCGACGGAGCCCTCAAAGATGAATAATTTTCCCCGTTTTTTCCATATTTTCCATTGCTTCTTCGCTCCTATTAGTTGCGGCGTGATGTTATATAGCCTAAAGCCTTCCTCGATTAATGGTCTATTCAACACAAAAATAATTTTTCAATTCGCACCAGTAGTTCCTGAGATTAGCGCGTTCAAACAAACAAACAAACTCTTCAGCTTTATAATATTATATAGTATAGATGTGTGTATTCATTGCTTTTGTTTCTATTGAATTATGAAATGTAAGCGCACTACCACCATTGCTTATTAATAACGTAAGTCAGTAAATTATTTTCTCCACCCGTCTTTCCTTGACTTACTCTTCATTATTTCTACCTGGAAGAAATCGCCTAAGGCGATAAGGCCGCCCAATGTGCAACATTTTAATTTAAGTATGTTTATTTCTGTTTTGTAATTTTTGTGTTTTTATGGTGTACATTAAAGTTATATTCTATTCTATTCTATTCTACATGTTTGAGGAGTTTCAACCCGTCGAATAGTGTTTATTTAATTTAATTACCTTTCTTCCAAAAGTTCGTTAATAACTTCGCTTTGAGTACACTCGAAATTAGATCAAAGAAGTAAAGGAACTTGTAATTATTGTTACAGAAAGAAAAGAAAAAGCCAAAAAACTGAGTTAATTAAACGTTCCATTGAGCCATGATGGAAATTAGAAAGTAAGCTTATTCTTAGAAAGCTCCGGACTTCGACAGTTTGTATTACGTATTTAATTGCTAGAGATATATAAGATTTTTTAAATATGGCCTTTTTAGTTATTTGTTCAAGACGCTGTGATATGTCTATGAACATGTTAGTCAGTAAAATATTGTAACAAATATTTTTCATGAAAAGTAATACCTTTACCTAAATAGTGAATAAACAAAAAATCTTTTTTTTTTACGTGGGATATGTTTACGTTTGACTACAGCCTGCCTGATGTTAAGCATTGCTGCAGCCTAGGAATCTAAAACTAATCTGAATCATGTTTTTTTCTTACCAAGTCATTTGGCTTTCAGTTTTGTTTAATACCTAACAAAATTAGAATAAAGTAACGTGGTCATTGCGTTAAAAACAAGGCTTTAATTACAATGTACGAATAACAGTCAAGTGCAAACCCATTTCTTGTAAAAAAATGTGTGTGTAATTATTATTATATAATTAACTTTATGTATAGGCAACCTATTATTAATAGACTATGTGAGGTATTCCATTACATTAACTTATCATATAATTATCCACAATGTGGCAATAAATTATACTGCACACTAATATCTAATAATTACCTGCCAAATCAACTATGTTAGAACATATTGTACATAATATATCCATGTCTATTATATGCGTGTAATATGTGTATTTGTATATGTATAAAGAGAATATCAATCAGTCTAATTGAAATATTAGTTTGGAATAAGATAGATGCCAATTACAAGGAGCCCCCTCTCTTGAGTGGTATTTCCTCCTCATGACTGAGGGTCGTGACTCCCCCGTAGAATTATTTCGTTAGGGGAGTTTTCTTGGGTAGATACGCCGTGGTGGGCACCCAGGTCCTTCCACGGAAGACACATATCCTCTCGGATATTGTGGTCCTCAAACATGTCGGTGTCCTCACTCCTCATGTTTTCCTTCACCGCTAAGCGAGTGCAAATCCACACATAACTTGAAAATAGAAGTCATCAGTGTAGGGCCGGATTCAGGGTGCGTCTGGATGAAATGCAGACACTGGAACCGCTGAGCCACACTCGCTATATACATGTAAAGGAGCCCAAAATTATCATAAAAAAAAAACATTTATTAAGCTGATATTTATTAGCAAGCTAATCAAAATTAAATCAACTTATTCCTATTTCCAAAAGAAGTAAAACAATAGTTCTTTCTCTAGACATACTAAAGTCCCCTTAAAAGGTTAGATTAGTCATTAGAATTGGTTAAATTAGACATATCTAACCTTTTACCTCGTACCTATAGTTTGTGAGTGTGTAGGTATGCACTAACTAAATCATACCTTTATAATATTAGTTGAAAGTAGGATACTTTTACCAAAGTACAACCCAGGCATGTATGTAAAGTTATTAAATTGATTGATTGTAGATTAAGGCCAGTGCTTTGTCCATTAAGCATTAGTCATTACTAATTAGTAGTGAAACGTCAGTAGTTTAGCTAGCGGAAGCAATCGCATGCGATTACCAATGTTAAGCAAACGTCGACGCGGTCAGTACGCGCATGGGTGACCAAAAAGTGGCATTCCATTTTGGACGCTTCCGTGGGTCGGATGACACGTTAAATTGTAGGTCCCGGCTGTTTGTCTAGTACGGCAGTCGTTAAGCCATGTCAGAGGCCCTTCGGGCGGCATGATAAACTCTCGACACCAAAGTTGGCCACTCTCATTCAAGAAGCAGAATAGAAAAGTCCAACTTATGAACTAAAATTTAAGGGTTAGTAGTTCAATATGTATAAAAGCTTGTGTGTGTCAAATGTTGTATCCTACTTTAAATACATTTACAAGTACGTAGCATTAACATTTGTAACTTGTTATTAAGTGCAAATAAACTATTATTATTAGTAACACTGGATAGACTATGAACAGTCAGTAACTACCACGTCGCTTCAGAAGATTTGGCAGCTAAAACTACGAGAGAAAACACACCAACAACCACACTATCGCTTTTTATTGTAACTAACGTGCAGGTTTATACCTATATACTACTCTAGTGTGGTAAGTACACATGTATGTCAAAAGCAATAACTTTTGTTCGACTTGAATATTTTGTGTTATAGTTTTATTGTATAACAAGTGGACGCCCGCGGCTTCTCTCGCATTATTTTAGGATAAAAAAGTAGCCTATGACATTTCTAAGACCTCCTACTACCTACATACATACCAAAAATCATGATGATCCGTTCAGCCGTTTTTGCGGGCTGTTTATATAAACAGACAAACAGAGACACAGATAAACAGAGAAAAGTTCTAGAAATTGTTGAAACGTGTCCTGCTACCAATTCTTAGTATATACAAACATTTTTTTTTAAATATCTTCAATGTTCAGACTTTTAACCCTCTTCAGCTTTATCATATGTATAGATGTGAAGTATATACGATATCAAGTACCATAAACGAATTCATTTTATCAATATATTAACTAAACGGTTTTCACTCACGTGTAAATCGCGTAATTTGTTTACGCGTTTCGGATGTTATGACATCCGAATTTGTGTCTGCGTGCTGCCGCGGTCCCAGAACATACGTTCTGGAGATGGATGTCATATGTTACAGTCACTATATTTACGAGTAAATTATGATATATTATCATTGGGCTGTCATTGTCATCTAGTCGACGTTGAGCGACACTGACAGCGCAAACATCAAATTGCCACATTCACTCTCTCGAATGATTAAAAAGGGCGGCCATCTTGACGGAATCACTCTTTTTGGGAACAAGGCGCCGTTGGATGTAAAAGGTCGGTTTTGAGAATATTTGTAATTAGATAATAAGAGAATAATTGATAAAGCGAGAATAAATGTATAAATACTGTATCAATGAATGTTATAATTTATAAATTGCACCCCTTCTGAGCGATCGTAACAGCTCAGAAGTGGGATTAATTGTGAAATTACAATTTCGCAAATGAATACCACGCCATCGAAATAATAAATTTGTACCAAAATATCAAATTTTGATGAAATACACTATTAGATCGGTAGAACAGTTAATGCATGGGTGTAGCATAATCAAAATTTAGTTATTTTTGCGTACGACGCATAGTTTTCGAGATAATAACGTTTTTGTCTTTTTAACGTGATCATATTGCTCGATTCTGTATCTAATGCACACAATTTCTGGCTACGAGTTTAAGGCGATTACGGAGTACGGAAGCTCTGTGTCGCGGGCGTCATCGTGACTCCAGTCCACGCAGCTGCAGCTACTGCCGTCGGCTGCAGGAGCGCGAGGATGCGCTGAAGAGGGAGTAGGAGCGGAGTCGTCGACGGAGACTGCGTCGGGAGTCGCCGCAAGGGGTGACGCGTGGTTGCAGCCATTGTAACGAACCAAAAATGAGCATACCTCTCATTTTCTGCAATCGATTAAATAAAAAATATATAAACATAACAAATATGGATATATCTCAAAAATACACATGTAAAAACTAAATACTAATCTATTTTTCCAATATTCGCATTCTATAAAGAAGGTTTTATGCAAAAGTTCAATGAAGGAGTTTGTTTAAAATTAACAAAGAAGGTTTTATACCGAGTGTAACGAACCAAAAATGAGCATACCTCTCATTTTCTGCAATCGATTAAATAAAAATATATAAACATAACAAATATGGATATATCTCAAAAATACACATGTAAAAACTAAATACTAACCTATTTTTCCAATATTCGCATTCTACAAAGAAGGTTTTATGCAAAAATTCAACGAAGGAGTTTATGTTAAAATTAACAAAGAAGGATTTATACCTACATTCAACGAAAGAGGTTTCATCTCAACATTGAAAGAAGTTTGAGGTCAATTGATTTACAAAAAAAAGGTAGAACTAATTGATAAACATAAGTTTGGTATTAAATATATCGGCATTAATTATCTTCTATGTTAAAAAAGTCTTGTATGAGTATCATTAGAAGAATTATAGACAATTAGAACTGTTTTTCACATAATAAGATAATATTTTGAACGGAAATAGCCGTATTGTTCCATTTACTCGACGGTTGGTAATATGGAAGACAGTTGTAATCTTGAACGACGCATCGGTTTGAGTAGTAATTGTTAGTCAAAATTGATCTATTATGACATGAGATTTCGTAGGATATTTGTTTCAAGAGTCTTGTAAATAATATTCAGTAATATTAAGTTGTTTGTCAATATTAGATATTGGGTAATTACTTCGGTTACAAATGCATTGCATGATTAAGGACGGATTTGAACGGAAGCGCAATAATGAAGGTTTTTTTGTGTGCGCGAAGGCTTCGTGTTCCAAGAAATATGTTAGCGTGTTGAAAGTCACGTAGGCCAAATTTCCAAGAATAGTCATTAAAAGTCGCATGATATTTAAAGGGTTGCCAGTTGTGGATAGAGGGTACGGTACATTACGAGTACTAACCGGGTTTGGTCGAATTACTTTGTACAATTTGGAAATGTTAGAACATAATTTTATTAGTAAAACTATTCACAGGAATTTGTGTTATAGTTCATAGTAAGTTATTTATAAACAGAGGTTATTAAATCAAAAATGATATCACATAGTTTGTATGTTTACATTAAAGTAATTACATAATAATATTTTAAATCCAATTACACATAAAGTTATTGAAGTATTTGTTTTGAATTAATTTATAATAATAAAAAAAAAGAGATTGTTAAAATAAATATCAAAAGGCTAAAAAACCATTAGGATTTTATAATAGGAAGTTCATAATAAATTATTGTATTAGTTACTTATTTGGAAATCAATGATGATTTATTTAGGTAGATGTACCGAATTTTGGGGAATAGTCACATGGGACCACACCGGAGAGGATTAGGGGAAACGGGATGGGAAGCGAAAGAAAGAGATAGCGAAGCCTTTGTTATACTTTGGCATAAAAGGGGGAAGGGGCGCGAGTTCGCCCTCTTTCATCGCTGGGTCGCCGAGGAGGACAGAAGTGTCCAATCCCTGAGTAAGCAAAATCTCATCTTTCATCCATAACATTTGAGCTACCTTTCCTTGATTAACTTTGGAGTGTTCCTTTGACCTTTAAGCTACAAATTTAGTTTTGAAAGTATGCCAATTTAAGTGCATATACCTGGTATCTTGACGGACTTTTGGCTTGGGTGTTCCGAAGGAAGCTGATCCAATCAGTGTTACGATGTGGTCGCCAGAGTTAATTGTCAGTCAAGGTATAAGTTTTCCATTTAACGTTCGGATTTGGGAAGATTGAAGCATATCCTGCTCCTGTCAGGCTCACCAAGTAGTCGCCCAAAGTCGAAGGTAATGGAAAATAGGGTATTTATTTTAAAATTATTAAATTTAAATATTGGTAGCTTTTCCTTTCCTGATAAAATCATTAAGTCACAAATTTAGTTTTGAAAGTATGCCAATTTAAGTGCATATACCTGGTATCTTGACGGACTTTTGGCTTGGGTGTTCCGAAGGAAGCTGATCCAATCAGTGTTACGATGTGGTCGCCAGAGTTAATTGTCAGTCATGGTATAAATATCACATTTGACGTTCGGATTTGGGAAGATTGAAGCATATCCTGCTCCTGTCAGGCTCACCAAGTAGTCGTCCAAAGTCGAAGGCAATGTGATATAAGGTTTAATAATAGATCCAAATTACCCAGTGAACGCGTTAATTTACCCCCTTGCCACCATTCCCTCTTTCTATCGATACCCGACGCGCTTATGACCCAATTTTATCAGTACGTATTTACTCATCTAAGTATTATTATTATGTCTCCATTCTACCATTTTCTCATTATTCAAGCCCCATACATAATGTGTACTTTCGATTACAGGCTCATCCATTTGTACCCACTATCTCCGATCTACCCCCGCCTACTCTGGTAAGTCTCTCCTGTCCCTGGCTACATAAAATATATAATAGCACTCACACAGTTAATAATTGACTACACCATCGCCTTTCTTTTACAGACCGATTATACGTCTCCGGAAATGGAATCTCTATTCGAAGATCTTTTCTAGAACTAATTCATTATAAATTATATAATATATTATATATATTATTATATACTAAGTTCTCCCTCTTTTATTTCCTATGTTTTCTATCTGTAACCGGTTTTATCTCTTATTTTCACCTAAAATGTTCACTAATCTAATTCAAATTTTCGCGGGTTCCAACTGTTGGTTAACTATACTATAATAACAATAGAATTTTTTTTGACTTGACTATCAAATAAATAAGTTTCCTAATGACTTTTTATAATAATAAAACTTATCAAACATTTCCCTCATACAACACAATAAAATTATTATATTTTGCTCATAACTAAATTTTCCTATCAGTCGCGTAAAACGAAACGCCTATGAAATGAAACGACCAATCGTCCAATCAGAGCTCGCGACGTCACGTTCAATATCCAACATGTCCCGTCAAACATTATTTAGTGTTGTGGTAAAATTGAACAAACAACAATTTGAACTTAATCGAATGAAAACACAAAACTAATATTCTATATTTCATCCTTTAATTTACAAAGATGTACTGTCTCTTTGTAGTAAATGTTTATTCACTATTTTAATGTAGAATTAGTTTTTTTTTTCTTTTTTCTGAATAATAAAATATATAAATATTAACAAAAATATCAATCTCAAAAAAAAAGAAAACATAATTTAACATTTGAATAATTATTCTTCTTCTTGTAAATACAATAAAAATGTGATTGTAATGCAATTAATTAATTACGCACAAAAATCTCAACGCAATAAATCTTATAGACATGTTTTGTTTTTCCCTAACTTCCAAGTACTAGCTATTAGAAATTCCTAAATTATCCAATTCTACTCAGATACCAATTGTAAATTATAATATTATCTAAGACATTTTGTTATATTTTTTTTTTATAAAGCGTGAAAATACAATATTCAAACATACACAATATATTGTTTCTTGCAAAATAATCGAATCCATTCAAACACCTAGCCCCATTTTTATCGATTAATTAGATAACGTTCCCATCACTAAACTCAACCAGTTGAACGATGAGTTCACAAGATGTCGCCACTTCCGCCTGCTCTCAAATTTTATGTGAACGACCGGCAATGTTTGTGATGAAAAAAAAATCTCTAATTCTGTATATTCCAGCACAATACAGTGTAATTATAGATAATCTAACGCTTTTCGTGTACAAACAAAAACTACCTAGTGCCACCTGCGCCCAACTACCATTTCAAACTCCAAAACAGTGCAAAAAGTAGATAAACTTTACCTACAAATTTGTCGTCACAATTCTACAGCAAACTACTCCCATGGTTTCAAAAGGTAAGCATACAATTCCCAACCAACTATGTTCAGTGATAATAAGTGTCAGATCATTTTCTATTACCTATCTATTGCTCACTATGTCAACAATATAACCCCATCCAATCTCAACATTAATACATGAAACCAACCCAATAAACTATCCATTTTATAATACACTTGAAAAAGAAAGTGACCCTATGGTCTTGCACAAAACTTCCCACTTCTAATCATGTCAACAAACCCAATGAAATTCCTAACAATATTGTCCCTATAATCCTTTTTATGTGTTGATAATTACCAGACCTTGCACGACTTGATATAACAATATTATATTTTTTTTTTCATGCTTAGACACATAACATTAACGCCCTTACTTAGATAAAGACATAAAAATCAGTCAAAAGGTAACCAGTCTAACTTAAATTTCATGTCCCTGAATAACCTAATTCATGCCTATTGTACAATGTGTTACAAAAGATATTCCCAAATAAATAAGTACTATCACACTACCTATTTTGTAATTATTCATAAATGAACAATAGAGCTAGACACCTTTCTTTAATTTTAACATCTTATCTGATCTTTCATTGTAAGAACTTTGATATTGGTTTTGACTATGAAAATTGTGCCTTTGCTAGTTGTATAATTAACCCTTTTACCTGATATTCCTAAAATATTTTACTTTTAATTTTAGTTACACCCTAATTCTCCTCTTAATAGCTTAATTTGTATAATTTTGACATTTATTCTATGAAGAAATTGATAATTGGTATGGAAACTCTCAGAAAACGCCCATATAGACTGCCCTATCTTGTTCCAATAATTATTGTTCTATAATATACCACTAATTCAAACTCTACCCAGAATATAATAAAATAATCATCAAATTACATTACTACAACCTACTAAAATAATAACTAAACCTTCTCCTTTTCTTTTTTTTTCAGGAATAAACACTAATGCACAATGGATGATCCCAAACACCCACCCCTTAATTTGAATACCATCAACACAAGTAAGTAATTAATGCCAACTAAATTAATTTGATTTTTTTTTTTAGAATTCTGTACACTATATGATAATTTTAATAAAGTCATAACGAACCCCAAAACCGCCCTAAGTTCCTCTAACATGGTTTTGTTATATCTTTTTCTATACAAAACAGCCGAGTCCTACAATTCAACGCGACATCCGTCCCACAAAAATGCTCATTCTGAAAACCCGCTAATGCTATTCTCAACTATTTGTTTGTGTGTTTACTTGTTTGTTCGTTCAAATTGCCACAAAACTCTAAATATAAAACCAGATTCTTCTTTGAATAATTTCTCTACTTAACTACATTCTGACAGAACTTACTTTAAGCAATAAGGCCGCCATTTAGACTGTTACAAGCTCAAAAACTATCTAAAGTAATTCTATATTAACACCAACTATTTGTTTTCAAATATGTGAACGGTGGCCCTTAATGTCAATCTAATTTAACCAATTCAATGTTCAAAGATAAAACCCTATATTTTTCCTTCTTTCACCTAAGCATCTTAAACATGAATTTATAATAAGGTAACAACTACTCAAGTCTATTATGTTTGATCTATACTTTACTTTATAGAAATAGATTACTACATAAAGAATAAAATATTAAAATAAAACTAAAATTATTATAAAAAGGAAACAATTATATTTAAGAAAACAAAAAGCTTAGATACATATTATAATGATTAACTTAGACAACCTTTCTTAACCAGATATTACATATGTGCCCAATTTTATTTAATTTCATACCATCAAATATTAATGTTTTAATGAACTTTATTTTTCAGATGCTGAATTATTCCACAAGCTGACATTTAGAATTGATGAAAATTGGAGACCCCAGCCCATTTGTATTTGTTACTTGTTTATTCAAAGGTAAAATTTATCCAAATTTTAATATTCATACTTACATATTTATATGGTAGTGGATTATCAATTTTTGTGATATATGAGTCTATACTTGCTTCTAAATTTATTTAAATAATGTTTATATATAAAAGACTATAAGTATGACTAAATCCTACTCTATATTAATAATTCTTAAATATTTTTACTAAATTATACTAAATTCAGAAACATTTTTTTTTTTTATATATATATATATTCACATACATATTTATATACAACCTACAACTTTCTACAAAAGACTTCAACGTATGTGCTAATTTATTCTATTTATTATGGCTATATTTACAACAATAGTTTGTACAAATATCTAACATTACTATTTTTATCTTTCAGGAAAAACCAACTCTTCAATAGCAGAAAGTACCAGCCTATGAAAACTAACGACTCGCCCCCAGACGTTTTAGTTTTAAACTAGCCTAATATAATATCTTATTCTAAACGTGTCCCTCTCTGTTATCCCTCCATTTCAAACAGCAACAAATGTAGCCAGACCGCTAGGTCTGACTATTTATGATGGCCAAAATCATGTCAAATATATTCCTATTTGTAGATACTTATAACTTAAAATTACAATCCTAAAATCAATTAAATTTTAAATCCTGTCACGGCCACCCAAATGTAACAACCCACTACCTATCTCTCTATATATCTCTATTTTTTTTTGAAACTATATCTAACTTATAACTATAAATTGTAATTATGACTAATTAATAACTAGCATACCGCTGATATACGTCTGATCATTGTATCTACTTTAACGAAACCTATTAGATAAGTATATGTGATGTCTTAGTACAGCTGACCTAATTTTGTCGTCTTCTTGTTAATTAATCTTACAACTTACTTCTTCCAATTGATATTATACTAGTGTATTACCGTGTACTCTTTCATTACCTCAAACCCATTGCTTAATTCCTATTTCTAACAATCTAGTGTTTAGAACTCTTATATAATAAATCACGTTAGTACAAACATAGAATCCTACTGTTAGATGTTTAATTATATAATCTCTTTTACTAAACCCTGTTAATCAATGAGGTCAACAAAACTATATAGAGATTTCCTTCATCCGTTCATAGATTAATAATGTTAATTGCTATCTTTATTTATGTTTATTATTTAGGCTCATTATTTAAACTCTCTTACGAAACTCTGTCTATCAAGGAGGTCAAACAAAACTATATAGAGATTTCCTTCATTCGTTCATAGATTAATAATGTTAATTGCTATCTTTATTTATGTTTATTATTTAGGCTCGCTTTTGCGTACCAATCAGTCAAGAATTTAACTGAAAAGCACAGAAAATGCTCCATTCCAACGCATTTTCCCATGGTAAACATATAATTTCCACGAGATCTAAACCCCTGACAAAAGCGGCCTTTCCTATCAATGATAACTCAATCTTTTTCTAGCTGAATGTATTTACTTTTATTTTTATTCATTTGTTTGATTATGACCTACCTAACAAAACCTCGCTCGAACTTTTGACATGATTCCCTACGAAATGTGATCGTCTAGTTAGTTAGAACGCCTAGGTCATACGTAGCAACCCTAATTCTTTAAAGATGAACAGAAAGGAACCATAACCTAAATGGAGTCTACACTTCAAAGAAAACTATCGTAAATATAAAGGTCAGATTAATCCTAACAAGGTTATGACGAAGAAAAGTTAAATACATTTAGACATTCTAGGTAATAATTCCTGATCTTGGCTGAGTGTGTAGTTACTCATAAGTAGTAGAAAAACAACAATAATGTTACGTCATCTCTATTATTCACTTTCCAACAGCTGGGTTCCTGGTTGGTGATAATTTTGCCAACGTACGAAACCCTAGAAAACACTTCTGAATTCTACCGTATAACAAAGTGACCGAGATTAGATAACTTATCTGTAAATAATTAGTTATTAATCTAATCAGCCAAAAATAGGAACCATACTATAAAGGTCTTCAGTGTTATATCACGAAGTAAGGTAATATTCTCATAAATAAACAATTAGGTTATATTCCCTATTTATTTTGTAAAGGTAAATGTTTTCAAAATGATATTTATAAACCATATACAACTGTAGTAATTTTATCATATTTTTAAATTTATTATTTTGTCAATAAATATACTCCCAACACAACTTCTGCCTTTAAGCAAGTGTAGCTTAGTTTACTTTAATTTAAATCGCTCCAACATTTCCATCAGGCGCTATCTTGCGAAATAGAATAACTTACTTTTGTATTTAAAAGAGTCATAGTTTATATTTCTAGAATTGATATTCATTCAATAAATAGTCTCTCAACTTTATTACTGTCATTTAAGCATGCGTAGCTTTGGTTAGATTTTAATTGATAATTTGCTATGATGTTTTCAATAGGCAATAAAAGAACTTCGTTTAAATAACACATGTTCCAGATAGCAGCTCCCGCTGTTTATTTCAATTAATTATCCGACTTGTATTCATTATAGCGTGTATTTATTTAATGTGAACTTGTAACCGTTCATAATCATAATTTCCAATTTTAGATGAATGTTCCCTAACTACCGCAACTTCTACGTTTTATTTGATATTACAAACTTTCTTCCAAAACTTAATTATTCGGTTCACCCTTAAATTACGCCCTATAATTTAAACGCAGTTGGTTTTATTAATTCCGCTAATAGCTCCGCGCTATTTTACGTCCCCGTCCTACTTCGTAAATCATACACAAACTTTCGTCTTATACCAAATTTCAAATAATTATCTACCTCCCTATAACCTATCATCCTAATCTAATGCAAATCTCTTCTCTAAATTATTCCTTACTTCTTACTTACCTGTTTCTCCCTACGCTAATCCCTCAACTAAAACCTACTTATCAGAATGAACCCTAGCTTCTCCTATCCCTATCCCTGCCTACTCAAAATAATATATCAGGATACTAGCCGCCGAATAACCTAGGACGACCAGTGGAACTAGGGGGGAGGAATTTAGGATGCGGAATGATTTTCCCAGATTCCCCTAATCCAGACTCAGATTAGAGAGGGTTTCTACTAACCCATGGCCAAAGGTAGTCGCGGCCGAATCGGGAGGAAATGAAGGTAGACATACAACATTTATCCAGCGGACAGCCAGAATAATGCCGGGTATAATAACAATCAAGGGCTTTAAACCACGAGAGTTTAAAGGTATCTAATCTACTTTAGCAAAGCAGTAATTAGTCACTCAAATACTAATTACAACATGCAATTACTAGCTCAAGCGGGATCCCAGATTTAAACTTTACGGGTAAATTAACGCGTTCACTGGGTAATTTGGATCTATTATTAAACCTTATATCACATTGCCTTCGACTTTGGACGACTACTTGGTGAGCCTGACAGGAGCAGGATATGCTTCAATCTTCCCAAATCCGAACGTCAAATGTGATATTTATACCATGACTGACAATTAACTCTGGCGACCACATCGTAACACTGATTGGATCAGCTTCCTTCGGAACACCCAAGCCAAAAGTCCGTCAAGATACCAGGTATATGCACTTAAATTGGCATACTTTCAAAACTAAATTTGTGACTTAATGATTTTATCAGGAAAGGAAAAGCTACCAATATTTAAATTTAATAATTTTAAAATAAATACCCTATTTTCCATTACCTTCGACTTTGGGCGACTACTTGGTGAGCCTGACAGGAGCAGGATATGCTTCAATCTTCCCAAATCCGAACGTTAAATGGAAAACTTATACCTTGACTGACAATTAACTCTGGCGACCACATCGTAACACTGATTGGATCAGCTTCCTTCGGAACACCCAAGCCAAAAGTCCGTCAAGATACCAGGTATATGCACTTAAATTGGCATACTTTCAAAACTAAATTTGTAGCTTAAAGGTCAAAGGAACACTCCAAAGTTAATCAAGGAAAGGTAGCTCAAATGTTATGGATGAAAGATGAGATTTTGCTTACTCAGGGATTGGACACTTCTGTCCTCCTCGGCGACCCAGCGATGAAAGAGGGCGAACTCGCGCCCCTTCCCCCTTTTATGCCAAAGTATAACAAAGGCTTCGCTATCTCTTTCTTTCGCTTCCCATCCCGTTTCCCCTAATCCTCTCCGGTGTGGTCCCATGTGACTATTCCCCAAAATTCGGTACATCTACCTAAATAAATCATCATTGATTTCCAAATAAGTAACTAATACAATAATTTATTATGAACTTCCTATTATAAAATCCTAATGGTTTTTTAGCCTTTTGATATTTATTTTAACAATCTCTTTTTTTTTATTATTATAAATTAATTCAAAACAAATACTTCAATAACTTTATGTGTAATTGGATTTAAAATATTATTATGTAATTACTTTAATGTAAACATACAAACTATGTGATATCATTTTTGATTTAATAACCTCTGTTTATAAATAACTTACTATGAACTATAACACAAATTCCTGTGAATAGTTTTACTAATAAAATTATGTTCTAACATTTCCAAATTGTACAAAGTAATTCGACCAAACCCGGTTAGTACTCGTAATGTACCGTACCCTCTATCCACAACTGGCAACCCTTTAAATATCATGCGACTTTTAATGACTATTCTTGGAAATTTGGCCTACGTGACTTTCAACACGCTAACATATTTCTTGGAACACGAAGCCTTCGCGCACACAAAAAAACCTTCATTATTGCGCTTCCGTTCAAATCCGTCCTTAATCATGCAATGCATTTGTAACCGAAGTAATTACCCAATATCTAATATTGACAAACAACTTAATATTACTGAATATTATTTACAAGACTCTTGAAACAAATATCCTACGAAATCTCATGTCATAATAGATCAATTTTGACTAACAATTACTACTCAAACCGATGCGTCGTTCAAGATTACAACTGTCTTCCATATTACCAACCGTCGAGTAAATGGAACAATACGGCTATTTCCGTTCAAAATATTATCTTATTATGTGAAAAACAGTTCTAATTGTCTATAATTCTTCTAATGATACTCATACAAGACTTTTTTAACATAGAAGATAATTAATGCCGATATATTTAATACCAAACTTATGTTTATCAATTAGTTCTACCTTTTTTTTGTAAATCAATTGACCTCAAACTTCTTTCAATGTTGAGATGAAACCTCTTTCGTTGAATGTAGGTATAAATCCTTCTTTGTTAATTTTAACATAAACTCCTTCGTTGAATTTTTGCATAAAACCTTCTTTGTAGAATGCGAATATTGGAAAAATAGGTTAGTATTTAGTTTTTACATGTGTATTTTTGAGATATATCCATATTTGTTATGTTTATATATTTTTATTTAATCGATTGCAGAAAATGAGAGGTATGCTCATTTTTGGTTCGTTACACTCGGTATAAAACCTTCTTTGTTAATTTTAAACAAACTCCTTCATTGAACTTTTGCATAAAACCTTCTTTATAGAATGCGAATATTGGAAAAATAGATTAGTATTTAGTTTTTACATGTGTATTTTTGAGATATATCCATATTTGTTATGTTTATATATTTTTTATTTAATCGATTGCAGAAAATGAGAGGTATGCTCATTTTTGGTTCGTTACACTCGCCCCCGAAAAGAGGATTTAATAGCGGCTAAACCTAAATAGTTGACAGACGAAATAAAAGACTCTTTTCTTGTTTAATAAAATATATTTTATTATAAGTTTTACCTGTTTACTGGTTACCTTTGAAAAACATTACCATTACCTTCTATAAAACAATATCATTACCTCACTTGGAATCGTCTCAAATTTTAAAAGAACCAATTTAAACTTCGTTAATCTTTTCATTTCCAAATCTAAACTTTACAGAATGTAATGTGGCCCTAAGTGTGTGGTGTGTTATTTAAACCTAATGAATAAATAAAAATAAGCTCCCGTTTCGTATCTATAGAATAGCCTGAGAATCATTGACGCAAAATTGTCCTTTCCCCTCGAAATAACCAAAGTACCCAAAGGAATGAGTTGTGAATTCATCAACCGCTAGTCAGTATAGTTCTGACGATCCATCAACCCAAACCTGATTTATCCGCTTGACCTGGGATCGACCGAACCACCCTCAAATACTTTAGTTAAGTGTTTCTGGTTCAAAACAATAGATTGCCAGAAATAAACAGGCCTCTTACAGTACAAATCGTAAGCATATCCCAATTAATCACAAGGAGTTATGTGTAGTGTTCGATGATGCCTATTCTAGCATATTATGGTAGCTTCATGTGTAGTTAAGTCTACAAAAAAAAGTAGTAAACCTACTGTAAAACACTAACCTAACTTCACTCTCCTTTTTTGTAGACCATTGTAAGTGTACGAGTTCAATTTTGGAAATGAATTGACCTATTCAGAAATCAGAAATTCTGGTTTTGTCAAAACGCCACTGCACTCACACTGATACATCATTCAGAACCTACTTTCGTGGTCATTCATTCCACGCTTTGACAAACCCGAGAACCATCAATTTCCGAACTAGAAGATTTGGTTCAAAATTACGTTTAAATTTTGACAAAACCAAGCTACTATTTACCTTGCTTTACCTTTACCAAAAAGATTTATCTTACCTTTTTTTTTTTTTTTTTTTTTTTGTATGTTTATGAGCAAATCCATCAACATATAAAGGTTGGAGATTTTACCCACTAACACTGATCCCTCTAAAATAAACATTTTGAGGCACTGTTTAATTTATAATTAATTAGCAAAGTATATATTAGTCCAATATATAATGCTAGTTTTTTTTTTTTTTGTACCTAATACCTTGATTATCTTCCTATTATTCATTACACATGACATTTGTAAGGAAATTAATAAAACAATTTATTTTAAAATGTTTAAATTCATTTAATTGGATTACGGAGAATATAAAAGATTTATTCTTTGATACAAAATTTGTAACTACTTTATGAAAGTTTTTAATTAATAATAATGTCTTCCGTCCTATTAACGCCCCTTAGACTTTCAGATAGAAACTATTTTGAATTATTACTCTAAAACCATCCCCTTGGCTCGTTAAAAATAATAATAAACCTAACAGGTTATGGAAATAGAAAAAGTTTGTGGTGATTATATCAAATTTTATTTATAATAAACTCTGACATTATATACCTTATTGACAATTATGATTCTATTATTCAATCATTTCAATAACCAAATTTACTAAAAATGTTACCTTAACATAATCATTGTACATAATTTTTTTTTTTTTTTTTTTTTTTTTTTTTTTTTTTTTTTTTTTTTTTTTTTTTTTTTTTTTTACTATCACAATCCGCCAAATTATACCTTATTTGTGATTCTTATATAGTTGAAAAGCGATAATTTTTTTTTATCAATAATTTTAACAATCAAATTTAAAACATTTACCTTTACAAAAAAACTAACATAATCATTGTTTACAACTTTTTAACTTACATTTTTTTTCTCTACCGCAATCCGCATAATTTTAAACTTATTCATAATACTTATATAGATGAATTGTGTTAAATTTTCCCCTTACTTTATTTGTGTTGAGGTCTACCAAAGTGTATACGTTTCTACAAGGGCTATCCAAGATTTTAAATGGCCCTTCATATAATGGGGCAAACTTCTTTGTTAGTTTTTGAGTAGCGTCTGACTTATTCACAATTCTTATTTTTACCAAGTCACCAATCTGATATTCTATCAGTCGATATCTATTATTAAACCTCTCCGTTCGTTGATTACCCGCCTCTCTCAAATTTTTCCTGGCTGCTTTTCTTACTTCGTCAACATTAAGACTCCGACTTCGGAATTTTATATCCTTATCTATTGATAATGTTGTCGAGTATCCGTATAAAATTTCGCACGGAGTGAATTTAGTGCTATCATGTAAAGTATTATTATATAATACCTCTAACTTAGGTAACACGGATACCCAGCCTTTATGATTTTGACGACAATAGGTTCTGAACAATCTCCCTAGTTCTTTATTTACTCTTTCGGTAGTATTGGGTCGTGGATTACGTACTGTAGTATATGTCACCTTTACTCCTTCTTGTTCCATAAAATTTTTCCAGAGCTTACTAGCAAACTGCGAGCCGTTGTCTGACAATATTCGCTTAGGTCGGATTATTTGAATGAACTTCTTGATTTGACTCAACACTGATCTTGCTGTAGCCTTCCTTAGAGAGTAAAATTTTACAAATTTACTAAAAGAATCCTGTATAACTAATATGTAACTCATACCCAACTGGCCTGCTGGCAGAGGTCCATATAAATCGGTCATGACGAGATCCCCAATATCATTAGTTAATGTTGATTGACAAGGCCCGACTCTTTTTAATGTCTCGTTTTTTGTTATTTGGCAGTCATGGCAACTTCGAAGTACTTCTTTGACTCGACGTGTTAAACCCCTCCAATAAAATCGATCTCTAACATATTTAATCACCTTATATGCTCCTTGATGTCCCATCTCTTCGTGAACTCGTTTAATAACTTCATTTTTTACTAGCTCTGGTAAGTATATAACCGGTGTAGTTTGGCCTTGTGGTTGGAAATATAATACTTCATCGATTATTTTACAACGTTCCTTCACTCGTCCTAATCTCCCAATTTGACTTTTATTTTCACGTAACATCTCCAAAATTTCCCCAATCTCCTTATCAGCTTTCTGTAATACGGGGAGATTACGCAAATTTTCTGTCAGTTCTCTATTTTGTCCGATTTCCATATACAAGATCTCAGGTCGAGAGACCTTATCTTCTTGTAAGAAATCTCCTTTTGGTGGGTATCTTGACAGTATGTCAGGTACTACATTGTCCCTTCCCTTTATATGTTCAACTTCATATTGAAAATGTTGTAAATAATTTATCCACCTAGCCATCCGTGCATTAAATAATTTGCAAGTATTTACAAAGGTAAGCGCCTTATGATCTGTCAGAATGATCACTCTGGAACCTCTGAGATACGTCTCAAATTTCTCTAGACAACTAATTACCGCAAACAATTCTTGTTCAGTGACCGTCCAATTTATTTGTGCGCCTTGCAATGCTTTACTATGAAATCCTATTATTTGCATTTCATTCTGTTCATTTAATTGGTACAGCACCCCGGCCAACCCAACCCCTGAACTATCGGTTTGTAACCTGAATGGTTTGCTGAAATCTGGATGATGTAATCTGATGGTACTCAAAAATAAGGATTTTATAGTCTCGAAAATCCTCTGTTCTTCTTCCCCCCAAACCCACGCTACTCCCTTCTTGAGCAGTTCACAGAGTGGTTTTATGTGCATGCTGTAATTTGGAATGAATTTTCGATAAAAATTGCATAGCCCCAAAAAAGCTCTAAGATGCTTGATTTTCTTTGGTGTAGGAAAGTCTCGTATAGATTTTAATTTATCGGGGTCGGTTCTCAGTCCTTCCGTGGATATAATGTACACTAACATTCTCACTTCCTTGGAAAAAAATTCGCATTTACTGATGTTGCAAGTCATTCCAGCTTTATTCAATTTCTCCAAAATGATATCGAGATGATTCAAATGATCTTCTACTGTCCCGGTGGTAATGATTGCTAAATCATCTAAATAATTCACGCAAAATTCTCTTACTTCGTGACCCAATATGATGTCCATGGCTCGACTAAAACTGCCTACTGAGGTCTTTAACCCTTGCGGAAGAACGTTGTAGACATACGATTTCCCATTGAAAGTGAATCCGGTAAATTGTTTACTATCCTCCGATATCGGGATCTGATAGTAGGCATTATTAAGATCTATGACGGTTATATATCTAGCTCCTTGAAATGCGTGCATAACATCCACCTGCATCGGAGGTTTCTCTGTCTCTGCGAGCATGTGTTTATTTAGCTCTCTGGCGTCTAGCAATACTCTAATAGTTCCATCCCTTTTTAAAGTAAAAGTCAACGGACTGCAGTAAGGTGTAGTCGATCTACTTATAATTTGTTGATCCTCCATTTCCTTCAATTTTTCTTCTATCTTTCCCCTGTAAGCGTAAGGTACTGGATACGTTCTCTTAACTATAGGCGAATGTGGCATCATTTTGATTTTGTGCTCATAGCTTTTAGTTCGACCTAATTGTCCTGAGAATACTTGTTCGTGTTTCTTAAGTAGCACTAATAGCTTTTGTTTTATTGCTTCTGACTCTTGCCCACTGATGTCACGGATAGATCTACTAAGCTTCTCTCCAGACTCGTGAATTTCTGACACATGTGGAATACTGTCTTCTCTCATATGAAATCTTACAAAACCTCCCCGCCGAAATGTCAATCCGGTCTTGTCCTTTTCCAATTTGATAGTAATCTCGTGAGTCTTCAACCAATCAAACCCCAAAATCATGGATGTAATTAATTTCGGGACTACCATAAATACCGTGTCTATTGTTTCCCCTCCCACTTGTATCGGCAACATTACAACGCATCTAGCTTCATTACTCCGGTGACCCAAAGCTGTTCGAACCTGTACAGGCTTAATAGGAATCATTGGTATCTCCTTCCCCACGCTTTCGCGCAATGCTAACCAAAATTCCTCAGATATACACGTTATCTGACTACCCGTATCAATTAACCCCACCACTACCATCATATAAACTTGAACTAAAATTTCAGATTGATATTCCTTATTCTCGACTCTTCCCTCGTCTTCTTCAAATACTGAATATGTTTCTGCTCGACTAACAACCTCCATGTTTCCGTATTCTATTTTTAGTTTTAATACAATTATTATGTCAAACAAAATATTCAATTGTTCCGGCTCCCATTCTCGATATCCGACTCCTTCCCTAGGTTCTCGATTTAATTTCCTTGCTAGTAAGGGATTTCTTATACCATGTTCATCTTTCCCAATTCCGTTTCCTGGAGTCCAACCTTGTTTGAGCATGATGTTAGCGGCTATATTCCCTGTTTGAGAGACTGATTCGGGAACAGCACTCTCAGTCTCCATTAGTTTAACGATGAATGCGTGAAATCTTCCGTTACTTCATTTCCTATTTCTATTTGATTAATTCCCATTCTTTTTCCTGTCACCGGGGCGGGCTTCTTCCATTTATTATAGGATTGTTGAATTTCCTTTCGCTTTTCAGTTTCATTACTCAACCTAGCTCGTTTGGCATATTGATGGGTTTCTTGTTTACTTATGTCATCCATATTTCTCAGAAATTCGGCAGTGTCTACAATGGTAGTGACTCGCGATATACTCCACACTTGTTGAATATTTTTGGGATAATGACGTATTAAATCATTTATTAGTTGTTTTTCCGGAATTTTATAATTTAGCAACTTTGCTCGTCCCACAATTCGTAGGAAATACTTCAACATAGACGGACTTACACTCCTATCCCATGTTCCTTGTACAATTGCCCTCCGCAAATCATTCTGCTCCTTCTCCCCCCAATATGTGGTCAAAAAATCTGCTTTAAAGTCTTCTAACGATTCCCACCGGTCCTTGTATACCCTAGCCCAGTCACGGGCATCATTTGTTAAACATTCAAATATTAAATCGAGCTCCTTTCCCTCTCGGCCAATTCTTTGTAAATAGTTTTCTAGATCTTCTAAAAACGTCATTGGATTACTTTCAGTAATTCCGTCAAATTTGGGTTTATCTACATTCACATTCCTTATGTTATAAATTATTTGTCTTCGTTCTTTTTCAATAACTTCTACGTCAATTGTCTCATTATTCGTATTATTGTTCTTATTGGTGGTTGCTTGTTGCGATCGATCAGATGTAGTAATTGAATTTGTCCCTACCTGTAATGCGCCAGACGTAGACGGTTCTGGTTCAATTTGATCTATCACCGTTACTTCCGAACCCACCGTGCTAACCTCTTCGTTCTCCGGTGGCGCTTTACGCTTCCTAGTAACCCTCGGCATTTTCTAATCCTTCAAATTAAATCTCTTCTTATAATGTTTCAGTTTGCGCAGTACTGTAACAAAACACAAAAGTTTATCAACATGTATACAAGCGTTTATTCCTATATACAGTAACACACTCTTGGTCTAGATTTTACCTAACAAAAATTAGCTATCTTATCCAATACTAACAATTGATACTAGCAACAACAAAAAAAAACCCAAGAATTCCTAATAGATTACAATTTATTAAACTTGTAATATCACAATTTAATGCAGCTTAATCAATTCCTAATCTTCATATATAAATATTGCTCTTACTGAATAAACTTCGTATTACTCACAAAATGATACCTACGAATGCATAAATAAATTTTACTCAAACCAAACCATAACCAAAACTTTTAAAACCCAACTATGATGAAACTAATTTGTTGAATATTATAAAACCTCTAATCTGCCACTTCATTTATCATTTTTCTTTCATTTCATTTCTAATACCTAGCTATATCTAATATTTCCGCATTTTATAATTACTTTAAGTTAATAATCACTTATCCCTACCGATGACAACTAACAACCGTTTTTACTATTATAACTCATTATTTAACTCATTCAATAAGATTTTTAATTGTAATCTAATAACGATTTAACCAACGCGTGATGTTATTAGAACGCTAATTCTCTCCGTACTACCGTTAATCTACTATACAAATCAACATATCAACCTATGTTTGTTGAAGACCAATATTAACTCTTTCTATTTTTAATTTTAAGCATACTAAATTTAATTTCGCGTATAACTACATATGCTTATTGTAATAACTATCTAACAATTTATGCACAATGAAACCTCCTTCGTTTTCAAATAACCTATTTTGCGTTCCCAAAAAGGTTTGCGTTTCATGCAAACTCTCTAGTGATTTTCCCGCGCAAAACCCACAATTATGTTATCTGTGCCTATAAAATTATTTCTTCTCTCGTTTTCCGCGCACGCCCACATAAATTAAATATATTCAATTCATTTAAAGAAATAATCAAACACAATGGACCCCATTTTAGCTAATTTAACCGCCCAATTTCCCATTCTTTTCGATCCTTCCGATACTAATTTCAATAATCAAGACTTACGCAAACAATCTATGAACAATTTATTAACAAAATATAATTTAACTTCTCCCACATCAATTTCTATATCGCAATTAAGACGAAAATACAAAGAACACATCCGTATAATCCAAGATACAACACACCCTAATACGGTAAGTTCCTTTTTTTTTTATATGAATTCTTTTTTGTTCTCTCAAGTACTTCTGAACTTATATCTTGTTCCCTTTAATTCCTTCCAGAATCCTATCCCACTAAACTCCCCGATTCCGTCCGCTCCAGCCAGTGAATGGATGATCGTCTGCCTGCCTGGCTTGTCTTCCTTGCCCCCAGCAGAAAGAGAAGCCGCCAGAGCGAACATTCATTCACTGGTGGCCCTACAGCAACTATACCCGCCTTCGACGATAGTTATAACTCACCGAACAACTGAAACGGTAATAAACCTTTATCTATTTATGTATATGTATAGACGCAAAATATGTACTCCTTTTAGAAAACGACTCTACTTTAACCTACTACTTTTCTCCCTTTCCAGATTCCTACAAACTCAGCGGATCCCCCCTTGCCACCATTCCCTCTTTCTATCGATACCCGACGCGCTTATGACCCAATTTTATCAGTACGTATTTACTCATCTAAGTATTATTATTATGTCTCCATTCTACCATTTTCTCATTATTCAAGCCCCATACATAATGTGTACTTTCGATTACAGGCTCATCCATTTGTACCCACTATCTCCGATCTACCCCCGCCTACTCTGGTAAGTCTCTCCTGTCCCTGGCTACATAAAATATATAATAGCACTCACACAGTTAATAATTGACTACACCATCGCCTTTCTTTTACAGACCGATTATACGTCTCCGGAAATGGAATCTCTATTCGAAGATCTTTTCTAGAACTAATTCATTATAAATTATATAATATATTATATATATTATTATATACTAAGTTCTCCCTCTTTTATTTCCTATGTTTTCTATCTGTAACCGGTTTTATCTCTTATTTTCACCTAAAATGTTCACTAATCTAATTCAAATTTTCGCGGGTTCCAACTGTTGGTTAACTATACTATAATAACAATAGAATTTTTTTTTGACTTGACTATCAAATAAATAAGTTTCCTAATGACTTTTTATAATAATAAAACTTATCAAACATTTCCCTCATACAACACAATAAAATTATTATATTTTGCTCATAACTAAATTTTCCTATCAGTCGCGTAAAACGAAACGCCTATGAAATGAAACGACCAATCGTCCAATCAGAGCTCGCGACGTCACGTTCAATATCCAACATGTCCCGTCAAACATTATTTAGTGTTGTGGTAAAATTGAACAAACAACAATTTGAACTTAATCGAATGAAAACACAAAACTAATATTCTATATTTCATCCTTTAATTTACAAAGATGTACTGTCTCTTTGTAGTAAATGTTTATTCACTATTTTAATGTAGAATTAGTTTTTTTTTCTTTTTTCTGAATAATAAAATATATAAATATTAACAAAAATATCAATCTCAAAAAAAAAGAAAACATAATTTAACATTTGAATAATTATTCTTCTTCTTGTAAATACAATAAAAATGTGATTGTAATGCAATTAATTAACTACGCACAAAAATCTCAACGCAATAAATCTTATAGACATGTTTTGTTTTCCCTAACTTCCAAGTACTAGCTATTAGAAATTCCTAAATTATCCAATTCTACTCAAATATCAATTGTAAATTATAATATTATCTAAGACATTTTGTTATATTTTTTTTTTATAAAGCGTGAAAATACAATATTCAAACATACACAATATATTGTTTCTTGCAAAATAATCGAATCCATTCAAACACCTAGCCCCATTTTTTTCGATTAATTAGATAACGTTCCCATCACTAAACTCAACCAGTTGAACGATGAGTTCACAAGATGTCGCCACTTCCGCCTGCTCTCAAATTTTATGTGAACGACCGGCAATGTTTGTGATGAAAAAAAAATCTCTAATTCTGTATATTCCAGCACAATACAGTGTAATTATAGATAATCTAACGCTTTTCGTGTACAAACAAAAACTACCTAGTGCCACCTGCGCCCAACTACCATTTCAAACCCCAAAACAATGCAAAAAGTAGATAAACTTTACCTACAAAATTTGTCGTCACAATTCTACAGCAAACTACTCCCATGGTTTCAAAAGGTAAGCATACAATTCCCAACCAACTATGTTCAGTGATAATAAGTGTCAGATCATTTTCTATTACCTATCTATTGCTCACTATGTCAACAATATAACCCCATCCAATCTCAACATTAATACATGAAACCAACCCAATAAACTATCCATTTTATAATACACTTGAAAAAGAAAGTGACCCTATGGTCTTGCACAAAACTTCCCACTTCTAATCATGTCAACAAACCCAATGAAATTCCTAACAATATTGTCCCTATAATCCTTTTTATGTGTTGATAATTACCAGACCTTGCACGACTTGATATAACAATATTATATTTTTTTTTCATGCTTAGACACATAACATTAACGCCCTTACTTAGATAAAGACATAAAAATCAGTCAAAAGGTAGCCAGTCTAACTTAAATTTCATGTCCCTGAATAACCTAATTCATGCCTATTGTACAATGTGTTACAAAAGATATTCCCAAATAAATAAGTACTATCACACTACCTATTTTGTAATTATTCATAAATGAACAATAGAGCTAGACACCTTTCTTTAATTTTAACATCTTATCTGATCTTTCATTGTAAGAACTTTGATATTGGTTTTGACTATGAAAATTGTGCCTTTGCTAGTTGTATAATTAACCCTTTTACCTGATATTCCTAAAATATTTTACTATTAATTTTAGTTACACCCTAATTCTCCTCTTAATAGCTTAATTTGTATAATTTTGACATTTATTCTATGAAGAAATTGATAATTGGTATGGAAACTCTCAGAAAACGCCCATATAGACTGCCCTATCTTGTTCCAATAATTATTGTTCTATAATATACCACTAATTCAAACTCTACCCAGAATATAATAAAATAATCATCAAATTACATTACTACAACCTACTAAAATATTAACTAAACCTTCTCCTTTTCTTTTTTTTCAGGAATAAACACTAATGCACAATGGATGATCCCAAACACCCACCCCTTAATTTGAATACCATCAACACAAGTAAGTAATTAATGCCAACTAAATTAATTTGATTTTTTTTTTTTAGAATTCTGTACACTATATGATAATTTTAATAAAGTCATAACGAACCCCAAAACCGCCCTAAGTTCCTCTAACATGGTTTTGTTATATCTTTTTCTATACAAAACAGCCGAGTCCTACAATTCAACGCGACATCCGTCCCACAAAAATGCTCATTCTGAAAACCCGCTAATGCTATTCTCAACTATTTGTTTGTGTGTTTACTTGTTTGTTCGTTCAAATTGCCACAAAACTCTAAATATAAAACCAGATTCTTCTTTGAATAATTTCTCTACTTAACTACATTCTGACAGAACTTACTTTAAGCAATAAGGCCGCCATTTAGACTGTTACAAGCTCAAAAACTATCTAAAGTAATTCTATATTAACACCAACTATTTGTTTTCAAATATGTGAACGGTGGCCCTTAATGTCAATCTAATTTAACCAATTCAATGTTCAAAGATAAAACCCTATATTTTTCCTTCTTTCACCTAAGCATCTTAAACATGAATTTATAATAAGGTAACAACTACTCAAGTCTATTATGTTTGATCTATACTTTACTTTATAGAAATAGATTACTACATAAAGAATAAAATATTAAAATAAAACTAAAATTATTATAAAAAGGAAACAATTATATTTAAGAAAACAAAAAGCTTAGATACATATTATAATGATTAACTTAGACAACCTTTCTTAACCAGATATTACATATGTGCCCAATTTTATTTAATTTCATACCATCAAATATTAATGTTTTAATGAACTTTATTTTTCAGATGCTGAATTATTCCACAAGCTGACATTTAGAATTGATGAAAATTGGAGACCCCAGCCCATTTGTATTTGTTACTTGTTTATTCAAAGGTAAAATTTATCCAAATTTTAATATTCATACTTACATATTTATATGGTAGTGGATTATCAATTTTTGTGATATATGAGTCTATACTTGCTTCTAAATTTATTTAAATAATGTTTATATATAAAAGACTATAAGTATGACTAAATCCTACTCTATATTAATAATTCTTAAATATTTTTACTAAATTATACTAAATTCAGAAACATTTTTTTTTTTTATATATATATATATTCACATACATATTTATATACAACCTACAACTTTCTACAAAAGACTTCAACGTATGTGCTAATTTATTCTATTTATTATGGCTATATTTACAACAATAGTTTGTACAAATATCTAACATTACTATTTTTATCTTTCAGGAAAAACCAACTCTTCAATAGCAGAAAGTACCAGCCTGTGAAAACTAACGACTCGCCCCCAGACGTTTTAGTTTTAAACTAGCCTAATATAATATCTTATTCTAAACGTGTCCCTCTCTGTTATCCCTCCATTTCAAACAGCAACAAATGTAGCCAGACCGCTAGGTCTGACTATTTATGATGGCCAAAATCATGTCAAATATATTCCTATTTGTAGATACTTATAACTTAAAATTACAATCCTAAAATCAATTAAATTTTAAATCCTGTCACGGCCACCCAGGTAGTCGTCCAAAGTCGAAGGCAATGTGATATAAGGTTTAATAATAGATCCAAATTACCCAGTGAACGCGTTAATTTACCCGTAAAGTTTAAATCTGGGATCCCGCTTGAGCTAGTAATTGCATGTTGTAATTAGTATTTGAGTGACTAATTACTGCTTTGCTAAAGTAGATTAGATACCTTTAAACTCTCGTGGTTTAAAGCCCTTGATTGTTATTATACCCGGCATTATTCTGGCTGTCCGCTGGATAAATGTTGTATGTCTACCTTCATTTCCTCCCGATTCGGCCGCGACTACCTTTGGCCATGGGTTAGTAGAAACCCTCTCTAATCTGAGTCTGGATTAGGGGAATCTGGGAAAATCATTCCGCATCCTAAATTCCTCCCCCCTAGTTCCACTGGTCGTCCTAGGTTATTCGGCGGCTAGTATCCTGATATATTATTTTGAGTAGGCAGGGATAGGGATAGGAGAAGCTAGGGTTCATTCTGATAAGTAGGTTTTAGTTGAGGGATTAGCGTAGGGAGAAACAGGTAAGTAAGAAGTAAGGAATAATTTAGAGAAGAGATTTGCATTAGATTAGGATGATAGGTTATAGGGAGGTAGATAATTATTTGAAATTTGGTATAAGACGAAAGTTTGTGTATGATTTACGAAGTAGGACGGGGACGTAAAATAGCGCGGAGCTATTAGCGGAATTAATAAAACCAACTGCGTTTAAATTATAGGGCGTAATTTAAGGGTGAACCGAATAATTAAGTTTTGGAAGAAAGTTTGTAATATCAAATAAAACGTAGAAGTTGCGGTAGTTAGGGAACATTCATCTAAAATTGGAAATTATGATTATGAACGGTTACAAGTTCACATTAAATAAATACACGCTATAATGAATACAAGTCGGATAATTAATTGAAATAAACAGCGGGAGCTGCTATCTGGAACATGTGTTATTTAAACGAAGTTCTTTTATTGCCTATTGAAAACATCATAGCAAATTATCAATTAAAATCTAACCAAAGCTACGCATGCTTAAATGACAGTAATAAAGTTGAGAGACTATTTATTGAATGAATATCAATTCTAGAAATATAAACTATGACTCTTTTAAATACAAAAGTAAGTTATTCTATTTCGCAAGATAGCGCCTGATGGAAATGTTGGAGCGATTTAAATTAAAGTAAACTAAGCTACACTTGCTTAAAGGCAGAAGTTGTGTTGGGAGTATATTTATTGACAAAATAATAAATTTAAAAATATGATAAAATTACTACAGTTGTATATGGTTTATAAATATCATTTTGAAAACAATTACCTTTACAAAATAAATAGGGAATATAACCTAATTGTTTATTTATGAGAATATTACCTTACTTCGTGATATAACACTGAAGACCTTTATAGTATGGTTCCTATTTTTGGCTGATTAGATTAATAACTAATTATTTACAGATAAGTTATCTAATCTCGGTCACTTTGTTATACGGTAGAATTCAGAAGTGTTTTCTAGGGTTTCGTACGTTGGCAAAATTATCACCAACCAGGAACCCAGCTGTTGGAAAGTGAATAATAGAGATGACGTAACATTATTGTTGTTTTTCTACTACTTATGAGTAACTACACACTCAGCCAAGATCAGGAATTATTACCTAGAATGTCTAAATGTATTTAACTTTTCTTCGTCATAACCTTGTTAGGATTAATCTGACCTTTATATTTACGATAGTTTTCTTTGAAGTGTAGACTCCATTTAGGTTATGGTTCCTTTCTGTTCATCTTTAAAGAATTAGGGTTGCTACGTATGACCTAGGCGTTCTAACTAACTAGACGATCACATTTCGTAGGGAATCATGTCAAAAGTTCGAGCGAGGTTTTGTTAGGTAGGTCATAATCAAACAAATGAATAAAAATAAAAGTAAATACATTCAGCTAGAAAAAGATTGAGTTATCATTGATAGGAAAGGCCGCTTTTGTCAGGGGTTTAGATCTCGTGGAAATTATATGTTTACCATGGGAAAATGCGTTGGAATGGAGCATTTTCTGTGCTTTTCAGTTAAATTCTTGACTGATTGGTACGCAAAAGCGAGCCTAAATAATAAACATAAATAAAGATAGCAATTAACATTATTAATCTATGAACGAATGAAGGAAATCTCTATATAGTTTTGTTTGACCTCCTTGATAGACAGAGTTTCGTAAGAGAGTTTAAATAATGAGCCTAAATAATAAACATAAATAAAGATAGCAATTAACATTATTAATCTATGAACGGATGAAGGAAATCTCTATATAGTTTTGTTGACCTCATTGATTAACAGGGTTTAGTAAAAGAGATTATATAATTAAACATCTAACAGTAGGATTCTATGTTTGTACTAACGTGATTTATTATATAAGAGTTCTAAACACTAGATTGTTAGAAATAGGAATTAAGCAATGGGTTTGAGGTAATGAAAGAGTACACGGTAATACACTAGTATAATATCAATTGGAAGAAGTAAGTTGTAAGATTAATTAACAAGAAGACGACAAAATTAGGTCAGCTGTACTAAGACATCACATATACTTATCTAATAGGTTTCGTTAAAGTAGATACAATGATCAGACGTATATCAGCGGTATGCTAGTTATTAATTAGTCATAATTACAATTTATAGTTATAAGTTAGATATAGTTTCAAAAAAAAATAGAGATATATAGAGAGATAGGTAGTGGGTTGTTACATTTGGGTGGCCGTGACAGGATTTAAAATTTAATTGATTTTAGGATTGTAATTTTAAGTTATAAGTATCTACAAATAGGAATATATTTGACATGATTTTGGCCATCATAAATAGTCAGACCTAGCGGTCTGGCTACATTTGTTGCTGTTTGAAATGGAGGGATAACAGAGAGGGACACGTTTAGAATAAGATATTATATTAGGCTAGTTTAAAACTAAAACGTCTGGGGGCGAGTCGTTAGTTTTCATAGGCTGGTACTTTCTGCTATTGAAGAGTTGGTTTTTCCTGAAAGATAAAAATAGTAATGTTAGATATTTGTACAAACTATTGTTGTAAATATAGCCATAATAAATAGAATAAATTAGCACATACGTTGAAGTCTTTTGTAGAAAGTTGTAGGTTGTATATAAATATGTATGTGAATATATATATATATAAAAAAAAAAAATGTTTCTGAATTTAGTATAATTTAGTAAAAATATTTAAGAATTATTAATATAGAGTAGGATTTAGTCATACTTATAGTCTTTTATATATAAACATTATTTAAATAAATTTAGAAGCAAGTATAGACTCATATATCACAAAAATTGATAATCCACTACCATATAAATATGTAAGTATGAATATTAAAATTTGGATAAATTTTACCTTTGAATAAACAAGTAACAAATACAAATGGGCTGGGGTCTCCAATTTTCATCAATTCTAAATGTCAGCTTGTGGAATAATTCAGCATCTGAAAAATAAAGTTCATTAAAACATTAATATTTGATGGTATGAAATTAAATAAAATTGGGCACATATGTAATATCTGGTTAAGAAAGGTTGTCTAAGTTAATCATTATAATATGTATCTAAGCTTTTTGTTTTCTTAAATATAATTGTTTCCTTTTTATAATAATTTTAGTTTTATTTTAATATTTTATTCTTTATGTAGTAATCTATTTCTATAAAGTAAAGTATAGATCAAACATAATAGACTTGAGTAGTTGTTACCTTATTATAAATTCATGTTTAAGATGCTTAGGTGAAAGAAGGAAAAATATAGGGTTTTATCTTTGAACATTGAATTGGTTAAATTAGATTGACATTAAGGGCCACCGTTCACATATTTGAAAACAAATAGTTGGTGTTAATATAGAATTACTTTAGATAGTTTTTGAGCTTGTAACAGTCTAAATGGCGGCCTTATTGCTTAAAGTAAGTTCTGTCAGAATGTAGTTAAGTAGAGAAATTATTCAAAGAAGAATCTGGTTTTATATTTAGAGTTTTGTGGCAATTTGAACGAACAAACAAGTAAACACACAAACAAATAGTTGAGAATAGCATTAGCGGGTTTTCAGAATGAGCATTTTTGTGGGACGGATGTCGCGTTGAATTGTAGGACTCGGCTGTTTTGTATAGAAAAAGATATAACAAAACCATGTTAGAGGAACTTAGGGCGGTTTTGGGGTTCGTTATGACTTTATTAAAATTATCATATAGTGTACAGAATTCTAAAAAAAAAAATCAAATTAATTTAGTTGGCATTAATTACTTACTTGTGTTGATGGTATTCAAATTAAGGGGTGGGTGTTTGGGATCATCCATTGTGCATTAGTGTTTATTCCTGAAAAAAAAAGAAAAGGAGAAGGTTTAGTTATTATTTTAGTAGGTTGTAGTAATGTAATTTGATGATTATTTTATTATATTCTGGGTAGAGTTTGAATTAGTGGTATATTATAGAACAATAATTATTGGAACAAGATAGGGCAGTCTATATGGGCGTTTTCTGAGAGTTTCCATACCAATTATCAATTTCTTCATAGAATAAATGTCAAAATTATACAAATTAAGCTATTAAGAGGAGAATTAGGGTGTAACTAAAATTAAAAGTAAAATATTTTAGGAATATCAGGTAAAAGGGTTAATTATACAACTAGCAAAGGCACAATTTTCATAGTCAAAACCAATATCAAAGTTCTTACAATGAAAGATCAGATAAGATGTTAAAATTAAAGAAAGGTGTCTAGCTCTATTGTTCATTTATGAATAATTACAAAATAGGTAGTGTGATAGTACTTATTTATTTGGGAATATCTTTTGTAACACATTGTACAATAGGCATGAATTAGGTTATTCAGGGACATGAAATTTAAGTTAGACTGGTTACCTTTTGACTGATTTTTATGTCTTTATCTAAGTAAGGGCGTTAATGTTATGTGTCTAAGCATGAAAAAAAAAATATAATATTGTTATATCAAGTCGTGCAAGGTCTGGTAATTATCAACACATAAAAAGGATTATAGGGACAATATTGTTAGGAATTTCATTGGGTTTGTTGACATGATTAGAAGTGGGAAGTTTTGTGCAAGACCATAGGGTCACTTTCTTTTTCAAGTGTATTATAAAATGGATAGTTTATTGGGTTGGTTTCATGTATTAATGTTGAGATTGGATGGGGTTATATTGTTGACATAGTGAGCAATAGATAGGTAATAGAAAATGATCTGACACTTATTATCACTGAACATAGTTGGTTGGGAATTGTATGCTTACCTTTTGAAACCATGGGAGTAGTTTGCTGTAGAATTGTGACGACAAATTTGTAGGTAAAGTTTATCTACTTTTTGCACTGTTTTGGAGTTTGAAATGGTAGTTGGGCGCAGGTGGCACTAGGTAGTTTTTGTTTGTACACGAAAAGCGTTAGATTATCTATAATTACACTGTATTGTGCTGGAATATACAGAATTAGAGATTTTTTTTTCATCACAAACATTGCCGGTCGTTCACATAAAATTTGAGAGCAGGCGGAAGTGGCGACATCTTGTGAACTCATCGTTCAACTGGTTGAGTTTAGTGATGGGAACGTTATCTAATTAATCGATAAAAATGGGGCTAGGTGTTTGAATGGATTCGATTATTTTGCAAGAAACAATATATTGTGTATGTTTGAATATTGTATTTTCACGCTTTATAAAAAAAAAATATAACAAAATGTCTTAGATAATATTATAATTTACAATTGGTATCTGAGTAGAATTGGATAATTTAGGAATTTCTAATAGCTAGTACTTGGAAGTTAGGGAAAAACAAAACATGTCTATAAGATTTATTGCGTTGAGATTTTTGTGCGTAATTAATTAATTGCATTACAATCACATTTTTATTGTATTTACAAGAAGAAGAATAATTATTCAAATGTTAAATTATGTTTTCTTTTTTTTTGAGATTGATATTTTTGTTAATATTTATATATTTTATTATTCAGAAAAAAGAAAAAAAAAACTAATTCTACATTAAAATAGTGAATAAACATTTACTACAAAGAGACAGTACATCTTTGTAAATTAAAGGATGAAATATAGAATATTAGTTTTGTGTTTTCATTCGATTAAGTTCAAATTGTTGTTTGTTCAATTTTACCACAACACTAAATAATGTTTGACGGGACATGTTGGATATTGAACGTGACGTCGCGAGCTCTGATTGGACGATTGGTCGTTTCATTTCATAGGCGTTTCGTTTTACGCGACTGATAGGAAAATTTAGTTATGAGCAAAATATAATAATTTTATTGTGTTGTATGAGGGAAATGTTTGATAAGTTTTATTATTATAAAAAGTCATTAGGAAACTTATTTATTTGATAGTCAAGTCAAAAAAAATTCTATTGTTATTATAGTATAGTTAACCAACAGTTGGAACCCGCGAAAATTTGAATTAGATTAGTGAACATTTTAGGTGAAAATAAGAGATAAAACCGGTTACAGATAGAAAACATAGGAAATAAAAGAGGGAGAACTTAGTATATAATAATATATATAATATATTATATAATTTATAATGAATTAGTTCTAGAAAAGATCTTCGAATAGAGATTCCATTTCCGGAGACGTATAATCGGTCTGTAAAAGAAAGGCGATGGTGTAGTCAATTATTAACTGTGTGAGTGCTATTATATATTTTATGTAGCCAGGGACAGGAGAGACTTACCAGAGTAGGCGGGGGTAGATCGGAGATAGTGGGTACAAATGGATGAGCCTGTAATCGAAAGTACACATTATGTATGGGGCTTGAATAATGAGAAAATGGTAGAATGGAGACATAATAATAATACTTAGATGAGTAAATACGTACTGATAAAATTGGGTCATAAGCGCGTCGGGTATCGATAGAAAGAGGGAATGGTGGCAAGGGGGGATCCGCTGAGTTTGTAGGAATCTGGAAAGGGAGAAAAGTAGTAGGTTAAAGTAGAGTCGTTTTCTAAAAGGAGTACATATTTTGCGTCTATACATATACATAAATAGATAAAGGTTTATTACCGTTTCAGTTGTTCGGTGAGTTATAACTATCGTCGAAGGCGGGTATAGTTGCTGTAGGGCCACCAGTGAATGAATGTTCGCTCTGGCGGCTTCTCTTTCTGCTGGGGGCAAGGAAGACAAGCCAGGCAGGCAGACGATCATCCATTCACTGGCTGGAGCGGACGGAATCGGGGAGCTTAGTGGGATAGGATTCTGGAAGGAATTAAAGGGAACAAGATATAAGTTCAGAAGTACTTGAGAGAACAAAAAAGAATTCATATAAAAAAAAAAGGAACTTACCGTATTAGGGTGTGTTGTATCTTGGATTATACGGATGTGTTCTTTGTATTTTCGTCTTAATTGCGATATAGAAATTGATGTGGGAGAAGTTAAATTATATTTTGTTAATAAATTGTTCATAGATTGTTTGCGTAAGTCTTGATTATTGAAATTAGTATCGGAAGGATCGAAAAGAATGGGAAATTGGGCGGTTAAATTAGCTAAAATGGGGTCCATTGTGTTTGATTATTTCTTTAAATGAATTGAATATATTTAATTTATGTGGGCGTGCGCGGAAAACGAGAGAAGAAATAATTTTATAGGCACAGATAACATAATTGTGGGTTTTGCGCGGGAAAATCACTAGAGAGTTTGCATGAAACGCAAACCTTTTTGGGAACGCAAAATAGGTTATTTGAAAACGAAGGAGGTTTCATTGTGCATAAATTGTTAGATAGTTATTACAATAAGCATATGTAGTTATACGCGAAATTAAATTTAGTATGCTTAAAATTAAAAATAGAAAGAGTTAATATTGGTCTTCAACAAACATAGGTTGATATGTTGATTTGTATAGTAGATTAACGGTAGTACGGAGAGAATTAGCGTTCTAATAACATCACGCGTTGGTTAAATCGTTATTAGATTACAATTAAAAATCTTATTGAATGAGTTAAATAATGAGTTATAATAGTAAAAACGGTTGTTAGTTGTCATCGGTAGGGATAAGTGATTATTAACTTAAAGTAATTATAAAATGCGGAAATATTAGATATAGCTAGGTATTAGAAATGAAATGAAAGAAAAATGATAAATGAAGTGGCAGATTAGAGGTTTTATAATATTCAACAAATTAGTTTCATCATAGTTGGGTTTAAAAAGTTTTGGTTATGGTTTGGTTTGAGTAAATTTATTTATGCATTCGTAGGTATCATTTTGTGAGTAATACGAAGTTTATTCAGTAAGAGCAATATTTATATATGAAGATTAGGAATTGATTAAGCTGCATTAAATTGTGATATTACAAGTTTAATAAATTGTAATCTATTAGGAATTCTTGGGTTTTTTTTTGTTGTTGCTAGTATCAATTGTTAGTATTGGATAAGATAGCTAATTTTTGTTAGGTAAAATCTAGACCAAGAGTGTGTTACTGTATATAGGAATAAACGCTTGTATACATGTTGATAAACTTTTGTGTTTTGTTACAGTACTGCGCAAACTGAAACATTATAAGAAGAGATTTAATTTGAAGGATTAGAAAATGCCGAGGGTTACTAGGAAGCGTAAAGCGCCACCGGAGAACGAAGAGGTTAGCACGGTGGGTTCGGAAGTAACGGTGATAGATCAAATTGAACCAGAACCGTCTACGTCTGGCGCATTACAGGTAGGGACAAATTCAATTACTACATCTGATCGATCGCAACAAGCAACCACCAATAAGAACAATAATACGAATAATGAGACAATTGACGTAGAAGTTATTGAAAAAGAACGAAGACAAATAATTTATAACATAAGGAATGTGAATGTAGATAAACCCAAATTTGACGGAATTACTGAAAGTAATCCAATGACGTTTTTAGAAGATCTAGAAAACTATTTACAAAGAATTGGCCGAGAGGGAAAGGAGCTCGATTTAATATTTGAATGTTTAACAAATGATGCCCGTGACTGGGCTAGGGTATACAAGGACCGGTGGGAATCGTTAGAAGACTTTAAAGCAGATTTTTTGACCACATATTGGGGGGAGAAGGAGCAGAATGATTTGCGGAGGGCAATTGTACAAGGAACATGGGATAGGAGTGTAAGTCCGTCTATGTTGAAGTATTTCCTACGAATTGTGGGACGAGCAAAGTTGCTAAATTATAAAATTCCGGAAAAACAACTAATAAATGATTTAATACGTCATTATCCCAAAAATATTCAACAAGTGTGGAGTATATCGCGAGTCACTACCATTGTAGACACTGCCGAATTTCTGAGAAATATGGATGACATAAGTAAACAAGAAACCCATCAATATGCCAAACGAGCTAGGTTGAGTAATGAAACTGAAAAGCGAAAGGAAATTCAACAATCCTATAATAAATGGAAGAAGCCCGCCCCGGTGACAGGAAAAAGAATGGGAATTAATCAAATAGAAATAGGAAATGAAGTAACGGAAGATTTCACGCATTCATCGTTAAACTAATGGAGACTGAGAGTGCTGTTCCCGAATCAGTCTCTCAAACAGGGAATATAGCCGCTAACATCATGCTCAAACAAGGTTGGACTCCAGGAAACGGAATTGGGAAAGATGAACATGGTATAAGAAATCCCTTACTAGCAAGGAAATTAAATCGAGAACCTAGGGAAGGAGTCGGATATCGAGAATGGGAGCCGGAACAATTGAATATTTTGTTTGACATAATAATTGTATTAAAACTAAAAATAGAATACGGAAACATGGAGGTTGTTAGTCGAGCAGAAACATATTCAGTATTTGAAGAAGACGAGGGAAGAGTCGAGAATAAGGAATATCAATCTGAAATTTTAGTTCAAGTTTATATGATGGTAGTGGTGGGGTTAATTGATACGGGTAGTCAGATAACGTGTATATCTGAGGAATTTTGGTTAGCATTGCGCGAAAGCGTGGGGAAGGAGATACCAATGATTCCTATTAAGCCTGTACAGGTTCGAACAGCTTTGGGTCACCGGAGTAATGAAGCTAGATGCGTTGTAATGTTGCCGATACAAGTGGGAGGGGAAACAATAGACACGGTATTTATGGTAGTCCCGAAATTAATTACATCCATGATTTTGGGGTTTGATTGGTTGAAGACTCACGAGATTACTATCAAATTGGAAAAGGACAAGACCGGATTGACATTTCGGCGGGGAGGTTTTGTAAGATTTCATATGAGAGAAGACAGTATTCCACATGTGTCAGAAATTCACGAGTCTGGAGAGAAGCTTAGTAGATCTATCCGTGACATCAGTGGGCAAGAGTCAGAAGCAATAAAACAAAAGCTATTAGTGCTACTTAAGAAACACGAACAAGTATTCTCAGGACAATTAGGTCGAACTAAAAGCTATGAGCACAAAATCAAAATGATGCCACATTCGCCTATAGTTAAGAGAACGTATCCAGTACCTTACGCTTACAGGGGAAAGATAGAAGAAAAATTGAAGGAAATGGAGGATCAACAAATTATAAGTAGATCGACTACACCTTACTGCAGTCCGTTGACTTTTACTTTAAAAAGGGATGGAACTATTAGAGTATTGCTAGACGCCAGAGAGCTAAATAAACACATGCTCGCAGAGACAGAGAAACCTCCGATGCAGGTGGATGTTATGCACGCATTTCAAGGAGCTAGATATATAACCGTCATAGATCTTAATAATGCCTACTATCAGATCCCGATATCGGAGGATAGTAAACAATTTACCGGATTCACTTTCAATGGGAAATCGTATGTCTACAACGTTCTTCCGCAAGGGTTAAAGACCTCAGTAGGCAGTTTTAGTCGAGCCATGGACATCATATTGGGTCACGAAGTAAGAGAATTTTGCGTGAATTATTTAGATGATTTAGCAATCATTACCACCGGGACAGTAGAAGATCATTTGAATCATCTCGATATCATTTTGGAGAAATTGAATAAAGCTGGAATGACTTGCAACATCAGTAAATGCGAATTTTTTTCCAAGGAAGTGAGAATGTTAGGGTACATTATATCCACGGAAGGACTGAGAACCGACCCCGATAAATTAAAATCTATACGAGACTTTCCTACACCAAAGAAAATCAAGCATCTTAGAGCTTTTTTGGGGCTATGCAATTTTTATCGAAAATTCATTCCAAATTACAGCATGCACATAAAACCACTCTGTGAACTGCTCAAGAAGGGAGTAGCGTGGGTTTGGGGGGAAGAAGAACAGAGGATTTTCGAGACTATAAAATCCTTATTTTTGAGTACCATCAGATTACATCATCCAGATTTCAGCAAACCATTCAGGTTACAAACCGATAGTTCAGGGGTTGGGTTGGCCGGGGTGCTGTACCAATTAAATGAACAGAATGAAATGCAAATAATAGGATTTCATAGTAAAGCATTGCAAGGCGCACAAATAAATTGGACGGTCACTGAACAAGAATTGTTTGCGGTAATTAGTTGTCTAGAGAAATTTGAGACGTATCTCAGAGGTTCCAGAGTGATCATTCTGACAGATCATAAGGCGCTTACCTTTGTAAATACTTGCAAATTATTTAATGCACGGATGGCTAGGTGGATAAATTATTTACAACATTTTCAATATGAAGTTGAACATATAAAGGGAAGGGACAATGTAGTACCTGACATACTGTCAAGATACCCACCAAAAGGAGATTTCTTACAAGAAGATAAGGTCTCTCGACCTGAGATCTTGTATATGGAAATCGGACAAAATAGAGAACTGACAGAAAATTTGCGTAATCTCCCCGTATTACAGAAAGCTGATAAGGAGATTGGGGAAATTTTGGAGATGTTACGTGAAAATAAAAGTCAAATTGGGAGATTAGGACGAGTGAAGGAACGTTGTAAAATAATCGATGAAGTATTATATTTCCAACCACAAGGCCAAACTACACCGGTTATATACTTACCAGAGCTAGTAAAAAATGAAGTTATTAAACGAGTTCACGAAGAGATGGGACATCAAGGAGCATATAAGGTGATTAAATATGTTAGAGATCGATTTTATTGGAGGGGTTTAACACGTCGAGTCAAAGAAGTACTTCGAAGTTGCCATGACTGCCAAATAACAAAAAACGAGACATTAAAAAGAGTCGGGCCTTGTCAATCAACATTAACTAATGATATTGGGGATCTCGTCATGACCGATTTATATGGACCTCTGCCAGCAGGCCAGTTGGGTATGAGTTACATATTAGTTATACAGGATTCTTTTAGTAAATTTGTAAAATTTTACTCTCTAAGGAAGGCTACAGCAAGATCAGTGTTGAGTCAAATCAAGAAGTTCATTCAAATAATCCGACCTAAGCGAATATTGTCAGACAACGGCTCGCAGTTTGCTAGTAAGCTCTGGAAAAATTTTATGGAACAAGAAGGAGTAAAGGTGACATATACTACAGTACGTAATCCACGACCCAATACTACCGAAAGAGTAAATAAAGAACTAGGGAGATTGTTCAGAACCTATTGTCGTCAAAATCATAAAGGCTGGGTATCCGTGTTACCTAAGTTAGAGGTATTATATAATAATACTTTACATGATAGCACTAAATTCACTCCGTGCGAAATTTTATACGGATACTCGACAACATTATCAATAGATAAGGATATAAAATTCCGAAGTCGGAGTCTTAATGTTGACGAAGTAAGAAAAGCAGCCAGGAAAAATTTGAGAGAGGCGGGTAATCAACGAACGGAGAGGTTTAATAATAGATATCGACTGATAGAATATCAGATTGGTGACTTGGTAAAAATAAGAATTGTGAATAAGTCAGACGCTACTCAAAAACTAACAAAGAAGTTTGCCCCATTATATGAAGGGCCATTTAAAATCTTGGATAGCCCTTGTAGAAACGTATACACTTTGGTAGACCTCAACACAAATAAAGTAAGGGGAAAATTTAACACAATTCATCTATATAAGTATTATGAATAAGTTTAAAATTATGCGGATTGCGGTAGAGAAAAAAAATGTAAGTTAAAAAGTTGTAAACAATGATTATGTTAGTTTTTTTGTAAAGGTAAATGTTTTAAATTTGATTGTTAAAATTATTGATAAAAAAAAATTATCGCTTTTCAACTATATAAGAATCACAAATAAGGTATAATTTGGCGGATTGTGATAGTAAAAAAAAAAAAAAAAAAAAAAAAAAAAAAAAAAAAAAAAAAAAATTATGTACAATGATTATGTTAAGGTAACATTTTTAGTAAATTTGGTTATTGAAATGATTGAATAATAGAATCATAATTGTCAATAAGGTATATAATGTCAGAGTTTATTATAAATAAAATTTGATATAATCACCACAAACTTTTTCTATTTCCATAACCTGTTAGGTTTATTATTATTTTTAACGAGCCAAGGGGATGGTTTTAGAGTAATAATTCAAAATAGTTTCTATCTGAAAGTCTAAGGGGCGTTAATAGGACGGAAGACATTATTATTAATTAAAAACTTTCATAAAGTAGTTACAAATTTTGTATCAAAGAATAAATCTTTTATATTCTCCGTAATCCAATTAAATGAATTTAAACATTTTAAAATAAATTGTTTTATTAATTTCCTTACAAATGTCATGTGTAATGAATAATAGGAAGATAATCAAGGTATTAGGTACAAAAAAAAAAAAAAACTAGCATTATATATTGGACTAATATATACTTTGCTAATTAATTATAAATTAAACAGTGCCTCAAAATGTTTATTTTAGAGGGATCAGTGTTAGTGGGTAAAATCTCCAACCTTTATATGTTGATGGATTTGCTCATAAACATACAAAAAAAAAAAAAAAAAAAAAAAGGTAAGATAAATCTTTTTGGTAAAGGTAAAGCAAGGTAAATAGTAGCTTGGTTTTGTCAAAATTTAAACGTAATTTTGAACCAAATCTTCTAGTTCGGAAATTGATGGTTCTCGGGTTTGTCAAAGCGTGGAATGAATGACCACGAAAGTAGGTTCTGAATGATGTATCAGTGTGAGTGCAGTGGCGTTTTGACAAAACCAGAATTTCTGATTTCTGAATAGGTCAATTCATTTCCAAAATTGAACTCGTACACTTACAATGGTCTACAAAAAAGGAGAGTGAAGTTAGGTTAGTGTTTTACAGTAGGTTTACTACTTTTTTTTGTAGACTTAACTACACATGAAGCTACCATAATATGCTAGAATAGGCATCATCGAACACTACACATAACTCCTTGTGATTAATTGGGATATGCTTACGATTTGTACTGTAAGAGGCCTGTTTATTTCTGGCAATCTATTGTTTTGAACCAGAAACACTTAACTAAAGTATTTGAGGGTGGTTCGGTCGATCCCAGGTCAAGCGGATAAATCAGGTTTGGGTTGATGGATCGTCAGAACTATACTGACTAGCGGTTGATGAATTCACAACTCATTCCTTTGGGTACTTTGGTTATTTCGAGGGGAAAGGACAATTTTGCGTCAATGATTCTCAGGCTATTCTATAGATACGAAACGGGAGCTTATTTTTATTTATTCATTAGGTTTAAATAACACACCACACACTTAGGGCCACATTACATTCTGTAAAGTTTAGATTTGGAAATGAAAAGATTAACGAAGTTTAAATTGGTTCTTTTAAAATTTGAGACGATTCCAAGTGAGGTAATGATATTGTTTTATAGAAGGTAATGGTAATGTTTTTCAAAGGTAACCAGTAAACAGGTAAAACTTATAATAAAATATATTTTATTAAACAAGAAAAGAGTCTTTTATTTCGTCTGTCAACTATTTAGGTTTAGCCGCTATTAAATCCTCTTTTCGGGGGCGAGTGTAACGAACCAAAAATGAGCATACCTCTCATTTTCTGCAATCGATTAAATAAAAAATATATAAACATAACAAATATGGATATATCTCAAAAATACACATGTAAAAACTAAATACTAATCTATTTTTCCAATATTCGCATTCTATAAAGAAGGTTTTATGCAAAAGTTCAATGAAGGAGTTTGTTTAAAATTAACAAAGAAGGTTTTATACCGAGTGTAACGAACCAAAAATGAGCATACCTCTCATTTTCTGCAATCGATTAAATAAAAATATATAAACATAACAAATATGGATATATCTCAAAAATACACATGTAAAAACTAAATACTAACCTATTTTTCCAATATTCGCATTCTACAAAGAAGGTTTTATGCAAAAATTCAACGAAGGAGTTTATGTTAAAATTAACAAAGAAGGATTTATACCTACATTCAACGAAAGAGGTTTCATCTCAACATTGAAAGAAGTTTGAGGTCAATTGATTTACAAAAAAAAGGTAGAACTAATTGATAAACATAAGTTTGGTATTAAATATATCGGCATTAATTATCTTCTATGTTAAAAAAGTCTTGTATGAGTATCATTAGAAGAATTATAGACAATTAGAACTGTTTTTCACATAATAAGATAATATTTTGAACGGAAATAGCCGTATTGTTCCATTTACTCGACGGTTGGTAATATGGAAGACAGTTGTAATCTTGAACGACGCATCGGTTTGAGTAGTAATTGTTAGTCAAAATTGATCTATTATGACATGAGATTTCGTAGGATATTTGTTTCAAGAGTCTTGTAAATAATATTCAGTAATATTAAGTTGTTTGTCAATATTAGATATTGGGTAATTACTTCGGTTACAAATGCATTGCATGATTAAGGACGGATTTGAACGGAAGCGCAATAATGAAGGTTTTTTTGTGTGCGCGAAGGCTTCGTGTTCCAAGAAATATGTTAGCGTGTTGAAAGTCACGTAGGCCAAATTTCCAAGAATAGTCATTAAAAGTCGCATGATATTTAAAGGGTTGCCAGTTGTGGATAGAGGGTACGGTACATTACGAGTACTAACCGGGTTTGGTCGAATTACTTTGTACAATTTGGAAATGTTAGAACATAATTTTATTAGTAAAACTATTCACAGGAATTTGTGTTATAGTTCATAGTAAGTTATTTATAAACAGAGGTTATTAAATCAAAAATGATATCACATAGTTTGTATGTTTACATTAAAGTAATTACATAATAATATTTTAAATCCAATTACACATAAAGTTATTGAAGTATTTGTTTTGAATTAATTTATAATAATAAAAAAAAAGAGATTGTTAAAATAAATATCAAAAGGCTAAAAAACCATTAGGATTTTATAATAGGAAGTTCATAATAAATTATTGTATTAGTTACTTATTTGGAAATCAATGATGATTTATTTAGGTAGATGTACCGAATTTTGGGGAATAGTCACATGGGACCACACCGGAGAGGATTAGGGGAAACGGGATGGGAAGCGAAAGAAAGAGATAGCGAAGCCTTTGTTATACTTTGGCATAAAAGGGGGAAGGGGCGCGAGTTCGCCCTCTTTCATCGCTGGGTCGCCGAGGAGGACAGAAGTGTCCAATCCCTGAGTAAGCAAAATCTCATCTTTCATCCATAACATTTGAGCTACCTTTCCTTGATTAACTTTGGAGTGTTCCTTTGACCTTTAAGCTACAAATTTAGTTTTGAAAGTATGCCAATTTAAGTGCATATACCTGGTATCTTGACGGACTTTTGGCTTGGGTGTTCCGAAGGAAGCTGATCCAATCAGTGTTACGATGTGGTCGCCAGAGTTAATTGTCAGTCAAGGTATAAGTTTTCCATTTAACGTTCGGATTTGGGAAGATTGAAGCATATCCTGCTCCTGTCAGGCTCACCAAGTAGTCGCCCAAAGTCGAAGGTAATGGAAAATAGGGTATTTATTTTAAAATTATTAAATTTAAATATTGGTAGCTTTTCCTTTCCTGATAAAATCATTAAGTCACAAATTTAGTTTTGAAAGTATGCCAATTTAAGTGCATATACCTGGTATCTTGACGGACTTTTGGCTTGGGTGTTCCGAAGGAAGCTGATCCAATCAGTGTTACGATGTGGTCGCCAGAGTTAATTGTCAGTCATGGTATAAATATCACATTTGACGTTCGGATTTGGGAAGATTGAAGCATATCCTGCTCCTGTCAGGCTCACCAAGTAGTCGTCCAAAGTCGAAGGCAATGTGATATAAGGTTTAATAATAGATCCAAATTACCCAGTGAACGCGTTAATTTACCCGTAAAGTTTAAATCTGGGATCCCGCTTGAGCTAGTAATTGCATGTTGTAATTAGTATTTGAGTGACTAATTACTGCTTTGCTAAAGTAGATTAGATACCTTTAAACTCTCGTGGTTTAAAGCCCTTGATTGTTATTATACCCGGCATTATTCTGGCTGTCCGCTGGATAAATGTTGTATGTCTACCTTCATTTCCTCCCGATTCGGCCGCGACTACCTTTGGCCATGGGTTAGTAGAAACCCTCTCTAATCTGAGTCTGGATTAGGGGAATCTGGGAAAATCATTCCGCATCCTAAATTCCTCCCCCCTAGTTCCACTGGTCGTCCTAGGTTATTCGGCGGCTAGTATCCTGATATATTATTTTGAGTAGGCAGGGATAGGGATAGGAGAAGCTAGGGTTCATTCTGATAAGTAGGTTTTAGTTGAGGGATTAGCGTAGGGAGAAACAGGTAAGTAAGAAGTAAGGAATAATTTAGAGAAGAGATTTGCATTAGATTAGGATGATAGGTTATAGGGAGGTAGATAATTATTTGAAATTTGGTATAAGACGAAAGTTTGTGTATGATTTACGAAGTAGGACGGGGACGTAAAATAGCGCGGAGCTATTAGCGGAATTAATAAAACCAACTGCGTTTAAATTATAGGGCGTAATTTAAGGGTGAACCGAATAATTAAGTTTTGGAAGAAAGTTTGTAATATCAAATAAAACGTAGAAGTTGCGGTAGTTAGGGAACATTCATCTAAAATTGGAAATTATGATTATGAACGGTTACAAGTTCACATTAAATAAATACACGCTATAATGAATACAAGTCGGATAATTAATTGAAATAAACAGCGGGAGCTGCTATCTGGAACATGTGTTATTTAAACGAAGTTCTTTTATTGCCTATTGAAAACATCATAGCAAATTATCAATTAAAATCTAACCAAAGCTACGCATGCTTAAATGACAGTAATAAAGTTGAGAGACTATTTATTGAATGAATATCAATTCTAGAAATATAAACTATGACTCTTTTAAATACAAAAGTAAGTTATTCTATTTCGCAAGATAGCGCCTGATGGAAATGTTGGAGCGATTTAAATTAAAGTAAACTAAGCTACACTTGCTTAAAGGCAGAAGTTGTGTTGGGAGTATATTTATTGACAAAATAATAAATTTAAAAATATGATAAAATTACTACAGTTGTATATGGTTTATAAATATCATTTTGAAAACATTTACCTTTACAAAATAAATAGGGAATATAACCTAATTGTTTATTTATGAGAATATTACCTTACTTCGTGATATAACACTGAAGACCTTTATAGTATGGTT